>BMAU01000458.1:719221-1438442 GCA_019973935.1 Trichonephila clavipes | reverse complement strand
ATTATCAATATGAGAAATAATAAATTATATCATCTACTTTCACTTGTTATCTACCAATTATTCATCGCTAAAGGGATAAAATGTATTTTTTGAGAGATTTTAGCTATTTAGGCTCAATTAATTTATAAAATACCTTTGAAATTGTTTATTTTTAACTTTAACGGTCTATCCTTAGTTATTTCATAGAATAACTACGTAAAGTATGAAATCTTTCATCTATTATATACTTTGACTTGTCTAGTTATTTCACAAAATACCTAGTTATTCTATGAAGCAACTGAATTATACACTTTAACAGTAACGTATATATAAATACAATAAAACATAATTATATATAACTTTTCCAAATTTAGCTTTTTTTAAATTTATGTTCTCATTCGTGAAGACAAAACATCAAATACATAATGTACAGTATTTTGTATGTAATATGTACAAGAGTACATGTTAAAATTATTGGCAAAATATTAAAAATTTGAATCTTCATGAGCCAGCTATAGCATTTTGTTGGAAAAAATGCAGTTCATATTCTAAGAATAAAAAATGGATAGTGCTACTAAAATAATAAATTAATAGAATTAATTCTACATATTATTTACTTACTCTAGGGAGAATTATATCATGGCACATGTTGTTAACAGCAGTTCCAAGATTTATAAATCCCTGAAATATGAAAATAAATGAATATTAAATATGCAATTTGAAAATAATACAACACTACTATAAAGTTTTATTTATTAACTTTATTATTTAAAAAAAATATTAATTCCAATACCTCTAGGCTAAAATTAAAGTTCAAAAACTTCCTTTTAAATAGTGTTTGATTCTAATAATTTTAATATTTACTGTATAATTTTTATTACTACAATACTAATTACCTTTTTTGAATTCATTTAGTTTTAAAGCTATCATACATTATATTTTTCTGTTAAATTTCTTTTAACAATAACTTAAAACTAATTAGAAGGAAATAAAAGTTCTATGAATGAGACATTTCCTTTGAAAGAAACGCAAGTCCATTTTTAACTAAAAGTTGGTTAATGATAACAATGAATGTAATCTGCGAGTTTTTATCTATAAACAATCTCCCAAAAAATTCTTGAATATTTTCATCATTTTTAACAGTATTAATTTACACAATTAATATAATTTCATGGTACCATTTTTATATGTGTGGCGACACTGGTAATGACATAAAAATTTTGGTTTGTTCACTAGAATTTAATTAAAAAAAATTAGTTTGATTAAATTAAAATCCCACATTTAATATTTCATAAATTGTTGGCAAAATGGCATAGTTGGTTCGTCGCTGGCCTTGTACCCTTACGTTTGCGGATTCGACCCTGACCCAAGTAAGTGGATTTTCATGATGCAGAAAATTGATAGTGTCCTTGTCAAATGATTATGCAGCATGTAAAAGATCTCTTGAGTGCCTGTCTGACTTTTGAATATTCTCTCTCTCTTGCATCTAAATTAAAATTTCTAAGTACAGTTTTGCATTATCAGGGCTCAGGTGCAGCTGAGTGTCAAAATTACTTGTGGTGATTAGTATTCCACCTATATAGTGCCTTACTAACAGGGGCGTAGCTACCACCGTATCAATGACTATCAAGCTACCCAAGCTATAGGGGCCTCAACAAGTATAATACATTCCATTAATAGGGCTCCATATCTAAAAAAGGACCTCGAAGGAATTTTGATACAGGGCCCCCTCAGAGCTAGCTATGCCAGTGCTTACTAAAAAGAGATACCAGCTCCTGGGAAATGCACTAGGTCTGCAATGGTAAAACACCAATCATAGCCCAATTAGAAATTTTTTAAAAAAAATATTTCACAAATGTATGATTTTTACATTTTGTTTACTTTGAAAAATAAGACCATAGGTTATTAAAAATATAAATTTCTTTTGACAAACACTTTAAAAATGATCCCATTATAAATAGAACTTAATTTAATATTTAAAAAAACAAACTGAGCATATTAACATGTACAAATATTTTTCAAACCATTCAACAAACTCTCTTATATCTCCATATAATACAAAATGGATCTCACCCCCCACACACACACTCTTTCAAAGAAAATGATTTAATTATGACACATAATATATTTTAAGTTTTTACATTGATTTTAAATAAAATTTTAATCATGTAAAAATGAATATAAAAAGGAAAATACTAACATTAGGATTAGTTATTGCATCATATTCATCTTTATTACAAATATCCATATATTTGACAAGAAAATCTTCCCAATACCTAACAACTTCTGCTCGATTTGAAATGTCTTTATCTAAAATGTTAAAAAAACACAATAAATTTCATATTTCATACTATTATAGTAATTATCTAAAAATATTATGTTTACATCCCAAAGTATACATTTGTTCCCAACATATTATTAATTTAAAAAGAAATTGAACTGTTAAAGACTATGTTTTATTGAGATGTTTAATACCATTTTATATGATAAACAAAAATGGACGATTTAATAAAATTTTTATACAAAATAAAAGAAATGCAATGCAATAACATACACTGTAATAATTTTAAATATTAAAATAATAAATTATAGAATTCACTGATGAAAACAGAGTTAACTGTCAACTTGAACGGAATAAAAACATTAACAGAACAAAACAGAAGGGATAATAGCCTTTGTTGCTCCAAATCCCACATAAAGATATTAATTAACTATAACAAAACAGAAATAGAATAAAAACCTTAACTCATATAAAATATACAAATTCATATATTAATTAAATTACTGTGATTTATTTTTTCGTTATAAATAGTAAAAAATTATATATATATATTCATATGCTTAAATTATATTTTTCCTGCATATTCATAAAAAAAAAAAGACTTATGAAGAAATCTTATGGTTCAAATTTACTAGCTGCAAGTAAATATTTTATTTATAATTTATGGTATCAAAATATTATACCAATATGCATTTACTATTTTATCATGTAATACAAATTATGGAATTAAAATAGTTCCATAAAACACCAATACAATTAGGTTTATACAATGTCTTTTCACATATGATAATCCAACATTTAAATATTTATTTCTTATATGTTTATCAAAAAACAGAATAGTTGATAAATATTCAAAAAGTAAATCAAGCTTATTATTGAAAAGTAGTATTAATAAATAATTTTTAAAAAAAGCTGTAATTCTCTTACTTTTTGCATTATTCATGTTATTCAGAGAAAAGAGCTGAAATTTAAGAAAAGATATATACATAAAACAAGAATTTTTAAAAGGTAATTTGGAAGAAAAATTATACTAATTAATTACAAGCTAATGATAACTGACCAAAGGTTTTTATGATAACATATTGTATTTGGAGGAAAAAACAGGTTACTTTGAGAAAGGTAATTGACGTAATCTTAAGGATAATATTGCTAAACATTCTTTGAGGAAAACAAAGATTTCTTAGAATTTGCCAAAAATCCCCATCAGGCTGCAGTTAATACTAGAGTACTAAAATTTACTCAATTAGCACCTTTTAAAATGTATATTGTATAGAATAATTTTGATAACTGGCATCACACACAATACTAGTAAGAAGATTTATATATATTACAGCAACATTTTTTATGTAAAGTTACATTTAATCAATATTATTTTCAAATAAATAATTTAATACATATATATAGTGATGTATTAATATATATGTGTATTACTGCTATACATAAAGTGTGGAATCCATTATTTCTTAAAAGTACATATATTTTTAAATATACTCCATTAATAAAAATACATGAAATAATTAAGATTCCACTCTTTCACTGCTATACAGAACAATGAATATGCCTAATAGCATAATTACTAAATATAGCATATTTTGCAAATTGGATAAAATTTTTTAAAATAAAAAATAATACTTTTGTAACACCAGAAGTGTTTTTTTTTTTTTTTTTTTTTTTGCCAGCACTGTTATTTATTTTTTTTTTATGTGCAACTAATTTGTGTGGCAAACACATGCTAAACATTTATTCCGTTTCGAAATAAACAATTATATACTTTAATAGTAACATATATGAAGATATAAAAAAAGGAAACAGATAACAAAAATCGGACGTGGAAAAACTGGATTTTTTTTAATGAAATTCAAAACGGCGATCTCATGCAAAATGGGCGTGGAAATGGAATTGGGTCGATCCGAAAACAAATTTTGAATAAAAAACAAATTTTGATCAGATAAATTTTCTATAACATGAAATGTATTTTTGTAAAGATTAACTATTTATCATCAGTTTATTTATAAAACAAAGGCATTGTTTTAAAGTCAAATTGTACACTGTTCACTTGAACGATCTATCATTGGTTACTTTATAGGAATTCACTTTGAATAACAAGGTAAAGTGAGATCCATTATTATTATTCTATTACACATTAAATGCCTTGGTTAGTTGTTTCATGAAATGCATACGTATTCAATGAAATAACTGAATTATATACTTTAATAGTAACATATATGTCACAGATATAAAAAAAGATATGAAACAGATAACAAAATCGCAATAAAATAAAATAAAAAAATAATAAATTTAATTAAAAAAATAAGACCGGAACCTAGCAGGTGAAAACTGTAACTTGAATTTCGAGCTTAAGACCGGTTATTCGCGGTTAAACTAGTTTGACGATCGTCCCCTTTATAGCGTAAAAGGATAACAGGGGAAAATAACAAAAATTGAGCACAATAAATCAAATTTAAAAATAAATTAGTGAGAAATAAACCATCTACAAAATTGAAAATTTAAAAAAATTACGAACAAAAAATGATACCTTCAGAAGAATTGAAAGAAATGATAATTATAAATAATCGACGTAACGTATCTCCAACGAAGTTCTCACACGTAGACCAAAATCAATACGTCACCAACAACAGAACGGCAAAAAGATGGAATCTAAATATTTTATTTTAAACAACACCTCCCATAAAAACAAAAAAGAACTCTGCTGAGGCAATTCTAAAACATATGAGTTGCACTTATTGTGCATAACTTCTCTCTTTCACTCTTTCTTATCGGTTAAAAACAACCCTCTCCGTTTGCTGACACACTGACACTTCTTTATTTTTTTTTCTAGGTCTGTTTTGCATTATGTAACCGATTACATTCATCTAACGCAGGGATGGACAAACTACGGCCCGCGAGCCGACTCCAGCCCGACAGAAGGTTCCATCTGGCCTGTGGATAGAATTTTAATTCACAGGTCCATTTCAAATGAAAAGAAATATATGTATTGATTTTTTATACATCCATCTCCTTTTCTGCTTTGTTTAAATATTATTTTTTTTTCTTCCTTTTTTTTCAAAGGACTGATGATCTTCTTACTTTCACTATGTTTATTCTACAAACATAAATCAATGGAAATAACACAAGCACAGACAGCTTTCAATCGGTAAAGTGTTAAAAGCGGAAGCTCTTTGTTATAGTTGTAGATTGGTTCCAACAAGCGTTATGTCTTTCTCAGAAAGTAGACATGTGGGAATTCAATATAAGTGAATTAGACCTCAAATATGTAGCAGACTGCGCATTTTAAGCTCTAGCCTCAGCGGCTTTTACTTTTGGCTAATATTACTGACTACGTATGGAAAAAGCCACCCATCTAGTATAGTGGTTAATGACATTGACTGCGGTGTCGTAGGGCCTGGGTTCGAATCCCGGAGACGGCATGGATGTTTGTAAATGTATAGTGCCTTCGTGACATGGGAGTACTATAAATAGCCCTCGAGCCGCAAGTCCTCTTGGAGGAACCGAGCAAAATCGTACTGTCACTAGCATGGTGTTCAAACACTAGCGTAGCTAGTTCTGAGAGGGGGCCCGGTATCAAAACTCCTTCGAAACCCTTTTTTAGAAATGAAAGCCCTGTAAGTAGTACTATAGATACACATAGTGGGGCTCCGTATCATTGATATGGTGGTAGCTACGCTCCTGTACTCAAAGCTAAGGTTAACGACAGGCGTAAAAATCTATCTCTTAACCGCGATGAATTTCGTGGACCTTAATCTGATGTTACTGTCGTTCAGGTGACATAAGCAACAACAACAACACGTATCGAAAGATTGCGGAAATAGAGCATGATTGCGTGAATGGTGGTGAAATTATTAAAAGTATAGTATAGCTAGCAGTACCACACACAGGAATTTTTCAGGGGGGTTCAGGGTCGAAAGCCCACTATTCTCGTGTCATGCTCCAATACGCCGCCAAACATATTCTTTTGATTTTGTCGATTTTCGGGAACATAAAAAGTAAGAAATTAATTATTGAATGAATAATTGGCATTAATTAATAAAATTAATTATTAATAACCAATGTTGTTTTACAAATGTTAGTAGTCAAATGCTCATTCGTGCTTAACGAAAATGATGCGACTTTTGGACTGTAATTTGTTTTATTTCGAGAAGGTGCTATTCGCACGTTGTTCCAAGATGGAAGCTACAACAACAACTGAAGCGGAGGGTTACATCAAAACTTTGGCGGAGGGGCTCATTCGGATGATGGCATTCGCGACAAAAAATAGATAGAATTATGGGCTGAACATCCTCCCATCCTCCAATCAATATACAGAATTACACAAATCAGGAATATATAAAACATAATAAGCAAATAATACTTTACATAAATCACGAAAGAAACATTTTCACAAATTACATATTAATTGTCCAAGGGCAGAACACACACCTTCCCAATGCTGAGTTTAATATTGACATTATTAGTTTTTATTTCCACTACGCAAGCCTTCCCATCCGTACCAGGAAATAGCTTTGCAATGCGACCGAAGCTCCATTTATTTACAGGAAGATTATCATCCTTTATTAGGACCATTGTATTTAATTTCACGTTATCTTTATGAAATTGCCATTTGTTTCGTTGCTGTAAATTGTTTAAATAGCCGCGAGACTATTTTGTCCAAATATGTTGAACTATTTTTGTTAATTTTTGCCACCGAGAAAGTGTGTTTTCAGACTTGTCTAAAAATTAGATATAGAAATGGAAGTGATGGGTCTTCCAATAAAAAATCCTGGAGTAACCACCTCCAAGTCGTCCATATCTTCTGACAAAGGAGTGATTGGTCTAGAATTCAGAATTCCTTCAATCTGTGTTATTATGGTTAAGAATTCTTCCAAAGTCATCTTTAGGTTTCCTACAACTCTTTTTAAATAAAACTTGAATGATTTAACCCCTGCTTCCCAAAGTCCACCAAAATTTGGAGCTCTAGTTGGCATGAAATTCCAAGAAATCCCTTCAGAAGAAAGATAAGAAGGAAGTTTTTCATCGGGAAATTTTAGGAGACTATGTAATCTTTTTAATCCTCGATTAGCTCCAATAAAGTTTTTGGTATTATCTGATGATATAGTAGCACATTTCCCGCTTCAGAAAGCCCGCTTTAGTAGCCAGAAAATGCTTCAATGTAGCAAAGAAGGCGTCTGTGGTTAAATCCGAGACAATTTAGAGATGGACGACTTTTGAGGCTAAGCAAACGAAAAAGGATACATATATCTTTTTTGGTAAGAGCCCTTTCTCTGGAGTTTATACCTTATGAAAAAGGGTCCACAATAATCAATTCCTGTATGCAGGAAAGGAAAACTAGGGTTTACCCTTTCTCTCTCTCTCGAGGTAAAGATCCCATAAGTTGGTTTGCTACAATAGGTTTATTTTTGAAACAAACTGCGCATTCATGCACAATTTTCCTAGCTATTGATCTGCCACGAAGTGACCAAAATCTTTGCTTTGTGCAATATAGGAAAGCCTGAGGGCCTAAATGAAAATTTCTATTGTGTATATTTATCATAATTAATTTGGTGAGAAGATGATCCGCTGGAAGTATAGCTGGATGTTTCTGACTATAAGTTAAATCCGAGTTTTGCAAACGTCCTCCTACCCTCAAAATTTGATTGTCATCTAGGAATGGATTTAAAGAGAAAAGTTTACCTTTTTTTGAATTACAACCACCTTTAGCTAAAGCCTCGATTTCTTCTTTAAAAGCAGAGGCTTGAAGATTTTTAATGAGGCATAATTCTGCTTCAATCACTTCACTATAATCTAATTGACCAGACCTTTTTACAATAGGATTTCTAGAGTTGTTGATGAACCTGAAAATATAACTCAAAATATGCAACAATTTAGTATAGTTATTAGAACGTTTTGAAAGATCATCTATAAGAGAGAGTTTACAAGAAGTTATAAAAGTATATCTGTGGGTTGTTTAAGTCCCTTTAAGTAGTCACTGTCAGAAGTTATCCTTTCAAAGTCAATTTGGTTTACTTCAAGTTCTTCCAATTAAAAATCTGAACCATACCACCAAAATTGTTTAGAAGAGATGTCCGAAGCATTCAATCCACATGATATTACATCAGCAGGGTTTTCGTTAGATGATATATGATTCCCTTGAACGTTCTTGGTTAGTCTCTGTATCATTTTTATTTTATTGCCGATGAACGCCTTAAGCTGCTCAGGGGATCGCTGAATCCAGGCTAACACAATGTTAGAGTCAGTCCAAAAACATTATTTGCTGTACAGGTAGCGTCAGGGAATGTAAAACCTTTTCTAGGAGCTGTGCCAATAACACACAAGCACACAATTCCAAACGAGGGATAGTGATTGGTTTCACCGGTACAACACGAGACTTGCTGCACAAGAGTCTTGTAGATACATCCTTTTCTGAGATCGATTGAGCATATAGTACCGCACCATATGCTGCTATTGATGCATCGGCAAATCCATGGATGATAATTCTGCCTTTTCCTATTACGAGTCGAGGGACGTGGATATTTTGATTAACTGGCAGGGTAGACACGAAGTCGTTCCATTCTTTAGCTATTGGATTGGAGAGAGGTTCATCTTATTCTAATTTGAGAACCCAAGTTTCTGTAATAGTAATTTGGCCTTAGTTAGAATTGGCCTCAAGAATCCAAGGGGATCAAATAAACGTGCAATAATGGATAAGACTTCTCTTTTGGTGTACGACTCACAGCAGTTCAGGACGGTCTTAAAAGAGAAATAATCAAATTGTGAACAACAAATGATTCCTAGAGTTTTAACTGTTTGGTCTGATTGGCAATGGAAATCCCATGATTGCTCTTCTTTAGGTATTGAATTCAAAATTTCTGGAGTATTGCAATACCACTTACGTAGGCTCATACCTGTCTTTTTTAAATAAATTAATTAATTCTGGTTGTAGTTTTTGAAACTCTTGAAAGTCTGAACTACCAGTTAAAATATCATCCATATAAATGTCTCTGATTGTAACTGCTGCAGCCAAAGGATAATGTTCTCCTTCGTCCCTAGCTAATTGCTGAATGATTCAGGTAGCAAGATAGGGTGCACAAGTAGTCCCGTAAGTTACAGTGTTGAATTTATATGTTTCTACAGGACCATCAACAGTGTCTTTCCATAAAATCATCTGAAAATTTCTATGATCGGGGTTAATTAAAATCTGTCCAAACATTTTTGAAATATCCGTTGTAAAGACAAATGTGTGCCTAAATCTCAAGAGAATTGACAATCAATCTTGCTGCAAAATCTCGCCTTTATATAAAATGTCATTCAAAGAAAGACCTGATGTGGTTTTGGAAGAGGCATTAAAAACCACCCTAAGCTCAATAGTTTTACTATCGGGGAGAAATACTCCATGATGTGGTAAAAAAAAAGAAATATTTGTTTCAAGGTCAACGGTCAACTACTAATTAATATAAGAAAAGAAGAAATATTTGGTCAACTACTAATTGCATGTGGTTTAAATCAATATATTCCTGTAAGAACGATTTATAAAGGGTTTGTAATTCATAATGTTTAGAGAGTTTTTTCCAAAGTTGATTCAAACGAATTTCAGCCAGGAGCCTTGGATTACCTAAACAGTATTGATCTTTGTTAAAGGGTAATTGAAAAAATTGCGGATTTTTCTTTAAAAAAATTGTGTTTTTCGTTTTGTTCCCTTTTTGAAAGAAATATTTAAGAATTATTTTTGTGACATTTTTTGTTTAAAAATTATCGTTGTTTGCAATCGATATATGAAGTTTGAAGGCATTAACTTAAAAATGAAGCCCGAAAAAAATTAAAACTTTAAGAAATAACACATTTTTGAATAGCCAAGGGTTTGGTGGCGAAAACCTGTTTAGCGCCAAACGACTTTTTTTCTCTCTGCCCGTCACGTTTGATGAAAGGTTACACTAAAAAAGAAGATGCGCCTTTAAATATTGAAAACACCAGATTTGGCGAATTTGAATATCTCTTCCTTTTATTTTAAAGGTCTTTTCACTCCTATTCCCCGAAGGTTTCGCGGCTCGATCGTTTAAAGCGCTTCATTACTAACGGTTGTGCCCGGGTTCGAAACAACATCATCTCTTAATTTTTATGATTTTTTTAAAAAATACTCGAAATTTTATTCGCGCATTTAATAACTTCACCAGCAGTTTTGTAATAGGAAAGATAATTTATTTCGTCACGATACAAAAAAGCTTTTTTTACGAATTTTTAAAAAATAATAAAATTTTAAATATTTAATAACTATTTATCAAATTCAAATTTTTAATAACTTCTTCATTTATAAAAATAATTGCACATGAATTGGAAAAATAATTTATTTCGTCATGATACAGTATTTGATCTTTTAGAGTTGTTAGTGATTTACGAATTTTTAAAAAATACCCAAATATTATATACATATATATATAATAACTAATCTAATACTCTATACTTTAATACTACTTATTTAATACTACTTAAGTTTTTATAACTTCTTCATTTATAAAAATAATTGTATGAAAGTTTTTTTCCGTGTATCGAACATTTCAAAAAATGCTCACAATTTTAATTCAACTTTTAATACAGTTGTGAAATTTTGTAATTATAAAAATTTCAATTTTTTTTTACATACAACTATTTTTAAAAAGGTAGATTTTCGTTTCCGGGGCCTAAAAAGTTGCAAAGTGAGTAAGTGAATATTAAAGTCCCACTGTTCACATACTCGAGAGCTCTGATAGCGAGAGGGGAAGAGAAATTTCCATGACAATATGTTATACATTTAAAAATGTTTGTGCAACGCCGGGGGGAAATTAACCTATCTGACAAAGAAAAGAAGCGAAAAAATTTCGAAACGGGGAATTTTAAGTTATACACTCGGTAAAAGCCCGAGCAACGCCGGGCTAAGCGGAGAGGGTAAAAAGAACAAAGTAATTTTGAAAAACAAATATTGGAAGTGCTGATTTTGTGAAGGGAAGGGAAAATTTATAAAAGTAGAGAGAGCCCGTGCTACCGTGGGCCATGCAGCTAGTTTAATTTATTTATTGATTTTATAGCAGAATTCCCCTTTTCTAAGATACAAATTTAAATAATGAACTAAATCATTTTAAAATGGTGCGCTCACCTGTAGCCTTCGCTTTCCTCGAGCCAAAACAATTGCTCACCCCCAAGGCCGCTTTTCAGTTTAGACACGCTTGGCACGTGCCTAGGACATTAAGGATTGGAGAGCGCAAGAAATTGAAGGGCGCAAAAAGAGAAAATTAAAATTACAACAAATGGACCACCCCCTAGCGAATCATGTATGCGTTGCGTGTGTTTGCGAGCGGAAGTAGGGAAAACATCTACTATTGAAAATGAAAAGCTGAACAGTTTGATGTTGCTACACATTTAAAATGATATTGTTTCGTCAATATTTGTGTGAACTGTAAAACTGGTTAAAGAATAAAAAATCAGTCTTTTTCGCAACGCTAAGCCTACTTTATTCGTGCACCCGCTTTTGTTGGGGTACAGCTAGACAATGTCTACCTTTACAAATTTTTTACAGATGGCGCTACAGTGCGCTGATGACGTAACATTCCGCCCGGCGTTGAAATATACAATATTTCAAAAAATATATTTAAAAAATGCAATTTGCTATACACAGTTTACAAATGCCTAAATGAATTAAATACAAATAAACACAACATTCTAAAATAAGAAAAAAATACAATATTCAAAAATAAGAAAAAAAATACAATATTCAAAAATAAGAAAAAAAAACAATATTCAAAAATAGAAAAATACAATATTCTAAGAATATAATATACTTCATATTACAATTTAATTTATATTATTTTCTATTGGTAAGATACATATTTTTGAGATAGAACGTGTGAAAACCCCCGTGGCAGTTTTTAGTTTAACGACTCTGACCTTACCGTCAGTTCCATAAATAACCTCCAAGATTCTTGCCATTGCCCATTTGCAGGGAGGAAAATCATTTTCCTTTAAAAGCACTAAACACCCTACGGCAACATTATTTTTCTCGAACTTCCACTTGTTTCTCTGCTGTAAATGATTAAGATAATCATTTTTCCAGCGTTTCCAAAGAGTTTGTACACACTTTGTTGTATACTGCCACCTAGATAGTCTATTATCTGAAATATCTAAAATTGAGGGCTCAGGTATTGCACTGATAGGTCGACCAATTATAAAGTGTCCAGGAGTTAAAACTTCATATTCATTGATATTATCTGACAATGGTACTAATGGACGTGAATTAAGTATACCTTCAATTTGAATTATTATTGTCTCGAATTCTTCGAAAGTTATTTTACTATTAACTAAAGTTCTATAGAGATGGTGTTTGAATGATTTTACCCCTGCCTCCCACAAACCCCCGAAATTAGGAGAACGAGGTGGGATAAATTTCCACTGGATAGCTTCTGAAGTAAAATAATTTGCTAATGTCTCGTTTTTGTTACAAATTAATTTTATGAAACGATTTAATTCTGCAACTGCACCTTTAAAATTAGTTGCGTTATCGGAAATTAATGTAGAAATGCGGCCTCTACGGGCACATAGCCTCTTCAAAGCTGCAATAAATGCCTCAGTTGTTAAATCAGTCACTGCCTCTAAATGAATAGCCTTTGTAGCCAAGCATACAAAAATCGCAACATAAACTTTTGAAAATATCCCCCTTCTCTGATTTTTAAATTTTATTTGAAAAGGTCCGCAAAAATCCACCCCAGAGATTAAAAATGGCGCCCTTGGAGTTACTCTCTCTGATGGTAGATTTCCCATTAATTGATCTACCCCAGTAGGCTTCTGTCTAAAGCATGCAATGCAATCATGAACTGTTTTTCGTGCAATACCCTTGCCATTAATGGGCCAAAACTGCATTCTAATTTGATGTACTAAACCCTGAGCACCAATATGAAAAAACTTCTTATGCACATGCTCAAAAAGTAATTTAGTAAATTTATGTTTATTAGGTATAATTATTTGATGTTTTGCTTCAAATGGTAAATCAGCATTACTAAGCCTTCCACCAACTCTGAGTAAAGAATTCTCATCTAAAAAAGGATCTAAAGCCCTTAACTTACTTGGTTTTGAAACACCTTTACCTTTTTTCAAGGCATCGATTTCTGCTTTAAACTCACTTAATTGTGCTATTTTAGCTAAAAATTCCGTACTCCTCTTTATCTCATCTGCAGTTAGATACTTCTCCTTATTACAAGACTCCTTAGCTTTGATGTTATTAATGAAACTAAAAATAAAGCTAAAAATTCTAATTAATTTTATGAAATTATTTGTCACATTAAAGAGTTCATCATAAAAATTTGGAGAACACTCAGTCATTGAAAGAGTCACAGCACATTTTAGTTCATCTCTGTAGGAAGGATCAGGAAAAGCTGATTGTCCTCGTATCTATCAGTTTGTAAATCTGGACCCGAGAACCACATTTCGTTCTTTAAAAGTTCATTTACATTGCAGCCTCAAGAAATTAAGTCGGCAGGATTGTCCTTGGAGCTCACATGTTTCCAATGATAGTCCTTTGAAAGTGCTTGGATCTCCGCCACCCTATTGCAGACAAATGTTTTGAGTATATGAGGTTCAGTCTTTATCCACGCTAAAGCAATCGTTGAGTCCGTCCACATCCAAATTTTATGAATAGGTAATTGTAGAATTGGCACAACCTTTTTGACTAATCTCGATAGTAGTAAAGCTGCAGACAGTTCTAACCTCGGTATGGTGAGTGTTTTCAAAGGAGCCACTCTGGACTTGCTGCATAATAATCTAGTTTGAGATTGTCCAGATTCGTTGAAACATTTTATGTAGACAACAGCAGCATAGGCACGTTCTGATGCATCGGAAAAGCCATGTATTTCAATCCGTATTGTTGCAGTAAGTAGAATGCCCCTTGGTAATTTGAAGTTATTTACTTTCGATAATTTTTGGTAGAAGTTCATCCACTCTTCCATTGCATCTGGTGGTAGCTGTTCACTCCAATCTAATTTTATTTTCCAAAGTTCTTGGATGAATATCTTAGCCTTCGTAACAATGGGCCCTATCAGACCCAAAGGGTCATATAGAGCCTTGCAATTTCTGAAAGCACGTCTCTTTTTGAGAAGTTGACTTTGTCACTAATCTTTACTTTGTATGTGAGACAATCCACCTTTGGATCCCATAGCATACCTAATGTTTTCACTGGAGCATCCTGAAATTCCTTATCAAACACATAGGAAGATGCAGATAAATCTTTCAACAGTTCTGGGCTATTTGACACCCATTTGTGTAGCTCAAAACCCCCTCTCTCTAATAGTTGAGATAATCTGGTTTGGAGTTTTTTAGCACCCTCTAATGTAGACTCTCCAGAAAGAATGTCATCCATATAACTATCATTACAAATCACATCTGCTGCGTCAGAAAATTCCGCTTTTTCTTCATCTGCTAAGGCCTTTAAGGTCCTGGTAGCTAAAAATGGTGCAGAAACTGTCCCATAGGTTACGGTAGCTAGTTTGTAAGTCTTGACTGGAGCATCTGCACTAGTCTTCCACATAATTCGTTGTAAATCCCTTTGATTAGGATCAACAAGTATCTGCCTGTACATTTTTTTAATATCTGCACTAAACGCGTATTCGTGTTTTCTAAATCTACTGACTATGGAAAAGAGATCTTGTTGAATAATTCCTCCGTTTAGTAAAATGGAGTTTAGAGAAAAACCACTTGTTGTTTTTGCACTTGCATCGAAGACAACTCTCAATGGAGTGGATGTCTTCTCTGGTTTGCATACGGAATGATGAGGAATGTAATAGTTAATCTTATCCAATGTTTCATTTTTAATCTCCTCCATATGGCCTAAAAGTTCATATATTCATTCATAAATTCTTTATACAAAGTTCCCATTGTATTGTTTTTGTTTAATTTTTCCCAAATACCACTTAGTCGTTTGATCGCATTCTCTTTGGAATATCCTAATAATGTTTCTGCATTTTCCTTTATGGGTAACCGAACTATAAATCTTCCCGTTTTATCTCTTTTATAGGTACTAACAAAATGTTCCTCACAATAAATTTCCTCTTCACTTTTTGTTATTTCCTTAGAATCATCTGGAAGTGATTCCAGTTCAAAGAATTTCTTTACTGTTATATCTAAGCTTGGTTCACTTATTAAACAACAATTGACTTGTTGTTGTGACTGAGGAAGGGTACCTGTGACTAAGTAGCCAAATTTTGTATTTTGTAAAATTACATTTCCCTCCTGCAAATAATGTTGTTCTGGATTTAAAATTTCAAAAAATAGTTCACTTCCTATCAATATATCCATTTGACCTGGCATATGGAAATTAGAATCAGCCAGCTCAATTGAAACTGGAATATTTAAATCCGATATATTTAATTTCGATACAGGAATCGCATCGGTAATTTTAGGTAAAAGTGAAAATTGTACATTGCGTGCAAAAGTATAATCCCGATTTGAAACTTCAATATTAGCTGAATATTTCGAGACTTGCGTAATTCCGTTAATGCCTGTTATAGATTGGTTTGCAGACCTAAATTTAAATCCCAACTTTCTTGCTATGTCTTCTCTCATAACACATATCGTAGACGTATTATCTAATAATCCTCTTAACTTAATTCTATATCCATCAGCACTTTTAACGAAAATCATGAATGTATTTAATAAAACACATTTATTTCCATAAGTCAAAACCGCAACTTCTGGCTGACCTTCAAACCGAGTAGTATTCGAAATGGGGTCTCTATCCCCCTTTCCCCTACAGTGTGATTTTTAACTGCAGAGCAAAGTTCAGCAGAATCGTGAAGCAATGAATTATGTAATCCCTTGCAACCACTAACTGTGCATTTGTATTTAGACATGCAGGCACCAGAATGATTGATTGATTGAATATTAACGTCGCACTGTTCAGCTACACGAGGGCTTTTGGCGACGGACCACGTAATTTTGAACCATGGTCAAGTGACGTGGACGACACCTGAGCTGGCACCCCCTCTCCTAACTACCACACCACACCAACGGGAGGACGTTTCAGCTCTCGACAGATTTAACGTGCATCGCTGCCCTACACGGCAGGCACCAGAATGAAGTCTGAGGCAATTTATACAAAGTTTGTTATTGCTAACAAATTTCTTTCTGCACTCCACAGACATATTTTGAAATGCAATACATTTATAAAGAGGATGAGAATTTCGACATAGAATACAAGGTTTAACAGTTATTTTTTTACCATTAAGTACCAGCGATTTGGCTTTAGTTGACATTGCAGTATTTTTATGGATCATTTTAGTACTAAGAATGCGAGTAATGTTTTCTAACACGGCACTTCTCTTTTCTAAAAATTTCATAATAGAATCAAATGTTGAAACTTCTGCTGTTTTCAACGAAAGTTCGAATTGTTTTCTAGATTCTTTGTCAAACTTTTGAAGAATTATATTTATTAAAATTATATCTGATAGATCATTCTGCTCATATTTCAAAACTTTAAGTGCTCTAATGTTTCTATTGATACAATCCATTAAAGCGCGCAGTTCTTTGGCTGATTCGCTATAAATTTTTTCATAATTAATTATCTCAAGGACATGAGAATCTATTAACTGCCGTTTGTTTTCGTAACGATCTTCTAATGCTTTAAAGAGAGAATCGAAACTATCGCTAGGCGACTCCAATAGCTTTGCTTCTCCTTTTAGAGATGCTCGAAGATAGTATAGTTTTTGCGAATCATTCAATTGCTCATTACTACTTATTAAATTAATAAATTGATTTTTGAAATTAGAAAATTCTGCTATTACACCAGAAAATTCTGGCAATGCAATTTGAGGTAAGCGGATACTATTTTTACCATTGTCATTTAAATTAATGTTTACATTTTCAGAATTTTTCAAAGAATACATTAAAAGTTTGAGACCTACCTCTGTTGTCTCGATCCGATGATTTATATCTTCAATATCCAGCTGAATGATTTCCAAGCTTTCGAAAATTTCTTTTTTACAATAATCCTCAGCTATTTTATCTAGATTTATCTGTAATTGCTCAATTTTTTTGAGTTTAATTTCGATTTCAGTGACACTAGTATCCTTCGACACTGTCTTATCCGAGGTAAAAGCCTCTAACCTAGTTAAAGTTCCTTTGATTGAATCTTTTAAACGATTCAATTTCTCTTCAGTAGTTACGTTGGAGTTATTTTTATTTTCCGATTTTTTACCCATTTTCTCCGGCTCGACGGACCAATGTTTCGTCAGTATTTGTGTGGACTGTAAAACTGGTTAAAGAATAAAAAATCAGTCTTTTTCGCAACGCTAAGCCTACTTTATTCGTGCACCCGCTTTTGTTGGGGTACAGCTAGACAATGTCTACCTTTACAAATTTTTTACAGATGGCGCTACAGTGCGCTGATGACGTAACAGATATTATAACGTAAATTGATTACAATGATGTCATTAATGATTTTGCGATAATCAAAGCTTGAGAAAACCTTTATTATACAAGTACAATGTCAGTCACTCAACAAAGAATGAGGATGTCTGAAAGTAAAATATAATAAAGCGATAAACGATGATAATAAACAAGTTGATAACAGTTAAGCCAGTTGATAACGCCGGGCTAAGTGGAGGAGGGGGGAGGGGAGTTGTTTTGAAAAAGAGTATTAGAAGTGCTGATTTTATGAAGGAAAGGGAAAATTTCTAACCGTAGAGAAAGCCCGTGAAACGTCGGGTCATGCAGATAGTAGTATATAGTAGTATATATATAGTAGTTTCCATAATACCCGATTCTCCTCCACAATCTCCATCTTGACCCGCAAACGATCTTTTCGGCCGCAATACTGCTTCGGCAGGGAAGCAAAGAGAGTCTAAAATGTACATAACAATACGTAAATTTATATGAAACTAGCCGTTACCCACCCACTTCACTGGGTATTTCACGATGTTGTATATATGTATACTGTTTACATATATATTAATTATTGACATCTAGAATTCGATTGTATTGAAAAATATATTTTTTAGCAGTTACACTCTCGCCCCTTGATATAAAAAGAACATAAATTATAATATCTGATTTCTATTTATATCTAAAATAGAAGGAGAAAGATTTTTCCTCTCACACACACTTAACCTAATAATCAAGTGGATTTCCACCAAAGCAACTTTCAGTGGATCTCTACTCCATAAAATAAACATGCGTGCTAAATTTCAAGTCTAAATCTAACAGAGCAAAAACGGAATTTTTATCATCAATACCTCGTTGAGAGCACTCTTAGCGGATTCCAATTCAACAAAAGAAGCATGCAAACCAAATTTTATTATTGTAGTCTTAGCAGTTCGAAAACGGGAATTTTATCTATCAATACGCTCCAATAACTCTCCCTGCTTCCTCTTGAGTTTATTTCCGTAAAATGCATTCTTAGTGGAACTCGATTCAACTAATGAAAAGTGCTCAACACATTTCAAGTAAATGAGTTAAATTTAAAAACAGGAATTTTTCTGTAACACGCCTTAATCCCTCGTAACCCCACTCCTTTGGGGGTCCATTTTCGCAAAAATCTTTGTAAAAGGAACTTTATTCCATGAACGGAACATACCTCCTAATTTTCAAGCAGGTGGTTCTATTAGTTGAAAAGCGGAAATATTTATCTAATACGCCCCTTAATCACCCTCAGTGACACTTGGGGATCAATTTTCACCAAAACTATTTTGTAGCGGATCTCTACACCATGAAAGGAATTCGCTTTCCAAATTTTAAGACTGTACGTCTAATAGTTTAAAAATGGAAATAATTATCTATAACGCCCCTTAAGCCACTTAGGAAACGATATTCACAAAACCCATCTTATAGCGGATCTCTACTCAATGAATGGAATCAGCTTACTAAATTTTTAGATTTTACGTCTAATAGTTTAAAAACGAAGTTAATTGCCTATAATGCCACTTAATTCTGTACAACGCCACTTGGGAGTCGATTTTCACAAAACCCATTCTGTAGGGGATCTGTACTCTATGAAAGGAATCCGCTTATACCAAATTTCAAGACTGTACATCTAATAGGTTAAAAATGGAAATAATTATGTATAACGCCCTTTAAACGCCCTCAACGCCCCTTGGAGGTCGATTTTCGTAAAAATCATTATGTAGGGAATCTCTACTTTATCAAAGAAATCTGTGTACCAAGTTTCACGACTGTACATCTAATAGTTTAGTAATGGAAACAATTATCTATAACGCCCCTTAAACCCCCGTAACGCCCCTTGGGGTTCGAACTTTGCAAAATCCGTTCTTAGCTGACGTCTACTCCATGAAGGGAACCTACCTACCAAATTTCAAGTCTGTAGGTTTAATAGTTCCGGAGATACCGTGATTAGTCAGTGAGTGAGTGAGTCGCTTTTCTTCTTTATATATATAGATAGATAGGGTTTATTATATATATATATATATTATTATTATTATTATTTAGAAGATATTTATATTAAATCTCAGTATAAAAAACTTTAATGCATGGGAGATAAAAATAAGGATTATCATGAAAAGAGAAATTAGAACATAATTATATCAAATATGATACTGAAAAAAAAAATTAATCATTGCCTTCGGCTTCTGGTAAGGATCAACACACGCAAAAAGCGAGTTTCATTCCATTTCTGTTTAATTCATCAGCATCGTACAAAGAAAAATATCGTCTTCGCCCTATGTGTTTAGTATAGGTGCACTTTTTTGGGGTTGGGGGTTGAGGGAAGTGCAAAGTAAATCTCGAGAAGCAATGTCCGTCTTTCGCCGGAGAAAATGGCTGTCATCCCAATCAATTTGCTGTCAACTTTGAATTTTCTGAAACATAATCCCAAGGATCTACTTGGGTCAATAAAACATAGAGGTGGAAGTGTTCTTACGTGTGGGTGTAAATCGGCCAAAGAATTAGGTAATTTGGTATTTTTTATTGATATTGTGGATCATGGGCTCTGTTTAAATATTTTAATGAGAAATTTTAAAATATCCGCTCAAAGTTTGGATGTTGGAAACGACTTCATTTTTTAACAGGATAATAACGCTAAGCGCACTGCTCTCAATGTAGGCTGCTGGTGCCTCTATAATTGTCCCCAAAATCTGAAAACACCTCTCAATCCCTTTATTTATCCCATTCGAACATATTTGTTGAGGTTTTGATGTAAAAAAAGAAAACGTGACAAATAAACACAAAATGTGAAGTAAAAACAACAATCACAGAAGAATGGAGGAAAATCGATGCAGAAATTACAAAAAAAAAAAAATGATTTAATCTATACCAAGAAGCATAAAAGTCATTGAGGACACTAAAAGATATCCTACTAAGTACTTAATTAGGAAAAAATACAATATTTAAAGCTAAATTGAGATTTTTGTTAAGTGTATGAAGACTTTTGTGGCGTAATTTTTAGTAGCTTTTTGATTATTAATTTTTTTAAAAAATAGTTGTACTAATAGTAAAAAATTAAATATGTCATTCCATTAAGAACAAGTTGTAGATATCATAAAAAAATTACAATTACACTATATTAATTTTTATTAGTCGAAAACATTAAATTTTAGAAGAAATTGTAAGTGTACGAACACTTTTGTGGCCCACTGTATGTGATTTTTCCCTTCTCTGAAGCCCTTGATCGCATCGGCTTAGGAACATTTTTATATTAATTTTTACAAAACACACTAGATGGTGGTTCAAGTCCATTTTTTTAATAACATTTCACAAAACTTTGAACTTCAATATGTGCTTTCGACTCCGAGTTTGTTTTTTTAAAATTAGATATGAAATATTTATGAATGTAATCAACAGCACATGTTTAGATGTATTGAAAAAATTGCGCATTTAAACCTTGTTTTGTTTTCAGACTAAGTTGGGAAAGGATGGAAAGCTTATTAGTTTATTGTGCATCTGACATTCAAAAATGTAGTTTCAGTATTTATTTTATTATCTATAAAACAGTAACTTTAACTCTCAAAGACATTTAAAAAGCAGATCTTCATAGGACAAACGCATGACTCATTTTGAACGAAAAATAATCGTTTGTTCTTACCGATTCATTTTTAATTCAGTAAGAACAAGCGATTCTTAGTCGTTGATATTGCAACCGGATTTGGCATAGCCGCAAGAAAAGAAAATATAATACTAATGTGTGATACTATAGAGCTACGAGAAATATAAAGATTAATTAAAAACAAGTAATATAAAAAATAAGTCAATTCCTACTTAGATCAACAAAGAAAAATTTTATTTTAGCTACTTTTTATTAAATAATTACAATTAATATAAATATGTATATAAATATGAGAGAATCACAACATTAAGTGGTAATTAATTCTTATTAATTATCATTGAAGTATCGTATTGTCATCCAAAAAATTCCATCCAAATCATCCATAAATTTCAGTTCAACTTAATACTTTAACACGGGAGAAAAAAAACTTTTCAAATTTTGACAGAAGTCGCCAAAAATGATGCCAACTTGGTTGTATTTGTAATTATTTAAATAATTAGTTTAAATCAATTAATATTAATTAATTATTATTATATTATTTCATTGTCATCCAAAATAATCCTGTATATAAAATTTCGGCTCAATTGAGCGCTTTAAAACGAATTTTATTTACAATTGAATATTCCACCAAGATAAATAAATAAATAGATATGTAGAGATTGTGTGCTTATAGTGCGCATTGAATAAAAAACGATATTAGCTATTATTTAAAAGATTAGTTTTAGTTCAACAAATTTATATGCGAGTAAATCTATTGTTTGAGATTTGCCTGATAGTATTTTATAAGTTTTACATATGTTTTATTTTAATCACATCATGGCGAATAGAGTACTTTTTAAAATTTAAAATTGATGATATTTTCTTCAAATTTTGCAACTGTTTTTTTAAACATAGCGATAATTTTTTTACTGTATATTCAGATATTATCAATAACAAATTGTAAATTTTTACGTATTTGAATGCATTAAATATTTTAAATGAATTTGCAATGGAAATTAGGTCTAACACGCAAATTCACCCAGTCCTGTGTGTACACTCTCGGAAAATGCAGCCTGGGCAAACGCTTCTTTCAAGTTTCGTCGGTACTGAAGGGTTTAAAAATATTGAAAACTATCAGCTAGAGAGAATTTTTGTGATTCTTTTGTATTAAATTTGAACTAATAATTATATTGAGTTAAAAAAGGGTTCTAAAAGAATGAAAAAAAATATTAACGCTTGTTTTTTTTAATTATTATACATTCTGAAGCATTTCAAACACATCTCCAGAAACACGCATATCAGTCATTTTTGTTTTTCTTTTCTATTTTTAAAACTCAAAGTGAGATCAAGATTACTTCGTAAATATTCTAATACTTACTGAACGCAGAAAGTTTTCTTAACATCCCAAAACATTCTCTTTTATTCCTTTTTTAGAAAATATACATTTTTTTCTTATTTCTAGTTTACCGCGTATTATATTCCACGAAGAAAAATCATTGGTAAAGCCTTTTGTTAAGAAGAAACTTCGTTCAATTTTTAAAAAAAAGGTTGTGTTCCATATTATATCGGAATGGAAAGTAGGAGTTCTTCTCTTTTTAATTTCTTCTTGAATGCAATCGAAAACACAACAACTCACTCTTTGGAACAAGTTTCAAATAATGTTTAGAAAATTCCGCTCGCTTCGAAGTAACTTACAATTATCGAAGCGAGGCAGTAGAAGGAAAGTGAAGGGGAAATACGACATCGGCTAAGATTTCATTCTAAGTACGGAGCCCATACATATATATTTAATTATATTTTTAGATATTTTAAAGCATTTTTACTTATTTTTTTTCTAGAGCGATTGCTTCAGAAAATACAGCTAGGATGTTGTAGCATTTTTTTGTATCAGTCAGTCATAAGAATAAAAACCTTGTAAGCTCCATCAAATTCTTTCCATTTCTTCCATACGAACGAAATAAATGTGAAAATGAATATATAACAGTTTATTTTTAAACATAAGATTTCCACAACACTTACATATACATATATAAAATAATTTTTTATGTATACAGTTATATTTTTGATTGTTATACATAGTTTTCTCTCAGTGATGATATGTTAAAATATTTTTGAAAGTGAGATTGAGACTTACCAAAATAAATTCATTCAGCTTTTTAAATATTTATCTTGATTTTTAAGATGATTTTTTTTCGGGGGTTGGAGGAAAGTTCCATTCCAAAACCGTCCATTGAATGCAACTGAAATCAGGATATTTTGTGATTTGTAGTTCTTTTTACATTTCTGGGTATACCGATTGTTTCTCATCCAAAGCAGCCATACAGGCTGTAGTTATAAATCAGGACACAGACACCCAGATTATCTTAGGAATAAGACAAACCTTAAACTTCATTTATACAAACAAAAAATCGTTTTTCAATTGATCCCTTTACATGCGGTTATCGACAATAAAAAAAGGCAGATTTTCTAGCCAAGAGAGAAACACTTAAGCCACAAGACAACACAAACAACTTCTTCCAGATTCACTTAAAAATACATTTTTGAAAATTTAGTAGATACCCTTAAATCTGCAGAAAAATCAAGAAGCAAATCTTAGGCTAACATTCAAGATTTTAAAACCGAACTTCAGACTCGAAAACAAACCATGATTGCAGGGTGCAGCATCTTAATAAAATAGGCATCCTTCCATCTAGTTTGAACCAAATGTGTAAATCGGGCATCAAGAATTCAGAGCATCTTCTTATATTCCCAGAACTAAATAAAGAGCTCCAAAACGTGGTGAGATACGGAAATTATAATGGAATCCCAGAATTTTCACGAACTCCTTGTAAAGACTCCACGTCTTTTGTTCCTTTTTCTTGTTTAAATTTTTAACTTTTTACTTTTGTTACCATATTAATTTTTCCAGGTTCTTACTTTAAGTGTTTATTCTTTTTTTTAATTATTTCTTATTGTTCTTGTGTGATACTTTATCTGTCTTATATGTTTGGATTGATTCATCCAATGAAGCCATATGAAACACATATATTTTTTTGCATGAAATTTGTAATATATTTTGCAAATATCATAAACTGAAAAATGAAACCGCAAAATAGATAAAAATTATTTTCATAGATGTTGGTGAAATTAAGATTTTATATATACATATTATTTTCCATAAAATTTATAAAGCAAGGTTCAGCATGTAGCAAATACCACAAATGTCCAAAACATGTTTTTTAAATAGATATAGGTTTGTTATATGTGCAAAAGTGACTGTAAATCAAACAGAGGTAAATGATGCAGAGATAAGTTTGATAAAGTTGGGGGTAAGTATACTTCCCATGGTCTCTCATAAAGAGTTAAAAGAAGAATAAATCAATTATATGATGTTAGTTTAACTAAAATTTGCTTAAGTGTGTTCAACGCAAATTATTATCTTATCTAATATGTTTTTAAAAGTAGCAATAAAAGGAAAACTTTGAATTTTGTCGAATCCATCCACCTGAATTAATGTTTACACCTGAGATTCTGAAAAGGTTTTTCTCATTGGAAGAAAGAAATTAGGGTTCTTCACTCACAGGGGAAATCAAGGTTTGATTATATTGTTCATTTACGTCAAATGTATTCAATTGAATAAAATCACTTTGATAAATATAAACGTGATAAATGCACTCGTTTCATTTTCTTATTCTGTTTTCTCGTGGGTAATTTTTTTTTCTGTTATACTTTTCTTACTATAGAGGGTATAATTTTTCTGCAAAGTTGCATCATTGTAAATAAAACAATTTGCACTACTTTAAAATGCATAATTTGTCGAAAAAAACATTATCAAAGCAAAAAAAAATTATTTTATAAAAAAGGAGTCTAAATCTAATTCTTGTTTTTCCTTTTTGACAAAATTATTGTGTTGGATTTGTCAGCTATTCATATATAAAGATATATATTTAAATTATATTTACTTCATGTGACATTCTGTTGTTCTTTTATGTACGATTTCATATGATATAAAATTTAAAATAAGTATTCGTTTGATAGACTGCTCAAAGTTTCAGGTACATAAATTAAATAGCATGTAAAAGAAAAATCATTTTATTCCATTTTTCAATAACTTACAAAGATTTAAGTCTGTCATCACCAAATATAAAAGAGTTAAGACGCTACACGGAATACATTTTTGACAAAAAAAAAATGTTTCAATTTTCATAAAAATGTACGATGTTATTATCCTACATCTGTTTACAATCTGCTTTTTTAAAATTCCAAAATATAACATAAATAAGTAAATGTTCATTTCAACTTGTAAAATAAAAGGTATTTTAGTATTATGCAACAGAAGATAAATTATAGAACTTATTTTAGAGCATAAAAATAATTTAAATCTGTTAAAAATGAGGAGCATAATATAATATGTTACTCTATATAAAACAGTGAACTTCAGAATTTAGTAGTAGTTTAGGAACATTTTTATAGCGAAAGAAATGCTCCAATTTTTAGCCCTATTCTTTAAGACTACTAGAAGACAGCCTTAATGTACATTAACTTTAACTAATCCAGTTAACAAATAGTTTTCTTCTCACTAATAAGGAAACACACGAAAGAAGAAAGAAAAACTAATATAACAAATATATATTTGCGCTTCTTTCGTCTCCCCTCTTCTAACATTCCTGACCCGAATGAAAAAAAAAGAATAAATGCCGCAACATTAAAAGTTAAGGTACTCAATAGATGGTATAATAGTTATTTCTCAAGTGTATATGCTACGTACACAATGTCGAGTAAATCTTAGTTGAAATGTTAGTTAAATTCCTAAAACAAATTGCGTGCTTTCAAGCTACAAAAGAATTCTGTATAATTAACGATCTGTTCTTTGCTTTTATAAGTAATTAATATTAATGACCCCTAGGAATAACTTTGAGAAGAAAATCAGTGCATAAACGTAAAACCAATTTATCAGCAAAGCTGAAAAGAGGGTCGTAACCACAAAGCATTAGTAAAACAGAGCTATATGTGCCTAAAGCACTATGTCTAATTATGTAATAACTCCAAGAAATGCTTGGCATTTTAGTGTTTTGTCTTTTTAGTTTATTGCCGACTTTGTGTGAATGAGAGGGAAAGTCAAATAACAACATTTATGAAATTGTGATACTATGACGGAATGATTTTATCACAAGGCAGCGAGGAGTCTGAGAAACGAAGTGATCAATCATAAAATTGATCACTTAAAAAGGATACATTTTATTACTAAAAGCGATGATTAATAAAAATTTTAATTATCCCAGTTATCTCAAGTGTATATTCTTTATTAAATATTTCGTTGTTGTTTCTTTTATAACAGCATTAAAAGAGTTTTAAAAATAGTTTGCATTGGATTTGATGACCTTCAATTTTAACTTTCTTTTTATTTATTTTCTTAGGTATTTCGAGTTCTTTTTTTTTAAGAAATTTGTGGCAGTTTTATATTTGTTTTTTAAGTTAAATATAAGATTAAAATATGAATGCGATAGTCAAAAGATGAGAAATATTTACTAAGCTCAGTGGATTTTATTATGAAACGATACAATTTAAGAAAGATTTACTCATTCATTAAAATTTCCAATGATGAGGTAATTTTTCAAATATACTTTATGTTTTAGTTCCTTGAGATAATTATCTTAGAATACTAATTACATTTAAAAAAATGTCCTTTATCAAAAAACGATCAGACTAACATCACCCTGTCTTTTCAATTAGTAGGTTGATTTGTTTTCTATTTATTTCAAATTTCATTAAATGTAGAAAAAAATGGATTAAGTGATATATCTACATTAAATTGTTTTGTAATTTATATAATTTTGATAATAATGATGTTAATAAAGCTATAAAACACACACAAATACGAATATTTGCGTAGTATAAATTTCAAATGTCTTTACTAGATACATTTAATTTATAATAATACTCCATTAATAATTTCTCAAATAAAAATTACCAATTACTATTCAAAGACATTATAAAATCATTCGAAAATGGCAGGCTAGTCAAATTAATATTAGCCTGTATTAATATGTTATGAAGATAATTGTTTTTCTGCCTTATTAAACTTAATTTTTTTTGTAATTGTTATTTTTACTCTGAACAGAAATTTTTCTGTAAGTTTATTTTAAATTTTGTACAATATCGTTTTAAAAATATGGATGAGAATCATAAATTTCCCTATTTAATCAGAAAATTTGGCAGGGAAAAGCTCTTGTCAATCACACGCACATTTTAAGATTTTTCAATTTATCAAAAACCTTTTATAAATAATTTAATGACATAATTAATTTACTTAATAATTAATTTCACTTTTTAACAGAGCTGTATATGTTTTTTAAAAAAGATTAAATACAAATTTATTCTAATTTTTCACAAAGTTCAAAGAACACAATTTAAAAAACCATAAATGTTTTCAATTGTCCTTATTTAAGATGATCGAATATTCCACAACCTTTTAAACGCAAAAATCAAATGTAAATTTTAAAGCTCTGAATACTAATAGGTAAAATATTTTTGAATATTCAAATAATTCTAAATTTTAGAAAGAATAAAGGGAAATGAATTTAGTAATTGTTTGCTCAAAAATTGTTATTTTCTTATTCATGAAACTTTTTAAATCATAATAATATTGTACTTACGCAATATAAAAACAGGCAAAATTATTATAAGTTAAGGGGAAACTATTATTTTTTTTAATAATAAAAACTTATAGTTTTAGCCAAAACTTGAAAATTCAAAATAAGTTTCCAAAACCTTCTACGGATCCTTCTCTTTTCTGATATTAAAATCAAGTATTTTTTTATTCGATAGCCATTGTGATAATCTATAGTAACTCTGCAGTATTTAAATTGAAAAAAGAGAGAGTATAAATTCTTTAGAAGTATTCTGTTTTCATTTTCAAACATAATTTTTTCGACTTGAAATAAAACAATACGCGAGTGTGTGTACTTACTTTGCTCTAATCTGTGATTATATGCTAAAATTTTTCCAGAAACAGTTTCCGAAGCAACGAAATGCAGCTTTAAGAAAAAAAATAGTCAATTATTATTTGGCAGTGAAAAGTGTTCATAAACTCCAGTATTTTTATGCAGAAAAATTATAGAATTAAAATATTTTTTTTATTTGCATGTTTTTTTAAAAATTATACGGCATAATGAATATAAAAAATTGTATATATGTTGCTTAAGTAATAGGGCATTAATTTAAAAAAGCACTACCATTCGCTTTCTTTTAATACACATATGCCTCCTACAATAGATAAACCATCTTTCCTAGTTTTCTAAATATTATTGAAAATATATATATATATAATTAGTATATGAAAATGCAATTTAATTAATACAATATTTAAAAAAATTTAGTAATATAAACATGTTTATAGTTTAATACTCACACACCGCATCTCAGTTTTACGAACTTGTGCTATTTGCTGTTAGAAACTCAATCCAGTCCTTTAATTAAGAATTTATTTCTGCAAGAATGATTAACAATAAGTATTGGGAGAAATATAAGCTTATGATTTCAGCTCGGTGGTTAAAATCAAAATCTTTCTTAAAGCATTCATAATAAATCTGTATTCTCATTCATTTTTTTCAAAAGTTCATTAAGAATGAGCCTTTCTGAATCAAAAATGAGTAGTAATCGATACTTCAAAAAAAGAAAAGGAAAAAACTCTTTTTTAAAGAAAAAAATTTTTCCAGTCAGTGATTTTTCAGATTTTTTCTAGATATTTTAATATGCTAGGAGAGAAAAAATATCTTGAGGATATATAAATACTTCGAAAAAATTCTGGATGCTTAACCCTATGTCATTTTCATCACAACTCACGATAATATTTTCTCTTTCTTTAATTTATCGCAGTAAAATGAAAAAAAAGTTACAATAAGCCCTCAGTCGACCAAAACAAGTGGCTTTTTGATGATGAAATTTATTCTGTTTTCATTTCAACTTTTCCTTTTTCATTTCTCAGTGAAAGTTTTTGTTTAAAATATTTTCTCCCTTAGTTGACTTCTCTCTTTTCCTCATCCAACTTTTGTTACTTTAAATTCTTTTCTTTTCCCGGTTTTTTTCTTCCTTTTTACATTTTTTATCTCAATTGTTTTTTTAATTATTATCTTAAATTGTTCTTTATGCCCCAAAGCATGCGTTCTTCCGACTACTCTTCGCGTTAATATTCATTCACCTAAATAGTTTTTAAATTTGACTGGCATTTAAATTCACGACTGAAATCGAGTTTTTTTTTTTAACAAATTCTTAGGGATTTAGAAAAAAACTTTATTTGTGTAGGATCCAATAGTTCTCAAGATAACAACGCAGCTAATGAGAACTGAAACTGTGGAAACTTTTGAACTAGTGAAAGGAGAACCAAAACTTTTAAGAGAAGCGAAGAGAAAACGAGAGAGGTGCGCGAGCAGGCGTTACCTTCTGCATATCATCGTCAAACTTATCTGTTAAAATAGCTACCTTTTTAATTAATTTTTGTTTAATTTTAAAATAAATGTGAAGTAAGACAAACGTCTTGGACCCCCTGTTGTCTCCCACAAATTATGGGGGCTCAGCCGGGATCGATAAAATTTCGATTTGAACCAAAGTTTGGACAGTGAAAAAAAAAACGGCAGCGTCCGTGAAGGAGACGCGCCGCCATTTTTTGGAAACTTCGTTCAACCTGTGTAGAGGTTTGAACTCAGCATGAATACTCCGCCTGTGTAGAGGCCGGGATTGAAAAAAAAATTTCGATTTTGATCAAAGTTTGGAACGTGAACAAAAGCCGTCCGTGGAGGAGACGCGCCGCCATTTTTCGAAAACTTCGTTCTGCCTGTGTAGAGGTTGGAACCATCGACAAAAATTCCGCCTGTGTAGAGGTTGGAACCATCGACAAATATTCCGCCTGTGTAGAGGTTGGAACTAACTCAGTGTGAATAATCCGCCTGTGTAGAGGTTGGAACCACTCACATAAACACCTGCGAAGAGGTGTCAATTCGAACAATTTCAACTATATTACCTGTGAAGAGGTGAAATCAGTGGAATCGAAGTTTTTCTTCAATTATTGGATACATCGTACGTGCGAGCAACAAGGGAGCTAGAAAAAAAAAGGTAGGATCTTTCCATATTTTTCTAAAATGTATAAAAACGCTCTTAAAGAGGATCTCATAAGAGTTGTTGAGGATCTAGACGGTACTGTGGAGAGTACGGACACTATTGCTATACTAAAGACTAAAATTGAGAAGAGTAGTACATTTGAAAGTGATCCAGATTTCGTTAAAACTTTAATTCAAAACTGTATAGATGAGAGAGTATCGCGAAACGAAAGAGAGGTAACTTTAGAAAAACAGAAAATTGAGCTCGCGAAACTTCAGTTAGCAAAATTAGAAAAAGAAGTCGAACTTCAAAGGGCTAAAAATAAAGCATTAAGTTTAAATCCTGCAGCTAAAGTCGAAGAGAAACAGTTCGAAACTTTAAATAAGGAAACCGCAACTCATATTGGCATTCGAGAAGCAGAAGATCCTATTGATTTAGCTAAAGAGAGCGATATTTATATTTCATCTAGAAGCGGATCACATAAAGAAATTCCTATTACTTATGGATATACCCAAGACCCCTTTAAAAATAGATCACAAAACTTTAAACCAAAGATTAAAGAGAACTATCCCCAATATCTTGAAAGAGAAAATAAAAATTGCTTTATATGCGGTGATTCATCTCATTACGCAAGAGACTGAGAAGCGTTTTAAACCTAAAGAATCTAACGACCACATCCATAATAGAATAAACGTGAATACTTTGAAAGTCGAGAGCGAAAAACAAAATAGCGATGAATTTGCACAACTACAATACGTAAACATTTTTGTGGAAAATCAGCCCGTAACAGCCTTGATCGATTCAGGTTGCCAGATCTCAGTTTTAAATTCCTCACTAATTAGAGTGCAAACACCTTCCGAAGAAATAATAACATTAAGTTCATGTTTTGGCGAACAGCGAATGGTAGAAGTTAAACCCATAAATATTTCTCTTAATCAACACTCTCCCGGTCTAAGTGTTCGAACGGCAATATCACCGACCTTGACCGAAGAATTTATTATACATCCCAGTGTATATGCTGAAATAAAGAAACTAGGCCACGCAAAGAGCGATGTTTTATTGAGTGAAAGTGAATCCTCTTTGAGTGCAGATTCTGGTGTTGTTTCTTTTTCAAATGTTTCTGTTTCAAGTGTGAAAGAAAACTCTAGTTATGATTTGCCACATGTTAAAAACTTTGATACTAGAAATGATTTGAGTTCTCTAATTAAGGATTATAAATGTAATAAAATTAAGAGTACTAAGTTAAAATTGAGTATTATAAGAGAAAAATGTTCTGATATAGTATTGTGTAAGAAAGTAAATGGTGCCATGAAAACGAGTTCCGTGAACTTCAACGCCCCTTCACCTATGGAGAGTAAACATCGACGGTTTGCGTTGCTCCGGAAAATTTTCCAGCCCTGGCAGTGGAAAAGGAGGAAAAAGAGAAATCGTTTTGAACAGACGTCCAGAACTCTAGAGAGGAAAATATCGATGCGTTCAACCAAAGATCAACTTGTTAAAAAAGACGTTCTTATCCCTGTGAAACACAATTGTTTTCCTGTGGAACTTTCCGGATGTCGAAGAGGTGCCTTCACATGATGGAGAAACTGTCTAGTTCAGAAAAATTATGATATGTTAAATCTTTGTATATTTGTCGTATAGTCCTTGTCTGTTCCGTCTTTTTTGTATATTTCAGATTCTCCTCTGGTCTCGATGGAAAAGGAGGAAGTACCGCTGCGGACAGCGTACAGTCAGGATAGCCGGATGTAGGATCCAATAGTTCTCAAGATAACAACGCAGTCTTCGCGCGCAGGCGCAGCTAATGAGAACTGAAACTGTGGAAACTTTTGAACTAGTGAAAGGAGAACCAAAACTTTTAAGAGAAGCGAAGAGAAAACGAGAGAGGTGCGCGAGCAGGCGTTACCTTCTGCATATCATCGTCAAACTTATCTGTTAAAATAGCTACCTTTTTAATTAATTTTTGTTTAATTTTAAAATAAATGTGAAGTAAGACAAACGTCTTGGACCCCTTGTTGTCTCCCACATTTGTATTCTGTAATTATAGCTTGGTTCTCTTGAAGCGTGGGTTAATTGTGAGGTGTTTAACTATTAAATATGTTAGTAGTTCTTTTAATATTTAAAAATATAAATCATGAAGCTGCATTTTTAAGAAACGGTATTGCTCTTTTTTTAAAAAAAAAAAATTACTTTTTTCTCCTGAACTGATTCTTTTGCATATGACTTAGTAATAAACGTTAGAAGAAGGGGGTCGATATTTGAACCGAATGGAATATTTACGTAAATGACTGTATTGGTTCAAAAATTAACCAAGTGATTCCTTTCCCTCTTAACCCTTCAACTGTCGATTAAAAGCTACACGATTCTCTCCCAGTACCACCATTTTCCACATAAGCGCGCGGAATTAAATGAAAAAGAAAAGGCACAAATAAAAGCACATTTTTCTCTGAAATAAGCAAACCCATTGCAAGCAATGGCAAGGCTATTTAATTGCATTCCAAAGCCTTCGGAATAGTTTGGCTGATAGCAGCGCAAAGAAAAGAATCGCATTTCGGAACACATATATACGTCTGGAGCACTTAATGCATTGGTTAAGCAAGACGGATATACACGCCGGTGGCAGTTAGGGATTAACTGCATATCCCATAAGCACTATATTGTTTTTTAAACTCTATAAGCCAGTGTTTCTCAAACTGTGGGGGCTCTACAAGGGGGGCGCGATCATACTGAAAAGTCGCAAGCAAAAGGTTATTTAAAAAATTATTAATTTACTGAAAGTAAACCAACAAAATACTTCCTGATATAATAAAAGATAGAATACACATTTACACTGATACAATACACTTATAAATGTATCAGTACTGTACAATGCATATTTTATTATTAATTCAACAATACTAAGTTAAGAACAAGTTCGATAATTATCAGGGACCCCCCATGGACTTGTATAAACACTTATCTTGATAATGTGTACGATTTATAACTAATTCCTTAACTGCCTGTTAAAAGTTACGCAATTCGCTCCCCGATGCCATCGTTTGCCACATAGACGAGTGTATTTTGATTTTTTTTGCGGGGGAGGGGAAGAAGAAAAGAAATAAATAAGCAAAAATCCTCTGAAATAAGTAAATCCTTCGCAAACACTGTCGAGGTCCTTTTATTGCATTCTAAAGCTCTCGGAATAATTTTATGGGTCACACTGCACAGAAAAGATCGTACTTAGGAAAGACGTACATATACGTCCAGAAAATTAATACTTTGGCTGAGCAAGACATTTATATACGTCGGTGGCACATAAGAGGTTAAAGTCGTATATTGTAGCTTTAGTGTCAAAATATAGTATTATTGAATTCAATACATTGTTATTGTATGGACTGGGGCGCAATGAAAATGATTATTGAAAAGTGGGTCGCGTATATTGAGAATTTGAGAAACACTGCTATAAGCATCAATCACTTGATCACACATTCTTGTTTTCAAGCATGAGGGAGGTATAAATGTTCCTATTTCTCCTTTTCTTTCTAAACAGTCAAGAACCCCACTCCCCTATTCTTCAGATAACAAATTAGATCATTGGTCTTGTAAGGTTCGTTCCACACTAAGACATTACCATATGTTCTTATCAATTGAAATTGTGATTCATTTGATCTAGCAACATTTGAATTCATCTGTTTAATTCGACTGTTATTTTCTATAGCTCAGCAGAAGCGTTGATGTTGATGGCGTGTTGTTAGTAAAAACACTTGAATCAGCTTTATGCTGCTATATTGCATAAACCCCACATGTCAAAGCACTGCCTTCATAGACACATTTATCGTACATCTCACATTGATTGACGGTATTATTTGACTTAGTGTTGCTTGTCTAATAAGACTGATTACGCATTGACTACTCTCTCTGGTTTTGATCATTAAGTAGACGTGGACTACCATTCCTTTGTCCATGGTGTGAGGTAATGACTAAAATTACGTATTCTCGGCATATTCTCGACACTGTGCATAGAGGAATGTTAAATTCCTTAACATTTTCCGACAGTGAATGGGACATGCTTTCAATTCTAAGTAGCATGCACCGCTCAAAGACTTTTACAGATGTACGTATATAACCACGTGAAAACTTTTCACATTAAATTTTTGAGTAGAAATAAAAGCACTAACATCTCATTGAACTCTTTTATACATTTTTAACATAATGAAACTGTTATCTAGAATTTTACGCATTATTATTCGATAGTTTATCACATTTCGATACATGTTTTTTTATGTGCATGTGTGTGGAACCTCAAAAACATATTTATATAGGCAGACAATTAAAGTGAAGAAAATGATTTTTTTTCTTCATATTAGGCAGTTGATTTACGCATTATCTCAAGTGGAGATAAGCGTTCATATGAAAATAAATTCTTTAATGAACCAACAATAATTTTTTGTACTGTCAAATGAATATTTGTGCATATGACATTGCAATTATCCATAGTACTAATTAAAAACCAAAATATATTCTAAACAATAAGAAAACAATTAATTGCATATAACAATCAAAAAATTTGAATAAAATATTCGGACAATTTTAACGTGTATTTTTGTTTATTTATTTATTTTCATTAAACATCTTTAAAAATGATGATTAAGCTTTTTTGGAAACTAAACACTTGGGGGGTTGCACCAGACTGATCCCCGAACGAAGCATCTGCTTATACATCTCAGTGCCCAAGCCCATGAAAACTGTGTTGAGCACTTTAGGCAGGAACCCGATCGGGGGTGCCCCACTTCAGCAGTATTTTCGTGACCTAGATCTGTGGGAAGGAACGAAGCAGCAGCCATATTGTTTATCTTAATATCTCTTTATTAAAATCTTAACTTAAACAATATACAATAATAATAATATTCAATTCAAGTGAATCTGGTGTGGCTGCGGTAGCCGAGTGGTATAGGTATCGGACCGTGGCTTGCCTTGTCACGAGTTCGAGCCCAGTACCACTAAAGACCCGCCGTGTAGGGCAGCGATGCACGTTAAATCTGTCGAGAACTGAAACGTCCTCCCGTTGGTGTGGTAGTTAGGAGAGGGGGTGCCAGCTCAGGTGTCGTCCACGTCACTTGACCATGGTTCAAAATTACATGGTCCGTCGCCAAAAGCCCTCGCGTAGCTGAACAGTGCGACGTTAATATTCAATCAATCAAGTGAATCTGGAGTGAAGAGACACACTATTCGTATTACGAAATAATCGCGTAACTGACCACTATATCTAACTCTACCGACTATTTTAAACTTCAGTATCTACACAGTTCTTAATAATTTAATTTAACAGTCTTAACACTATATCTTGGGTAAACAGCAATTCACTTGATTTTAACTGACGTGGCTTTTATCCTTGTGGAATGGTATCCATCTTTAGCTTGATCTCACAAGTACGGATAGATTTAATCTTGAACTCGAGCTTTCCTCTCACTTTACCTTAGGGGTTTGTCAACTTAGACTTCGTATATTTACTTTTCTTAGCCACACTGTTCACGCTAAACTTTTACTATTTATAAGATTCTTAATTTGAATATTCACGCTTCTCTTCTCGAGTTGGTTGGAAAGAATTGCCATTCTGGCTTCAAAGAAACCCAAGAGGACAATTAGTTGAAATCGCGATGAGCCCGTCACAGGCCTTCACTCTCAATGGGCTGTTGCGCTTCTAGATTTCGAACGCATCTGCTGAAACCCTGCATTATATGTTTTATTACTTCTTGGTGTATGTAATGTGTTTCTATTAGGGGTACATAGTCTTTGAACAAAGATCCAACCCACTTATTCGTGATGGAGCACTCCACGTTCCAGAGGGGGTTGCAATTTTTTTTTAGTGTTTGCTCCAGTATCACTGAGATTATTAAAGCGTTAATAACCAAAAATTTAGCATTTAAAGATAAAAAATAGTTCAGATGTCAAAAGAATAAGATTGTACAACCCACACAAACCCGCATGATCACTCAAACTGGTCTTTAAGGGCTGCTAGAGACATCTTCCTTCGTGTGAAATCACTATTTTCATATACTAAATTAATATCCTGTCTTAAGATGTTTTGAATTATTCATAGTACTATAATGGTTATGAGAAATTGCATTTTGTTTTAATTAACTGCTGCGCATTAGCGTTTTAGAAAATGTCATTATGAATATTAATGACTTTTAAATTTAATATGGACGTACTCACGCACACATACACACACACACACACACACACACACACACACACACACACACACACACACACACACACACACACACACACACACACACACACACACACACACACACACACACACACACACACACATATATATATATTATAATAATATATATAAGTAGAGGCTTTTTATATTTATTCATCAACACATTTTTTTTTTGTTTTTTAAATTGAAGTTTTATTATAAATTATTCAATATATATATATATATATATATATATATATATATATATATATATATATATTATAATTTCCTAGAAATATTGTTTTATTGGACATTTTCTTCTATTTTTTTACTAAAGTATGTTTTTGTGTTATAATTTTTAAAAGTTAACTCTTTTGCTTTATTACGTCTGTTTAGAGAATTTAACAAAATAAATTGCACGCTTATTTTTAGAAAGCTTATTTATGTCACTGTAGATGACTCTGACTTAATAAACTACTTATTAATTTAACTATCCAGTCATTTAACTAATTTTTCGTTATGACTAACATTAAAATTTATGTACAAACATTTGTTAACTTTAGCTATTGAGTTAATGGCAATTTCTTGCAAGAACATAAATGCAAACTTATATTTAAGAAAAAAATACTGTCGAATTTATTGATTACTTTGTAAACTTTATTCTATTTAAAATATTTAAAACGAAAGCTTAACATAAAAAAATAAGAGAATAAAATTAAAGTACCTACAAGAAAAAAGAGCCTCATCGTATAATAAAATTTGCATATTTTTATGAATTAGATTCAATAAAATTTCCTTTACAAGGAATAAAATGAATTTAAATTGAGTTTTTATTTAAGAAAGAATTTATTAAGGAAATAGGTTTTTTCATTCAGTTTATTCAATCAATGAGATGAGGAAGTGCTTAACTTAATATTGTATTCACGTGAATTGATTAAAATAAATGCGCCCACGAATTTCTTAAGAATTGCTGTATGCAAACAATATCTTAATGTAATTACTCAAAACAAATTTCGAAAACGGTATCTTGTCGAAATACAAATTTAAATTTATTCTTAACCATTTGAAACGCTTCTTCTTTATTTTAAGATTCTTCAAGATTGGCGAAGAGGATATTATAATGTAAAATCGATTACCTATAGCTAATTAAGTTATGCACCATCTTACATTTTTACTTCAAAACAGTTTAATTTGTATCGCAAGATTTGTGTATTTATTTAAATGTAGTTATTTTTACGGGATACAAAAATTCATTCCTTAACTTAACTTGCATTCTCACTAAGATATTATTTTGATAATGATAATAATTATATTATAATTATATAATATATATATATATATATATATATATATATATATATATATATATATATGACAACAAATTATACAGCAATATATATGATAAAAGGGAAGCATTTAAATTCAATGTCATAAAGATACCAAACTTCAATAGTTGTCTACATGTATCAGTATTTAGAAATATAATTTTAAATTTTCTGATGAGAAATAATAATTTAATAACTACGCACAATATTGATAAATTCAAGAATATCCAGAAATTTATATTGTGTTGCATACAGAATGATTACCCCATCAACTTCCTGAGAAAATATATAGATCAGAAATATTTCTTAAAAATATTTTTAAACTCGTAAATGCACAAATCCACCACACAACATTAGGTCCACAAAGTCAGCTTGTTAGTGGTCCAGCTGGTGAAGTATTTATGCATTCCACACACAGGATACATTTTAATACACACACTTAGACCAATATTTACACGACTACACTTTAAAATTATTTATGACCAATTAAACATTTATATCCAATCACACATTTATGACCAATCAAATACTTATCACCAATCAAGCAAGTTTTTTACATGCGGTCTAGTTTGCTTCTAATGCCAAGAGGTCAAACTTTGGTGTTAGATCATGAATCGTTTGGATTGACATGGCATTGGTAGATGTTATGAGCAAAATATGGATGTGGTAATTGATATATTAAATATGAAAAGTCGTGCTATAAGATATGGATTGTATTCTTGTTAGGATACTTTCTGGTGAGTTTTTAATGATTTACGCTTTTCATTTGTGAGTATACTGTGTTTTTAATTTGAACATTCGGTTTTTAGAAATTTTAATTTGAACTTTCGGATTTTTTGGTTTGAACTTTCGGATTTTTGGTTTGAACTTTCGGATTTTTGGTTTGAACTTTCGAATTTCTTGGTTTGAACTTTCGAATTTCTTGGTTTGAACTTTCGAATTTCTTGGTTTGAACTTTCGAATTTCTTGGTTTGAACTTTCGAATTTCTTGGTTTGAACTTTCGAATTTCTTGGTTTGAACTTTCGAATTTCTTGGTTTGAACTTTCAATTTCTTGGTTTGAACTTTCGAATTTCTTGGTTTGAACTTTCGAATTTCTTGGTTTGAACTTTCGAATTTCTTGGTTTGAACTTTTGGATTTCTTGGTTTGAACTTTTGGATTTCTTGGTTTGAACTTTCGGATTTCTTGGTTTGAACTTTCGGATTTTTTAGTTTGAACTTTTTGATTTTAGATATTTTTTAATTTGAACTTTCGGATCTCAAATATTTTTTTATACATATACAACTATTTTTTCTACCTATACAACTATTTTTTCTACCTATACAACTATTTTAAAGATGGTTGCATCATCTTGGGCGTTTGATTCCCTTATATTATGCACTGAATTGTTTTTAAATTTTAATATTTTAGTGTTGTAATATCTTTCAGAATGCGATGGCGAATAGTTTAATTTTTCAAGTATAATGGTTTAATTTTAACTTTTTAATCTTTAATTTAAAAAATAATTGAAATTTGGATATTTTCCAATTAACTTACCAAGTTGCAATAGGGGGAAGGTTGGCGCCATCAAACTAGTTTAACCCCACTTATCGGTCCTAAGTCCGAGATTGCACTTGGATATTTTATAAATTTTTATTTTATTTTATAATTTTGTTTGAAAACGATGGAATTTTATCTTTTATATTCGCCATTGATATTTTGAAATGGAATTTAGTATTATAAGATTCATATATTTCAATTTTTCAATTGATAATTGTGATTGATTTTATATATTTAAATATATATATATATAACAAGTTCACTTGCGAGGAAAGTTAAATAATTACTTAATTTAAGTCTGTATGCAACTGGTTATTGCTGTTTTTCATACATTACTAACTCTCCTTTTTGTAAAAACTGGAACAGTGAAGTTGATGCCACTACTTTGTTATTTGTTGAATTCCATTTGTGTATTTTTCTCTGTCGTGTCATTTATACATTAGAAACTTCAAAGTGATATCCCGTGAACTAATGGACAAGATATGTGATAGTTATTTGCTATACATGGCTATCGTATACACAACATGCTTTTAACGATCATATAATACAAAAGACTTTTATCACTGCTAATCAGATAGGTTGCTTGATGTTATCCGTTTATCGCAAGAACAGTCTACTATTTGGTTTTTCGTGTTTATTTGTGTTTTTTATTTGTTGGTATGAGTTTTATTTTAAGATTCTATAAAGACTTAAACAGAGAGTGTCCCAAATACAGCTCCTAATCTCTGAACAGCTAGATTTCTTGGTGGGAGTACATAAAAAGTGCCCTAAGAACTAACTGTACCTGTACAATCAATAGTTTACGAGAAAAGTGAAGTCAATCATAATGAATGAATAATAATGCGTGATGACTCCTGATGCTGTTCCAGCACATTTCTGTGCTGATGCGCTTGATTGACTAGTGATGCGAGGTCATTAAATTATATTTTCAATCTAAATAAACCCAAGTTCAAATTTACTTTGTCACATCATGGCCAATGTTAAATCTACAAAATTCAACTAGATTAACTGCTCAAAGATTAGAGGATCATCAATTTACATTATAATTAAATGTATTATTGCACAGTTAAAATTTTAAATTTACAATAAAAGAAAACTATAAAAGAAACCTTAGCTTTAAGAAGGGAGGACTGGAGAGGAGCATGGCTGGCCAGTGTCAATGGGGGGTGCTACTTCAATCTAGCTTTCGTACCTCTACATGATAATTTGGGTGTTTTGGGATAAAAGGAATCTCACGAAATTTGCGCACTTCTCTTTAAATAGTGAACCGAATCACCTGCAAATTTATGGACAGGACTCACTGCTGTCTTCCAAGCTGAGTCTCTCTGATTGGATATTTTCAATCGCACAGAGTTACATTTTATAAAATGCATGGAAACTTCAACCCCAACAGGGGACCGAGAATATTTGACAGACCCTTTCCGAAAGAATGTAATGACATCTGGTCAAGGGGACACATATAGAAATTACCAATAAAAGGAGGCCGTCCAACTTCTTATCACTAGATATGACATACTCCAGCCGCTGTTTGGGACTTAAGTATTTAGTTTTATGGCCACCATGATAGCCAGGTCTCATACTGTTGGATTATATTTCCTATAGAGCAATCTCAAATGTTTGGTGCACGAAACGAAGTGACTGCAAAAACGGACTTAGTTGCTTGTCTGCATGTTGCTTGTACTTCGGTGGACACCACGTTAATGCAATGTATGTCCTCATTGATTCCACGGAGCTCTGAAGCCTGCCGCGATATGTAGATATGTACAACGAACACTTTGAACATCTGAATTTTTAAAATTTGCAAATACTATTGTTGGTTTGTCCAATACGGGTTTTTTTCTGTGCACCAGCGTTCTTCTTTTTTTTTCGTATTTTCTCGTAAGCTATGGATCGTACAGGTACAGTTCTCAAGGCATTTTTGTGTACTCCTAACGAGGAATCTAGATGTGCAGAATTCATGCGATATTTTTGGGACACTTTGTATAACATCCAAGCTTGAGATAATTCCCTAGTAACATTGATTCAGACAACGTCATTACTAAAAGTAATTGGTGAACTAACGACTACCACTAATTTCGAAACAACTACACTCGATAATGTAGTTGTCAGATTTAAAGAACCTGAAGCTGAGTCTTGATTTATTTGTGTTAACAAGCACCAACACTGAGCATTTGCAGTTACCACCAAAGATGGGGTTGGGTAAGTTTAAGTGCCCTGTGTGTGATTAAATGTATATTCACCTTCCATTATAAGGGTATTAAAAATGTCTCAAATGGCGATTCAAGGAATTTTCAAACTTTGGAACATATTGGTTTTTGTGTGATATTGTTCGTAAAAATCTGGAATTTGAATTATCCCATTAATTATATATATATATATAACTGGGATTCAAAACCTTTAACACAATAAAATTTTTATTGCATACTATTCAAGAAAAAAATACATGTAAATGATGAATTAGTTAATGTAGTACCTCATATTTACTATATATAAGAGTGCAGTACAAAAAAAGTTTAATTCTCTTAATATTCGCAAAAGAAAAAAATTACCTTAAAAATGAATTTATTAAAAATTATCAACTGTTTACCTTGCCAACTTGTTCCGATCTTCTCTACTTAATAATACTAGTAGTAAAAGTAATGAGTATATATATATATATATATATATATATATATATATATATATATATATATATATATATATATATATATATATATATATATATATATATATAATGATAAAATTATTAGGTTTATTACTAAATTTTTAATCGATTTATTTTACCGAATATTTTTTATATGTGTACAGAATTTGATTTTTTTTAAAAAAATCCATGATTATAGTAAAAATATTGTATGACTTATACGCTGATTTATTAAGTTGTATAATCTATACTCCAGTTGAAATTTTAAAATGAAATTCGATTACTTTCCTTATAATTCCTTACATTGCAATTTTTTTAAGAGTTAAGAAACTTTTCGAATACAAACATCTAATGTAATTTCATTGAACAGTATAGTAAAATATATGTATCAAAATATATTTTTAAAACGATGTACATAGTAGTAATATGCTACATGAGTGAGTGAATAATAACGTTGCGCTGTTCAGCTACGCGAAGACTTTTGGCGACGGATCTCGTAAATTTGAACCATGGTTAAGTGACGAGGACGACACCTAAGTTGGCACTCCCCTTGTGACGAATCTATACGGAACTTTATCACTAACCTTCTGAACCGACCTTTTTAGGGAAATTTAATTCCCTACCTATTTCCAATCAACTCCAAAGAGCGGACAGGATTACTTGTTATGTAGATTAGATTCAGTATTTAAGTCAAACGAAATAGTAAAGTTAGAGCAGTAGGAGATAGATATTGAAGCATAGAGTTATAGTGATTTTGAATTGAAATATTGTAGTTGAAGATAAATTAATCTTATGAAGAATTGAGATTCCGAGTGGTAAATATAAAATTGTATTTAAAGTCTCATTAAAGTTTTAAGAGTGAGATTAAAATTAAATGTTCATTAAGAACATTATTGAATATAATTCTGGGATCTCTTATCGTGATAAATTCTGCGTGATCGTTATTTAATGCATTGATTAATTAGATTATTAATTAATTGAGTTAAATTAAAGAATATCATATTTAAAACTTCATAATATTCACATTGTTGTTGTTAATAAGTCTTTGATTCTATTTGAGAAAGATAATCAAATAAAGAAAGTTAATTATAATAATGGCTACTGGTTCTTTTATATCTCATAATTATTCTAGTTCTCAAAGTGAGGTCCCCAGGGACCATTACAATGGCGCCCAACGTATAAATCCCGAGAATAGAGTCGGATCCAGTTTTAGAATCATTCCGGAACAATATTTTTCGGGGATTGAGAACATAGATGATTTTTTGGAGAATATTGATCATAATCTCGCGTATTATGAGATACCTGCACAACTGGCATGTGCTTACTTGAAAGGTCATCTCAAAGGACGGGCACTCGACTGGTTCGAAGTTCTAGGTTATAGAGTCATTGAAGATAAGACAACAGACTACGCGCACTTAAAACAGGCATTGTCAGAACAATTTCCCGTGGTCAGAAACAGGTCAGAACTAGAAACGCGATTTTATTCCTCATCACAAAGACGAGATCAACAACCTTCGGACTTTATTTATGAATTGTTGAAAATTCATAAAATACTTAAACTAGAAATGTCGGAGGAAAAATTAATAGATCACGTCGTCAGTCGATTAGAACCTCAAATTTTGGATTATGTCGAAGTTAGACATCCACGAAATACTGCCAATCTCCTACAAATCGTTGATAAATACGAAGAACGTTTTATGCATAGACAAATCAGAGGTTCGAGTGAGGGATTTAGAAGTTCAGGCCCTCATGAAAACAATCGTTTTAATACCCGGCATAGACAAGAAAATTGGAGGGAAAACAGAAATAATGAGAGATACGCCAATAATAGCCGACCACAAAGAGAATTTAATCGGTTCGAAAACCAAGGTTTCACAAATAATCGCAGATTCGAAGGTAGACGCCAAAGTGGACAATCGGATCAACCATTCCACAGTCAAGGTGGTCGACAAAGTGGGTCGAGAAATAGTTCATTTCGAGGTCAAAATGAACGAAGTAGAAATTTAAACTTTTAAGCGATCGATGTGAATATGGGGGTAATCGATCGCGAGGTACGGAAAATCCTCCAGTTTGGGATCATCGGCCTATCAAAGTATCCTCTATAAGAATGACCCCAGTCGAATTACCATATGTCCCTATTCTATTAAATGAAACCTTTATTACCGCACTATGGGACACGGGAGCGGAGAAATCTTTTATTTCGGAGGAGGTATACCGCAATTATTTTTCATACCGACCTCGTCAAAAGACGAAAGACAGAGTCGTGACAGCACAAGGAGCCCCGTGCAATCATTTAGGTAGAGTCGAATTACAGATTAGAATCAGGGAATTTCAGAAACCCTGGGAATTCCATATACTTGATAACATGCAGTATCAGTGCATTTTAGGGATTGATTTTATGAAGGCGTCGCGATTAACATTAGATTTTGATCAGAAATCCTTAATCATTCCCGATCATCTGATCAAACAAACACCTAAAGAGGAGAAACTCGTTGATATTGATCTCACAGAATCGAAACTTAATGACGAGCAACAGAGGCAATTAAAAGCCTTATTTAATAATTTTAAAGGGTTATTTTCCGATCAACCGGGATTAACGCATGTTGTATATCATGAGATAGATACTGGAGATAAAGGACCGGTAGTGTCGAGACCATACAAGTACGACAGGGTCAAACAAGGCATTATTGATTATCACATAGATAAGATGTTACGGGATGGTACAATTTGCCCTATTAATTCGCCCTATGCATCTCCAGTCGTATTAACTAGAAAGAACAATGACCTTCCTCCAGATTCTCCCGAGGCATATCGTTTCGCGATCGATTATCGGAAACTAAATGCAATTACCAAATATCCTCGATATCCATTACCGGTTATTGATGACTTACTCACCAATATCCCACACACCAACGTTATGTCCACTCTAGATCTCAGAAGTGGCTATTTTCAGTTGGCGATTAGTCCAAAGGACATAGAAAAAACAGCGTTTATCACTCGCAATGGCACTTTTGCATTCCTACGCATGCCTTTTGGTCTTTCTGGGGCGGCGCCTAATTTCCAAAGAGCTATCGATATAATCCTCCAACCTGTTATTGGGCGTTTCGTGTCCGTTTATATGGATGATGTTATTATTACATCTCCATCGTTCAAAGACCATCTAGATCATTTAACTCAGGTTTTTACCTTATTACGAGACGCAGGGCTAACATTAAATAAAGAAAAATGTCACTTCGCTCGTGACAAACTCAAATATTTAGGCCTAATTATTAGTAAAGAAGGAATCGAAACTGACAATAAGAAAATTCGGGCAATTACGGAAATGAAACCTCCCAAAAATAATAGAGAAGTGTCAAAATTTTTAGGGATGACGGGTTGGTACCAAAAATTTATTCCGCGATACGCAGATATATGCGAACCATTGTACCAATTAAAGAAAAAGGGGGCGAAGTTTAACTGGTCGGGAGAAGCACAGGATTCTTTTGATCAGATCAAACGCACACTAACGGAGGCACCGATTTTGCAATTACCAAATTTTTTTCTGAACAGTTCAATTTATTCACTGATGCAAGTGGGGTCGGAATTGGTGCTGTGCTTCAGCAAAATCAAAAACCTATTGCTTTCGCGTCTCGAACCCTTAATAAAGCAGAACGTAATTATACGGTTACCGAAAGAGAATGTTTGGCGGTAATTTGGGCTCTAAATAAGTTTAAAACTTATTTTGGACCCCTACCTGTGAAAGTGATTACAGATCACGCAGCGTTAACGAAGTTAACCAATGGTAAGAATTTATCAAGTAGGATGATCCGATGGGCATTGAAATTGTCAGAGTTTAACATAGAATGGGAGCACAGACCTGGTGTTCAAAACGTGGTCGCAGACCTTTTATCAAGAAATCCAGTAGACAGTGTCGAGGGATCGCAAATTTCGTGCGCAGCTCTTAGAGCCCTCGCAATAAATTCCCGTGAACAATTCATTAAGGAACAGAGGGAAGATCCTGAATTAGGACATATTTATCGATACTTAGAAAACCCTGATGACGGTTCTGTTAATGCGACGGTATGCGAGAGTTGGTCCCAGGACTTCAAATTAATAAATGGTCTCCTCTTTTTACGCGAAGTATTTTTCTAATCTGGGAGAACTAAGAGTGTATATTCCTGGTTCTCTTCGAAAAGATATAATGAAAGAATTTCATGATCTGCCATTGGCAGGACATCTCGGAAAGAGGAAGACATATCTTAAACTTCGTGACACGTGCTATTTTCCATTTATGAGAAAATATATATTTGAATATGTTTCAACCTGTGACCGGTGTCAAAAGTTTAATTATAAAAACGCGCTACCAGCTGGTCGTTTAATGCCTATAGTTTCGAAATATCCAAATGAAATTGTAACGCTAGACTTAGTAGGCCCCTACCCCGCATCCCGACCCGAAAGATATAAATTCATATTAGTTATAACTGACCACTTCACTAAGTGGTGTGAGCTGATTCCTCTTCGTAAAGCTTCAGCCCAGACAATAGCTAATGCCTTTTTTAATAACTATATAGCGCGTTACGGAGCTGCGATTTCTTTGATAAGTTATAACGGCCCCCAATTTATTTCTGACGTGTTTGAACATCTCAGTCACAGGTTGGACATCAAACATATGAAAACGGTAACGTACAGACCACAGTCTAATCTCACGGAGAGAGTGAATAGGAATTTAGTTCAAATGATAACTTCTTTTGTTGAAGAAAATCATGAAAACTGGGACAAATTTCTACACGAGTTCGCTTTCGCATTGCGCACGGCAGTAAATGAGACGACAAATAAAACTCCGGCTGAGTTGTTTTTGGGAAGGAAAATCATAACTCCGTTTAGCAAGCTCATAAATGTTACGGAGGATGCGAAATATGTTGGTAATAACATCGAAAGATTATTCGATGAGGCAAGACGAAATATGCAAAAACAGCATAGGTCTTGGGAAAAACATTACAATCTCAGAAGGAGGGATGTTCACATCAAAGTGAACGATTTGGTTTTACTTCAAACACATTTCTTAAGTGCTGCGGGTAGGAAACAGGTGGGAAAATTTATGCCTAAGTTTGAAGGTCCATATAAGGTTTTAGAAATAAAAGGAAATAATTTAGTTATTTGGAAAAACGGAAGAAATATAACTGTTAATATTGATCAGGTTCGAGTGTACCGACCTCGTCAATCAGACACAATTAGTTCGGATAGTCCGATAGAAACTCTATATGACGAACAAGAAGTTAGTCATGGGTCAAATAGATCACATCAAGGACAGTTTAAAGAGCATAGGAAAACCTCTAGTCAGGAAAGTGAGAGGTGTAGATCACGGCAGAGTAACACCACACGGGAGATCCCCAGAAATAAACGTAAAATTAATAGTACTGCGTCGAAGGACCCAGCTATAAAAAGATCCAAGATATGTAAGAAAAGATCCCGACAAGGATCTGATCATCAGGACCGGAAAAGACACGCTCCTGAGCAAAGGCAGGGAATCAAGAGGTCGATCCCTTCCTCGATCTCGTCCAAGACTTACAAAATTAAGAGACCTAATACCTCTTCACCAGGAGTACAGTCCATTGCAGGTCCATCAAAGTTGCCTGATCACAGGAATGCTACGACTACAAGTGGATCCCGAATGGAAGTTAGTGGACGTGATAACCAGACCCGTCAGACCAGAGCGACAACGAGAAGACACAACGAACAAGCGGAGAAAACAGTCCGGTCGAATCAAACCAATACAAGAAGACCTTGCCCATACAATCTACGGAGCCGTATACAAGAAAAAGACAGAATCCATGAGGACCTCAACAACATCGAAATCAACGGCATACCTGGCAGCATATTCCGCAGAAGAAGCCTCAGTATGGAAGCGATGAATGGAGATCCAGTGCATAGGATTTAACAGACAAAATCCAGGTTGTATTGTTTCATTATCTTCGCGGTACGAACAAATGAAGAATTTTTGCAATTAAAGCAAGTCACGGGCGGACTCTAAAATTAAGAAGACTAACAAAAGTGGACACTGCATTGTGTGTGTTTTTTTTCTATAACAGAAAAAAAACGACTTTTGTGTTACTTTTTGTATTTTGGAGAAAACATCTGTAAATTTTGCATTTGTTTACTTCGATGTATGACTTCGCTAAGATGCGACAATTCATTTGGTTGTTTGTGTTATTTGTTTATTACAAAATGATTATTATTATATGCTATGTATGTTTCTATGTATGTTTTGTTTCACATCTGGTGCCTTATTGCGCGGCGAAGTTAGATAGGATTAACCATTAACACTAACTAGCGCATCAAGTTTTTCGAATGAGAAGGCAAAGGAACCAGATATTTATTGTATGACATTCATGTAACAAATGTATAACTTCATGTATACTTTTACCTACTTCTCAAATAGATATCAATCTTTCAGGGTAGCTGACCCTGAAGTCTTCGATGTTCCAGTGCCACAGAAGATTGTATTGTATTTTTTTGTATAATATATAAGTCATACTCTATGGGGCTGGTTTTTTGCCACCACTAGGGTGGTTTTTCCCACGCTCCCTTGCCGAATGGATAGAGTGCAGGGATTAATTTAAACTTGTAAAATATTATGAGGTTTGTCAATTAATTCTAAATCATAACTTTATCCTTTTTCATTACGGAAGATGTTTCAATAATATACAGTTAGAAATTAATATCGTCGGTACTGTAAGACAAAGATAGGATTTACGTAATTTATTTTCAGGACATTTGAGTCCTTCGAATAAATCCCGTTTTCTTTTTGGAGGGGGTTGTGACGAATCTATACGGAACTTTATCACTAACCTTCTGAACCGACCTTTTTAGGGAAATTTAATTCCCTACCTATTTCCAATCAACTCCAAAGAGCGGACAGGATTACTTGTTATGTAGATTAGATTCAGTATTTAAGTCAAACGAAATAGTAAAGTTAGAGCAGTAGGAGATAGATATTGAAGCATAGAGTTATAGTGATTTTGAATTGAAATATTGTAGTTGAAGATAAATTAATCTTATGAAGAATTGAGATTCCGAGTGGTAAATATAAAATTGTATTTAAAGTCTCATTAAAGTTTTAAGAGTGAGATTAAAGTTAAATGTTCATTAAGAACATTATTGAATATAATTCTGGGATCTCTTATCGTGATAAATTCTGCGTGATCGTTATTTAATGCATTGATTAATTAGATTATTTATTAATTGAGTTAAATTAAAGAATATCATATTTAAAACCTCATAATATTCACATTGTTGTTGTTAATAAGTCTTTGATTCTATTTGAGAAAGATAATCAAATAAAGAAAGTTAATTATAATAATGGCTACTGGTTCTTTTATATCTCATAATTATTCTAGTTCTCAAAGTGAGGTCCCCAGGGACCATTACACCCTCTCCTAACTACCACACCAAACCTTAATATGCTGCATGAAAATGCTTCTTAATAAATTCAATTTTCTAATATATTTTACTACCACATGCGTGGTTTTAAGATAAAACTAGGACCTTGTGAGTGACTTCTGAAATTTATTTTTAAATCATTCAAAATTTCACATTGCGCAGTTATAGAATAATAATCTAACAGCACACAAAGACAGTTAATTAATAAATATTGGAGCTAAGACCCGAAATTTCCGGTAATTACAGAAACAAAGGAATTACTATATTATCGTTATCTTGGTGATATCTTCATCAAGAACAAAATGAAGAAATTAATGAATAAAAGTATGAATATTTGGTGAGTCGAAAAGATCTCACATTATTAGAGAGAAGTAAGAGTTCATCACTTTCAATTAGAAGTGCATCCTAAAATGTTTCTTGTGCTGAAAAGGCTATGACAGTTAGAATTTTTTTCAAAAAGCAGGCAAACCGGATACATGACTCTTGTATTGACATTGTTCATTAAATAACACTCAGATGATATAAGTAGACTACTGAGAGCCAGACTCGTAATTTTGATACCTCGGTTAATTAATTAGTAGGACTTGAACTCCTTTACATTCTCCTAACTTAACACACCTTCAACATAAAAAATTGAGTCCAGCCAAATTGTATGTACATTAGTTCATTTACACTGTAGAATCGGGCCTGGCAAACTTTTTCGGAGTATAAGATACTTTTAATTTTTCCAGGTGTTGCTGTCCAACTTGTTTAGTTGTGGTGAGTTAAAAAAAGTTTGCAATATTTATTATAACTTAATAATAAATACAGAATATCTACTTATTTGCATATAACTATAATAAAATAGACTTACATTTTTAAGGCCATGTTTAAAATAAAACGCAGGATACTAACATAATAATAACAACCACAAGTGAGATAGTTAGTAGAAGACTTAGTTTGCATACTGTCAGCCAATGTTGAATATTTCAGTTTATAATTACTAACTGCTAAAGTTCAGGTGGTCACCCAAAAATAGCTTGGCTGTCCACTGCGATCGATTTAATACCTACCCATGGTATAGAAGAATCAAGACTCTAATTACAGACTTGATAGAAACAAAGCTTGACACAAAACAGAACCCTTGACCAAAGAGGGTAGCACATTTCTGATATTTAGAGCTATTTCCAGTTATTCAATAACAAATTATTCATTTACATGAGCTCTTTATTTAAAATAAAATATCAAAATTTTGTTGTATTATCCATTTGAATCACATGGTGTATTAGACTTAGTTCAATATAATTAGTTAATCATTTAAAAAGTTGATAAAACCCAGCATTATTAATGATGTTTAATAAAATAGTATTTCTTAAATATCAATTTATATCTTACCATATTGAATGTGTTTTCTTTTCTCATTATGATAAACTATATATTTCTACAAAATTCATCGCTACATTCAAACTTTGCCAACATCTTAATCATCTACTATAGTTCTAAATGTAAACAAAAGTATTCCCTTTGAATGCCAGTGTTTAGTTTCTAAAATACTGTTTACTGTTTTCCCATTCAATATTCTAGAAACTAATTCCCTTTATAAAAGAAAAGGAAACTCCGCTGATTAACGAAAACGTTACCCAAGCCATTTCGCAATCAAGCTCAGGTTAACACAGTCGACCAATGATAGTATTCATTTCGCCCCTGTATATCTCGATTATTACCTCTAAGAAGAAAGATACACAGAAGAAAACTTTCGAGAAAGATAGTAAGAGGGAAATCAACTACAGAAGGAAAAAATTCTTGACAGCGGAAATGAACTTAGTGCACTATTACCAATCTTAAAGTAATGGGGCTTTTTTTTATTAGGTGCAGCTTTGTCTCAAGAATGCTCATCGAAAGTCCTTTCGAAACGAGAAAGTTTCGTATTTTCGAATACAGCAATTGTCGGTGAATTGCGTTCTTATAGTTACTAAGATGGAATTTTATTTCAATGTAGAAACGAGGATTGGGGAAAAGAAAACGAAAAAAAAAACGTTTCTGACACTTGAGCACGAATGGGGTTTTGAGTTAAGAAAGAGGTTGTTTATTTCATGAAGTACGTACTTCTATATTGATTCGTAATAAATATACATTCAAATGAGACTTATGTGATGCATAAAAAAATAAATGAACTGATATTTATTGTTCCTTTTCGGAGCAGCTTATCAATTTCTTAATATTATTTTCCATTACGTTTTCCTCCTTGATTCTATTCAATTTGCGTGTGATGTATTCTAGAAAACTCAGCCTATGAATTTTAATCGCCTGCCAAACACACGCACACACAACACTTCAAAATCATTTATATACTGCATTAAAAGAAGGTTTGCTCGATCACACACAAGTTAAATAGAATCCTTCTTCTCAATAATGAAAAAAATTACATTATAATAGCGAAAATATCATAAACGAATAATAAATATTTTAATCATTGAAAATATCTTAAAAAGTTTCAACTTTTTATACTAAAGCACAATATTTATTGATTAAAGTTTCTAATTAAGTTCTTAAATACTATGATACAGAGTAAAGCCAATTCTGCACAATTTACATAATAGCTTAATCTTGTTGGACAGTGTGTGTGTGTGGTTGTTTATAATGAAATTAAAAATATTATTTTTTGTGTAGGTGATTTTATTACCTTAAATTTAATGATTGCAATCGAATCTAAACATATTAGTACTGAAAAGAATTTGATATGAAATATTCTTACTAACTTCAGAAATAAAAAATTCATAATCTTGCCAACCTTTTTTATTTTGTATGTGCCTAGCCTTTTTATTTTATGTTTAGTCAGTTATTACAAAGAGAAAAAGACTTTTTTCAGGCGCTATATCCCTTATAAAAAAAGTAAAAAGAGGAAAAAAAGTTTGAGAACCTCTCATTTTCTGAACGAGTTAAGAAGAAATTTCATGCTGACAAAACACAGTCTGGAAGTACAACAAAAAAAAAATTAGATTAGAAATACTTTTGAACTTCTCCTTTTCTTGATTAAGCCTTGCTAGTCAGTAATTCCAGACGAGTGTTTATAATAAGTGCAAAAGAAGGACCTATTGTTTATAATAGAGTTTAAGCATTCATAACGAATATAAAGTTGATCGACATATTTCTCAGATGAAAAATTTAGTTCCTAAAAATAAAATGGACCCTTAATTTATGAAAGTAGAGTTTTTTCTGTGTAAATAAATAAAAACTTGAAAGAACTCGGCACTTACAAGTTACAAGAAGTTTAGTTTCTAAGCAAAATAAATTAGAAACATTCATAACACTTGTATAAAGCAATATTTTTATGCAACCTAATTAATCATTAAGCATAAGTATAAATGGAAATAATGCACACACATACGTTTATTTTTTTTTTTTTACTGATTTCATCTTGTTACAAATTGTTCAATGGGATGCATAGCATTTATTTTTGCTTTAATTTTTATTAATCTTTGTGCGCGTTTTTTATCTCTGTTAGAATATTTTTCTTAATGAAACCATGATCTTTTGTTATGTAATTTTTTCCCTTCACATCGCGTTATCTTTTTTTTCGGACTATCAAAATTAGTGTTATACATTCCACATGTAAAAAGCATTCTTTCCTAGCTCAATTTATCTATTTTCCTTACTGAATCTTATTATAACAAATTCGTATTCAAAATTTATAAATATTTTGTAGTAGAAAAGAAAAGGTAGAGGAAAAGAAGTCCATTCGGAGATTTTTTTCTATCCATTCCTACATTTTGACCTAATAGTCTAAACAAGCTAAAATAATGTGTTCAAATTGTTCAAAAGTTTATGTATACTCTCTCTCCTTTCTCTCTAAATGAACTGTATTAAATAAATATGTTTGATATCACAAAAGACAGAACAAAGAAATTATTTGTAACAAGTCTTAAGGGGTCACATACCTTTTAAAAAGTTGAAAATGGTTAAAAATAGTGAGCTCTTTAAAGCTCTATAATTTTTTTATTACTGTTTCCTGGAATGTAAATTTTGGAAGAATAAACAAATAGATATTACTTTACTTAAAACATAACCAACAAACACAGTGCTAATTAGGATAAATTTTTAATTAGATAATTACAAAAGAAATTTTTTGTTTTCTTTTCGCAAGTGATATGCATTACGCGCAGCTTTATAAAAAAGTTACCAATATTTTTTGATGAAATTTTTGCTCAGTGTTGGAAATTGTGTTATCTTTAAAATGACGAAGCATGAAACACTGATTTAAAATTTTTAGTAAACTATAACAATTTAAAATTTAACTATAAAATTTTTAAAAATTTTTGCTATTTTATATTTGTAATTTTAAATTTTTTCATTAAAAATTCAAACTGGTTCGTTATTTTAAGTACAGATATGATCAGAATCTTCAGTAAAAATTTTATCATTTTCCATGGAATGGTTTTGAAAATATCATGCGCGTAATGAGTAAAAATGACGTTCTGAGAAAATTGACATCAAACGTAAAATTTACCATAGTTTTATATATATATTATTCTGGTTACTCAAACAACTAAATTTAAATTAAAACTAATGTGAAGTTTTTTTAGTCAATAAACTTCAATTTATTAAAATTATTATAACTAAAAACATATATTATACCAATGCAGTACAAGCATCGAAACGATATCAAAAGCTACAAAATAATCAAAATGCAACAAAGTGATTCATTTCTCCAAAATAAAGTTAAAAATTTATAAATATTACTTAAAAAACAATCAATACCTTAATTAACTACTTATTATAAATATTAAATAATTTGTGATATGAATGCAGTGTATTACTATGATTCTAAAATGCTAAAATTCGCCACATGCATATGATGTTCCTCTTTTCAGTTAATTTCTTACAAGTAGTTTTAAATTGTATTCTTTTAGCCTGTCGTACTTCTTTTGTGCGGAGATTAAAATGTACTTCTGCAGTCTGAATTCTTTTTATAACTACAAGTGTAACAAATTTATGTGCAAATTGACCAACAGTCAGACCAAGCGATTGCATAATTTTTAGTCTGCCTTGATTGCCATCATTAAAAATGACAATTGCCTCATTTGTAGATATATCAACAATCTTTCTACCACAACCTAAAGTTTTTGGGCGTAATTTCCATATTAATGAGTTAATGGATTCATTATTATTTTGGGTTTTACCCCCTAGATATTTTTGTAGAAGTTTAGGTTGTGATAGATCATTAAACACAGGTTTTATGGCATCCATTACTGCCACTGGCAATTTTTTACTGTGTCTAAAAGCTTCCACACTGCCCTCTACTACTTGATTTTGATATTTACACCAAGAATTAGGACCTACGGGACAAAAACTGTGCAATGGTTCTTCGTCGCTTGAACGTATATGGAAATATACAGCCCAAACAGCTTTTCGCATATTTGACAGGCATGTTTTATTTTGTCGGATTGCATTTCCATAGTACGTTGTAATTAAGTCGATCATTCTGTCGGTCAACCTTCCCTTTCCCCCAATCGACTTCCCATCACTGAGTTTGGAGCTCATTTGTTTTAATTTTCGTAAACGAGTTCCCATTCTTTTTTGAACATGTCCAACACATTCAATTTTTGAAACTGTGATATCTTCTCCATACGGATTGGATGCAGTAATAGATGAGAATGTTTTGGAATCGCCATCCCCGATGTAAGATGTATATCTCACAGAACGATGACTTAATGAACGCTGAAATATACGAACCCTTCCCACAGTCTCCATCATGCCAGCTGAACCATTGTGGTTTTCAAACATTCTTTAACGTGAAGAATTTTCCACTTTTTGTAAGCAGGTGACCCCTTTCTTCGTTTCCAAGAATCGCATCCTTTACAGAAAGAAGACATCACTTCCTAATCAATACACTTTCCTGTTTTGTCTCCTATAACAGCACACACACCAACACGAGAAGAATAGCCACGGGTTTTCCACGTTCCATCTCCACTAATTATTATATCGGAAGAATTTGTCAAAGTTACCTCTTCCAAAGCTGCACTTTGCATTGAAGCTTCTGCGACTTCTTTACTACACAATTGTAGTTTGTTTATAATGTTATTATAGGATTTTTCAGCAACTGGAGGAGGAAAGTCCATGACACCACAGAAAGTTGTCATTGCTGCATGACCCTGTCCAATTGTCCTCATTGCGTATACAAAACGTCTGTTTATTTCTGGAATATTTTTTCTTTTACCCAGCATTTTTGAATTTCTAAGCGAACACAAGTCTTTACAGTTCTTGCATTCAATCGAAAAAACACTAGACAAAGCTCTAACACATTTTTCTGATAGTTTAATATCACCACCACATTTTTTGCAAGAAGCAAAGTTTTGAATGTTTGTAAACATGATAGTTTTATCAAACACTCTATAGCCATCAAAACTGTCATCATGTTCAATAAAAGATGAATCAACATCTTGCAGCCGAATCTTTTTTCCAGGTGCACTGTTGTTTAGTGATTCATCCACACTGTGTACAGCTTTGCATCTCGTATGCATATTACCAGTAAACTTCCTTTTCTTATGACGTTTACCAGATGGTCTTTTGGCAGATTCAGTCGAATTCATCATTCAAATGTTTATAAAAAAAATAATATTTTTCCTAAAACTTATCTTAGAATAAGATACGGTATGAAAATCAAAAACGAGCGAGTTTTGATTGATTGAAAGGTTAAAGGGGATATAGAGCAACACAGGCTATGATCCCTCAAAAAAAAAAAGATAAGACAAGAGAAATCCTAATAGGTTAGTATATATTGAAAAATTTCATTCCCTTTAAAAAAACTCTGAAAGTTGATTTATTATTCATTGCCCTTTCCAAAAATCTCTAAATGTAATAGTGGAATGTGGATCAATACGAAGAATAGACCAGAGATTATTACGATGCCTAGTATATCTAATACAATTTAATATAATGTGGTCCAAATCATTTATACGTTTACATGTAATACACATTGCATTATCCTGTAAATTAAATCTATGTAAAAGGACTGGAGTAATAATCATTTTATTGAAGATTCGAGTGCTTAAGATTTCTTCTCTTCGATTCTCTGTCCACTTTGAAATATCAATGGTTGGAATATTTCCCAATTTTTCAAAATATTTGCTTGAGTAAAATGTTTCATTGATTTTTTGAATTCTATTTCGATATATATTTTTATGAATGTCTTCTGAAGCAATCCAGTCAATGTAAACATTGGACTCCGTGACCGATCTTGCGAGATTATCCGCCTGCTCATTCCAAACAATTTTCGAGTGTCCCGGAGTCCAAAGCAGAATTAACTGATTAACGTAGTTAGATAGCATATAAATTTTGTTAGCAAGTCTATGAATTACCTTATTGGATTTGATCGAGAAATTTTGAAGTGCAGAAAGAACCGAAAGACTATCCGACAAAACAAGTAAATTTACATTAGATTCCACCAGATCATCTAAAGCTTGACAAATGGCCAAAGTTTCTGCAGAAAAAATGGAGTTATAATGGTTGATCCTGTAAGCAAATGCAGATTTTTTTGATATACCTGCTATCGATGTAATTTGGTCATTTTTTGAAGCATCAGTAGCTATAATGAAAAACTTCTGGAATTCCCGTTCGACCGTTTCATCAAATAAAACACTTATTGCAGGAATCGGTAAATTTTTATCTTGAAATTTAAATCTATTGGTATAAATTTTACATGGAAGGTCTAAAAGGTAATTAATCTGGGAATTGAAATAATTTGATCACCACCAATATTTAAATCTTGCAGCACACTAATGATATAATTTTTATCTTCTTCTAAAACATTAAGATTCATTGCCTCTGGGCTGTTGAAATAAAGAGGAGAGAAATCACTATTGGAGATTTGAGTAATAAAGAACTTGTTTGCCAATCTTCTAATTTTATCTGAAAAAATCTCTTGACCAGCCAACTTTAGTAGTACAATATTTGGGGTCCATTGAGGGAGACCTAATGCTATTCGGAGGGCTTTTGTTTGGATAACATTAAAAGGTTTTAATTGATTTTCAGACCATTTATTTATTATGTGACAAATATAATAAAAAACACTGCATATGCTGTTATTGACTAAATTAATGAGATCTCGGCCCATAGTGTTTATATGCCATACCTTTGTAGCAAATTATAAACGAAGCAATGTCCATAATTATATCGAAACGAAAGGAGTGTGTATCCGGGCGAATTAGTTACGACAGTCCACAGGAAGTAGTTCCATGAGATAATTTAGGTATAATAATGTTTAATTAGATACGAATTGCCGCGATGCGGCTTACATCCTACGATACAAGTTACACACACTCTTTACGATCTTACAATTTTAATACAGATGTGCGCACACCAGCGCCCTCGCGTGGTCAATATTTCGGCACACCCCCCACCGGTGAACAGAATGTTCACCCAGTAAATATCGAACCACAATTAATACAAACAATTATTCAAATACAATTCTTACAAAGAAAATACTGATAGAATACTACTAATCAAATCTAAATTATACATATTAGAAAGAAAAAAGTAAATATACATTAAAGTACACAATATAATGAAACTTAAAGATGACAAAGCTTCAATTTACAAACAAACAAATACTAGGATACATACCTCAAGATTTCACAAAAATAAATTTAACAGAGATTAAATAATAATGTGTAATCTCCTACCATTAATCTGAAAAATATAAACAAATTAGTACAAGTATATTATACAATTTCTAAAGGGTACAGCAATTGAATGGGTTTTTGAAGAGACCTTTAAAAGTTTTTTACAAGACAAGATCTAACGTTATCGTCTCTTCCAATAAATATTTCTTTGATTATTCCAAGTTCCCACAATAATTTTGATTTTACATTTCCTTCAACAAGAACTACGTCGCTTAATTTTAAATTCTTATGAACAGATGGTGTTTTAAAATGATTAGCTGGTTTTAACTGGAGCAAATACTGTTCTTTCCAGCGTCTCCAAAGTTGTTTTAAAAGAAGAGTTCGGTAAGTCTTTCTTTTCTTGTACGACTCCTTTGCCGTAGTGGCGTCGATCAGTTCGATGAAATGTATAGGATATTTAGAGTCACCATAACCTAACTCGAGGAAGTGGGCCGGTGTTAGAGGTTCCGGCTCTCCTGGATCATTCTCCACGTATGTCAGTGGTCGATGATTAACGATGACTTCAACTTCTGAAAGTATAGTTGAAAGTTCTTCAAATGTTAGAAGTGCCCTGCCAAGTATTTTACGTAAAGGATCCTTTATAGTTTTAACAAGACGTTCGTAAAATCCACCCCACCAAGGCGCACGTTCAACTATGAACTTCCAGTGAATACCTTTATCTGCGACAAAACTTTGAAATTCACTGTCTTTCAAGATGTTGGCAAAATATGTTAGCTCCCTTTCAGCTGCTTTAAATGTACGTGCATTATCGAAGTATATTACTTTGCAATTACCTCTACGAGCGAGGAATCTCCGTAAAGCAAGTAAAAAACACTTTGTGGACATGTCCGACACAAGTTCTAAGTGTACGGCACGAGTGACTGCACATGTAAACAAAGAAACATAAGACTTGCGAGTCCCTTGATTGTCCTTAACAAGTATTGCACCTGTAAAATCAATTCCTACAATTTGGAAAGGAGGAGATTGGGTGATTCTATCTCGGGGCAACTGACCACTTAACTGGTCAGCTGGTTTGGCACTGTATTTTTTACAAACGAGACAGATTCGAATCATTGTTTTCACTAACTGACGACCCTTAGGTATCAATATTTTTTCCGAAGTTGAGTCAAAGTTGCAGATACGCCACAATGACCACCCGTTCATGTTCCCTAATAACAAGTAATTCTGTAAATTTACAGCGTCGAGGAAGAATAACAGGATGCTTTTCACCAAAGCATAAGTCTGCTTCAAGCAACCGTCCAGTAAGTCGTAATAAATTATTTTCATCCAAATACGGCACTAAACTCTTTATTTCAGAGCTAGATCGAAGTTGTTCGTTTTGTTTTAAGGCTAATATCTCAGCTGAATAAAATTCGGATTGAACACATTTAAGCCAAAAAATATTCAGCATTTTGTATTTCATCTGCAGTAATGTAGAAGTCCATCGATTTGCAAATGTTTCTAGCATTGTTCACGAATCGGAAAACCCAAGCAGTCGTTTTCAAAAGTTTCTTAAGGCTGCTGAATCGATTTATGTCAACAAGAGCTTCCCTCTGTTGAGTAACTGCCACATGCACACTAGAACGATGTTCTAATTCTTCCGAGCAGAGCTCGAATCTAAAATATCTCGGTGACGATTTGGCCAATGATTGGGTGTTAGTTTAAGCCAAGGTGGGCCATGCCACCACAGCTCATTCTGTGCTAACTTGACGGCAGATGTACCACGCGAAAGGAGATCAGCAGGGTTGTCCTTTCCTGGACAGTGTCCCCACTGCATCGGATCAGAGAGCAATTGTATCTCTTGAACACGATTTTTAATGTATGGTTTGAACGCTGAAGAATCGCCGCGTATCCAGTAGTACGAAATGAGAGAATCGGTCCAATAATATATATTAGCATCAAATTTGAGACAAGATGACACCTGTTTGGCCAACCTAGCTGACAATAAGGCTGCTGTCAGTTCAAGACGAGGAAGCGTCAATGATTTCAAAGGTGCCACACGACTTTTTGAACAAATGAAACTAGTTTCGATTTCGTTATTACAAGTAACAAACCGCAAGTATAATATTGTTCCATAAGCTGATTTACTCGCGTCTGAAAAACAATGTATTTCACACTTAAATATTTCTTGATCTATGTTACCTAAATAGAACCGTGGTATCTTTATCTCAGTCAAGCCCTCAGCTTCGCTACTCCACTGCTGCCACTTGTGTCGTAGCTTTGGGGAAGTTCAGACTCCCATTCTACTCTAGAGTCCAAAGTTCCTGAAGAAGACATTTCAATTTGATAACGAATGGGCCAAGAATTCCAATGGGGTCGAAGATGCGACCAACCACACTCAGAATAAATCTTTTCGATTCTCCTCTACGTGACATAAACTTCAATAGATCCTTTGGATCGAAATAAATTAAATCATTTTCTGGATCCCAAGCAAGTCCTAAAACCTTCGTTGGAGGTCTAAGATCAATAGCACTAGTTTCAGAGGATTCCGTTTTGACACCTTCTTGCTGCCATAACAAATTAAGTTGTTTCGAATTACTTCGCCATTTGCGCAATAACATGCCTGCGTCACTGAATATTTGCAAGCACTCCAAGGTAGTACGTAGAGCGTCCGAAACATCATTCTGACCACAAATGAGGTCATCAACATAAATGGAACTATTTAGCAACTCAAATGTATGAGGATATTGCTTTCTGTACTTCTTAAAATGATGTTTTAAAGTTGCTGCGAGAAGGTATGGGCTAGGTCGAAGTCCAAAAAGAACTCTCGTGAAATTCAAAACGTATGGCTCGTTATTCAAATTATCAGTCCAGAAGAAACGTGTAAAATCTCGATCACGGAAATCTAATTCAATTTCAAGAAAAGCCGATTTCACATCAGCTGTAAATGCTACAGGACTTTTTCGAAAACATAAAAGCAGTTCTAAAATGTTGGGATGCAAATTTGGTCCCGTATATAAACTTTGGTTTAACGATGACTGTCCATCTTCATGTGCTGAACCATCAAATACTATTCTAATATGACTTGTGGTTTTGTCGCTACGTATCACTGCATGATGGGGTAGGTAAAATCCCTGACTATCCAATAAAGAATCACAAGAAGTACGCTCAACAATACCTTCCCTAACATAGTCATCAATTACATCCTTATACTCGCAGAACAACTCGTGATCACATTTAAACCTACGAACCAACCCCTCAAAACGCTTACGTGCGACAGTTTTATTATTTTGTAAAGCCTCTCTCATACCTGGTTTCCATGGCAAATTTACACGATATCGACCATCTACGAAATTAACTGATTTATTAAACTCACTAAGTATCTCTTCATCCCCATTACCTAAAGTCATCGAACCCTTGTCAAGTATTCCTAAACTTTCTATCTCCCAAAATCTCCTTAGCTCAGTCGAAATCGCTTCATCTTCACTGTGAACCAAATGTACCGAAGTACAATCACTCCGCTCATCACACCTTCCCTGAAGAGACCATCCTAGCCTAGTCTCGACTGCAACCAATGATGAATCTAATCTTTTTATTCGATGTGTTAAAGACCAATAAAAATCGGAACCTATTAACAATGAAATTTCACAATTCTCAGAAGATTCATTACAACTGAATGTTAGCCTAAACCCTTTCGACTCCATTTCTGCCCACGCATCTGGATTAGGTAGGCTAAGTGTTGCCTTTGAAATTTCCTCAATTTCCAATGCCTCTATCACAGTCTCTTCTCCACTTAATACATTCCTTAGCCTAACCTCGACCTTACTACAAGTTTGTTTTTTAGGAGTTTTACAACCGAACGAAAAAATATTTAGCCTTTCCGAACCCAATATTTTCAACCCCAACCTCCGAGACACATTTTTTTAATGAACGACTTCTCACTTCCATTATCAAAAAGGCAAAATATCTTATCCAATGAAGAACGACCTATAATTTCGGCCTTTACACATTGCAATAAAACTCCATCTCTGTTATGAAAAACAGAATTTGAAGACGTAGTTTTAACGTCAACATTCTTTTCCTCCAAATCCAAATGCGAATTTTGCTTAGATTTTTCTAACTTAAAACAAATAGCACGTGCATGTCGACCTTTAGAATACGAACAAACCTCTTTCTTGCACTTTTTAACATAACAACCAGTGTTGCAACAAATGAAACATCTCCCTTCTTGAATTAATTTAGCTCTTTTCTTCTGAACGCATAAATTCTCACACAAATCAGACATATGAGTATTCTCGAAACAAAATAAGCAATCCGAAAATGCAGCCGTCGACAGTTCGTTTGCAGAGGAAAACGATTTATGAGATGGGTGGAATCGAGAATGACCTTGAACCCTTCAATTTGACTGTGGATAGCTATGAGACGTTCTTTCGAAATACTTAGTATTGGAATAGGAATTTTTATTTTTCAATTCTAGGTCATGCGGTTTTACTAAAAGTTCTGTGCGTTCGCGACTTCTACTTCGCTTCGCAAATATGCAATTAAATCAGTGATTTGTGATTGTGTTTCATTATGTTTTTTATTATATTCTAATGCTAAATCAGGGGGAATAGCTTTCATAATTATCGGAAACAAGAGACAACTATAGGAATCGGGAGAGATTTCAAGAGATTCAAGTCCCCTTATATTAATTTCTAACTGATCATATAAATTTCTTAACGCAATAACATCAAACGATTAACGGACAGGGGTCAGATTTAACAAGCGATTCATGTGAAAGTCAACAATAAGTTCTTTACGTCCGAACCGATTTTCTAAAATTTTAATTGCTTTTGCATAATTTTCCGATGTTAGAGTTAAGCCTCGTATAGCCAATTCTGCATCAGATGTGACAACCGATTTCAAATAGGAAAATTTGTCCACATCATTTAAACTCGAATTTTCATGTACTGCGGATTTAAATCTAGCCCAAAAACTGGGAAAACTACTGATATCCTTGCCCGAAAAAAGATTCTAATGTGAGTTTAGGTAAACGCGGTTGATTTGATAAAACAGAACTAACTGTACTATTTAAAGGAAGTGTTATGTTTTGTGGTTGATTTTCCACCGAACTTTGAATAGCAGTGTTCGAAACTGATTCTACATAACGTTCAGCACGGATTTTCCAAATTATAAATTTATCTCGATATTCTTCGCGAGTTACGATTTCTTCTTCTAGACTCTCAATATCTATTAAATTCTCAATTTCCTTATCGAGTGTACTCAGCTCTTCAAATTTAGAAATTAATTGCATATATATCTCATGTACTGTTGTTTTATCAGCTGTATTGCTTATTTCGGATTCTAATTTATTAATTTGTTTTGTCACGAGGGATCTCGAAACAGACCGAGTCTTTTTCGTTCTTTCTAATATAGCCTTATTTGCTGCATCCATTTTAAACCAAAACACTATAATTGCAAACAAATATACAAATGACAACACCAATTCTGAATGCAACTTAGTACAACTTTCAAACAAAATTCAGCTTAACAATATGCATTCAAATAAACAAAACTATACCAGAGCAACCTTCCAAATATATACCGACAGTTACGAATAAACCAAAATCAGAAATGATGAGAAATAAGCTTAACTAGACAAATACCGAATTCAAAGTTAGACAAAACGAAAGTACTCACCCCCCATCACGCAGCGAATGTCCTTCCCGGCCGATGCACCATGTAGCGAATTATAAACGAAGCAATGTCCATAATTATATCGAAACGAAAGGAGTGTGTATCCGGGCGAATTAGTTAAGACAGTCCACAGGAAGTAGTTCCATGAGATAATTTAGGTATAATAATGTTTAATTAGATACGAATTGCCGCGATGCGGCTTACATCCTACGATACAAGTTACACACATACACTCTTTACGATCTTACAATTTTAATACAGATGTGCGCACACCAGCGCCCTCGCGTGGTCAATATTTCGGCACAGCCTTTCTTAGTGCATTGATCCTTTTCAAGGCTTTACTGCTTAGTTGATTTTTAATATATAAATTTTGACAACGTTTAGAAAAAAAAACTCCTAACTATTTAATAGAAGTTTGTCATTGTAGGGGAAATCCAGCCAACAAAATATTAGGAAGAGTATAATTTCTTTTACTTGATAATTCAGCTATTGTACATTTCTCTGGGCTTAAATTTAATTTCCAATATTTACACCACTGGAAAATTCTTTCCAGAGTATTTTGTATTTTTTGCAAATAACATCAAGGGATTTATGAGAGCAAAATATAAAAATGTCGTCAGCATAAACCAGGCATTCAACTTCCGATTCTAAGGTTTCAAAAATATCATGCATGTAGATAGTATACAAAATAGAAGATAGGACACTGCCTTGGGCTAGGCCTTGCAGAACAAGCTTTTTGGGAGAAAAATACCCCCCCCATTTTATTTGGAAGGATCGAGATGTGAGAAATTTATGAATCCAATTTGCTACATTTCCTGCTATACCAATTTGTAAACATTTATAAATAAGACCATCAACATAAACAGAGTCATATGCACTTTTAATGTCTAGACTTATTCCTACAAAAAAATTTTCTGTAATTTTGCATTCATTATTGCTCTATGTACCAGATAAGTAGCACTTCTGCTATCTTTGAAGGGAACGAAACCATAATGTTGGGGATGAAGTTTTCTTTCTTTAGTTAAATAGTAAGAAATCCTATTAGCCAAAATTCTCTCAAAAGTTTTTGAAAATACAGAAGTCAGAGCTATTGGTCTGTAGGAAGATATCTTAGTTTTATCTTTACACGGTTTCGGAATCGGGAGAATGATTGCATGCTTCCAAGAATCTGGAACGATTGCATTATCAAATAATTTTTGGAAATATCTTAAAATTACATTCCGTTGACCCTGATCAAGATTTTTAAAGAAAATTGCTGTAAGATGATCCACCCCAGGAGTTGTATTTTTTGAATTTTTTATTGCACTATGCAATTCAAGAATATGGAATGGTTTATTAAGAAGGTTATTTTTGTCGTAGAGAAAATCTAAAGGAAGCGGTTCATGATAGGCATTTTTAGATGCAAAATAATCAGCAAACATATCTGCTTGCAATTGAGGATGAGTGATAAACCTATTATTAAGCTGAAGAATATTAAGTTTTTGATCCGTGTCAGTAACTGTGGAAAATTTTTTCAGAATATTAAAAAACATCTTTGGATTAGAAATATTATTGTATATCTTTTCCCAGTACATTCTTTTGGCATTTTTAATGTAGAATCTAAGTTTGCTCGCATATTGTTTATATCTGATCCATAATTCAGATGAGATTTCTTTAATAGCTCTTTTCCTAAATATTTCTTAAGCTTATAGAATTTATAGCACGTACTATTCCACCATGGTGGGAAGGATCTATTCGAGACTTTAATTTCCCTAATATTATTAGTAATGACTTGCGATATCTTATCAGAAAGATTCTCAGAATTAACTTCTGGATTATTTAAAATAAAATGCGTTTGGTTCATAACTGCTTGCCAGTTTACTTTTTTAAAAATTCGTTTATTTGAACTGAGGAGAGAAAGCTCTGTAATAATTGGACTATGATCACTTTCAAAGGAGCAATCTAAAACATAACTATTGCAGTATCCAGACATGCTTGAAGAACAAAACGTGAGATCTATCAATGATGCTGCACCTGCTGAACTTCTATAGGTGGGAACAGTCATGTTAAGAAGAACCAAATTAGAATCAGTAATCCATTCAACAAATTCATTACTATACCTTGAAATGTGATCCGATCCCCACATCGGGTGATGTGAAGGTTAAAATTACCAAAAATAATCATTGGAGCCATCAGGGATTCGAGAAAAGATTTGATTATTATAATATTAAATCCCCGTGGAGCGTAAATATTTACAATATAAAATGAAATATTTCGAACATTTATTAATTGCGAGGATTTCTAATTCTCTGGTTTGTTGAATCTGTATAGGAATCTGTTGTGCAGAAATATTGGAAGGAATAACAATTAATAAACCACCACCTGATCTGTCTTCTCTATTTTTTCTAAAAATGATTTTATTTGGAAGATTTATATTGTCGTGAATTGATAAAAAAGTTTCTTGAAAAATCCAGATATCTGCTTCAGAAAAGGGAGGGATATTTAACCATATGAATTTATTTTTGAGGCCTCTACAATTCCATTGAATTATATTCATAAATACTTAAGAAAAAAAATTAACTAGAACAAACTATCCTCCCTTTGAGGATAGAAAACCAAACTAATGAAGACAATAATTAGCCCCCAAAACAAAAACTTAAATAAAAGAAACATATTTACAAAAACCTATTTTACCTCCGCAATTATCCCCTGTATGTTATTGGATGCGTCGCTTTCACTAGAAGCGCGTGTTTTAAGGATTGAGGATTTATTACCAACAGCTTTTTTTTCCGCAATGGGGAGTGACACGATTTCCCCATTTCAAAAATCTTGCTAAGGTGAGAAAGGACAGATTCCATTGTTTTTTGAAAAGCTTCCATAATTAAAGTTTGCTTTTCTAATATTGCTTGAAAAGATGTCAGCATGTTTTCAAGTTTTTTTTCTAGATAGTCTTGCATATCTAGATTAACTGTATTAGTCTGGATTACTGCAGAATAAGATGTCCTTTTATTGTCCCGGAACTTTCTTCACGCTTCTCCCAATGTAAGATGTTGCTCACATTTCAATTCTAATATCTTTTTTTCTTTTATATATTCGGGGCAATTTAATGAGTTAGCTGGGTGATCACCTTTGCAATTTATGCATCTTGAGTTATTAGAGCATTGTCCAGAATGTGAAACACCACAGTTGATACATATTGCAGTTGTTTGGCAAAATCTAGTAGAATGAAGAAAACTAAAACAAGTTGTACATTGTCTGGGTTTATCGATAAAGTTTTGATTCGATGATTGATGAACCACAGTTTCACAGTTTCTGGTAGAGTTGTCCCGAGTATTGTAATTAATACTGGTGAGAATTGTTACTGTGAACCAGTTTTAATAAATCTTCTCATCTCTATTATTTCGAAATTATTAGTTTCTTGTAGCTCTTTTGCTATCTCATTCAGAGATATATCAAGTGGTATTTCATAAATAAGGAATCTTGACGTGATTCCCTCCCAAAGAATATTCGTTTTAACTGACACATTTGAAATTTTCTCAAGAGATAGTATTTGTGCTGCACATACTGGGTCTAGCGTAGAGAACCTTATCTTTCCATTACGAGTAAAAGACATACTTTTTATGTTTTCATGTGACGAGCAATTTTTTTCTTTATTTCTGCATTTAAAAGCTGTGGGTTAGACTTTGGAATCTGAGAGGGGATCCTTGACTATTTTCAACCAAGATATTGATTTCGGATATAATTCTTTGTCCAGCTCGTAGAATAATTTCCGCGTCCCTCAGAGAAGATCTGAAAATTTTTGAAAATCCTGTTTCCATTGTTAAACTATTATCGATTAAGGGTTGTTCAACATCAGAGACGATTAATCTAGGGTGACTCAGCTTGAATCTTTTTTCAAATCAAAAAACCAGAGAATAATAGAAATTGGAAAATTACCAAAAAACAGAACCAAAAGTAGGGGAAAAAACCCCTCTTGCTCTGAAAAGGGAACCAAATAAAAAAAGAATGATACCTTTTAAGACTTGAGGAAATTAATACACCACCTTCAACCTTTGAACCGACCACCGCTACTTCAAGTTACCACCACAAATCAGGAGCAAGTATAAATTCAAGAGATTCACTTCATCAAAACAAAGAAGTAGAAGTTTATAAAGTTAGTAGAAGTTGTAGTTAATATTCAGAACAACAATAATAATATTTGAGGCTTAGATTCAAGCATTTGATAATAATTAGAATGGAAATATTAGAAACAGAGAAACGCAGCTGTCACCCTGGAGCCAAAATGTAAACAATATTTAAATCACCTTTTCTACTCTTTTTATTTTCTTAATAACGTTCGTTCTATTGAGAATATCTGCATACGGTTTCTTTTAGAACACTCAGAAAGGTTTACTCTATAAAATAAAATAATAATAAAAAAAATCGATTTTCTGGAAATTTTAAAAAGTATATGACACCTTAATTCAAAGATTTTAAATTGCTTTCAGCAATATACACTGCTGGACAATTGCTAAGGACGGATAACACTATCATACATAGCAACCACAAAATGAAAGGAAGCAAAATGTGGAAAATTAGAATAAGTGCGGGATATTAGTAAGAAGAAGTATGAGTATGCAAATTTTTTTTCCACGTCTGTTCATCACGTGATAGCGTTCATAAGAGCTTTAAAGGTTTTGACGCGTGTGGACAGTTGTTGTTTTAAGTCAAAGTTTTACAGGAAAGATTTAATAGACGAACTTAAAATTTTTGGCATGTCTTCCCGACATCACATAGATGATTTTATGCGTGGCCGAATTATTGGAAAGATCGAAGAAGGGCGAAAAATAACAGATGTTTCCAGGGAGTTCAACATCGCTCACAGCGTTCTTTCACGGCTGTGGAAGTCATTTAAAACTACTGGAATGTGTAGTAGACGGCACGGGAGAGGTCGTGTTAGAAGTACGATGCCTGCAGAAGACAGATATATCGTCCTATCAGCAAAAAGGAACAGGCGCACCACAGCTCAGCAGGTGGCAAATCAGTTTCTTGCTGCCTCAGGAAAGCAGATCTCCCAAAAAACTGTTGCCAGACGTTTGAGGGGAGGAGGACTATACGCACGCAGACCTGTTGTGTGTGTCCCATTGACCAGACAGCACCGTGCTGCCCGTTTGCAATGGTGCCGTGAGCATCACAATTGGACTGAACAGGACTGGGCATGCGTACTATTCTCAGATGAGAGTAGGTTCAGTCTGTCATCGAATTGTAGACGCCAACTGATCTGGCGCGAGAGTGGTACTGCTTATCGTCCAGAAAATATCCAGGAAAAGGACCTATATCCGACATGCAGTATCATGGTGTGGGCCGGCATCATAATCAATGGCCGCACGCGCCTACATGTGGTTGCGAATGGGACTATGACGGGCCAACGATACATTGATGAAGTTCTACTTCCTCATGTTCGTCTTTTCCGTGGTGCTGTCGGTGATAAATTTGTTTTTATGGACGACAACGCAACATGTCATCGAACACTCGCTGTTCAGGATTGTTTAGACAGCGAGGGTAGTCAACGTCTCGTATGGCCAGCGCATTCTCCAGATCTAAACCCCATTGAAAATGTGTGGGATGCTTTTGGAAGGCAAGTTGCTGGTCGAAACTATCCTCCGACAAACAAGAACACCCTCATCCGTGCACTCACAGAGGAATGAGATAAATTGCCTCAACAGCTGCTGGATAATGTTGTGCAAAGTATGGTACGACGTGTGGAATGTTGCATCACACTCCACGGTGGACATATCCCGTACTGATACCTTTCTTTAAGGTGCCTGCTGACTTTTAGATGCATTGTTCCATTTCTCCGTACGCAGATCAAATGAACATTTTTTTTTCTTTCAGATGTTTCACAGCTTTTGTACTTTCCAGAACAATAAATATTCTTTATTCTAATGTCTGAACAGTGTGGCAACTATATTTTATCCTACTAGGCCTCATGTCTCGCTTAATGTTATGCTACATAGCAATGTTATGCTACATAATGTTATGCTACATTGTCCAGCAGTATATATATATATATATATATATATATATATATATATATATATATACACTCTGTCGCAAAAAAATATATGCACCCAGAAGAAATAAAGCTACAATCACGAAACTCGGCAAGAATGTAGTCTGGTAAGAGATATGCAAATGATTAAAATTTCGAAGCCAATGAGACAAGGCTAAGTGTGCTATGCGCATATTAGTTGCGCAACTGGGAGAGTTTAAAAGCATGAGTACGAGCGCCGTACGGCTATCCAAACGAATCTGATGACTTTGATAGACGATATTGAGACTTAGGATGCCTCTAAGACGTAACCGGCGGCAGTACGAGCAGCTGACGGACTTTGATAGGGGCCGTATAATAGGCCTCAGAGAAGCAGGTTGGTCGAATAGACGTATCGGCCGCCACCTCGGTCGGAGCGATATGGTAGTTGCTCGGTGTTGGCAACAGTGGATCACAGAAGGTAGAGTGTACCGTCGCGGAGGGTCAGGACGTCCCAGGAACACAAATGATCGCGAGGATCGTGCAATCAGAAGAGTGGCCACTTCGGCACCAACAACGTCGCTAGCATCGATTCAACGCCACTTACCTCCTTCCAGACATCCAGTGAAATCAAGAGAAACCATAAGGAGACGACTGACCGAAGTTGGCTTGAAGAGCCGACATCCGCTAAGACGCTTACCACTGACCCCACATCATAGGCAGTGTCGACTGGATTTTTGCCGACCTCGGGCAACTTGGAGTGTGACAGACTGGAGACGTGTCATCTTCAGTGATGAATCCCGATTCAGTCTCAGTGATGATGACCACCGCACACGTGTCTGGAGGCGTACCGGCCAGCGGTCCGATCCGGCATTTATTGTCGAGCGGCATACAGCAATTTCACAAGGTGTGACAGTGTGGGGAGCAATTTCTTGGGACACACGATCATCTTTAGTGGTCCTTCAAGGCACTTTGACAGCTCGCAGATACGTGGACGATATTTTAACGCCGATTGTGCTACCCATGCTATCAAGTCGCCCAGGTGCCATTTATCAACAGGATAATGCTCGTCCACATACTGCGCGACTCTCCCAACAATGTCTTCAAGGATATGACGTCCTACCATGGCCTGCCAGGTCACCAGATCTTTCGCCAATAGAGCATGTCTGGGACGCGCTGGGAAGGCAACTGCAGCCGTCCCGAGATACAGGAGAATTAACTGCGCAGATGCAAAGACTATGGCAGGATCTTCCACAGGGGGTCATAAGTGATCTAATTGAATCGATGCCACGCCGAATTTCGGCTTGTATAGCTGCCAGAGGTGGCTTTACTACTTACTGATTTTTAACCTTTTGCAAGCTGTAACCGCTTAATAAAATGATATTTTGTTCTGAATTTTTAATCATTTGTTTATTTTCATATACACTACATGCATACCAAATTTCGTGAATGTAGTTCAATTTCTTCTGGGTGCATATATTTTTTTGCGACAGAGTGTATATATAAGGGTTACTATCTAAACTTCGGAAAAAAAGCAAAATTTGGTAGACAGTCAAAAGCACTAGGAAAAAAGTGTGGAGGAAAGGAAGTCCTTGATGAAAAAGAAGAAAAGGAGCTAAAAAGATTTATTGCTGCAGAAAATCCTCTGCCTCAAATAACTTTAGCAAAGAAACTATAGGTATCGAAATTGACAATTTCTTCAGATAAAGAAAACTGACCACAAAAAAAAGAATAAACCAGACTGCCATCAAATGTCTGAAAAAACCGTAGAAAAACGAAAAATAAATAAATAAAAATTCTTGCCCTCTGTATTTAATGTTACACAAGGGTGGATAAAAAACATGGATATCTTCTGATGAAGTGCTGTTTCATCTATCAAAATGAAAATACAATACATTTCACTGAAAAGTATAGCAAAGATGTAGCTGTTTTGCAAAAGGTAAGTTGGCCGTCAGGTGTGGTGGTATGGATGGGAATGTCTCCCAAGGCTTAACAAAACCATTTTTTGTAGAACCAAAGGCTAAAATTGATGCTAAATACTACCAGCATTACGTTTTGAAGCACATGATCAAAGAAAGTAAACGTCCTTACCCCCAAGGAAACTTTGTTTTTCACCAAGATTCTGCACCAAGTCATACTATAAAATCAACTATAAAATGGCTGAAAGATAAAAAAATATTTTGTTTTCTCCTGAGAAATGGTACCATCATCCCCTGACAGTACTCCTTGTGATTAATTTTTATAGGGATTCTTAAAAAAACAATTGAATAGACGTTAAGTAAGAACACTTTAAGGGCTTCAAAAACCAATCAAAGAGAAAGTTTAAAAAATACCCCCAAAAATGGTCAAAAAGGTCTTTTGGCATGGCCTAAACGTTTACGTAAAATGTACAATGCTAAAGAAAAACACATTGAAAATTTCATGTAAATAACTTAATTCAATAAAAAATTTTGATGTTCTGAAATTGGTCACTTTATTTTTTGAATAAATCTGTAGAGTATAAAAACTATGCTAGATTTATTGGCATACCCATTCACTTTTTCTGGAAGGAACTTTGTGTGTGAGTGTTTGTAAAAACTTGGCACAAACACAAACTTCAAATTTGTAAATATTTCACGAAAATTTCGTCCCTTTGTCGTTTAAACTGATCAGCTTATTCTTTTTCACTTTGGTAGAGATTTAAATAGTTATATATATATATATATATATATATATATATATATATATATATATATATATATATATATATCTTATTTATATATTTATAGAAGAAATGTTGCTTATTAAAAGTGATTATATTACTATTTTTTAAAATAAAGAAAATCTGATTTCGACATTATATACTTATTTGAAACCTTTAATTTTATTGCCCATATGGTAATGTCATGTCTAATTTAAGTGTGAGTAGACTGGTGTTCCTTAAAATCCAAGCCCGAATATGAATAACGAGAATTTGAAACTCAGTGAGTCTAGTTCCAGAATTGACACATGAGTTTTCAAAAATATCGGTCCCGAGGTCAAAGATCAACCCTCATCAAAATTTGGGATATTTGATTTCATATTTGTAATCTATTAATTAATGTAACAACACATGAATAAATATGTTTTGTTATTAATGTGCTAAAATATTTTTCAATAATATAATAACTGATATTGCATAAATAAATCATAAGTGCAGTTTTTTTCTTAATACCATATAAACTACATTAATGTTGTAGTTTCTCATGAGTAATAATGTTAAATTGAACTCTTTAAGATAGATATAACTAACATTATGAGAGATAATTTGCTGAGAACATTTGAAATATTAGAAAATGTAGGGTACTATGAATTGGCTCAAGGAATAAGATAAAGCGCTGTATTTGGCTTATCTGCAATCACTGAGCCCCTGAACTTTTCCAGGGTCACAGGGTAAAAAAAAGCCCTGGATCATATAATAGACATGAAAAACAAAACACTCAATAATTTAAGTGATTTCTTTACATTAAAAACGAAATAAATTAATAATGGTAAATTTATACAAGTGCAAATAAATGTTACAGATTTTTATTTAAAAGACATACAAATATGATTAAATAAGAATACACACGTTTCCAGCATATTCATAGTCCAAATTCTTTTATATTTTCATTATTCATTTTTCGAAACTAAAATTATATTAAAAAAATTAATTAATTCGAAAGGAACTAAATTAATTTGCTTAATTTTTTAAATTTGCTTATTAAAATTGAAAAAAAAAATTTCACAAAGATGACATTCTGAAGTTATAATTTAACTACTAATTAATATCTGATTTGAAAAGTAACTTTTCTATTGCTACTTGATGTAATATAATACTTATTATAGTTTCTGCAATGACATATTCTTTATTAATCATCAGTTATTCACAAGGAAAGAAACTACAATATCATTTATCTCTATCTGTAATAAATTATATTTTCTACAAAATATTAATGAAGAGTAAGAAAACTATATAAAATGCAAAAGTGGTTACTCATTGTTTTTATACAAAAGCTCAGTACAGTTGATTTAAAAATATTTTGACTTTTTTTAATACTGCATACAGTACCATACTTAGTTTTTTTTTATTTCAATATAAAAAAGAAGGGAAGTGTTTAAAATTGTCTTAATTGAAATGCACAATTAGTTTTGAATTAAGTAATTTTTTTCTTTAATTTGTAAAATTAAGTTATAAAATTAAATTTTTTTCATTAGAATATCGAAGTTAATTTTAATAAAAGCACTTTATTAAAAGTGTTTGATTAAAAATAAATTAATACATTGTACCAAAAATGATCAAGTGTATAATTAAAAAAATTATGAGAGTTTTGTGTGTGTTCTCTACTTTCGAAATAATTAAGTATACTTTTAACATGGGAGGGGGGGGGTAATAAAAGAAACAATACCCGATGAATGAATGACTATCTTTTACCAAAAAGTATTTTCGTTTAGTATATAACAAGAGAAAATATTTTCGATAATAGTTGCCGATAGCCCACTGTAAAAATAAAAAAGTAATTTTTTAAAATAGCACATGAGCTTAAAACTGCACCTTTAAAACTGCATATGAGTGATTTTTCATTTTATGACTATCAAACTTTGCAGGAGACTAAAAATTTGCGGTTCTTTGATAACCAGAGTAGAAATAAATACACATCCGAAAAGAACATTTCAGGTTTTATTACTTATTATTTTTTATTCTTTTATGATTTTCCTGCATTAATGTAAAATTATTGTAATAATTTTCCTGAATATTTATTTGAATTAGTTAAATTATGTTAAATATAGCCAAAATTCATATTAAAAACATTCAGAACTGTGCATAAATATAAATTGCATTAATAATGTGTCATGACATTAAAAAATTATCTACATGGTCCATGATGTCTTAAAAAAAGCTCCAAGATAATAAACGTAGATAGTTTTAGATGTTTTACAAAATTTCTGATGTGTAGTAGAAGGAAAAATTTATTAAAAGATTGCAAAATCGGTTAAGAAAACTTTTTTGTCTTCCACATAACTCTTTGAGTAACATAATTTGCCATGGCATGATTGATTGATAGATAGATTGATCAAGGATAGGGAAATGCACTCATTGCTATGCAAATTTGCGCACCAAAAAAAGGTTCTCAGTAAACGAAATTTTACGTACGTAAGTACGACGTTTTGTAAGTAAGTGATTACAAAATCAAAGCAAAATGATCATTTATAGTAGAAAAAATTACAAATGAATGGAGGTTGGAATTACAAATGAATACCTCTAGTATGAATGCATGATGTGATACGGTAGGGCATTGAGGCACGCAAGTCCCGTATGTCTTTCGACATTTTGTTCCACCGTTGCTGTAAACACGCCTCTAATTCGACCAAACTTGAAGGCTGTCCAACTTGCCATCCTAAAATATCCTAGATAGGCTCAAATAGTAACAAATGTGGGGATCGAGCATGCCAGGGAAAGGGGAAATACAGCGGATACAGTCCCGTAAAACCTCTGCTGTGTGTAGGCGAGTATTGTCTTGCTGAAAAATAGTTCCAGGGAGCTATTTTTCAGCCATGAGTGGCCCATATGTGGCTGAAGAATGTCGTGAACAGTACCTTTCTACTGTCATGGTGCCATGGATCAATATTGGGATGACCGCGTGTCGTATGCTATGGCACCACATACCATCACACCAGTTGTGGAAGTGGTGTGCCACTGTTCAGCGAAGGCAGAACGCTTCCACCGGGCCTTTACACACGTACTCGATCGTCATCAAGGGCCAAATTGAATCTGAATTCGTCGATGAAAACGACCTGATTCCATTCGGTTGCAGTCCAATTCCTTCGAGCGTGACTCCACTTCAAACGGAGGCGACGATGAGAGAGTGTCAATGGCAGTACATGTAATGGGCTACGGTAGCAACTGTCCTTCAGCCAGATGCCTTGCGATGGTACGGACTGACACAGAGGCTCGTAATGATGCTGCTGCCTGTGTATGGATGATGGATAATTTGCACTACTCGGGCGTGTCGTATGATGTGACGATTATTGGTCTATCGACGGCGTCCTCAGTCTGGTCGCCGAGTAACAGACCTCCCTCTTTTCCCCAACACCTCCTTATGTCAGAACGGACTAGGTGATTAACTATTCGGCGAGCTGATCACCCTCTATCCCTCATTCCTAAGATTCTTTCCCTCTCGAACTGCGCATTAGAAGCGGTCACCTGCGTGGTATGACCTTTGTGCAGGTGGTAAAGTCTTTCTTTACCTGTCCCTGCTCTCTTTCTCCTGCTCATCTTCTGGACTGCTGGGACATTTCCTGGGGCAGTTGTTTGAAGATAAAGACCTGGTGTGTGACAATATTATGCGGAAAGGTCAAATGGACTTGGTGTAGACTTTCTTACTCCAAGGGGATTTGAAACAACAACAGCAACTGGGATCATGTTCATACTGCCGTCAATGGTGGCGTAAGTGCGTCTTGTTAAAAAGCGTCTTTATGCAGATTAAATACAAGAAAACAAGCTCTATTACCTACTTTATTATCCAAGGAAAGGGAAGTTCAACGCCCTCTGATGGCATTACGCAATTCGCAATCACGCTGCCTGACACTTACCTTCATGTCAAGTCTCGTAACAATCCCACTCTTACCTCATGGTACGCAAATTTTTATGACAATGAATGTACAATGGCCCTTGAATCAAAATTTATTTGTCATAGAATTTTATTTTTATCTGTATTTGTCACAATTGTAATTGATTGGTAGTTTATTAACGCCGCATTTAGAAGCGACCGATGATAGCGTTATGAGTGCAAGTAAGGATGGGCCTCGTTATTTTGAACCATGGTCAAAAAAAAAATGAGGATCATCATCAAGCCAATATGAGGACTCGTGCATCACACTCGTCACACTATTGATCGTAGACAAGATCAAGATTGGAATCAATGACTTGACCCAAACAACACACATAGGTCATGACTATTCAATTATTGTGGCCTATGTCACAAAGGTAACTTTATTTCAAGATCATAAAATTTAAATTATATAGCAAGAATGAATGAATTTTACTTTCATTCAAAACTATCTTTTTAACGAGAAAGATTATTTGTACTAATTCAAAAATAAAAGATTGTCAAAATAAAAACAAAAAAAAGTCCTTTTCTTAAACAAAATTCTTAAAAAAGAATATGAAAAATGTGCATACTGTTGGAGTTATGTGCAGTCGCGCTATCTTTTCGCTTGTAACTTCGTATTGCTTTTTCAATTCTTTCTAATCCTGCAAATGGAAAAAAAGAAAAAGAATAAAAAAATACTTATATAAGTGCAACGAAATTTATACTTTGGAATAAAATACAGAATTTATAGGATTAATATAGTTTACTTGGAAATAAAAGAAAATATATTTGTTGCAGTTTCTGTTAATATGTTTTAAATTTTTTTGAATGAGAAGAGCCAAGCTGTCAGTGAAGCAAGATATTGAAGGTATTAGAGAGTATGTATATGCGTGTGCACCTTGGAAGAGGCCGTTCACCACTGCAATAGCGGTCTGATGTCTAGACCAGGGGTGTCCAACGCACAGCCCGCCAGTACGTAAGTTGCGGCCCACTGACTCTTTTTCCAAAAAAATTTTAAATATCAGATTTTTAAAGTTTTTTCATTTCGAAATTTATTTGAGGGGAAACTTTATATATATATTCAATATTGAAGATATAGATTTAGTAAATAGTTCTACTGAGTATTGTACCATATTATATTCATGAATAAATCTTATAATAACATTAACTTCCCAAAAATATTCAATAAGTATGTTCATTGGCTGCCTATAAATAACGTTTGCATTAAAAAGGCTTTTAAATATATAATAAAAAATAGGTAGCCCAATTTTTAATTACAATGATATTAATGATTTGCAAAATAATAATAAGATTGTTCGTAATTGTAAAGAATATTCTGATTTTATAAATGATCAACCCAAGCATGTGGTAACTGGTAATTTAAATATTGTTAAAGATAATACTCTTAGAGAAATAATGTCCAGAGGTACTAGTTTTAGATTAATGATCTCTAATAATAATAATGCTATCAAAAATCAAATTTCTAAAGATATTAGTAACTTCACTACAAAATTAGCTATTAAATACAGTCTTTCTATTGTAGCTTTTAATGAATTTAAATGCAAAGTGTTAAATGAATTACTGAACGTTAACTATAAAACTGATAATGATATAACTTACAATAATATTAAGAACCAAATTGCAGACCTACAAAAGAACTTTACGTTGATAAAGTACCGGGTAATTATGCAATTATTTGCAAGGGGCTTTATAATAATATGCTAAACAAACATTTTCATAATAATTCTGCTTTTAAAAATTCTAATTCAAGCAAAAGAGAAATTTTTAATCGAATTTCTGCTTTTTATAAAAAAAAATAGATTTACGTATTTTGGGTATTAAATATTCCCCCTCATATTTTCCTAATTCCAAAAATTTCAAAAAAATCCTGTTAAACTTAGAGCTATTACGAACAGTTTTAAAACTTATATTACATATCCGGGCAAGAAGCTACGAAATATTATTCAATCTACATTAGACAAAATTGATAATTCTATTATAGTTAAGAATAGTATGGGCATTATTAAGTATATGCTTGGTAAAAAAATTATTATTATTTATACCTATGATTTTGAGGATTTATTTAACTCCATAGATATGAAAAGACATGTTTAAGATTCTTAAAATAGCATATAGCAAATATTTTTTGAATAAGATAATAAAATATGATAAATATATTTCTATTATTGAATTAGTATTAAAAGAAACGTATATTTTCCATAATAATGATCATTATTAGCAAATTAAAGGTTTACCACAAGGTGGACCATCTAGCAACTGCTTAGCAAATATTTACTTGCATTTTTATGAAAATGAAAGTATTAGTTATGAACTTGTTACTTTTTTAGATACATAGATGACTGAATTATATTTAGTAATATAGTAGACTTTGTTCCTAACTTTAATTATTATCCCCACTATTTAAAATTATTAAAAGCTAATTATAATAATGAGTCAGCTAACTTTTTGGTCCTTCAATTAAACGTTAAGAATAATTTGCTAGTAAGTAATATTTTTGATAAAAGAGACTCATTTGATTTTAACATTATAAAAATGCCTTTCTGGAGGAGTAACTTACACCTATCAGTATTTAGAAATATTATCTTAAATTTTATAAAAAGAAACAATGATAACATTTTAAAACACAGTAATTTTGTGAAATTTTGCAATAATTGCTTAGAATACAATTATCCAAGTAAATTTATTTATAAATATATTTCTATTTCAAATTAAATCTATTTTTATCTTAGTTCAATATTTTATTTAAAATTTCTCCTATTTAGTTTATTAAAAAAAATTTTTTTAAATATTTTAAGCGCTTATTTTAATTGCAATATAACTATCTAGTATATAACTATCCAAGTAAATTTGCTTTTAAATATATTTCAATTAGATATTATCTATTTTTAACTTTGTTTATTATTTTATTTAAAATTTCTTATGTTTAGTTTATTTTAAAATATCTTAGTAGTTAGTTTAATTGCAAAATAACTATCCAGGTGGCGCCTCAGTTTTTCCTTCTTGTGTTGATGTTCCAATCTCTTACGTAATTTCGCGTGAAATCTTAATGTAGACGGTTGATTCTTTGATTTCCAAATTTTTTATTTTACATGTAAGTTTTTATCATAATTTTTTTCTATAAATTTTCTTTTATTATTCCTCTCTTTGAGAAATTAATTATTGTTCTCTTTTCTTAATTTCTTTTTACTATATTGTCAGGTTCATCATCTACGTGTTAGAAATAGGCTTAACTTTTCAACATGGCTCTATTTGTTTCCTATTCTGTCGAAAATTTCTGCTGTACGGGGAAGGTTGGATCCATAAAGCATTGCTAACCCTAAATCGCTGGCCGAAGTTGCTCGCAAGATCATCTGGGTTAAGCAACCCTTGTACTGACTATCATGCTCAAATTAAAAGTTTTCATATTATATGTATTATACAAAACACCCTTTTTGCTAAATATCTTTTGTAGCGTGCAGGACGAGAATTTCTCTAATTTGGATTTTTTACATTTAATATTTAATTATTGCGTAGACTTCATTTGATGTTCAAACTGTGTTTCAGTGAAACCGTAATCGAGAATTTATTTTTATCTGAAGGTTTTTCGACATTTTTTAAAAAATTATAATAATAAATATTCATTTTTTAAACTTATAAACTAATTTTTTAAGGGATCTTCCACAATATTATAAAGCTAAAAAAATGTTGCGTATCTATATCTATAGGGAACATTCCTTTAAAATTTTGAATAAACTCCAAGAGGAACTTATAAAAGAATAATATAAGAATTTCCATGTCAAAAGCAAATAAAAATTTGTTCTGAATTACAACTGAAAAGACGAAGGCGTTATATGTAAAATAAGTTTTACATCTATTTTAAAATTCTCAAAACATATCCATATATATGCCATAGTAAAAAATGTAATCTATTTTGCTTCATTTTTAATATTTACTTATCATTATTAACGAAATAAAAATCAGATAGCCCACATGAAATTCAAGTATTTCATGCAAAACACTTGTTAAATAATTTTGTAAATAAATAAAAAGGATTTTAGTTCCTTTAAGAAAAATATAATTATTTTCTACATAAAAGGGAAAATAAAAGATTAAAATACAAAAAGAATAAACAATAAAATAATAAATTTTTTATACTTTTGCAATTAATTCAAAAGAATGAGAGTGAAATTGTCGAATCAGCTGCCTTTCCGCCAAATTTTGAAAAATCGCCAATTTGGCGCGTTTTTGCGTGTTGTGTTTTAGTGTAGCAACCCTACCACAACATGCAACGCCGGAGCGCGAAATTCAAGATGGCCGGAGGAAAATCATTTAAAAATAGCATTTTAAAGGTTTGAAACTGAAAATCGCTGCAAAAATTAGGAATTAAAAAATGGAAATAATTTCACTTACCTTTAAAAAATGCTGCTTTTTCCGACATTTATGATGACGATGAGTTCCCTACTGAAATTATACCAGTGTGCGACTGCATATTTCTGAGAGTACCTTCCAAAACATTTTTATTTTTGCATGGCTAACAAAACGTGCACATATCCATATTACATCAATTCAAACCAAAACCCTTTCCTTACACTCCTAAGCACATGATGGGTATCCTCTTTCAATTTCATATACCCGTTCTTTCTCTCAATTCCATACTTTTTCCACATTTCGGACATACATACGATGATCCAATCAAACCTTCTTTCATGCACCATTCTAAAACAGCTTTCTTTCTAAGCACAGGCAACAGGGCAAAAAAAACCTTTCACAATATTAATCGTGATTTTTCATGCATTCATTCAGATTCTAAAAAAAGTAATATTACCTGTGAAAATGATTCCACAACGAAAAAACGAATCGAAAGAAAACATCTGGTATAAAGGAATTTTCGGAGCAAGTGAAGCTAAGGCCGTTAAGAAAGGTTTCTAAAGGCGTTAAAAAAAATGAGCTGCGCAAGCGCATTAGTAATTATCGTTAATTTTTAAAGAAAAAAAACTTTCTGCTCATGCGCGAGAAGTACCGTTGGAGAATTAAACTGTTAAAATAAAAATAAAAAAACGATTTACGCATGTCCTAACTTGCCGCGATATCGTGAAAACTGTTAAAATTAAAGAAATATACTGCGCATGTGCAAAATTTCGCCAAAAAGCGACTTCAATGGAAAACAAATTCAGAAGGGTTACCAGATTTGGCGCATTTATCGATTTGGCGAGAAAACACTTGGCGCGAGAGGCGGCCGATTCGACAAATCAGCCTCGAATTTAGAAAAATAGTATTGGTGATTTTATAAATTTTTGACCATTATTTTTCAGTTAGCATTTGCATTCTAATATTACTTTCTACTAATTCTAAGTATGAAATTCTTTTATAGTAAAACTTTACCTTTATTTACATAATTAGAATTAGAAGTAAAAGTGATTCTGAACCATCCTGGTTGTTCACAAAATGATTCTTTCCCTGGTACAATGAATACTTTAGCATTTTCCATTAGGTAAGTGAAAAGGTCTGTTTCTTGTTCAAAACTTTCATTTCCACAAATCTGGAAAAAATAAAAGAATGAATAAAATAAACCAAATAACAATCCAGATCATTTTAAATTAGATATTTCACTAGAAACACACATGAAAAGTATTTGATCTCTAAAAAATTAGTTTACTTCGTGTGTTTATTGATAAAGAAGTAAAAAAAAAGAGAGAATCTAAAAAATTAGAGAAAACATTATAATTTGTATCTATCAAGAGAAATATTTTTATTTTAAATGATTTTAATCTTTTTCTCACGTAAAATTGTCAGTTCGATTTACAAACGTTGAGCAAATTTTGGGAGATTCAAAGCTTTCATCAAATGTAGGAAACTTTTCCTTTTCTTCGCATCTGATGTTAAAACTGAGATATACTTACTAAAAATATTTATGAGCCAAAAAATCAGTTTTTTAAAATTAACAGAAAATACAAAGATTTAAAATTTAATATTCTTAGAAAATTTAAATTTATTTTTAATTTTTTCCAACATATTTTTACTTAAAATTATTATTGTTTTAAGTTTTTTTTTTGCTGATATAAAGAAAAGCTCATTTCATTTCAGTAAAAAATTTTAAAATACTGATGCTTTAATTTTTTAAAATTAGTTAATATAATAAGGGAATCAATGCAATATAATGCAGAATGAAATAGCATTAATTAGCAAAATATTTTTCTAATTAACTGCCTTAATACTTCTTGGTTAAAATTATTTTAATTATTTATTTTGATTTCATTTTTTCATAGGACATAAAACAATTTTTATTATTGATCAATTACTAAATAAAAATTGTTTTGTTAAAAATAATCAATGCAAAAAAATGTTACTAGTAAAATTTGATTTCAAATATGAGTAATGAATGCATATTTTTAATTAATGTCTTATAAAAATATAATTAAATCTTTCTCTTTTTCAAAAATAAATTTGTTTTACGAATAAGTTATAAGCAAGAGACAAAAATATAAAATAATTTTAATATTTGTGACATTTTTCTCAAAGTAATGTGATATTTGGTATAATTATACCAATAAATATTCCCTAAAGATAAATTATTTTGTTTCCTTCACTTTCTAGTGGGTAAATGCCCAGAGTTCAGAAAATTTCTCTCAGTCAGTTATGTTATATACAAAATAAATACAACTATAATGTAAAATACTTCCTACAAAAAATTGGCAAAACCTGTGATATTTATTAAGATTGACATTTTTTAATAAGACTAAAATTGCTTCTTTTATAATTGAATTTTTATTCTAGATCAAATGTAAACCCATCTTCTACAGCAAAGAAAAAAAAATGTTTTATAATCTTTTTCAAAAACCATATTCCTATACACATATAAAAAGTTAGGAGCTGATATATATTACCTAGAATGGTACGGTAATTTCTGTACCGATATTGATGTAGCCAGTAGAGTAACGCACACCCCCGCGACCTCTGCATCACGGGGGACCAAAATCTGTGACACCAAGTACGCAATGCTTTGTAAGATCCGGTTTGGGGCCCAAAACCTTTCGGGAGGGGAGGAGCTAATAGTCTCCGTTACGCCACTGGATATAGCTGTATGAGTGATTCACTTGTTAAGTTAATTGACCCCCTTTTCTGAATTTTTTAAAATTTTACTGTCAATGCACTTGATTGATTTTCAAATGTATTTAAAAGTAATTTCTCTATTAATACCACTAAATAACAGTGTACGATGTTTAGTTGAATTCTTAATTTGGTAGGAATTTTAAAAATACACACTATTGCAACACTTTTGTTTTATGCAGTTAATCGATTTTGTAGGCGAGGTCTTCATATATGACAAGCTGATAAAAGTTAAATATCCTCGAAAAATGAAGGCTGCCTGAATTGTTTCATTTCTTTAAAAATCATAATCACAAATGAACTAAAGTAACCTGACCGTTCACATAATTTTTTCTCTTGTATACAAGAACGAGACAGATATATATATATATATATATATATATATATATATATATATATATATATATATATATATATATATATATAGGGTGTCGCAAAACGACCACATTAACTCTGCACAGATGGATTCCTCGTTGGGAACACTTAAAAAACTGCCCAAAGAAGCGTTCCTGTACGATCCATTGCTTGCGAGAAAAATACGAAAAACAAAATATGATGTCACTGCCGTTGCAAGAAAAAAAAAACACTTTATCGGACATATCAACAACAGTATTTGCATATCTTTCCAGACTATAATGTTTAAGACGTTCGCCGCGCATATCACGTCATGTATGCACGCGCAGTGGAGTGACGTATAGTCGCCGTTGAACTGGTATTTAAAAGGCTGCATCGTGTAGCTACCGGTAGTCTTCGTGTGGTGGCCCTGTATTTCGTTCGTGACTATTGCGACATGTACTTGATGTACGGGGCCGATGTAATGGAAATGCCTTACGAACTGCTAGGGAGTATGCCCGTCGATATCCGTTCCGCCGTCCTCTCGATGTCAACGTCATCCGTAGGCTGGACGACAGACTGCGAAATACGGAAAACGTCTGGCCAACAGCCAATCTTGACGATACTGGAAGACCGTGGAGTGGCCTGATGGTAGCACAGGCGGATGCAATACTGCACCGGGTAGAAGAGGCGCCCTAGGTAAGCACGCGCGCATTAGCCTGTGAGATGACTTCCAGTAAAAGTACTGCGTACAGGCTTTTACTGCCTGAGAGGCTATACCCATTTCGGCACACAACCGTGCAAGGTCTGAAACCAGATGACTGTCAGAAACGCGTGGCCTTCTGTTGCAGCAACAGAACACAGATAATGCACATATCCTGGGGACTGATGAGGCATGTTTCACTCTTGATGGAGTATTCAACCATCACAACAGCCATATGTGGTGCCAGGTCAATCAGAAACGTCAGGAACGTTGGTCTCTTAACGTGTGTGCTGGCATACTCGGGGATCGCCTGCTTGGACCATATCTGTTGCCTAAATGGCTCTTGGGACAGTTGTACTTGGTGTTTCTCAAAGAGGTGTTAAGGTATCCGACTACCCTAAAACCATGATTTTTTTTTCAAAAATTGACAAATTTTTTTGACTTTATTTTATAGGTCGTCTTATTAGCTTAATAACAATACCAAGTTTTTTTTTATTTTCCCTCCACTAGAACAAAAACTACAAGCATTTTAGTAAAAGCAAATGCTATAACTTTACACAAGATGTCAAACTTTAAAAGCGTTTTACTCGAAATGTGTTTTTTTTTTCGAAAAACTCAAACGGGGACAGTGATTGCTCAAAAAGTTTTCAAAATAATTAGCTGAAATTTTTTGCTTATGTTCTGCATAACAGTAGAAGTGTTTTGATCTTCAGATTTATCAATCACTGTTTTATTTCAAAATTTGCAGTCCTTTATGTGAATAGAGTCAATGTTTTTTAAAGCAATTTCGTATAAGCACTAAAATAAAGTGCTCTACTTTTTGTAAAAATTAAAATATCTCTTATCCTGAAGGTCACTTCAAACAGGAATAACAAAGTAACACATCAAAATTGAAAAATTGAGAATTTGTTCATAAAATCTTGTACAGAGCGGGCCCCATTTATGTAAATTTTTGTACATTTTTACTAGTATTTTCCCGTTTTAATATTTTTTTTCCTTTACCAATTTTAGGATTTCTTCCTTAAAATATACTAAATAAATATAAAATCACAAAAAAATTCCCATATCTAATTTTTTCTAATAAAAGTTGTCGCAAGTAGTCGGATACCTTAAGCGAGTTCCTCGATGACATACCATTAGCGGCAATACAAGGACTTTGGTTCCAGCATGAGAGATGGGGCTCCAGCGCATTTCTGTGTTCCTGTACGTAATTGGCCAGATATCGCATACCCCTGTCGTTGGATCGGACGTCAGGGCTCTGTTCTATGGCCACCACGTTCACCAGAACTTACACCGTTGGATTTTTTTCCTATGAGGCCATTTCAAGGAACTGGTGTATCAAGACGTAGTGACAACACAAATGGACTTAGTTGCTCGTCTGCATGCTGCTTGTACTTCGGTGGACCCGGTGCTGCTGCGACGTGTGATGACAGCTATTCCACGGTGTGCTCAAGTCTGTCTCGATATGCATGGGGGACACTTTGAACATCTGCCTTAAATTGTGCATATAATGTTGCTGTTATGTTCAATAAAGCGTTTTTTTCTTGCACCGGCAGTGACACCATACTTCGTTTTCGTAATTTTCTCGTAAACTATGGATCGTACAGGAACGCTTCTTTGGGCAGTTTTTATGTACTCCCAACGAGGAATCTAGCTGTGCAGAGTTTATGGGACACCCTGTATATATAGATTCAACCGTTGATGCTGATAGCTCAGAATGTTCAACAGAATACATAACTACAAAATACTACAGAATACATAACTACATTTACATAATACTATTAAAATAAAATAAATATAATTTAGTTACTATCTCTAAAGAAGAGTTCTATAAAAGTAACCAATGTGTATAATGAAGTTAAAAAAGGATTATCTCTCTCTCTCTCTCTCAAATTTTTGATTTATGGTGCGAACATAAATAAACAACTCTAAATTAGCTTTTTGGCTATGACTCAGAACCCTGAATTTAAACGATTTAATTTAAAATACACTGAAAGGCAACTGAATTAAGGAAAGCAAGGGCTATACAAATTGTTTAGCGCTGAGCATCATCTATGCACAGGGGCGAGTATATAGTTCGTACTATGGTTGTTCTGAATTAGCTGTTGAAATTGCCAATATGGGTAAACTTCCTGGTTTAGATGCCTTCGATCGCGGAAAAATCGTAGGTGCGCGTAGGTATAGTACGACTATTCAATTTCTGGATTCGTCAGACAGCTAGGATTTTCAAGGTCGACAGTGTCAAGAGAATACCAACAATACATGGATGATGGACAAAAAACAAGAGATCGGGCAAACTGCAAAAAACAATATTTGCCTTGACATTGCATGGTGAGACACGGCTCTGGCGTATTGTACGTAGCCAGCGAAGTCACACATTAGCTCAAATTACCACCCAGTTGAATGACAGTGCCAGTCGTACAGTCAGTAAATGAACCGTGAAACGCTCACTTCACCGCATGGGTTTTGGGAGTTGTCAACCTGCGAGAGTACCATTGCTCAATGCTCACTATCGGGCTGCACGTCTTGCCTGGGCAACAGAGATTGGAGTGTAGAGGACTTAAATAGAGTAGCATGGAGCGATGAGTCTCTCTCGATTCCGACTACTTAACGCCGACGGGAGGCTGAGAATATGGCGTCAGGTTCATGAAACCATGGATCCTGCATGCCAGGTTGGAACTGTACAAGGACATAGTGGCTCAATCATGGTCTGGGGTGTTTTTTCTCGGCACTGTTTGGGATCTTTGGTGAGTGTACCAATCTTCCTAAATGCAATTCACTACGTAGAGTTGCAGGGTGATCACCTCTATCCGTTTATGCTGTTCTGTTATCCGCACGGTAATAGAGTTTTCCAGCGAGATAACTGTACCTCTCACAGGTCTCGGTTGGCTACTGGCTGGTTGGATGAGCATTTCTCTGACCTTTCTGTCATCAATTGGCCACATAGAAGCCCAGACTTAAGTCTTATTGAGCATCTTTTTTGGAATAAGGTGTGAAAGGCCCTTACACTGCAACAATGAGATTTACTGAATTATGGACAGCTTTAGTCAATATCTGGCAAGTCATTCCAGCTGCACTTTTCCAGAAACTTGTTGAATATATGTCTTGTCATGTGGCAGCCGTTATCAAGGCCAGAGGAGGCCCAACTCATTATTAGGTAGATATCCCTAATTCAGTGGCACTTCAGTGTATTTAGTCAATATATATAATACATTTGATTCAAATGTATTATAACATTAGTAGAACTATTTTTTAAAGTTGTTTCTAGGAGCTATAACGGCCACTTAGAGATCAGGATTTTTTAAAAAAAAAACACACAATCATAAAAATTCTATAAAATACCTAGTAGTTATGATAAGGCATTTACAAAATTCATGTATTAAGGGAATGTGTAGATATACGTGTTATTTCTTGTTATTTTGTGTTCTCAATACATAAAATTTTTTCAATACATTTCTGTTTGGTGAAAAGCCCTTGCATGCAGAAGGCCACGGTAACATACTGGTCATGGTCAAAGCTGGCCTATCATGAGTTCGCGCCCTTGTGCCTCTGAAAATGCACCGCGTAGAAGAAACTGATGCACTTTAAATCTATCGGGAATCAAAATACTTCCGTTGGTATGGAACTTAAGAAAATGGAGTGCCGTCTCAGGTGTCAACCTCGTCACTTGACAACGATTCAAAATAATAGTCCTAGTGTTGCTTTAAGTGTACGTTAATAAACACTAGCACACCCTTGCACGCTAAAATATGTCTATTAACGTAAAAACAAAATTTATAACATAAAATCTTTTAAAAAAATTTAACATTTAAATTTATGGGGTTATGTCATAATAAATTCTAATATTTAATACATAGACTTAAAGATACTAGCATTCCACTAATCCTATCTATTTCTAATATTTGTAAGGTTTTATAAGTCCATATCTTATAGTCTCATTTTTGATTGACTTTTATGAAGGAAATGTAGTCAAAGTACGCTAGGACTGAATATTGGAATAGTAATGCTCTTTGTTTTTATTACGAATTAGTGTTTCATTTTTAAAACAAGGAATACATTTACATACAGATTTAAAATCTACCCATAGGAAAAATCCTGCAGTAGATTTACGAATTTGCAGACCCATCTCTTCCAAGCGATTAGCACAAAATTTGTATCGCTCAGTAAGTCTCTTTTTGTTTTCAGCCAAATAAGATTTACACCATTCTGAAAGAGGGGATAAAAAAATAATTATAAATACAATAATTAACGCATTGAGTAAATATTATGAAATTAATTTGATTTTATAGAAAATGTGTGTTATTCAGAAAAGCATTGGGTATTTTTACGTACTATCACAACAATGCCAGCGTTCAAGATAACTTGCCAAGTTGACAACCCCAATTTTGCATGTTGCGTACGCGCTGAATTGGCAACCATGCGCTTCGATTCATATAATTTCGCCAAGACGGTTGCAATAATACGTAAGTACAACGCTTTGATTTATATTTATAAATAAGGAACACATTTGTAAAATGCTCTAAAATTGTTTCAAATTAAAGAATATGAATTTCAAATCAGATTTTTTTAGGTAAGAAAATTAGTTTCTTACATTTGAGCAAAACTATTCATACATTTTTTTTCAGTTCTGATTGTCTTTACACAAACACTCATCTTCATATTACTCAAAGGCAATACGATAAAAATACATTACAAAATAAATATTAGCAATTGTACATAAAAGATTATATTTTAGCAAAATTTTAAAACCACTAAAAGAAGAAAATTAAATAATAAAAATATAATTATACGGGATTTTTTTTTTACGTATCTCAAAAAGTAGAAAATGAATGAATAAGATATTATTCCTTAATTTCTCTGATTTATTGCTAACTTTACAAAATAAATTTAATGAACTATTTAATGAACTATTTTTTTTATTTGATATAATTTTCAAAATATTAAAAGGCAATAATACAATTCTATAACATAAAAGGCTGGCCACTAAGAAGGAGTTACCTTATTAGAGTAAAATTCTCTATGTAAATATCTTGCAGTAACGCAAGAAAATTGTTCTTCGAAAATACATTCTGAACAGAACGATGATCCTAAGCATACTTCCAAGATTTACAATGAATAGTGTCTCTATCATTTTCCTAAACAGCTTCTTAACCCACCTTAATCACCAAATTCTTTTGAATGGGAAGAAATCAGTAGGAAACTTAAAAAATATGGCATAAAAAAATAAAGTTCAATCGAAAAAATGTCATTTAAAGCATATGGAGTAACACTTTGCCTGAAACAACGAAGAAGCTCGTTAGAATTACGCAATAACTTTTAAGAGAGGTTATACAGACTAAAAAAAGGGTCTACAATGGTGGCCAACATTCTGGACACTTTTTTAAATTGCTAGATTTTTTTAAGTTTATATGCTTATAGAAAATTTTACGTTGTACAAAATGCTAAGTATTTAATATCATTTTAAAGGGAGTTTAATACTAAATTCAATACAAAAAAAAAACCACGTTCAAATATTTACAAGGCAAAATAACTGTCGATATACATTATTTACTAATGATAGCAGTGAGTTATCAGAACTTAGCAAGGTTGCCTTTGATCTTTATTACAGCTTCACATCGATGTTTGATTGAGCTGAAAATAGTTTTAAGCTCTTCCTTTGTTATTACATGATGACAAGAAACAATTACATCCTCAATTAGTTCCTTTTTATTCCATGGGTACCTCATTTGGACAAGAGTTTTCAAACGGAGCCACAAGTTTTCGATAGGATTGAGGTCAGGACTATTTCCTGTACAGAACAACAATTATATTTAGTCAAAAAAGCAATGACATCAAACAAAACAGTAGATTGGACACATGTGTGACGAGAAAGTGGTATTTCCTTTGTTAAAATTACATAACAGGTGGATAGTTTAGTGACTACATCTGGAGATTGAGAGTTTTGTTTAAAATTTCAGGAGACAAATTGAATTTTAAAAAATGCAGGAAAAGGCCGAAGAAGGTACACCATATCTGTTAATGACAGAAGAAAAAAATACTATGTTTCAGAGATAAAAGAATTTCATGGACATCCATCAGGAGTGATCTGAGTGATGCTGGTGTTTCTGTCAGTTCAAAAACAATCAGGAGTAGTTTAGCAGATGTAAGACTAAAAGGTAGAATTCCACGAAAAAAGCCGTATCTCAACTTACAGCAGCACTAAAAGGGACTACAGTGGACAATGGAACACACTAATTGGACAAATGATTATTTGTCACAAGTTATATAGAAGGACGAAACTAAAACATCGTTATTCGGTAGTGATGGCTTAAAATATGTAAGACGTAAAAAAGCAGAAATGCTGCATCCCGACTGTATCCAGGCAACTGTGAAGTACCCACATAGTTTTATCACTTAGTCATGAATATCAGAAGATGGTTCCGGTTGCCTTAATATCATCGGTGGAACACTGAATGTCATAAAATACATTGACACTATTCTAGAGCCCAAACTTCTGCCTTAGGTCATGAATCTATTTACCAACGATACTTCATTTATTTTTCATCAAGATTCTGCTCTTTGTCACACAGTAAAGTAATTGAAAGACTAGTACCGTTCTAAGATCATTGAGTTGTTGTCTTGGCCAGGAAAAGTCCTGACTTCAATCCTATCGAAAACTTGTGGCACCCTTTGGAAACTCTTGTCCGAATGAGGTACCCATGGAGTAAAAAGGAACTAATTGAGGATGCTATTGTTTCTTGGCATCATGTCGAACTAAGGAAGAGTTTAAAACCATTTTCAGCTCAATGAAACATCGATGTGAAGTTGTATTAAAAAATAAAGGAAACCTCACTAAGCTCTGATAACTCACTGCTATCATCAGTATCTAATGTATATCGACAGTTATTATACAGCATAACTTTTTATGCATTGCAAATATTTGAATCTTGTTTTTTGTACTGAATTTAGTATTAAATTCCCTTTAAAATGATTTAAAATACTTAGCATTTTGTGCAACGTAAAAATTTTCTATAAGTATACAAATTTAAAAAACCGAACAATTTAAAAAAGTGTCCACAATTTTGGCCACCACTGTACTGACAAAAAATTAATCCGATGAATATGAAAAATTCATTTCGTAAACTGTTTAAATAACATAAGAAACCTTTTTTTTTCTTTTTTTTTGCGTCTTTTAGGGATTTTTTTGAGTGATTGCATAAATTTAATTTTTAAGCTCTTTTATTTTTTTCTTTACATTATTTATAAATTACACATGATGTTTCAATCAATTTGTTAATTTTCTTTTTCTCTACAATTGATTTTGAGTGGTCAGTTAAATTTTTATTTATAGAGTCATAGCTGAGTAAGGAAACGTTTTTTACCCAATGTATAAATATATTTTCCTTACCCAAATCCTCTATGAATCTAGCTGTAATATCCATAATTGGAAAAGGAATGACTTGGTAGACGCAGAGTTGTTTTAAACAATTTTGGACAGCTTTATTTTGCGTATGTATCACTCCTACTCGCAATCCCGCGATACCGAAATCCTGAAATAAATTATAATCATCACACTCCATTAGAATTTTTACACTAATCAATATGTAACGATTTCGTTATATTAAATAAAAGGATTAAAAATCGTTTTAATTATCATGAAAATTATTAATATACATTAATTCAACAAAAATAAAATAAAATTAAATTCTTAAATAGCTCTGTTAATTATTTCTATATATATAGGGTCATTTCTTTTAGTTACACAACATAAAAGTAGTATTTTTCTGTATTGGGTGAAAGTACAGTTTAAAAAAATAATAAAACAAGTTATATAAAAAAAAATAAGTCAATTCCTACTTAGGTCAACAAAGAAAAATTTTATTTTAGTTACTTATTATTAAATAGTTACAATAAATATAAATATGTATATACATATGACAGAATAACAATCTTAAATGGCAAAATAGAAAGTGATTTTTCTTGAAATTTTCCATTTTCCTTTCTATATAGGGTGTTGGACTATTATTTTTGTTTGTTACTATTTATTCATTAATTAAATTTAATTATACCAATAAAATAGTACAGTAAAAAGAAAAATCATTCTCAGAACTTGGATCATCCCAGGTGGGATTCGAACCCCCGACCCTTGGATTACAAGTGCAACGTGCTATCCATTGCACTACACGGAAACAATGAGCGATTTTCCTTTTTATATATGGTGTTGGACTATTATTTTTATCTGCTATTACTTATGCAATAATTACATTTAATGAATGAATTAATATTTGAAAAAACTGTATTAACATCAAATGTCATCCACTACAAGTTTAAAAATAATATATGAACTAGAGCGGATAAAAAAAAATATTTTATTAATGTTTGAAAATTGAGCACATTGTATTTTGATATATAACTTGAACATTTTAGATAATAAATACTTAACATAAGGTTACACTTTTGAAGAAAAGCATTCAGTTTTGCAAAAGATATTCAACATAAACAATTGAATTATTTAATACAAAAAATTATGTATTTTTGAACGCATATATATATAACCATCACTGAAATTTATAGAAGGAATTATATTTAAAAATAATGACAAATTTACTACAACTACTAAATTAGTAACAACGTAAAATATTAAAGAATAAATAAATAAAAGTATAATAAAAGTCTGTCTTTTTATCAAAAACATGCATATTAATAAGTATAATATATATTAAATATATACTACCTTACTAATACCATACAGAACATGCACCTTTTCCTTGTTAGGCAAATCTGGAAATTTTAAAGCACTATGGAATTGAGGACTTCCCTCGAAGGTAGAGAGCGCATAAATCTCATCAACAATTACATGCAAGTTGTGTCTAAAATTTAATTCATAAAATATAAACTTGATTACACTTTAAAAAAAGTATTTTTAAGAAGTTTACTTATTATATTTCTTTAAAAAATATTTTAAAAAAATTTTATTTATTAAATATTTTAACAAAAATATCTGCTAATTAACATGAATAAAAATCAAATACAATGAATTTGATTCTACACCCTTTTTTATTCTATAAGATTTAATTAAACAAAGCAACAAAATTTGTAAATTTATTCTTGAATGATTTAGTATTGATTTTTACTATATTTGTATGCTTCTTTTAATACTGAGTTAAGTTATTAAAGAAACCGCCATAATGGTTACAAATTAGTTTTGTGAGTGCATACACACACACAAGTATATATACGTATATAATTGATAAAATTAGAATATTAGGGAGACCGGAAAGTAATGTCGTTTTTTTCTACATTAAATTCAAACAAATGGATTTTTACTTAGTTTTTATTTTTAATCAATTATGTAATTACCCTCGTTATCAAAAACCTTTTGGCATCTAGTAAGCAAATTTTCAATGTTGGATCTATAAAAATAAATTGGTTTTTGAGCAAAATATCTGGAGATGGTATTTTGAACATCATCCTAAATTTCGAATTTTTTGCCCCTTAGAAAAAGTTGTAGCGATCAAAATAAATGGAAATCCAATGGAGCAATAGTAGGTGAGTATAGTGTGGACAAGGCAATAATTCCCATCCCAATTCATTAATTTTTTCCAAGTTTCGGCTTGCGTAGCGTGGCATTATCATGTCGCAGAAAACACCTTTTCTGTTGACAATCTCTTGGCACTTTTCAATTAAAGATGGATTTGCTCGATCGAATCAAGGTCTGCATTCAGAGTTTTTTGAAGTTGAAACATTTCAGAATGAATGAACCTTTGAAAACTTCGTCAAACACACAAAATTGCCTTTTGTGGAGAGAACCCTTCTTTTTTTTTTTTGAGTGTTGGATTATATTAGATAACTCATTTCTCATTCCCAGTGATCAGAAAACACTTCTGTACCATGTCCCTGAAGCAATAAATTGTATGTGTGTATCGGTTAATTTTTTTTGGCAAGATTGCGCATAAACACCTGATCTGCTTACTTTACCAATCTGCTGCAGATGTTCTTAAATGGTCGACCAAAGTTGGTTAAGAGTGTTACACAGTTCCTCGTTTACCTGACAAGGATTTGCATTAGCACCCTTAACATGTCATTGTTTAAGGGGATCTTCTTGATTGGTGCGAGTCGGAAAAATTGAAATTACCCGATTTGAACTTAAAAACCACCTTTGACATTAACGAGTGTTTAATGCGTTTGGATAAACATGGCACAAGTGTTTGGCAGCAACCGTTGCGTTACTACCTTTGTGAAACTCAAAACGAATACAATGCCGGATATGTACATGTTCTGGTGGCTACGGTAACCTAGTGGTCAAAGTAACAAACTCGTGGCCGGCGTGTCATGAGTTCGAGTTTAGTACCACTAAAGACCCACCGTGTAGAAGGGCGAAGTTAAAACATCCTCCCGTTGGTGTGATGTTGAAGTTAGGAGAGAGGGCCAGCAGCTCAGGTATCGTCCTCGTCACTTTGTGACGTCTCACGCGTCTTTTCTTTAACAAGTCCTTTGGGCCAGAATTAATGGCAACTCTTTTCCAACCAAATCCAAGAAGTGAAGTGTGAATAAAAGATGCAAATGAACAAACTTTTAAATATAGGATCTTAGAGTAAGCGGTATGGCAATGTAGGGTAATGTTTGACAATTGACGTTAGTTTGTGGCAGTTGATGGTTATTACAGTTCGTGGTTCAAGTCTGAATGAGTTTTGTGTGACATGAATTCAAATTATTAGTGATCGAATAGAAGGAATCAGCCAAGTTGCATACCATTGCATACAAAGACAAGATTGATCGTTGCCCCAAGCTGTAATAAGGTAGGATTGATTATTTAATATTAGAATCGAAGATTAGGCGGTTCGTTTATTGATAGTGGTCTGAATTAGATTAAGTCTTATTGCATGTTGCGTATGTTTAACATCGTAGATTCTCTCACATTAATTATTATAATTTAATTTGTTAAAGGTTTAAGTTGAATATATCTTACTATAAAGTCCTATTAAAAAAGATAATGTTTGATCCTAGTTCTTTCGCTAATCCTGCACATCTAGCTCACGCTGATACTTTGAGAGATGTTCTTCCAAGGGGAGGAACATCACAACTTGACCATGGTTCAAAATTACGAGGTCCGTCGCCAAAAGCCCTCGAGTAGCTGAATAGTGTGACGTTAATATTTACTCACTTACATGTACCTGTTCTGGTATTTGTCTGTCCATTTCACCATTAATTGAAAAAAAATGAATATTCAATTATTTACGAATTAACACAAGTCCCTTTAAATATAAAATGTCTTTGGTATGACGCTGAAAGACACAATGAGTTGATAAATGACTGACGATTATTGGCATATTCAGAAACGACATTACTCTTTCCGGCCCCCTTAATACAACCATAAGGTGCAAATAAACAAGAGTATTACATTCATAAAAAAATTCAGTGGGCATGTTTATGATAATTGTAATATGTAAGCTATCAAAAATAAAATTTTATCTGAATCCAAGTATAAAAAACGCCTTGTTTCAGTGATTTTTCAAACTGGGTTACTTACAATCCTATAGAAATAAGAACTTGAAAAGAGTTACCAAAGATTTTCTCTTTAAAGAATAAGACTACTTATGTTAAAGAAAAATTTTCATCACCTATACTCTTATATTGAAACATTAAGATAACTTTTTTATAAAGTAAACATACGTAGGGATGTTATTGAAACAGGAAGAATACATGAGATAGCTTCTTTCTAGTCACGAAATCAGTTATTATATTTTGCCGAACTATTTGTCAATTATCATAAAAGTTATAAAAGTCCCGGACTGAAAATAATAACTGCTTTGTTATTAGGAAATCTCAACTGTGAACTTTTCCAAGCAAACGCATTCCTGAAAAAGTTTAAAGATAAAGAAAAAACTTTAAAGCCGAATTATATAGCTAGTGATATTTAACACAATATTATAAATATAGTTTCAATTACAACTAAACGGATTTATTTTTTCCCTGTTCTCATTATAAAAAACACTTTTAACTACCTTATTTATAATATTGGGAAAAGAAAAAAATAGCAAAAAAATAATGTTCTAATTAAGTAGACTGATTTAATAATTTTTAATCGAATTACAAAATGACAACATAGTTGCATCAGTAATTAGTTTCGTTGTATATTTGAAGTATTTCAACTCAATTTACAAAAACACTAGTAGCAAAATATGTTTTTATAGATTCCTTGTGTGTTTGTTTTTATAGAAATAAGAAATAAGCAAGCATGAAGAAAGACTAAAAGAGTTTAAAATCAGGCACACATACTCATCTTGTACAACTATATAGTGGAACTATATACGTAAAAGGAAGGGAGTTGGGAGTTCAATTTCCTCTCCCCAAGGACCAAGAGGTTTTTAATTTTTACCATAGATATTACCTTTTGGTGCTTTCATCTACATGTTTCTTAGAATGGGACCCCCTCCCTTATGAGAGATGTCTGTGTACCTCATTCCTATATTTGTAGTTCATAATAATTATTTTTTTAGAAAATATCTTAATTTTTAAGTATATTTAATAAACAGACGTTATTAAAACATTTAATGAAATGAAGAAAATACTGACACTGAAAGACTATTCTAATGTTAAAAGATTAATGAAAATCACATATAATAAATAATTTTAAAACCACAGCTTATGTATTTGGAATTTCTTATACACGATGTTTTTTTTTAAATTTTACTATTGGATATTTAATCCTTTTATAGCATTATATGCAGAGTAATAGAAATAAAATCAATAATAAAAGAATAATATAATATTTATAAAGTATAATACTTATAAGAAATTATATTCTTTGACATACTCGCTACAGAAAGTGAAAATTTCAAACAGTAATTCTGGAGCGTAAATCTCTCCAAGTGGATTATGCGGATTGATCAAGAAAATTCCCTTCACAACAAGTGTCTAGAACAAAATAAATACTAATTATTTATCTAAGAAAGATGCACAAATAATCTCATAAATCTAATCTGTAATTACTTTTACTAATTTCTTTTATACAATTAGTTGTTAGGAGATAGTACTGCAGGTGGATATCAAAATAATAGATATACCTGTAAATAAAAGTGACATTTATGAATGAGCTTCGTAAGCATTAAAAATAATAAAAGCTACTAGATTTTTTATGAATAGAAATGTATGTATTCTGGTAATATGTAGTAGCTTTATTAAGTTATATAAGTCTTAGATATTTTTTTTCCAAAAGCGTAAAATGTCAGACCTCTCAGGTTTTCAGAATCCAAATTGTAGAAGCCCGTCTAGCTGGAGCAAGTGTGATTGAAACACCCCAACTTTTAGTTGTTTCTAGAATTAACGTATCTAAAGTCATGACAGAATGCACATAGTGCGGCAAGACAAGCTCGGCAAAGCAAAAAAGTGGACGGAAAGAAAAAGAAAAGCTTAGTGAAAGACCGACGGATATTGAAATGTATTGTAATGTCTAAAAAGCGAGCAACTGCAGAAAAAGTGTCCGCAGAGCTCAATCAGCCTCTGGATTCCCTAGTGTCAATGATTTTATTTAGAAAGCATCTTCATAAGCTGAACATTAAAGACAGAGCAGCAATTTCCCAGCCACTTGTCACAGATGTTAATGCCAAACGTCGTCTACAGTGGTGTCACACTCACAAAACCAGGTCAATTGATAAGTGGAAGAAAGTAATGTGGACTGACGAATTACCTTTCACATTTTCCCCTACAACAGGAACGAGTGCACGTTTGGAGGACACTTGCATTAGCGTATGATCGTGATTGGCTCCTTCCAAATGCCAAACATGGAAGGAGATCTGTCATGATATAAGCAGCCGTGTCGTGATTTTCTACTGGACTAATCATAACTCTGAAAGGAAGAAACCTTGGGGAGAAATATTGAGAAATTTTAGCTGAGCAGGTCCATTCTATGATGAAAACTTTGTTTTCTGCAGGAGATGGAATTTTCCAGGAGGATAATGCACCTATTCAAGCACTTGTCCAATCATGATTTGATGAATACGAGGATGAAGTTAAACATTTACCTTGGCCCACACAATCACTCGATTTCAATATAATTGAATAATTATGGTCTATTTTAGAGTATTCAATACGGAATTGATATCCTCCACCGGCATCTTCCCAAGACCTTTCACAATATCTCCAAAAAGAATGGTATAATACATTCCTCTAAACACTTTTCAGCACTTTTACGAATCGATTCCTATGTGAATCCAAGCTATGCTACAGGCGGTCCTGCACCATATTAATATTAATAAAGGATTCTTTATATATATAAGATGTTTTAATTATTTTAATAACAACCTGTGTTATATAAGAGAATACAGAATTCACACACACACATAAGAGGGAAAGTAAAAATGTGCTATATATTTTCTCAAAATTCCCACCTGAATATCAATACTGTTCAGTGTGTTGATTCTTATAATTTTTTTCACTAAGGTTAATTTGAAAAGACAGATCAAATAAACCTGTTTTAAAGTTTTAGATGGAATAATCATCATTGGTAAATAGAAAATATTTTATTAAAATTCAATAGGATTGCATGTAATACTTAAAAAATACATGCATAGTATTTGAAATTTATAATTATTGTAAATGAGATACGATACATTTAAAATTAATAAAGAATGTGTAATTAAACTTTTAGTTTTATCACCATTGCATGAATTACCTTATTTGTGCTCGCACTATCTAAAGATGCTTGTCATCACCTTCAAAGTGAAAGTTGCGAAAATTCTAAGACAAACCCTTTAGTGAAAAAATTTAAAAAAAATTTATACTGATTAATAACACTAACTAATATTTTTGTAACATTTATTTGAGTAAACTGATGTCTAATACCCAAAGAATATGCCTACATTCATTTTTAATTAAACTAAGACATAATACAGTAAAATGTTTAATTACAATTAAAATATATTGAAATATAAAACAGTTAATAAATTAATTTAAATAATCAAAACATTAAATACACTACTGTCCGTTAAAACCGCAACACCATGAAGGAAAGCAGATACAAAAAAGATGTTTATTGCGTGTAAACAGTATGGCATGAAGAGTAAATGATTAAATTTGCAAGCAATTTGGGGGCTTACAGGAGTGCAAAATAATTAGAAACTGCTGCCACCCCCGATAGCTAAAACGGCCCTTACTCGGATAGGCAAGGAGTCGAACTGGGTGTGGATGACAGAAACGGGGAACTCCTTCCATGCTACTTCAAGTGTGTGCCACAATTCATCAACCGTATTAGCTGAAGAGGGATAGCGGGTCAGTCTCTCAGCAACTCATGGTCGAATCTTTTTAATGAGCGACAGATTTATAGACCATGCAGGATGGGGCAACAATCGAATACTCTGTGTAATGAAGAAAGTAAGAACACGACGTGCAGCGTGTGGTCCTCCTTATCTTGTTGGAAGAGAGCGTTTTTCAGGCCTTGAAGATAGGGCACAACCATTGGACGTAAGATATCACAAATATACGTTAAAATTACCTTTCATCTGAACTAGAGACGTGCGTGTCCTGTAACCAATTGCTGCCCAAACCATCATACGAGATGCAGGGCCCCTATGCCAATATTGAATCTAAGCAGGCGATGAGAGATCTTGAAGCTTCCAGACTCGTATAAGGCCATCAGAATAGTGCACATAGAACCGTAACTCATCTGAAAAGACAACATTGGCCCACTCCTGTATCCAGCTTTGTCGTTCGGCGCACCAAAGTTGTCGTCTCTATGCTGGATTATCAAAGGAAGCCAAAATAATGGTCACCATACTGACAGTTCACGCTACTGAAAAAGTCGTGGGACACTGAGCGTCCTACAAACATACCCGTTTCCTGACTAATGGTCCATGATGTTGTGGTACGTCTTTGCTGGGACGACTTCACAATATGTCTGTTCTCTCAGGCGTTAATAATAGGGCGTGAAGATCTTGCATGCCTTTCAGTAGGAATGTCAGCAACCCATTGATTCCAGAATTGCATGATAGTGGTTGAATTTCGACCAGTGCAAAGGCAGATATCACGGAGTGATAACTCTCTCTATAACTACCTCTATCGAATTCTGACACTTTCTGGTAAGCATTTCTACAAATTACTCGAGTCATAACACGATATTTTGTGCTAACTCTGGCCTTATAAAGCGCCTTGTGAATGAAAAATGCCACACAACTTTTTTATGCGGTGCTTCAGAAGTCGTTTCTCCTTCCTTGCTCTTCTGAATGCACTGATCATCTGCACATCCCAACATCTTCCTTTCATATGATTTTGACGTTCATCAAATCATTCTTTCCTGGTGTTGCAATTTTAATGGCCAGCAGTGTATTAAATACTATACCAAATTCACTATATCTAAAATAAATTAATTTTTGAATATTGGAAATGAAATAATTTTGAATCTAAAGTATGCAGCTTTGCAAAAAATAAATGTTACAAACTTTGGCAATAGCATCTTCATATGCTTTTTTCACTTTTTCTAAAGTCAAGACTGGAAAAGTCTCTGTATCATCCTGAAATAAAAATAAGTAAAGGTAATTAACTCTCTTTGGAAAGTCTGAATAACCAACAAACAAGTTTTTACGCAATTTTATATTAATACATAGATTAATTTGTGTTAAACCTGAATTTATAAATTGGAAAGTTTAGCAGTTGAAGCAAACCTTGGTAAAAACTGGAATGGGCAATAGATTTACTTGAGCCCTTTGCATTATATTTGTATAAACACGTCCATATATCGGAGTTGGGGATAGTATTACGTCTGAAAAACAAAACAAAAAAAAGAGAAATTGCTTACAATTGTGGATTAAAACAGAATTAAAAAAACTACATAAATAAAAATCGACCATATTTTTAAAGAAATATTACAGAAAGTAGTAATATAATAAATATTTATTGCATATTAGATTTTAAAGAGCCTTAAAAATTGATATTCCTGAAATTCTCTAAGCATCAGGAACGTTAAAGGCATAAGCCTCGGGGAGAGGGCTCGTCTTGTTCTCGATTCTATCTCAATTAAATCATCACCAGAATAATTTTAATCATAAAATGTTTTTTTCTCATATATTCTCCGAGAAGACTTCTAATTTCAAACCACATGCCATCTGGCAACAGACTGCGACTTTAAAATAAATTAAAATGTTAGGCAAATTTTGCGAATTTAAAATGTAGAAAAAGGATTTTTTTAATGAAATTTCATTTTATTATGAGCTGTTTTTGTTGAACTTTACAAGTACACTGCTGGTCACCCAAAACGCAACACCAAGGAAAACTAAAGATATCACAGAAAAATTTATTTGGCAGATAACGATGCACAAATATCAAACGATTAAAAATACAGCCTCTTGCGACGTGTGGATGATGACAAAATCTCTCAGTAGTTAGTCTAGCAGCCATTGTTGGCTATAACCACTGCCACACGCCTCAGCATAGAATCAAAGAGGTTTTGGATATATCCTTGGGGTAAAACAGTTTCTCCATGCGGTTTCCATATATTGCATATATTCCATACAGTTGATCTGGTGCAGCAGCGGGTGGTGTATCCTGGTTCAGGCGTTGTGCAAGCATGAACCGCACGATTTCAATTGGCGATAGATTGGAAGAACAAGCAGGCCAAGGAAGCGATTCAATCTGATAGGTAAAAAAGAACTCTTGAACATTGTGAACCACGTGTGGTCGCGCATTTTCCTGTTGTGAATATAGCTAATGGCAAGCGATGAATGTATGGAACACGGGCTCCAACATCTAAGAGATGTAGCGCTGGCTGCTCAGTGTACCGGCAATTCGTACTTGAAGGTTGCGGCAGTGAAATCCAATAACCCCCCCAAACTATGATACTGTGGGTGCAGGATCAGTGTAGTGATGCATAACGCAACATTTCAGCAGTCTCTCACCACGATGTCTCCAAACTGGAATCCGACCATCGTGACGTTGCAGGCAAAAGGGGATTTCGTCGATAAACACAATGTCGTTCCATTCCAATATCCATGTCCGCTGTTCATCGCACCACTGACGGCGCTAACACCAGTGGTTTCCAGTCAAGGATAAACGAAACAATGGATGCCTTGCGGACATTCCACTCTGCTGCAAACGGCGTCGAATGGTACGAGAGGACACCGAATCTAGCGATGATAGATCCGCATCACAGTTGCTTGGTTTCGTCCACCACGTTGACTTATTTTTCTAAAGGATAATCTACAATCCCTATAGGCTACTATTCTTCCTTGGTCGAATTCAGAAACTTGTTCGAAAGACGCTCGATGTCTTTTACGAGGCATAGGTAAACAGCTTACGGAAAAGAAAAAAAAACCGCATGGATAAACAATTGCTATACTTCAAATCGCCCATTCCCCTTATATAGCGCTTGCGGGTGGTACTACGGTCATCCGTGATGTGCATCTTCGCTGTAATGCTAATAATTTACTTATTTCATCACCAACAACGCATGACTTAAATTTCACATGATTTGCATGCTTTCTTCAGGGTGTTGCATTTTGTGTGACCAGCAGTGTATATGCACCAAACTATAGACTTAATCTAGTGATATGAATAAGTCTATTTTTAGTTATGAAGACTTTATTTAAATAAATATTAGAACTTACTTTGAAAAACTTTCTACTGCATTTAATTTTGCAAAAAGAAAAAAAAAGTTAAAGGAATTGTATTTTTTAATTTTGAACTCATTTTGAATCACTGAGATTGAAATTTTTTTTCTGCTAAGGAATTATAAAATGCATTCAATTTTTTTTTAAAGTCACAAATAATTCATGTTATTATCCATTAGATAAGTAAATTAACTCGTTGGAAAAATTCTACCGATGCCTCATTTCACCATATATTTGTTATAAAATGACCAGTATTATTAAATTATTTATTAAAATAGTTAGAATCTGAACAATATAGTGCATTTAAGTTATTACCATTAACAACAATACTATTTGCAAATCTCAGAAATTTAACCAATATACAAATACTTTCACATTCAACTCCACTGATGCACAAGTAATGATATACGTATATTTTTTACAATAGTTATTAAAATATGATTATATTAGAATTTTATGTGGACGACAGAACAGCTAAATACATGATATAAAGTAGGATTAATTTAAAATAAATTATACTGTCCAAAACTATTAATTGTATAAAAATAAAATTAAATTAAGTTAAAACCATTTTATATACATATATATAAATTATACTAATGAACAATGTTTTTTATAAGTCAAAGAGATTAAATTTTCAGTTATACAATAAAAAGGTAACAAAAAAAAGAGGAGAGAGAAAAATTTCAGGTTTACCCTCAGGATCTGCTAGGCAATGTGCAATAATATCCATGCTGGCAGTAACTCCAACTGTACAAAACAACTAAAATAATTTGAATGAGAGTGTATTTCTCATAAATTAATTCTAGTTTAAAAAATAAATAATTAAAAATTAGTTTTGAAGGGAATAAGTTCATATCATTGTATAATATAAATGAAAGACAGAGAAAGTTCAATAAGCATTTCTCAGCCACTGAAAGAATATAAATGTAAAAATAGAAAAGATGTAACAATAAGTGTAAAATACATGAATGGGAAATGAAATCCGAACAAAAGGAATGAAATTTAGTCAATGTATTTGGTTTGTATTTGTATATTATTTGATTAAACTTATGTATGAACGCAAAGTATGAACACAAAAAACCATTTCAAATATGAAATAGTGTACATTAATAACTGCTATAATTGACACGATTTTGATTGAAAGCATACTTGCATTGGGTCGTACAGATTGTTCTGTATCCTTCCACCGATAAAATTCCATGCCTGCTGCTCTTTGTCAGTTAATTCAGCAACAGTCCATGCTGATAGGGAATTGCACTGGATTCTTCGTCCAGTTGTATCCCATACGTGCTCAAAGGGATTGAGCCTAGTGATCTCGCAGGCCACGGTAATTTATCGACAATCTGTACAGCACATTGGGTGACAACAGCCATATAGGAACAACAAGCAATAACCTGCTAAAAATGTATCCTGGAATAATGATCAAATATGGCAGCAAAACTGTTTCAGACACACTCTGATGTATAAAATTTACTGTCAGAGTGTTTGGGATAAAGTCGAGAGTACTGTTGCTTCATGGAAAATTGTCTCACAAACCATAACTTCTCGTGAAAGTCTAGTGTTTACATCGCAGTTAGCCTGGTTCCAAATGCTCTCTCATCAAGATTTCTTCAAACCAACATATAACCAACCCAGGCAGAAATAGTTTTGATTTCAGAAGAAATACAACATCAGGGGCGTAGTTGCCACCGTATCAGCCGTGTAAATGATACGGGGCCCCCAAGCTACAGGGCCCCAATATGTGTAAATACAGCCCCACTGTCAGGGCTCCCACATTTAAAAAGTGGCCCGAGAGAATTTTGATACAGGGCTCTCTCAGAGCTTGTCATGCCTGTGCACAACACGTTTCCATTTCTCCCTCCAAAAAGTCATATCTGGACACCACTGAATTTGTACATGATAATGATTTGGAATTAGTAGCAGGAATGCTATAGAGCGTTTGGTTAGGAGCTGTAAATTAAGAAATCAGTTTGTTACAGTTCACTGGGTCCCTCTGATAACAACAGAAGTTCGAATTTCTGCTGTATTGCATGATGACCGATAACTAAACAGCGAGAGGTCTTCTCTTTCGGTAATGGCTCACGTCCAGCCGAACCTCGGTCTTTTTTAGACAGTGCCTTCCTATGACCACTTCCATCAACAATCATGCGCAGTGGATACCTTTCTGTCGAATACTGCTGCAATATCACAAAGGTAAAATTCCCCATTTTGCAGCCCCTTTTATGCGTCCTCGTATCCCTTCGTCTCCTTAGAAATATTCTTGATTCAAATATAACTTGCAATGCCCTATCCGCAGGCTATATAAAAATTAGGGAATTTACTTCGCGTATTAAAAGTAAACTTAATTTGCATGTTCAGAGAGGCGTTACTAGCCCCACTCTAGGTCATCAAACGTGATATTTGATTAGACATCATCTTTTAGAGGATTAAAAAGGGAGTTATGCTTGATATACTTCGAATTCTCCAATTTCTATCATCTAGCATAACTACTTTTTGGTGTTAGGATTTTATTTCCTGCGAGTGTTTTGTTCTTAGGGAACATAGAATAGGGCTTATGAACACTTAATAACCACAATAAGAATAAACCTTCTTAAAAATATAATTTCTTGTTTCACATATATAATAGTCTCCATTAATAAAAATAAAACCAAGTATAGATTGATTTTATTTCGAAGATAAGGACAAATCAACTAAAATTACACATTTTCGTTTTGATTGTTACATATTTCAGATGTTAAATGGGATGAAGGGGATTATTTAAGTAAATAAATGGAAAAGAAATATCTTGTGATAAAAGTATTCAAATATGAAACACAAACAATAACTCTATTTTGATTTTATAAATAGAAAATAATAAAGATTTTTGGAATAACTGAACAATAAATATTTCAACTAAATATTGTTTAATGGCTGCTTTGCATTACTTTTTTAAAGAATCATAAAGCAAACTAATTATGTTAAGAGAATATAATAAACATTATCACTAGCGTTGCTAGATCTGAGGGGCCCTGTATCAAAACTCCTTCGGGGCCCTTTTTTAGATATGGGAGCCCTGTTGGGGGACTGTAGCTATACATGTGTTGGGGTCCCTGTAGCTGGGGCCCCCATATCATTGATACGGCTGATATGGCAGTAGCTACGCCCCTGAACATTATTCTTATTTATTACATTTTGAATGAAGTATAAAGAGTTCATATAAATAATATAAAATAAACTAAGATACTAAATATATATATATATATATATATATATATATATATATATTCAACAAAATAACTTATGGGCTGCTTAAATTAAAGGTCTTAACATACTCATAATTATAAAAAAACAATTATTCAACTTAAAAAAAAAGTTCATTACAAATGAATCCTCACATTTTCAGGATCAACTGGCTCATGAGTTTCAAGAAATTCTGTCATTACTGCAGCTAAAGCCTTTCTTAGTCTAAAATGTTAAGCAAATAAAAAGATTCTTTGAGGTTTTTTTAAAAAAACATAAATAAAACAAATTGAAACAAAGTAATATGTATAAAATGCAGTTCTTACTAAATATCTTTTTACTCCTATTTTTTCACTTACATTCATACACTCGTATACTTTTGCTAAAATATTATTTTTACGTACTGCACAATCTAAGTTCAGAGACAATAAAATATTATTAGCTATATATTTTGTTATACATCTGCATAATCGAGTCATATGGATCGTCTGCATCCTAATAAAAAGAATGCTCATTTTCAGGAAGACGATCCATTTCAGGCAATATATATTCATAAAACGTATTCTTTAACAGTTTGTTTTTCACACAATCAAGCACACATTAGTAGGAATCACACAGTTTGTTAAACTCCCGTCGTTGAGCAGGATCCTTTCTGGAACGAATAGGAAAAAATAATATTTCCTCTAGAACAGGGGCTCTTAAACTGTGGTCCATAAACTCCCGGGGGACCTCGGTGCCTTTCTAGGGGGTCCACGAAATTCTCCCATTTAATGTTAAGATTTTCCTCTTTTAAAAACTCTGAGGGGCATGGAAAAATTGAAAGCCATCCTAGACTAGATCACTAAATTACTCCAAATGAAGAATTCTAATAGAACATGTATTTCGATCAAAAATATTAATACAGCGTTTTTACTGTTTGTAACTACAAAGCCATTACTACAATGTAGTTTTTTAAATTAAATGTTTACTGTTTAATTAAAGGAAAGAAGAAGTGATTTTAAAAAGTCTGTATAAGTAGCAAAGGCAGAATATTTAAGGAACCTTTAAATCACTCTGCCACATGTGTTGGAAGTCAGGGAATGGTGTTCAAAATCTTAGGCGGTCTGCGATGTCAGACAGATACAAAAAAGGGGAGAAAGCGGAGATCGAAAGGTGAAGAAACACTGCTCTAGAATTTTCTGTAAATATTCATGGAGGCATTATATTTATCTGAATATTTGAAAAAACAAATGTACTTTTTAACACTGACTGCACCTAAATTTTACGTGGATGAAAAGTACTCAGTGCTTCTGGTTTCTGAGACACTTCGCCTTCGGATGGATGTCAAATCTATCACTTGCAATGGGACGTAGAATGTCGTCATTAGACGACCGTAGAAAAACAGACTATAGTCACCTGTTCCAACGATTCCCATTTTCTGTTCAATGATTTTCTGTTTCTGTTCAATGACGAGTGTTAATTGATTCGATACAAGGCGGTGGCGTGAATGTGGTTGATTTTTCATGAAGCATTTTAAGTCCATTCTCCACATAGAGCAATTCCTAATGACTGAGCACTATGTAAACATTAGTATAGATCAGATCATCTTCATGGCAACACTTTTCCTGGCTGGGAATGGCGTTTAACAACAGGGTAATGCATTTTGTCACAAAAGTAGAATAGTCAGAAAGTGTAGTTTGAGGAACAATCTAGTGGATTTCAATTCATGTCTTGTCCTCCAAATTCACCTCATATTAATCCAATCAAACCCTTTTGGTTCCTTCTGGAAAACCGAAGTCGTGCTGTTACTATACAACCTCGCAATGTGCGGGAATCACAGGACCAGTTGGTGAGTGGATGACTTTTAATTTTATAAATAAAAAAATCTTTATATAATTATGAAAATTCTAACAAATTGATATGTATTATTTATCATCTGTTGTCAGTGTTGATTTTTAATTGTAATAAGAAATACAAACTTTACTTTGGAATGCCATAATTTTCTTTATATTGCAATAAATTCGGATCACAATGCCATACATCGGGACTTGTTAACTAAAACAAAATAAATTCCTCTTAACTTAAGGCAGTTTTAATTAATTATTGATAGATGAGTAGTACTTTTTATGAATTTAGATATCTTATTAAACTACTCAAAGTAACTAACTTCGCTAACTAAAAATTCAAGGAAAATATGCTAAGATTATGCAATTTTCACATCTATTTTCACATCTGTTTACATATTTTAAAATCAGCGAAAATACTTTTTGTAAGAAAAGATGAATATTTTTCCAACACAGAATGTATATATATATATATATATATATATATATATATATTATATATTTTCATTCAGTTATATATTCAACATCCCACTAAACATCAATCAAAAAAATTCTAGCATAAAAAGTAAAAAAATATTCTATTGCATTACAAAATATTTTATATAAGTTACACAATTTTCTTAGAATATATTGCCCAATAATTTCAAAATTTATATTTTCAAAACTCAAATTTTAATTACCGATTATATATATACTAGCTGGTATACGAACTGAAAAATTAAACAACATAGATTGAAGGATAAAGAAGTTTTTAATGAGTTAATTTTAAGTGAATTGCAAATTAAACAAAAAAGGCTTTTCGCATATCTCAGCTGAAGAAAAAAAAGAAAGAAAGAAATACCTTTGTTAAATTTTAAGTCTGTAGATCTAATAGCTGATAAAAAGGATTTTTTTTATATATTTATAACTTCCCATAACACTCTTGAGGGTCTATTTTTGAAAATACCTCCCTAAGCTGATCTCTGCTCAGCAAAAGTAACACATTGCTAAAAGTTTTGTGACGCTTAAAATATTGTAAATAATTTATATCTGAAAGTGTCATGCATTAATATTATTTTCTGTTGAATTTATTTTATGTTAAAATTATAATACTCGCAAGCAACGCCGTTTCCTAAATAACAATGGCGATTCAATGAAAAACATAGCGAAATGTTGACGATAGAGTCAAGTTGGCACATGTCTAGCTACTTTCATAGCTCAAACTTTATTAGAGCTTTGTAAGACCCGCCGTGTAGGAGAACGATGCACGTTAATGCTTTATATACCGCATTATGATTTACTGCAATTTTTTTCATGCAATATTTTTTTAGGTCACTACATTGAAAATTAAGGGACATACATAAACAAAATACTCCACTTAGGGAAATTTAATCGGTTAGAGCTAATATATTAATTAAATATATTCCACTGTAAAATTAATTATATATACCGTTCACTTAAAATGAATAGTCAAGTCGTTTTCTAAGGTCTCCATAAACATACAAAAACATAAGACACTTAAATTTTGACATTAACTATTTTTGGTACAAAAATGGTAATCTTTGCAATCCGCTGAAAACGCCGTCAGCTGAAAATGCAATATCTGCTACAAAACTATTCGCCTTCCCCGCTAAAATACTCATCATAGAACCCGTGCTCCCCTATATCTTGGAAGAGTGGATTTCAAAGTATATTCCAGCTAAGTATTGGTAGAATATTCCTGCTAAATTCGTGTGGCGTGGTAGTTAGGAGAAGGGGGTGCCAGCTCAGGTGTCATCCATGTCACTTAACCATGGTTCAAAATTACGTGGTCCATCGCCAAAAGCCCTCGTGTAGCTGAACAGTGAGACGTTAATATTCACTCACTCCAAAAACTACAGTACAGTAGTTATAATTTTTTTTATACTTAAAAATGCAATATCTGATTATTCAATTAAAATTATGGCGTTATAATTAACTACTAACCACACAAACAAATTTTGAAAATTTGTCCAAATGATGTAGTGTGAAAGAGAAAGTTTATTCAGACAGACCAGAAATGCGTCTTATATGTATATAGATTTGTTTGAATTCTTGTGTACTATTTTTTTTTTGTACGCCTCATGACATACTTTATGGTGTACCAGTCTTTTAAAGCTGACTGAGCCACAGTAACATTTAGCTGGGTATAGCTAATTATAACATAAAATTAAATCTTAAAAAGATATCAAAAATAAAAGACGGCTCAATATTTTGAATAAATCAGTATAACCATTTTCGTACAAACACAATATATATATTGTAAAATATTTACTTTGCTATTTGCATTTCAGACAGACATCAAACAAAATTTTAAAAATTGTCAAAAACAGATAAGAAAAACATATTTAAGAAAAATACCACTGATTTCCAAAGACATCGCAATGTGCAAAAAAATATTTACAGTACATAATAACCAAAAAAAAAATGTAAGTACTAAAATATAAAAAAAACAAACCCAAAATTATATATTGAATTAATTGAGGATTATTGGAGGGAGAGAAAGATAAAACAGGCTAAGGTAATACTTATAATATTAATTTCATATTGGTTGGCTACTCATTTTTGGCATGATTCTGAAATCACGCCAAATTGGTATATGTTGCGGCCAGTCTAATGTCATAGTAATGTACAGAATTAAAGGTACTTACGTATTATTGCAACCTATTGGTGACATTATACAAAAGGAAGCACATGATTGCCAATTCAACGCATACAAAGCTGGGATTGCCAAAGTGGCGAGTTGTCTTGAACGTTGGCGATTGTGCAATAATACGCAAGTACTAAAAAAATTATCCAAAGTATATATATCCCGAGCATAAAAATAAATTGAAAAATGAAGTACAATACTAACATTAACTGACATAAAAAAAACTGAACTAACTTTATAAATGCAAAAGCATAATTTGAAAAAATAAGGTACTTACATATAACCACAACCTATTGGCGACATTGTATGAAACGAAGCATATGACTCACAATTCAGCATATATATGATATGCGAAATCGGGGTTGCCAACTTGGCAAGTTATTTTGAACGTTGGCGATTGTTAGGGAAGTACATAAGTTTCAAAAATAATTTATCTTACGACTACCTGCTTCCTCAACAGGTATTTAAGCCATTTGTCTGCTTTTGCTTGGGCAGTATGATTACCGAAGTTTGATTTTCTGCAAGGCAATTTTATGCACTGGAGCCAATAGTATATCCTTAAATACGACTACCTGCTTCCTCAACAGGTATTTAAGCCATTTGTCTGTTTTGATCATTCTCTGATGCCTATTCCAGTTTGATATGTAATTACTACCAACACTGCTTTTTCTTGGGCAGTATGATTACCCAAGATTGATTTTCTGTATGGCAATTTAATGCACTGAAGCCAATAGTATACCCTTAAAGGTTAAAATAAAGACACATGAAATTGCAAAGTATTATTGGATCAAGTGTAGTACGGGGGTACTTGGCGCAGTCCTTTATTTTGGTGATTAAAAGTGGTCGCCAAGGTACTTTTTTCGGTATTATTTATTTTAGAATGAATTCGATATCTCACCATGACATTTAGATACAAATCGAAAAATCCGAAGAAAAATCGCCAAATCCAAAGTGCCCCCTATACTACACTTTAACCGAAATGAAATATAACCCTTATCAATGAGAAGTTTTAGTTTGTCAAAATTATAATCTTCGCATTCTAAAGAAAGAAATTAATAAGTTGTAATTTGTAAGCAAAATCACACACATAAACATCCCGCGATAATACCTAAATGTTGCCAAAATAACAAAACAAAATTTTAGTTGTTAACAGAATGATCCTTAAAAAATGATTTATTCGAAAAATAATCCTAATTAAATATCATAGAATAGAAAAATTGAATAAATATTCCAACTGATAAATATAGCTATAGTAAAAATATGTAATAATCTTGAAAAAATGCGTGTTAAGTACAAATTTTCCACGTAGTGAGAAACGTGACATCATATGACGTCATAACACTGGAAAATCACTTAAAAATTAAATTTTGAAAAATTTAGAAAGAATTACGAACGCGAAACCCATTTAAGAACCTTCCTCATGTAATTTTGTATACGTGCACCAAATTTCTCGTTATTTGGTTGTCTGGATCTTGAGTTATAAGGGAACAGACAAACAGACAACAAATGCGTCTTATATATATATATAGATATATGAAAGAAATTTATATCATGCATCAAAAACAAGAAATAGTATATAATGAACATAACAAGAAATAACGTAATAAAAATATAAAATCAAAACATGAAGATCGAACTTATAGAATAATACAAAAGTCAGAAAGCAATTTCAGACTTAGGACCGAATATGTAGGGTTAAACTAGTTTGAAGGTGCCAACCATCCCCCTTTGCAACTCAGTAGGAAAAACTAAATAAAATAAATAAGAATTCAAAGTATATAAAAACTCACAGAAAGTATGAGAAAACCACCGAGACTACTATTCTGCAAAAAATTCTCCTAAAATCTTAAAGCAGAAAATTCCTAAAGAATTACATAAAAAAGGATTTAACAAAAAAATTTTTTACAAAACTTCTACTCACAGAGCTTTTTCCAAGAGAGCCAAGAGTCTTGAAATTAATGGAAAACTTACTATTCACTGAGTTAAAAAAAAAACCAGATTATACATAAACGCAATTTTTAAACCAGCCAGCAAAGATAGATGTTAAGAGAGATGACAATCAAATTTTGTAGGCTATGAATTGGTTGGTTGTCAAAAATGTAGAAATCTGCTAGGCTCTAATTTGATTGGTTGTCAAAAATGTAGAAATTTTTAAATGTGTAAGATGTTCGAGATGTGTGTGGAAAAAACGTAAACTGTGAGATGAGAGTTATAATGTAATCTTCACAGCAATACCACTAACATGCTGACTTTGAAATCCTAATGTTGTGGGGTGGTTTTGGAATTTGAAGTATCAAGACGATTAATGTATTTGTGATGAATATAAGTTTTTAAGAAGTTAAAAGGGTAGTCATGATTTTAACAGCATTGAAATTTTTTTATATTATTGAATTTATCTATTTTGTAGGTAGTTAAGTTATCATTTCTAAATAAAAAAATTAAAAATAATATTTCTGTAAATTGATAAGCGCAAATTACTATTCCATACAGGAATTTTAATTACATGGAATTTAAAAGAATCTCTTTTGTCAAAAATGTCACTGACTACAAGTCTAAATTCAAGAATTCAACAATATTAGAGTTAAAGTTAGTTTTAAGGAGGTCGAGATAGTCAGGGTAAAACTAACATTTCGCTTGTATATATTCACTATTTTTACCAAAACTATTAAATCATCTATACAACGATAAAGTAAGTAAGATTCATTAACAAAATGATCAATTTGAAAAAAATATAAATATAAAAGTCAGCTAAACAATTACTAGCAGGACCACTCTGAAGTAATCCTCTGGTCTTTTTTTTAAGATTCTGATCAAATTCAATGAAATTTTCTTGTAATACAAGGTTAACAAGAATATCAAATTTTTCTTTTTTTTTATTGAATTATATAATTCATATTTATCATAAATTAACTGAAGAATCCTAATCATATCATCAATATAGATAGAATTAAAAAGGTCCTCAAAGTCAAAGCCGTGCATGGAAAAAGTTAACATATCCTTAGTGACTCTGGCAATCTCTAAGCTATTTTTCATTATTGCTCTGTATTGTACGTTATCGATGATATTTTGAAGATGTTGTAAAATCTTCCCAGACTTCGTGATATATGTATTGTACCCATTAGTACGGAACCCATACAACGGAATTTTGTGGGGCTTTCCTGAATGAGTGAGTGAACATTAACGTCGCACACGTAATTTTGAACCATGGTCAAGTGACGTGGACGACACAAGAGTTGCCCCCCTCTCCTAACTACCACACCACACCGACGGGAGGACGTTTTAGCTCTCGACAGATTTAACGTGCATTACTCCCCTACACGGCGGGTCTTTAGTGGTACTGGGCTCTAACTCGTGACAAAGCGAGCCACGATCCGATATCTATACCACTCGGCTACCGCGGCCATAGGGCTTTTATGAAATTTTGGTGTTAAAAAAAAATGCTTGGATAGTTAATATTTTTTAGATGAATATTCAATCTTTTGTTCAAAACCAAAAGACGATTATCATCTTCTCTATTACTATGAATTGATTTTTGAAATGCATTATTATTTAAAATGTGATTGCTTAATATTTTACTATAAAAATAATTACAGATTATGGTATAATTAGCAGAGAATTTATCAACATACGTAATCACTAAGTCCTTTTGAATATCCTCAATTGATGCTTTAAAATCTTTATACATAATTTCATTTTCAATACTGAAATCTAATTTTCCAATTTCTATTGCTACATAAGATTTAAATTGATTGAAGGCTTCAATCGGCATTCCGTATTTAACTGCAATTTTAAGGTAGAAATTATCTAAATCCCTTTTAATTTGTTTCATAACGTTAGATCTATTTTTTCTGATCATAAGCCTAAAATCAGTACCTTTTTTCATAAAATTTCTCAATAAAGCATCTTATCACGATGTAAGGTCTACCGTGACAACGTGCTGATGATAATCATCAATACAGTCCCGATATAAATTGCATTTACATGACTCTATACATTGGAGCTCAGAGATTTGATTATAATTAAATATAAATCTGCCAAGTTTCTTGTTGTATTTGAAAGTCTTTTTAATAATAATATTTTTAATAGGAAAAAAAGGATATATCTTTATATATAAAAATCTTCTGTGCGTGTTTGTCACTAAACTCCTTCTAAACGGCTGGACCGATTTCGATGAAATTTTTTGTGTGGGTTCAAGTACATTCGAGAATGGTTTAGATTCACAATTCGGTCTGATATCGCAATTAGTTAAAAAGATATTAACTAAAAACATTCAAAAATACAACTCAACATTCACCTGCATTGTTGTAACAACGCTATTGTTATAAACAAGTAATATAAAAAAAATTTAAACGAAGAAAAAACTTATTTTAGCTACTTTTTATTAAATAGTTGCAATTAATATAAATATGTATATACATATGACAGAATCACAACATTAAGTGGTAATTAATTTTTATTAATTTTCATTAAAGTATCGTATTGTCATCCAAAACAATCGTGTATATAAAATTTCCTTTCAACTAAATGCTTTAACACGTGAGAAAAAAACATTTTCAAATTTTGACATAAGTCGCCAAAAGGGTCGCTAAGTCGCCAACGTGATTGTATTTGTAATTTTTTAAATAATTAGCTTTAATTAATTATTTTTAATTATAATTAAATTATTGTATTGTCATCCAAAATAATCACGTACATTACATTTCAGCTCAATTGAGCGCTTTAAAATGTATTTTATTAACGATTGAAAATTCCACCAAGATAAATAAATAAATAAACAAACAAACAAATAAAATATGTATAGAGATCGCAAGCTAATAGTAGGAATTGAAAAAGACGTAAGTTGGCGTCGAAAATTGATTTTCAGCCAAGTTGGCCAAACCCGGTCTTTATTGTTACGAAAATGCAGACGCGATTCACGCTTTTTAGCGTTTTTAATTAATATCTTTTTAAATAATCTTTATATATGTAATTCTTCTGTGCGTGTGTATGTAACTGAACTCCTGCTAAACGGCTGGACCGATTTTGATGAAAGTTTTTGTCTGTTCCAGTGGACTCGAGAATGGTTTAGATTTATAATTCGGTTTAGAAATGTTTATTTAATTAATTTTTTATTTATAAATTGTTGATCTTGGAATGTTTCACACTGGATCCGGCAGACTGCGCTACGATCGCAGTATCGAATATTCAAAAATCTTTTATTATAATTCAAGTTGGTCCCGACAGTTGGTGCTGTGATCATTTCAGGAAAATATTTTGTCACTTCGTGTTATTATTTTGTTGAAATAAATCGTGTGTTAATTAAATTATTACATTCAGATGTAATTAGTGTTTGAAGAGTTTTGAAGTGTGCATAAAAAACTATACATTCTCCAATTTTAGTATGCAATTGAAGTGAGTATTTTACATGATTTTCTATTAAATTTACACGTACGTTGACAACAAGTATCCTAACCTACAAGTTTAAGTTTTTATTCACACAGCCTTTACATTTAACTTCCCTCATAGTATACACAAACTCACACGCTGTCGATTGATTGAATTGTGATAACCGTGCATGTAATGACGTTAGGCATTGTAATAACTTTTTAATACAAATTTTAATCAAAACGGTCCAGATTGTTAAAGCTTATTCTTAAAAATTTGGAATTTTTGAATTTAAGATGTGTGTACAGGACAACGTCTGTCGGGTCCTCTAGTATATATATATATATATATATATATATATATATATATATATATATATATTTGAAATATACCTAAAAATTTATTTTGTTGAAGGATTTATTCATAAATAATAATGTACAATATTCTGTAGTGTAATTTTCACTCGCATCGAATTTAATATTTATTTCTTGTACTAAATAGTTATTAAGGTCTCGAATCATGCATACCATGAGAATCTCCCAAAAATTACATCTGCTTTAAATATCTGTCATAATCTTAATTTCAGTTTTATTTATGCCAAACATAAAGGATTTATTTAAGCCTGTGTCGGAGTTATAATCAAATTTATTAGCTAATTCAAATATAAATATCTTGAGCGTCGTCATGTCTCTAGTAACTCTTTTTCTACGTTTAGCTCTGGAAATTCTCGCGATACCGATATTATTACTATTACCGATGGATTTATTAAATTTCGGAATATATAATGAATCCTGTGATTTTTTGCTTAAAAGATGGTAAAAAAATATTTCCTCCATTCCAGATAATACACATTCAAACCAAAAGGATAATATAATCTAAATGAACCTATACAAAAGTTTTAGAACCAAAATCTCTGTTTGATATTAGGCACTATTTTATGTATATGTACAGTTATGTTATTGAATCTATGTTTGTTAAAGTGCCCTATCCAAATCTTAGCATGATTTTGTTGTATTCAAATTTGCTAGTATCCGATCTATGTTGGTTTAATGGAATATTGATAGTTTTTGAGGCCTGACCTATGTAAGCGAATTTACAAATATTGCACATCATTTTGTAAATACAATTAAAAGTTTTACAAAGTATATATCCTGCATCCTTATCTAACTTTTCCTCGCTCATCACATGACACAAGCCTTACATCTTTTACAGGTGTAAGATCTGAATTTTAGTTTTAAATTATGGATATCCCTAAAAAGCCTAGTTTCAGATATGTTACTAAAACTCTTATCTCTGATTTTTATTTATGCAATCCAAAACATGAATTTTATGCTCTGATGTACGAGATAAATTCCTATAATATTTAAAGTTCCAAAAAATTCGAGTTTTAAAAATTTTAACATCACAAGGTGTAGAATCAGAAGGGTATGTTAAAACATTCTAACAACCAAAACTCACACATTTTTTTGTATTTTTTTAAAAAATTTATAGTTTTTTTATCTGCCAACTCAGAACTTTTGTGCTCATCTCCACAACTCTCTAAAGTCATACTTAAATATATCCAAATCACAAATATAAGGGCTCTACAAAATGCTAAATGGATGACGATGGTACATATATATATACAATACAACTCTCTCTCTCTCTGTTATATGAAACACACACAAAATCCATATCACACATTTTGTGACGAATCTGTACGGAACCTTTCCACTTTTTTTGGGAGGGGGGGGATTATAAATTCGCGTATATTTCCAATCAACTCCAAAAGGTGAACGGGATATGCAAAATAGATAGGGTATTTAAGTTGAGCGTTGTAAGCTAGCAAGTATGAAGGCTATTGAGCCAGCAGCAGTAGCCTCCAATTTAGAGGATTCCATGAGATTACGTCAGTGAAGCCTTATTGCTGTTATTTTACGGAAGAACTAGAAAGCTGATATACCAAGCGGTAACGATAATTTATGTACGTTTAAAATAAGCGTTAGTTTAGTAAAATTAGTTAAAGTTAATGAAACCTAATAATTCGAGTTACGTGTATATCTCGGACCTCCTATTTCGGTAGATCTTATTTGATCTTGGGCATAATTATTGATTAATTTCATAATTCGTAATTTAATTTAATACTAAAGGTAAATCCCTTTTGTTTGACGTAACATAGAAATATTATACGTTATTAGAGTTTTTTTGAGATTTGATATAATAAATACAAGTTATTATTATACAAAATGGCTCTTAGTGATTCTTTGCCTCAAATTAATCTTGGTGTCCAGGGTGAGACCCAGGGAGGTCTTTACAATTTAATACATTCAAAAATGGTAATTATCACGCAATAATATTTTTAAGACACATTAGCTACACATATCTCTCTCTTACATGTACAATATATTTTAAAATAATACATATTTTGTTCAAAATATAAAAATTAATGCAGCAAAATTAACTGAATTGAGTATGAATAAAACATGATAAACTTACCCTTGGAAGAATTATATCATGACATATGTTATTAACTGCAGTTCCAAGGTTGATATAGCCCTACAATTAAAATAAAGAAATAAATAATTTTAATATTTTTTTAACGGTTTTCTTCATATATACCTGTTCACACATTTTTTTTTTTAACATGAGTTATTTTTCGAGAATTACTTATATACTGTGATCAGAATGTTCTAGTTACATTATCATATTACTTACATTCACGTTAACTAATTTTTGTCTCGATTTAAGAATACTTGGTACCCTTTGAGCAACTTCCTTTATTTATGTATTTAAAAATTATATTTTAGCATTTTATACAATGTTTCTATTCAAGAAAATGATACGAGATGAAATTTTTCACATATTATTCACACAATTTTAAAATTTTAAATTCCTTGAAGAAAATTTGAAAAATTTTAAAATCCTACTCCTTTTGTAAAAATTAATTTTTTGACCAGAAATTTTTTTATAATATTCTTATGGATGTTCTTAGCAACTTCCGGGATCGATTTTACAATAACTTTATTCGTTTTCGAGAAAAAAAATAAAATGTGGATATACAGGCTAAAAATCAACGAAAAAGCCAACATGTCTTACATTTTATTTTTTTAAAAAAGTATTCAGTTTATAGCAAAACAGATCCCTAATTTTATTACATGCTTTATTTTTCACACGCAAGAAAAAAATGGAAGTGATTGGTAAATAATTGTCGAAGGAGTACCATTTTGAATGCTCTAAGGTTTCGAAAAACACAAACTGAGAAAAACCACTTTAAAGTTTATAATTCTGAAAAAATAATTATTATAAGCTAAATTAAATTTAAAATACCACTAAGATATTATTTATACATTTTTCTTTAAAATAATTGCCTTTTCATATTTTTTCAACCCACACATTTTTATAAATGATCAACTTTATTGCACAAGAAAATTCGAGAAAAACGTTACAAACATTTTTTTTTTCTGTCACGACAGAAATTTTAGCTGTGTTTTTCTTCTTATAATATAAAAGTATTACATTCGTATGAAAAATATATCAGGAATAAGAACTGAAATTATAAAATTATTAATATAAAATGCTTTAATTTAAAAATTTTATATGCACACATTTCACAAAGAAAAAAAATGATTGTATGTATTTTTATCAAAACGTTTTTTTTTTAGCTTTTTTTTTCTAAAAAGGGGGCGTGGCTGAATTGCCTAATTTGTTTCCAATGAAGTTTTATTCAACTTCTAACTTTCCGACATGCACAAGTGATATATCAATCGAAAGATAATAATGCAAAGAATAAGATTAAATGAAAATAAAAAAAAAACGATAGGTCTGTGAATTTTGGGGTACCAAGTCCTCTTAAAATGACATTTATCAATTAAGTATACAAAAGCGAAAAGGTAAGAAACAATGGAAATATATTCAAGAAGCGTAGCATGTAATAGAAGTATTATATTTCAACACGATTCCTTTTAAATGATTCTTCTAAATAGTTCTCATTAATATATAATCAACTAAAAATAAATTCTGCTAAAAAAATTTAAATAATTTTCAAACTAATTTCTCAAATTTTTAAACGATTATATGAATTATGAATATTTTCTATAAAAAAAAGAGGGAAAGAGAGAAAAAATAAGAACATTGGGGTTTGTAGCTTCATCATATTCATCTTGAGTACAAACTTCCCGGTACTTGAATTGAAAATCTTCCCAGTTCTTAACCACTTCTGCTCTATTTGAAATGTCACCATCTGGAAAATTTTAACAATAGTTCTTATTTTTTTATTTTGATACATTAATTGATATTCATTTTATTTATTTATTTTTCGGGGGAGGTAATCATCTTTACACAACAGTGTCATTACTGTAATTACTCATATCATACTTTGATTTTAAGAAAAAAAGACTCCTTTTAATATCAATTATATTACTCAAATTTTGGAAATTATAAAAGGATTTTAAATGATACATATAAAAACAAATATAGCTTTTAGAATTATTTAAATCGAAAAATTTAGGTAAAAATTCTTTAAATTTTGTACAGTTAAGTAGATATAAAACAATAAAATATAACACATTTTTATATTAATAAAAAATAAAGGAAGTACTTCAGAAATAAATAAACTAAATTAAATTAGAAATAAATTAATTAAATTAGAAATAAAAAAACAAATTCTTTTAAAAGTAAACCAAAATATGAACTTAATTAAATCGCTGAAACATGCACATTTATGTACATCTACACCAGAGGCGGGCATTAAGGATACCAGGACATGTTGCAAAGAGAGCAAAATGCCAAAAAATTAAGACTATTTGTTTATGGGACATATATCTTTAAAAATTTACAATAGAGCTTAGTTTTGTGGGGGGGGTGATCTTATGTAAGAAAGATATTTTAATCATTCTGTAGAAATACAAAAAGTAATTTTTTAGTTAAAATTTTATTTTTCTATTTAATTTAAGTTGGACATAATATTTGAGATCTCATAATACATGCTTATGCTTATAGGTGCCATTTTTTAAAAAAAGTATTCTCTTAAATAAGTAAAATTTTTTTTGCACATATAAAAAACAATACACAAAATATAGTGAATCTATTTTTTTAATAAAATATTAAGACAGTTTCTTTAAAAAAAATTATAAAACTTTGTAATTTTGAAAACTTCTACATCCCCCCCTTTTTTTATACATAAAACTATTTTTTTTTAAAAAAAATTGTAATACTTCAACTAAAAAAATAGATTCACTATATGTGCAGGTATCCTAGATAGATTTATAAAAAAAAATTTGGAACTATATATTGCAGTAGTTTTTTTTTTAAAGTGTACCTATAAAAACAAAAAATTGTGCTTTGCTGAAAAAGTGTAAAACTAAACATTTGCTTATATGTTTGACAATTACTTTTTTCCTATTTTAAGGTTATTTTATCAACGAACATATAACTGTTATACATTTTTAGATTCAGAAAAATATGTACTATTTTTTAATACTATATAAAATTGAAAAATCGATTTTTTGAATGTTTATGATGACCTGGTTCTCTTAAGTCGACCGGTGAATCAACAAGACATTTTGAGGCAACCGCCTGAAGATCAGCAGTTAGTGATTATACACCGAAATATTCACGATTGGCTGACAGCATGCAGACTAAATCTTCTCCTAACTATAACTATGAACACTAACTTCAGATGAAAATGTTTTTTAATATATTTTGAATTGCTCCATAACAAATGCATCATTTGATATTATTATATTTGTGGTTATTATTATTATGTTTGAGAATCTTGTATTTTACTTTATAAACGTGGTCTTAAAACTGTAAGTTAATTTTATTGGAGTTATATAGGTAAATACATATTCTGTATTTATCATTAAGTTATAACAAATATTGTAGACCCTTTTCTTAGCTCACCACACCTACACCATTGGGCGGACCGAAAGATTTTGAAAAAAATTAGAAGTAGCCCGAACCTAAAGAAAGTTTTCCCGCCTTTCATCAGCACAATTAAAAAAAAACGTAGAGGAAAATACAAGTGCTTTTAAATTACTCAGCCAATTTCACTATTATTTAACCGTATTATTCCTTAAACCACTCAATATATCATAGAAAAATGAATACAGGATTTCACGTTTTGTATAAATGCTTTCTATAAAATAATCTGATATTCTACTTTTCAGATATACCAACTTTAACAACAAAATATTACTTATGATATTTTGCCCTAATTAAAAAGTAAAAGCAATACATTGAATTTGTCTTTTTCAAATTCATGCGATGTTAAGAGACCATTGAAGAAGGGAGTCAAATATATATTAGATAGATAATTATCTGAGACGTATATATATATATATATATATAAATATCAAAGAATCACATGTTCAAAACATAGTTTGATTTTAAAATACAATGCATAAAGTTACTGTTACCAATATCGTTACTCTTTTTATTTACTTACTCTCTGTATCACTCATGATTTTTGCAAAATGTTTGAAATAAAGAAAATATAAAAAATTAAAATAAAAAATAAAAAAATTAACTCGTTAGCTTTCTGAATTAAATGAAATTTAAAATGTATTCATAACTTTTTTATTTAATTTTTAATTATTTTTCTAAAGTTTAATCTGAGCTACTTTTAATTTATTGAGAGAAAGTAAATATAAAAACATCTGATTGCCACTCATTAAAAAATTTGCTTTTAATTTCTCAGAAATGTTATTAATCTCTTTAAAAACTTTAAAGTCACGAGATCATAACGTCAATAAAAAATATGGTTTGAAATTTCAATAAACCATTTTATCAAGATGGCACCACCAAAATGAATATGCCATTATTTATATATACGTAAAAACGTTGGAGACAGCCTAATAGTCACGAGCTCATGGCTCTTGTTGTTTCTGACACATCTCGGCCTCGAATCCTGGTCAGTGGCGTTGCTACCAATGGGCTAGGCGGTGCCATGCAACGGGGCCTCTTGGATCCCTGACCTCCAACAAGCCGAACTTGCGATATTTTCTCCCAACTTTAAGATATAAATATAAAAGGTTGCAACATAACTATAATCATGGTATTTCAATTGAAAATAGTTTCGAACTCGTAGGGAAATCCCCTAAATTCTTTCCGTTGTTTGTTTAATTTTGCGAACATTACTCATTGAAAAGTTTATATTATTTTCAATTTTTTTTCTTCATTTTTCTATAAACTGTTACTTGAAAGGACCATGAAAAATCTTACCATACTTATTATTACATTTTAAAAAACCTACGCACAAGAGGCAATTCCTTCCACAAGTTACATTCTATTTTTAATAACAATAAGATGGCCATGGGTAGCCTGGTGCTTAGAGCATCGGATTCCAGACCGGAAGGTCTGGGTTCGATGCCACCAAATACCCGCCGGGTACACACGGAGAACGTGCTCGTTAAATCAGTGGGTCCGAAAGTATTGTGTGCTGAATCACGAGTGCAGGGGACTGGAGAATATTTCCCTCCCCTCCAGTCCCATGGCAAATTTGTGAAGGCGGAGATAGGTGGTGTCGCCATCTATCGCCCCCTCGGGGAATTTCGCCGAGCTAGTTCATACTGTCACCTATATGGTGCTCAAGGCCTAGGCCAACGATAGGCGTACCTCTAGCACCTTGCCACGATGAATTTCGTGGGCCTCGTTCTGACTACGTCAAACAAGTGGCATTAGCCACAGCCACAACAACATAACAATATGATTCATAGTAAACTAGTTTCCTAAGTCATCGAACACATACGAAGTGTATAGCATAAATTATAAAACTTAATCAGGGATAAAAAAAAACCCAGTGGTGCGTTTAAGCGCAAATAATTCCAAGAAAGAGAAAACAGTAAACAAAAATTGTAGCTTTGGATATTTAAAATATTCATATATTTTTACTTGACAAAATCCAACCAAGATAGGGCCCTCATTTTTTTTAGCACCAGGGCCTTTAGATACCCAACTACGCCACTGATCCTGATGTCATTAAAGACCTACCGTGAGCGCGTGGAAAAAATATGTTAAATGTCTAATGGCTCAAAGTCTCCATGTTGGCCTGGTGTGGAAATTTGGAGAGTGAGATGCTAGTTCTCATTCGTCATTTGACTATAGTTCAAAATTACGAGGTCTGTCGCAAATAAGCGATATCAAGTTTCTTCAGATATCATTTGATCTCTTTATGGCGATCGTTCATTGAAGCTGAATGGAGGATACTTAAACCTCGTAATTTTGACCCTCAGTAAATTAACGTGGGCGAAATCTGAGCTGGCACCCTTCTCTCCAAACTTCTACGGGGCTGCGGTAGCCCAGTGGTTAAGGTATCGGATCATGGCGGGCATGTCATGAGTTCGAGCCCATTACCACTAAAGACCCACCGTGTAGGGGAGTAATGCACGTTAAATCTGTCGAGAGCTAAAACGTCCTCCCGTCGGTGTGGTGTGGTAGTTAGGAGAGGGGTGACAGCTCGGGTGTCGTCCTCGTCTCTTGACCATGGTTCAAAATTACGAAGTTCGTCACCAAAAGCCCTCCTGTAGCTGAACAGTGTGACGTTACTCACTTCAAACTTCTACAGACTTTGAACCTCGACAGGTTTTTCTGAGGCTCAGTTCTGTGGCGTGCCAAACACCAATCTACCAATAGGATTCAGCGTGCCACACAGTAGGATATTTTTGAAACAATTCGATTCCCGCAATAATGCAAGCAGAGTTAGAGAATAGAGGTCAATAATTATTTACAATTTTGTTGTGCATTAATTTTGCATCGTTAAAAAAATTAATTAAAATAAAAATAAACAGCATATATAATATAACTATTTCTTCAACAAATTAAAATTGTACATATATGATGTATTTTTAAGCATATTTATTAAAACAAGTAATATAAAAAAGAAATTTTAAGTCACTTCCTACTTAGATCAACAAAGAAAAATTTTATTTTAGCTACTTCTTATTAAATAGTTACAATTAATATAAATATGTATATACATATGACAAAATCACAACATTAAGCGGTAATTAATTTTTGTTAATTATCATTAAAGTATCGTATTGTCACCCAAAACAATCGGGCATATAAAATTTCCTTTCAAATGAATGCTTTAACACGTGAGAAAAAAAAACCTTTTCAAGTTTTGACACAAGTCGCGAAAATGGTCGCTAAGTCGCCAAAAATGATGCCAATGTGGCTGTATTTGTAATTTTTTAAATAATTAGTTTTAATCAATTCATTTTTATTAATTATAATTAAATTATTGTATTGTCATCCAAAATAATCATGTATATAAAATTACAGCTCAATTGAGCGCTTTAAAATTTATTTTATGACCGATTGAAAATTCTACCAAGATAAATAAATAAATAAATGTATAGAGAGTGTGAGCTAATAGTGTGTGTAGGAATTGAAATAAGAAAAAGGCAACACATAAAAAAATATAAGTATTTCCCTTCATTATAGTTAAATAAATAAATATTTTAATGTGAACTTAGTGCTTGCACCACTCTACTTTCATATCGCTAAATCAGGGGTGTAATGTGTGACTTTCGATTTGACACGATTCACAGCACTCAGTTATTAAACACAATTTCTTTGAGGACTCGAAATATTTTTCAAATGAGGAAAGATTTTTTAATTAGATAAATAGAACCCACAAAAGTGGAAAGCAGAGTACATATGCAATTTTCTCTCTTCAAACAATTAAATCTCTACAACAATGGCATTCAATAATTTACAAAATAGCTGTAAATTTATTTTTAGAGCAATCTTTCAGATTTTTTCATAATTGAATCATTGTCCAGGATTCTGAAGATGTTTGTCAAATAAGGTCCAATACAAATTTATCAATTTCCCTCCATTCAAAAATTCACCAATTTATTGAGTGTTATAGAGTGCCACACTGAGAATTGTACCGCGTGCCATAGGTTGCCGACCCCTGCTCTACACGATATTTCTTCAGTGGCACCAGGACCTGATAACGCCGTCCATTAATTCGTGACCATGACCACCCTTATTACTCCTGAACGTGATATGGGCTGCGGTAGCCCAGTGGTTAAGGTATCTAACCATGGCAGGCATGTCATGAGTTCGATCCAAGTACCACTAAAGACCCGCCGTGTAGGGCAGCGATGCACGTTAAATCTGTCGAGAGCTGAAACGTCCTCCCGTTGGTGTGGTGTGGTAGTTAGGAGAGGGGGTGCCAGCTCAGGTGTCGTCCACGTCACTTGACCATGGTTCAAAATTACGTGGTCCGTCGCCAAAAGCCCTCGTGTAGCTGAACAGTGCGACGTTAATATTAACTCAACTCAACTCAACCCTGAACGTGATATTAATAATAAACAGCCAGCCAGGTACTGAATATTAAGATGTTATTCTTAGCCTTTTTTACTGAAATATTTTGTTTCCGACATGAATAAATAGCTAAAATCATTCTGCAAAAGAGATAAATTGTGTGTGTGTGGAAAATGAGTCTTTCTTGAAAGAGAAGAAAATTTGCAATTCTATGTTTGGTTACTTGAATTTAACACTAGATTGCCCAAGGAAGTCATTTGGACTGTTTTTTAATTTCAATTAGAAAAAAAATTACATATATAATGTACAATTTCTAAGAATATATTTTTTCTCCAAGTGTAGTAATTTTTTTTATTGCTAATATTGATTAATAGCCTGTTATATTACTGTAAGTAATTTAAAAATATATTAAAAGTTAATTTTAATCAAATTTCTTTACACATTAATCATTCTTTCACAATGCAGTCATTTTGACTGCTTCTGTGCAATATGTGTGTGAGTTTTAGTCTTTCTGGTGTTAATGTTAATAGATAAAATGAATTGCTGATGTTTGTGCTCTGTATAACAATAAATCAATATTTTAAATCTATGTAAATAAAAATGAATGTTTGTCTGTATGTATCTTATTCCTTTCTAAGCCGTTCATATATCCAATTTCGAAGAAACTTTGGGGACTACTAACAACTAAGGGGCGTTAGAGATAAATATTCCCTTTTTTTTTTTAACTATTAGACCTACAAACTTGAAATATGGTGAGCATGTTCCTTTCAAGGATTAGAGGTTCGCTACAAAAAAAAAAAAAAAAAAAAAGGTTTTGTGAAAATGGACATCTCTAAGGGGCTTTGCTTGGGCTTAAGCGATGTTATATGTAAATATTCCCGTTTTTGAACAATTGGATCTATAAACTTGAAATTTGATAGACCTGTTCCGTTTATAAAGTTAAGATTCGCTACACAAGGGGATTTACAAAAATTGAACCCCAAGGGGTGTCGCGAGAACTTAAGGAGCGTTATATATAAGTATTGCCATTTTTGAACTATTAGATCTACGTGCTAGAAATTTGGTAGGCCCGTTTCTTTCATGGAGTAGAGATCCGCTACAAAAAGCGTTTTGAGAATCGACCCGAAAGGTCGTTGCGATGGCTTAAAGGGAATTAGAGATAAATATTACTATTTTTGAACTTTTAGACGTACAGACTTGGAATTTAATTGGCATGTGTGCTGTTTTTTTTTTTAATGTAGTTCCGCTATGAACGGATTTTACGGAAATTTACTCCTATTGGAAGGGGGACGTGCGGGGAGTTGTGTGTGGGGGGGGACTTATTTTAAAAAAATTTCGTTATCGAGCTACTACTTACCGTAATGAAATTTAGTATGTATGTTATGTTTGTTAAATGGAAATTTGCAAAGAAAGGATTTCACAGAAATCCACTCCTATGAAGGAGAGGGAATCTTTTGTGGCGTATTGATAAAAAAATATACCCGTTTTTGAACTACTAGATTACAATAATGAAATTTGGTATGTATGTCTCTGTTGTTGAATTGAACGGGTAGAACAGAAATCGACTTTCAAAGATGGTTACTGGAGCTTTTTGATTAAAGATTCCGTTTTTGATATATTACATATAAACTTGAAATTTGGCAAGCATGTTTATTTTATTGAGTAGAGATCCACTAAAAATAGGTTTTCTGGGAATCCATTTGGAAAGGGGTTACGAGAGGGTAAAAGATAACTCTACTTTAATTTTAGAAATTATTATTTGAAAGCTCTGTCCTCTCTCTCTTTTTAAATCAATAATTATAAGAACATTTTTCAATACAATTGAATTCTTAATGCAAAGACGGCAATAATTTAAATACAAATACATATAATCAGTATATATTCCTATAACATCATGAAATACCCTGCAAAGCGGATGGGTAACGGCTGTAAGATATTTTATTCTCCATGAATTATCAGGAATTTTTCGGGTCCGTGATCTTTAAAACCAATAAAAGACATAGAACTTCTCAAGACGGCATGACGAATTTCTAGTCTTTGGAGCACATCTGCTTTCAATAATGGAAAGTGAGATAAGAATAAATAATTGAATTTGTGACAAGAAAGCTTAAAATTTTAATATGATCAAGAGTCGGATTTCGACAACATATCTGGAGTTCACTGGAGAAAAATTTTTGGGAAGGAGGCAGTAGTTCATTGATAAAAGTTGTATTTATATATATATAAGTTGTTCGTAATTCATGAACAATTTAAAATTCGGAACCAAAAAATTTAAACACTGATATGCATTCGTAAGAAACCGCGAGTGAAACCTTATATGTGTAGTGATTTAAATTCAGAGAATCGTTTTAGAAAAAGATATACACAAAATGCAATAAACTAACATGAATTCGAAATATTGTTTCATTTCTCACAGCAAGAATGATAGCAGGCAAAAATATTTGTTACCATTATTATTTTTCAAACAATAACCGCTGAAATACATATTTTTTAGGTAGACGTGTGTATCTTGGCGATTTTTTTTTTTTTATATTCAGTGTAGTTTCAAAGGCTTTTTATTGATTGTATTAACAGAAAGCGGTTGATTGGTTGGAATTTTTGCCACTGAATCCTTATGGGGAAAATTGAATCAAACATACAATTAAAAAAAAAACGGTACTCTCGGAAACCTCTCTATCCCGACAATGTTAAATTGGTTGTTTTCGATGTACTTTTTCTCAAAATCTGTTATATACAGGTACATGCTTCAAATTATTTTATACAGTTAAAGTACACCTTTCTCATTATACTGAAATGAGCTTTTAGCTAATTTTGAATTTTTTTCATAATTTATTAAAATATTTAATCAAACATGTGTGCGGTGAAATTTGACCCATTTTTCACATAAAAAAATTTGAAAAAAGTAAATTTTTGAGTTTTTTACAAAAAAGCTCATTGCATATATATTAGTCAACATTATAAACATATCAGAAAAAAAACTTACATACCTGTGATCATTATTTTCCCAAAAAAGGTATAGCACACATTAAAAATTTCCATTTTGAGATACAGTAGAACGTCGTTTATCCGAACGTTTATTAACCGGAGCGTCAAATATCCGGACCAATATTTATTTGTCAACTACATGTATTGTATATGAATATGTTTTCGAACAGTGCAATGCTCAACAGTTGCTTCACGTGAGGTTAGAAGTGACTTTCGGCAGAAAACGACGATGAAAGTGTTGTTGCTTTTGCTAAAAAGCTCAGTATGAAGGACGCCTGCTACATGTTAGCCGTAGCGTGGGACTCGCTCCAAAGACAAAGCCTGAAAAATACATGGAATAAGCTGTGGCCAGATTTAGGAGGCAAGACTTCAATGACGACCACAGCGAGGAGAATACCGACTTTGTCCAATTGATCCCAAGATTTCAAGAATGCGATGAAGATATAGAAACTTGGATGGCATGCGATGCAGAAGACTGTGGATATCAAATGCTAAATGATGATGAGATTGTGACTTCCGTGCAAGAAGAATCCGACCCTGTCGACGATGAAACGAATGAAGACGAGGACAACAACAACGAAAGTAGCAAGGATACATCAAATGCTGACGCGCTTTTTGCGTTAAACAAAGCTATGGAGGGGTACGAACAACAATCGGAGTGCTGTCCTACTCAACTATTGCTGCTCAAGAGAATCAGAGACCTTGTAGCGAAAAAACGAAGGTGTACAATGGAAGGTGTGCAGCGAAAAATAAGTGGTTATTTTCCTCAATAAAGGTAAAATTGCGACATTTTGCTTTTTCTACAAGCACGTTTCCTGCATGTGATAATTTTCAATAGTGTCCGGTTTAATATACTGCATTCAGTTATCCGAACTGTGTCCAGTTCCAATTGATTCGGATAAACGGCGTTCTACTGTAAATTAACTTTTAAAAGTATAATTACTTTTTTATTAAAACATTCTATCCCATACTCCAAATTATCTACATTTTTTTAAAAAACTCATCATCCTCTTTTTAAGTCTTTGTTCTTTACTAACTTCCTTTGTTTTTGGTTAACATGAGTATTTAGCTTTAAGCAAACTTCTTTATTTACGTATTTAAAAATTATATTTTAACATTTTATACAATGTTTCTATTCAAGAAAATGTTACCAGATGAAAATTTTCATATATTATTCACACAATTTTAAAAATTTAAATTTTTTGAAGAAAATTGGGAAATTTTTAAAATCCTACTCCTTTTGTATAAATTATTTTGACCTGAAATTTTTTTATAATATTCTTATGGATGTTCTTAACAACTTTAGGGATCGATTTTAGAATAACTTCATTCGTTTTCGAGAAAAAAAAAATGTTGATATACAGGCTAAAAATCAACGAAAAAGCCAACATCTCTTACATTTTATTTTTTTAAAAAAAAAGTATTCAGTTTATAGCAAAACGGATCCCTAATTTTATTACATGCTTTATTTTTAACACGCAGGAAGAAAATGGAAGTGATTGGTAAATAATTGTCGAAGGAGTAGCATTTTGAATGCACTAAGGTTTCGAAAAACACAAACTGAGAAAAACCACTTTAAAGTTTATAATTCTGAAAAATAATTATTATAAGCTTAATTAAACTTAAAATACCACTTTAAGATATTACTTATACGTTTTTCTTTAAAATAATTGCATTTTCATATGTTTTCAACCCACACATTTTTATAAATGATCAACTTTTTAGAGAGTACTAATAGGGCTGCGGTAGCCCAGTGGTTAAGGTATCCAACCATGGCAGGCATGTCATGAGTTCGATCCCAGTACCACTAAAGACCCGCCGTGTAGGGCAGCGATGCACGTTAAATCTGTCGAGAGCTGAAACGTCCTCCCGTTGGTGTGGTGTGGTAGTTAGGAGAGGGGGGTGCCAGCTCAGGTGTCGTCCACGTCACTTGACCATGGTTCAAAATTACGTGGTCCGTCGCCAAAAGCCCTCGTGTAGCTGAACAGTGCGACGTTAATATTAACTCAACTCAACTAGAGAGTACTAATTGCACAAGAAAACTCAAGAAAAACGTTAAAAAAAAATTTTTTTTTTGTCACGACAGAAATTTTAGCTGTGTTTTTCTTCTTATAATATTAAGGTATTACATTTGTATGAAAAATATATCAGGAATAAGAACTGAAAAATTATAAAATTATTAATATAAAATGCCTTAATTTAAAAATTTTACATGCACACATTTCACAAGGAAGAAAAATTACATTATTGTATTGCCTCGGAAATATTCTGCTTTTACTACTACACATTCTTTTTTATAGTTATTTCTATTTATAAAATAGATTTTTTTTATCATAACGCATTTTTTTCTAAAAAGGGGGTGTGGCTGAATTGCCTAATTTTTTTTCAAATGAAGTTTTATTCAACTTCTAACTTTCCGACATGCACAAGTGATATATCAATCGAAAGATAATAATGCAAAGAATAAGATTAAATGAAAATAAAAAAAAATGATAGGTTTGTGATTTTTAGGGTACCAAGTCCCCTTAACAGCCTCTGTTTAACGAGGCGCTGGATTGCCTGTACCGTGTAATCACCAGGGTCAATATTAAGTTTTCTCAAAATTTGTTTTTGATACATTTCCCATGTTAACTGATGAAATTGCATTATACGTGCCCAACAATTACACTTCCACGAAGTTGAAGAGAAACCAGAGCCATTTCTGGGGATAATATATATAGCCTTTGTTGCTCCATATCCCATAAAACCAGAACTGAACTGATTATACTTCCATTTGTACAAATATTTCCTTCAGAGTACACGAGACCATATTACGTCATTTACACTTTCATTGGGATTTTGTATACCTCCACGTAAACACTTTTTTAGAAATTCTAGATTAAATATTTTGATTTACATCATTCATTCAACTTTTAAGCAACAACAATACTTTGTTTTCATTTTTCGCCATTTAAACGGGAGTGGCCCAGTTTCAACGATTTTTTTGAAAATAGGTTTTAAGGTCTTTTAATTACCCTAGAGGTTAAAGTAAGGTATTTTTAGAAAGGTTAAAATCTATACAATTTGAAAATGTAGAAATCTCAAAATTTTCATATTAAGAAGATTTTAGATTTCCAACACACCTTAATGTATTATACCGTCAACTAATTTCGCTAAATGCAGTCAACGTTATTATTATGCCCGAACGGATTCCACTATTGGCTGTATATCACGGCATTTGGTGACATCTTTTGATTTGATGAAATTAGCCAACAATATAATAAGTACCAAATGCAACACCAAGAACGACCAGAAGTATCACAGCAAAATTTATTTAGCAGATAACATGCTGTACAAATATCAAACAATTAAAATTACAACCTCTTATGACGTGGGGATGACAAAATTAGTAGTTAGTGTAGCCGCCATTATCGGTTATAACCGGTGCCACACGCTTCAGCATAGAATCAAAGAGGCTTTGAATGTATCCTAGGGGTACAACAGTCTCCATGCGGCTTCCACATATTCCCAAAGTTGATCTGGTGTAGCAGCGAGTGGTGCATCTCGGGCCAGTCGTTGTGCAAGCATGGATCACACGTTTTTGATTGGCGATAGACTGGAAGAACAAGCAGACCAAGGAAACAATTCAATCTGATGGATAATGAACGGTTGACCACTACGTGCCACGTGTGGTCGTGCACTATCCTGCTGGAATATGGCTGATGGCAAGCGCTGAATGTATGGGAGGACCATACATTTATGGACTCCAACACTTCAGAGATGTAACGCTGGCTATTTAGTGTACAAGAAGCAGAATTCGTCAGTAAACACAATGTCGTTCCATTCCGTTGTCCATGTCCACCGTACCATTGACAGCGCAAACATCTATGGTTTTCCAGTCAAGGATAAACGAAGCAATATACACCTTGCGAACATTTCACTGTGCTGCAAACGGCGTCGAATGGCATGAGAGGACACCGAGTGATGTGTAACAGACTGAATCTGTTATGCTATGGTTCATGGCGTGATCCACCAGTCATCACAGGCAATGGTGCAACCGGCCCCGTCGGTCCATCGCTTCCTCCTGCATCCAGCGAGACAGATCCGCATCACAGTTGCTTGATTTCGTCCAACACGTTGGCCGACTTTTCTGAAGGATAATCCGCAATCCCTATAGGATACTATTCCTCACCGGTCGAATTCAGAAATTTGGTCAAAAGACGCTCGATGTCTTCCACGAGGCATAGGTAAACAGCTTGCGCATAATAAACAATAGCCGTACTTAAATCGCCAGTCTGTTCTCTTATATAGGGCTTGCGGCTGGCGCTACGGTCACCCGTGATGTACGCCTGTGTTATTATGCCAATGACTTACATATTCATTTCCGCCAACGCACGATGTAAATTTCATATGGTTTCTATGACTCTTTTTTGAATTTTTTAGTAATATTATTGATTTTCTGGGGGCAATAGTCTTTATAAAAACAAATTATTGTCTGTGAATAATTAATTGATGATATTCTAAGAAAATGTTGAAGAATCAAAAGCTATCAACTTACATCTCAAAATGGTTTGAAATAATCAACATAAAAACTATGGACAGGAGAGATTTGAAAGGCCTCTGACCAGCTACATAATGTGAAGTGTGATGAATATCTAAATTGTACAAAATAGATTTTCTGGCTCTGAGCCATACTCCACATTATCATAATCTAGTTTTGATTGAATGAGTACAAATGCAGCAAACAAGCCTTTTTTATACAACTAAAATGTTTCATTTATAATTCCCTTACTTATACAATAAATGTTTATTGATTTTCTACCGTTTATGAAGCTGTGAAATATAAGATCTTGCCTTTGTTTGTTTAAGATTAAACCTAAAAAATTAACTTTGTCAATTGCATTAATTAAAATAAATTTCTAGATCAGGATAAAATCTCTTTTGTCCACATGGAATTTTTGAAAAAGAAAAGTTGTGAAAGTGTTTTCTCATTTGTCAAATTTCTTATCTTATTTACACCTATTTTAGTTGTTTTCTTAAAATATTCTTTAATCCTATGCATGAAATTTTTAGGTCATCAATATATGTGAAATCTTTTGTAAATAGCGGGGGTTATAAAATAAAATTTAAAAAATATTTTTTGTGAAAATACATTTTGAGGTAGATTGTGTTAATTGAATATTGGCTCCTAATTCCACAGGAAAATCTTGATCCTGATATTTCCTACAAGAATTTAACCTTAAAAAGGCGGATAGGATATAACTTTACTTTGAGAAATCATGATTCAATAAATTATGTGAAATAATTAGATGTGGCTATGCATTCTGCTATATAAAATTGTTACAAGTATCACTTTTACCTTGATATTGTTGCATTATTATTTCTGCAGTTAGGGACTTCTCTAAGTTACTGTAGTAATTTCTTTTGTTAGTCTACCCTCAGCAATATGCAACATGTTAATAGTTTAAAAAATACTAAGATTTAATTCTGAGTCAAAACTTAGATATTAAATTAGTATAACACATCATAATCCAAATATCCAACATAAATTCTACAAAGGTTTTCACCATAGATAGATCAGTTTGCTATTGCATCCAATGTGGTGCACATGTTAACTATACAAATAAGGGTAATAAATGTTAGAATTCCAATTTTTCGAGGAGTTCTAATGTATTTCATTTACAGTGCAAATAAAAACCTAGTAAAACTCTTCAATGCATTTAATAGCAAAAAGAAATGTCTTTTTCTAATGTAATATCCAGCACATTTAGATACTACCAACATTAGGAAGAACAAAAGAGCACCCAGGACTACTTCCTCATTACTCTTTGACTTCTTCAATAAAAACTGATATTAACACATTTATGAATTTAAAATGGATAAGAAATGCAAAATTGCCAAGCTATGTTAATTTAAAAGTTACTCATGAATGTTACTGAACCATACCTTAAAAGAAAAAGTATTACTAATTTATCAGCAATTTTTGAATTTACCTTACCAAACCGATGCTTTAATCATAAATCTTTATAAACACACAAAGAAAACTAAATATTTCAAAAAGGAGATAAATTATAATTTTTTTAAAGCTTAAATCTACAGAATATTTCAAAATTGTATAAATAAACAACTTACAACAGTTTGATTACCAAAGCACAATGCATCTCACTTTTGCTTTAGTTTAAAATACTTAGTTTATAGAGGAAATTTTATTCATAAGTCACCCAGGAATTCCTATTGGACACATTTTTTTTTAAGATATATGTTTTCTTATAGATCAAATTACTTACACAAAAGATAATTGAACAATAATAAATTGTTTTCATAAGATAAATTATTGTAGAATTGTTTTCTCCATTGATGTCTTTTTAGTTAATATTATAACCCACATTGAATACAGACCTCCCTATTTTTAATCATGATTATTAATGTTACCTTATTTTCCCAAACATTTTTTCAAAATAAGGATTACTTACTTTAAAAAGGATCATTTCCGAATTTTCATGAACTTATTCCCAAAGTTTAATATTTGTCTGAAATCATTTATTCAGTACAATTTAATATAAACTTTAGCAGAGGAATTGTTAATTGTATTGTAATAACAAATGCTCTACCACACTTGAATACTAGAAAATGGTTACACCATTAAAAATGAATTAATATTAAAAGTTTTGCTCAGATTTTATTATTCAGAGATTGTTTTTGATCTTAGCATAAGGAACTTTTTCTTTCAAGATTATTTCACAAGCTTAAATAAGTACTGTAAATGAATCTTATAGTTAATTATAAAATCAGAGAATTTTAGAAACTGAAAAAATAAAAACAATACAATATTTATGGATTTTTTTCATTTTTTTACTACTATACACATTGATGTTTGTAATATATTGTATAAAAAAACCCCTAAATTTTGCTTCAAGAACAATTATTTTTTTAATATTATAGTATCAAGGATAACAAATAAATAACATTCTCATAAAAATAATTTTATTTAAAAATTTGAACACAAGACTTAAATCATATGACATTTTTTAAAAAAGCATATTGGAAGAAAAAAAAAGTTGACTAGCATGACTGGTGCTACAAATGAACTAAATTCATGTGACCCCATAATCACATGATAACACAGTCACGTGTTTTCAGCCAATCAGTTCATAAATTAATTCGACATCATAATTATATCACAAATGTAATCACGTGTTTCCAGCCAATTAGTTCATGTGCTTCACTGTTGCCAACTTTTGCTTTTTGCAGAAACTTTCTTTTAAAAAGTACATATTTGTCAACAATATAATAATGCACATAGTTAAACAAAATGCACTTAGCTTAAAAGTATTCGTATAATGTAAAGTGAACTCTTTACCCAATCATCAAATTTTAAATGTTATCTAAACTTTACAAGTTGGACAACTAATATGTCAATGGGAAACACGTGATTGCCGTTATCATGTGACCGACCATCATGAATTTAGTCAATTGAATAGAAAAAGAGGGAGGTGTGAATCTCCTCAAGTGATGTTTTACATTAGATACAAAATAAATTAAAATATATTTGTTTTACTAATACTAAAATAGCATACTAGTAACAATCAACAAACATGAGTTTATATTTCAAATGTTCAGTGTGTTAAGTTAAATTTATATTTTTTTAACAATAATCCAATTTTAAGACCACTATTCAAAAGTTGCATAATATTTAATCAAAATTGCTTACCATAAAAGTTTTATTTTAATCATTAAACCAATTAACAAAAATATTTGAATTATGATCAAATTATACACATAATCAATATTTCTTATAACAATTCAATAATATTTATTTTTTAAAGTTTGATGGTTGTACTAAAATAATTATTGCTTGTCACAATCACAATGAATTTCACCTAAATAATCTTTATAATGCCACTACAACTTTTCCCTTGCTTTTTCCACTATGAAGATACTATAAAAAGAAAAAATAAATAAAATTCACATATTAAATTAAAGCCATATACAAAAAATGTTATTTAACCAAGATTACCATTATAATTTATTATTACAACAGATTCAAAAGCAAATGAAATACCTATAAAGATGCATTTTTAATTTCTTACACATGTCTAGGAAATTTCAATATTATCTTTTACAGAAGCAAAACATAATATTAATGAATATTACAAAATGTAATAATTAAAAATGTATAAATCTTTAGAAAAAAGAAAGCAAATAAAAAATTTAATGGGGGAAAAATTATACCACTCATTGTACGTTCATAGTCGTGTTAATAAAATAATGCAAATGAAATAAATAGCCGACACAGTTCACTTTTTACAAACATATATCAGGATTTTTTCAGCAGATCATATAAACAATTTTTTAGGTAAGTTAGTAACAAATATGATAAGAAAAATTAATCTTTTAATAAATTTTATCTTATAAACCATTTGAAAATTTAAATTATTTATGCAAACTCAAGAATTTAGTAACAGGATTACATTATACAATTTGAAAAATTTTGATAGTAAACATTGATTAACTAATGCTTAACCTTATGCTAATATTTGATCATTGTTTATATTCTGGTACATTTCCGCAACATCTTTAATAGGAATGGAAGAGCACCCAGGATGTAATTAAATCTCCATATCAATTCCCAAACAGCTTGCACAAAATATAGCCTCATTTTAGTTGATGATTTCTATGGTAAACATAAAATGCATCAATGACTTTTTGTTCCAGTCCAAGGGTGAGACAAGAGAAATCACTTAAGATCTCTGTGTTTTATTCACAAAGTGCAATGTTAATGTGACAATAATGTAAATGCAATTTGTCTTCTGGTGAATCCTGTGGTTGTTTCCTTTTTTTACTGACAATATCATTTTTTCTTCCTTTTGGTGCAATATAAAAAAAGTTTCAACTCCATTTTAAGTTGCTGTTTTTTTTAACTATGAGAATAACGTTTCAATGAAAATAAATAAATGCTGTTTATTTGAAATTGGTTTTTTTCCTATCATTCTTGAGAACTAACTTATAATATTGCATTCAAAAATTTATTCTATTTCTTTGAACAGAATGCTCAGTATAGAGGGTCATATTATCAAAGTTTATATATAATCATCCTGTATATATAAACATGGTAAACAATTTTGGCTGAAACTTGTATGGATAAAAATAAAAAATGCAGGGGGAAAAAAATTCATTACTGAAATTTAAAAAAAAAAAAAAAAAAAATTGTATGAAAAAATTTATATATAGCTACATTTTTTGCGAGTTTGAAATACAGATAATAAAAAATATTTAAATGCAAGTGTTGAACAATAAAGAAAGCAATTATTTGAATACTTGTATATCAAAATTATAGTTAACATCAACAAAAAATTTTTACATTCGTAACCAAGTATTAGATAATTAATCCCAATAAAAAAAAGCGCTAAAGCACTTTGTGAACATAAATAAGATTTGGATTTTCATTGCTTATCAATTTGTTGTTGAAGGATCAAAATGTTATTGACCAGTACCTATTTTGATTGTGATTTACAGAGCAAAGAAATAAATCCTTTTTCAGCAAATTTTTTATAATTTGTTTTTTAAATTACTGAAATTTAATTTTTTATCTTTTTTTTTAAATATATAAACAGAAGCATATAGTGATTTTACTGAAATAATATCTAATTTTTATACCTGTCTGACAAGCCGACTAAAATGGAATTCATTAATCAAAGATCAGAAATCAAACTCAAAGAATTTATTACTAAAAACACCATTACCTATTATTTGTTCTTTGATTTTAAATTATCATTAATACTTATTGTTCTTTGGGTTTTGAACTTGATAGCAAAATAAAATTCTTTGTATTCTAATTAATCATTAGCAAGTACAATTACAATTTCACAGAAATTTTTTTCTTTTTTTTGTAATTCAAATGATGATTGCTATTTTTTTCAAAATATATACTAGTTATTTGGAAAATTTTCCAAGCAAAATATTACTATTTATAATCAGCCGCTTTTTAATAAAGAGGAGGACTTTTATATATAAATTTCACATCTTATCATACAAGCCCCTGGATCCTCTTGTGATATTATTATATTAATGCTTTAAAGTAAATAAATAACCATAACATTGCGTATTCTTGATATGTGTGCACATTTTAAATTTCAATCATTTATTTATTGATGAAAACATCAAAATAATTTAAAAATGCTTTATCAAACAGATATTTTTCTTTGTAAAGTATAATAAAAATTCAAATAAATTACTGCTGATTACATTAAAAATATATTTCTATCACCACTTTACTTTGATCAAATTAGAAATATCTCTATCGCACACTTATATAGATAAATCCAAATGAGATCAAGCTGAAAATTCAAATTTGATTTTATAACCTTAGTAATACTTCCTGAAAATTATACAATCAATGGTTGTTAGTTATTTCTTGGGGAATCAGCAGAACATTTGAGTTAATGCTTAAATCTTATAACACACAAGGTAGACTTAAAAAAAAAATCTGATATGTAGTAACATTTACTACTTTACGCAAGTGTTTACTAAAATTCAAAAATTTCTACAAAACAATATTTATGCTACATAACATATAACCCACAAATGTATATATTGAGTTAACAGGTACTTCTGTTAGCCGGGTGCAAAAGTCACCGAATGTTGTGAACCAAACGCGAGCCAAGTCGCCAAGCAAAGTGAATGACAAGACAGAAAACGTAATAAAATTCGAACCATGTATCATTGCAAATGTTCTTCATGCAGCATGCTGAAAGACTGCATCGCCAAAGTACTCTGTCACAAAAAGACAGTTTCAATTCATGATTCTGATTGCATATTGCATTCTCTGCCAACACACCTTTCTCTTGGAAAAAAAAGGGACTGCATTTACTTTAACTCTGGCTAAATCTCAAAAATTTTCATCATTTTTTAAAACAAATATTAAGATGGAAGAAAGAAAGGAAAATGTGTTTTGTTTTGAATAAATTTAGAGAATAGAGCACCAAACAAACCCAATGGACCCAAATGAACATTCCCCTTATAGTCGAAAAAATTTGGCAGAATTCTACATTTGGTGATTTTTCAATTGTGCCTGGCTAATGGAAATACCAACTATCCTTACTATAACTCTGATAGCACTAATAATTGAGTAAGAGTAAAACATACCAATTTATTTTAAGAAGCAGAACAAAAGACTAAAAGTGAGAATTTCAAAATCAAACAAGATAACTTAAAAAAAAATAATTTTTAAATCTCACTTAAAAAATAATATAATTTAAGAAACAATTTGTAAAATTATAACATTATTTTTACTTAGTTTAACAAGAATACATGACTGTTTTGATCCTTTTTAAGTAAATGTTTCAGATTTTAAGCAAATGATAATTAGGAGGTCAAAAGAACTAGTTATGTGCTGTAATATATTTCAAATTTTTTTCGATAATTCCCAATGCTGTATGCTAAAAACAAAACCAGAATTTTTTCTTTTCTTCATACAATTTCTACATAAATACAGTCTATTATAAAAAAAACCCTTCTTTTTTGTTACTCTCTTGTTCAAAGTACAATGCCCTTCTCTCCCTTACAAATAGCAACCATCCCCACAGGTGCGGAGAATGACACCAAACACTCAATGTCAACAGTAGCCAGACATTACATATGCTTTCTCAAAGAAAATTAAAATAAATTTTCTGTAAAAAAAGAACTTACTTCAACAGCTCTTATGATGTCTTCTAGACCAGTAAAAGGTTTCCCAAGAGAGCTGCCGTCATCAACATGAGGTTTTAAATTTTGCTCATGAAGTAATCGGACCATAATGCTTAAGTAGTGAGGAATATCATTTGTAAAATGAGGTAGGAAAAAACCACTCATCGTTGATGACCGAAGTAGAAGCTTAAAAAAAAAAAATCAAATATAAATATACATTTTTATCTGCCTTACCCCTCCATTGGTATTCTTAGCTTGACGTGCTGGAGGGGCTTGAGTACTTTGACAACCCTGGGAGCTATGCCTGCGGTAGTTTATTGGTAGGGTCTCCCAAGATGGACAGGTCCTTGTAGGGTAGGAGCCAGACTAAATGGGATACCACCTAGAACTAAGTCTGTCTCTCTCCTCTACTTATCTTTAGGTGCTCTAGTCCAGTGATTAATAGAGGATGCAACTTTTCCCCATCCATGAACAGTACACCTTCTTATGTTAATACTGCATCGGTCATTGCACAGTCTAAAAAGGCCTGCATTCCTGGGTTAGGAAGAGGGACAGGTTCAATAACCAGGTACTTGAGCCAGCACTAACCAAAGGCGCTCAAATTATTGCTCTGCAGGAAACTAAGCCAAGGACAAAAACTTCCCTCAAGATTAAGGGATACAACATCTTTAGGTTTGATAGACAGAATAGGAGTGGAGGAGATCTTGCATTCCTTATTAAGTGCGTCAAATATCAAAGTATTATTATCAACAAAAATTAAACTGATGGATCTAATCTCGAGTGAGTGGTGAGTTAATATTAACGTCGCACTGTTCAGCTACACGAGGGCTTTTGGCGACGGACCACGTAATTTTGAACCATGGTCAAGTGACGTGGACGACACCTGAGCTGGCACCCCCCTCTCCTAACTACCACACCAACGGGAGGACTTTTCAGCTCTCGACAGATTTAACATGCATCGCTGCCCTACACGGCGGGTCTTTAGTGGTACTGGGATCGAACTCATGACATGCCTGCCATGGTTGGATACATCTAATCTCGAGATCCAGGGTATTAGGATAATCTGGAGAGGAAAGCCACTCAATGTCTTTAACAGGTACTATCCCTCTGATCTCAATAGTCTACCAATCGATCTTCAAGATTTATTCACTGTGGGTACTATCTGCTTAGGCGATTTAAACGCTAAACACCACACTTGGGGCTGTTCAACAGCAAACCCGAGAGGAAATGAATTACTCAACATTATTGATGGCAGAAGCTTTACTCTTCTCAATGATGGTATGCCTACCCATTTTTCATGTAGCTATAATATGAAAAAAGCTCTAGATATTTCAATTGTCAGTTCTGATCTTAGGCCCAGTTGTAATTGGATTCTTCTGAAAAACAGACAATTATTGCCCACCAGTAAAGATAAAGAATGGATATTTAAGAAAGTGGACTTGCATTTCTTCGCAGAGGCAGTTGAAGATGGGATTAAGAGCAAACCTCTCAAGGATAGTGTTGAAATGTGAACTGGTGCTCTTTTAAAGAGAAAATCTTAAGAGCAGCCAAGAAATACATTTCAAGAGGTAACTTAAAGAAAAGGGAACCCTACTTAACAAATAAATCCCCCCTTGTGCAGCTTCTACTGGAAGATAGAAAAAGAATCTTTAAAAATAAGGACACTTGCAGCAACTATCATGTAAGGATTGAATTAAACAAAATTAAAGCAAAAATAAAAAGACTATGTACAAATTAAGTCAGATAAATGGAATGAATTATGCTCAAGAACATCTAATGGAAAACTGCCGAAACTTGTGAAAAACATTTGCAAAGAGCAACCACAAGCAGAACAAAGTAATACAATTCTGAGTGAAGACAGAAAATGACGAGCAAGCTGCCAATCTATTAGGTTTGCACTATCAAAAAATCAGTACACTGAACTTCACAGTCAAAGACAGAAACATCAAAATTAGAGCTAGTCATATTGTCCATGGCTTCTGAAGTGATACCCAAAGAGGAACCTCCATTTTCAATAGAGATTTCAGAGTGAATGAACTTGAGGCTGCGGTCAGTGATACCAGTCTAAATAAATCTCCAGGTCCTGAATATATTCACGGTCAAATGATTTACCATCTTGTCCTGAGCCGAAGACAGAGGTTCCTGGACATCATAAATTGTTCCTGGAACAAACGACAACTTCCTCAAGACTGGAGGAGAGCAACCGTCATTCCTATTAAAAAACTTGACAAAACTTATGGCATCCCTGAGAGTTACCGACCCATTGCCTTAGCCAGTATTGCTCGCAAAATAATGGAGAAAATGGTTTTGAGAAAACTTACTTTTCACCTCCATTCTCACAATCTTCTCCCGGAGGAGCAGTACAATATCAAAGAGGGACATGGCACTACTGATCAGCTTCTTTACTTCTGTCAAAGGATAAGAGATGCTTACAACAGGAAACCTACTAATAACACTGTTGCAGTTTTCCCAGACTTATCCAAAGCTTTTGACGGAGTCTGGAATGATTTTCTTGTTATCAAACTTTATAAAATGTTTGGTATTGGAGGAAAAGTCCAACCCTGGATCTATGATTTCTTGAGAAATAGACTTATATTAGAGTGAAGTTTAATAATTCCCTCTCTAAGAGTTTTTCATTCTTTCAAGGGGTGTCTCAGAGATCAGTTCTAAGCCCAACTTTGTTCTCAATCTACTTATCAGGCATTGAGAGTGTTATCAAGAGGAAATGTGAGGTTGGCGCATTTGCAGATGATATTGTTCTTTGGAAGTCCAATTCCGACATGATAAAACTGGAGAGAGACATTAATCTTGTCCTGGAGGACATTCAGAATTATGCCCCTTGGTTCTCTTGCATCTCTTCCAAATGGAAAAGAGATTTGGATACTGTCTGATAGTAGAAGTGCAATACAGCACTTGTCCAATTGGCAATGTGCGAGAGAATGCTGGAGTGTCAATACTCAACAAGTTAAAACGACTTTCAAAGTCACTTCAAATTCATTTACAGTGGATTTTCTTCCACGTAGATCTAGAGGGAAATGAGATTGCAGACACTTTGGCCAAGGCTGGTGCTTCCGAGGCCTCAGAGCCATCAGCACCCCTCACTTTTTTGAAGATTTTCTCAAAAATTAAACACCAGAATAAGACTGATTGGATTGTCCCCCCCCCAAGAGCACCATTGGTATCAGTGTTCTCGCCCTTGAGGCTCCCTGGTTCATGTTTTTAACAGACAGGAACAAACTATTCTAGTTCACTTTCAAAGTGGTCACCTTAAATCAATAAAATTTTCCAAAGGATCCAAGAGCTATGAAATGTGTACCAACTTTCTTCTAAGCCGGCCTCGCCTGCTTACATCCTCGAATGCCTAGGGCTCACTAAACAGGATTTAGCTGACGATCCCTTGCTGGTGCTGGATTTTTTAGAGTGTACCATGTCATGGACCTGGTCTAGAACTGCTGATCAATGGGGAAATACAACAACAAAACAACACTGTCTCAAAATATATGGAAGTATATAAACAGTATGTCACTGTAATGTAAAAGAATTAAAAGTGCAACCTTTTTCTTTCTTGGTATTCCTCAGATATTTCATAAAACAATAATAGTATACTATCTGAATTGAGTACTTATAAATACCTATATTGTTTAGAAGAGATAACTTTGAGTGAAGGAACAATGAACAAAAATGTACTACATTTAACTTTTGAATATTGAATGAAGTGAGATTTTTGCAACAAAGTGCATTTTACTCATTCCAAATTTTTAAAACATATAATAAAAATATATTTCACAAAGAATTATACAGTAATAATAATACATCTCGTGGTAATGACAGTTTTAAATAATCAAAAATTACTCGAGTTCATAATTCCAAAATACTACTTTTGAAAGTACATAGTTTATAAAGATTTTTGATACTTTTATATACTTTAAAAAAACTGAACATTTCACTTTAAAATTCTTAATATTCTTTTTCAAATGAAGCTGCATTTTGGCAAACAGAAGCCTTAGCAGACATGGCAAATCCCCCAAGAGTGAAAGCCATTTCAGTGGTGACACCATCTAGTGACGGCTCTTGTTACAAATCTTTTTACATTCAATACATTAAAAAAGAAATATAGTCCAATAATGCTTCCTTCAGTTAAATAAAAATATTTTTACAGCATTCTTAAACATGATTTATAAAAAAAAAATATTTTCATCTAAAAAGCATAATTTGATGTAATATTATATTTCTAAGAGCAATAGTAAAAACAAAAAAAATTCACTTAAAAATCATATTTATATACAAGATATCTTCAAAGAAAAAAGTACCTTTGTTGACAGGCCTTTTGTTACATCTTCACCAAAAGTTTCATTACTATACTGTGAAATAGCTCCTATAATAATCATTCGTCCTTTAACAGCAAGATGTTTAAAAAGAGTATTAAACACTTCACCACCAACACTCTCCCAAATTACATTTATGCCATCCTAATAAAGACATTTATTAAGTTCTATTTCATTGTTTTTAGCAAATGAGACACACAGACAAAATAAACATTAACATAGAGATAAAACCAATCAAGATAAATTTTAATATTTTAGTTTGTAGCAAAATAAAAGTAATTCTACAAAAATTTTTAATGAACTTCACATAATTCTTAGTTTTATATATATTTTATTTCAATAAAAAAAAGATGCTACTGAATTTAAACGCTCAGAAGACATTGATAAAATGCATATGGGTCAAGAACACTGATGATATATTTTGCTTATTAGAAGCTTACAGATTATCACACCAATATAATTACACAAATTTATGGAGGAAGAAAGGATTTTGTTTTCTTTAGAATGTAAATATTAACAAGATAAAAATATAAAATTATATCCCACATTGAATCCCTTAACTACAGCAGGTGCATATATATGCCTCATTCAGCCGCTGTGTTAACTGTCCCTGGCATTTACATATGCCTTTCCAAATTACAAATCCTTGCATTGTGCTGTTATTTGGAAAAGTAGTCCAAAGGCTATGGAACGGAATATATTGACCTTGACAGTATTCTTGAGAAAGATTTAATTATTTATGTGTTTTTCTTTTACCCCAATGCACCACATAACTACACATGTATGAATAAAAAGAGAGTGGTACTAGTGAGTGAATGGTGCAGATTCTTCTAGGCAGTAAGAGGATTAATAAATCATTTGAAACCTAGCATGTTTTATAAGGGAGGGGAGGATATAACACTTAGGTAATGCAGCATTTTACAAAAAATTAATACAAACTATTGCGTAAGATAGAAAAAGAAACCTCAAATACTTAACTGGATATTCTGTATGAAGAATATTTGTTAAGGATTCTTCCTTATAATTGATAGGCCGATCACAACCTAAACTCTGGAAAAGAAAAAACATATATATCAAACTTATTTTAAAACAAAAAAAAATGTAATTTTATATTCTGCAATTTTTATATGTGATTCATAGTTAAAATATTATCAAAATCAATTTTGTTAAAGTTTACTATGTAAATATAGAAGAATAAACTAAACTCAATGAGCTATTGAAGGGATGAAAGGCTGAGTCGACCATGCCCAGCCCTTGGTTAAATATAGAAGAATATTAAATCCACTTTGTAACTCCAATAATAATTACCAAACATTTTTAATTTGTGTGAAACAACCTAAATTTATAGGGGGAACTTTACAAAGCAAGCCTAGAGAATCTATTTTGTGTGGAAGAAAGAAATTAAATCTTGCCAGGAGAAAAAAAGCATACTTTTCAGAACAATAAATTTTTTCCCAAATTTAAATTAACACCCATCCACATAAACATTACAATATATACAACAGAGGTGAAATAAATGTTAAAACTGATAGATAGATATACTGTTAGGATTACAATGATTTTATAGAAGATGAAGTTAATTTAAGGAATTAAATCATAAATTTCCCATAAATATTTTTGAAAAATAACACATCATGCCATAAGAACTGACAGCCAATTTGATTACAAAGTGATTTAAAAATGCATAAATTTTGAGTATTTTACAAGGAAAAAAATAAGAACTAATTTCAATGCATACTCTTGCAAATTTTCATGTGTATGTCAATCTTTTTCTTTTTGAAAGAAACAGAATTAAAGCTTCACAATAAATATTGTTAATAATTTTAGCTGCATAAACAAGTTTCATTCATGTAAAATTAAGTTCGAAACATAAAAACTAAATACATAAGTAATAAAAAATACAATACTAATCTAGATGAGGTATGTGACGCATATATTATTCTTATTAGTTAAAATGGATGTAGCTTTTTAATAAATGCCCATAACTTAAACAAAATTGTGATCATTTTGGAGATTCATTGTAAATAAAGGGAGGAAGTATCACATAAGCATACATGAAAAGAATTATATCTTTTTTAAAAAAAAAAATTTTAATTCTAAAAGATGAAGGGAAAAAATTCAACATGATCTGTTATTTATAATAAAAATTATAAATAGACCTTATAATTATTACAAATATTCTTAAAATTTTATGGTACTTAATTCATGCATATCAATTTCTTTATGATTGAGACTTCCTATTTGTTAATTTTAAATCTAAATCTTCAATTTTGTTTCTACTGAATTTTATTCTATTTTTGAAAATTATAAAACGAAAAATATTTTTCAGTAATAAACATTTCAGAATTTATAAAAAGTTAAAAAAATAACTCTATTTTAATACTATACATTCAGCTTTCAGTTATGATAAAATATACTTCAATATGGTAATAAAAATGTCTTAAATATTTCCATTCTAATAATTATTTAAGTTAGAAAGAGCTTAGATTTTGTAAACAGTTTGAAATTTGAAAAAAATTTTAAATAACATTTTATTGCTGCTCTGGCAAATTGTAATGTCTTCACATTTAATAATATGTGGAACAATAAAAATAATAAAAAAATAATTTTTAGTGCATAACAGTGATTTCTAAATAAATTTTTAAACATACTCACAAGTAAATTTTAGCCAGAATTACTTTTTGAATTCTTCAAAGAAATATTTTAAAACTAATTCAATCTATTATTTTTATAGCAAGAACACTGCAATTTTCAGAAAGATATTTAAGCTATATTATGATGTGTGTCTTCGTTGAAGTTAACATGGGAAACAGAGTTGGGGTACTTTTTGGTCATTATTCCTTTACTTACAAATAAAGCATTTTAATAGATATTTGTAAAATGCCAATTATAATGTTGTAGATCAAATATATACTTTTAAACCCTTGAATATCATTTGTTTTTCAAACAAGTAACAAAATAAATAAAAATTTAATCTTACTTTTAAAAATTTTACTTTATCTTGAGAAGAACAGGTTCCTATTACATGACATCCAGCATTTTTAGCCCATTGAACCTACAATATTAAACACATATATATGTTAGGAATGACTAAATTTTTCCCTTTTTGATTGCTATACCCTAGAAAATTTGCTTTGCCTAGCTAAGTAAAAACACAAACATTTTTTCAAACAAAGAAATATATTTTACTCACACATCTAATTTAACGTTTAAAAAAAATAGAGAAATTTTGCTATTTTTTTAAGTGTGCAATTTTTGTGTTGTGAAGAACAATTTAAAATAATTTCCAAAAACCTAAGCAAATACTTCTTTTTGGTAAAATTAGAAATGTTTTGCAGTTTTATCCAACTTTATATTTTCATCTTTAATAAAACGAACTTAATAAACATTAATATTTTAATATTATGTGTGGACCCATTACATTTAGTTTATAAAATTATAAAATATTTGTATCCAGATAATACATTTTAAAGTCAGGTTTTTTAGAAAATTCAAGTATTAATCTTGATAAAAAGAAACAGTCATGCTGATGCTGTCTCTCACTTCAGCACCACATGATTTTCAAAATGCTTCTGTCAAGTTTGACACAGCATGCAACCATTTGGGTGTGAAGGGAAAACTTTGGAAATCTGTATCTAAATCTTTACTACACCAGAACCTTTAAGGACAAATGTCAAGATTACAGCTGATGCCTCACTAGAGACTAAAAAAAATAATCACTGACCAATGATGTTTTTAAGGTGTTTAATGATGTGGATAGTTTAGAATATCAAAAGGAAAAAAATTAAAACATGTAAATTTAAAACTTTAAAGCTCAAAAAACACTTTTTAAAAAAAATTAGCAATATTTTGTATTATTTTTTAAATGAATTTTTTACTGTTGATAAACAAACCTCAATAAATATTTTTCATTGAAAAGAATGGTCTTTGAAATCAGATTTCTGACGAAATTCAGATATAATAGTAAAGACAATTGAAGGCTTTGATCAATTGGGCTTGGATCTTAGAGAGGGGGCTCATTTTGTTCTTGACTCAAATTCAATAAGATCATGATCTGAATTATTTTAATTGTCAAATGTTATTTCTGGACACATTCTCCAAAAAGCCAGGAATTTCAAACTGTATGCCAACTGGCAATAGTAGCAAGACCACATTATTATGTCGCATCCACTGTCTGTGTCTGGGCCTACCATCATACACCCTCATTACTCATTTAGTCAAAAGGAGACAGTCGATCAAATCTGTTAGTAGGACTGTGAGCCATGCACATTTATTTGCTAAAGGTCATTGATTTCATGAATATTTAAAATGTATGCTATATACTGCCTACTTAAAAGGTTCCTAGGTGGGGCCTACTTTTACATAGGGGACCTAGGCCTGAAGCGGTCTTAAAACATAACTGCAGGAATGGAGAATCTTTAACATCTTGACTGTTGGACAACTTTTTTTTTACACATATGGCTATTGATTTGTGTCAGTGAAAAATTAATATGAAATTGGAGACATCCCTTATCACTGTTATTGGAGATATACCTTATTCCACTTTATCAATTTATTTACCTTTCAGTTAATTGGCACAGTTCATCAACAAGGGTCAATAAAATTATTATAAATTTTAAAAAGTCCTACCATTACAATATAAATAAAGCTTTATTCATACAAAAGTTTGGTGATTTCGAAAGGGAATTTGCTTTGCTTCTTAAATTAATAGCAAGTAAATGTCCTTTTGCCAAAAAATCCAAATTTGCGAGACTATACAATTTCAATTGTCATTGTGATAATGTCAAGTAAATTCCTTCAATTAAACTACATTTTATGTTACTGGAAAGAAGGCATCAATTGCAAAAATTTGGATGGTTGGACTTGTAGAAAATGAATACTAAAATAAGCAGATGTTTGAAAAAAAGCAAAGAGCCACAAATCTGTCAAAGTACTTCAAGTGAAAAAAATCTAGAGATTAGCAGACTGGTTGATAATGAACAAATAAAAATCAGTCTGAATCTCTGAAATAATTATTATTAATTCAAGACTAAGGTTTACAACCCTTCAAAAAACACATGGCAAATCAGAATCAACCTATATAAACATTATTGCTCACCGATTGTTATGGAGTCAGATCGAACAATGGTGGAAATCACACTTAATCTGGAGTTTACGGTTATGGTGTAATAAATGACTCAGATACAGATTTCCAAAGTTTCCCTAACACACCCAAGTAGAGGAACGATGAGTCAGATTTAAGATAAAAGAAATTTGACATAACTGTGGTGTTGAAGGACACAATAACTGTTTTTATCAATACCCAACTTTTGTCAAAAATGTGACTTTTGCTATGTGTCATAGACATGGTTTGTCTCATTGATTCACATCAATGTGCCATCTTTACTATTGAGAACAATATTTTTTTTCAAAATCTAGTCCAATGATAAGAACTGCCTTTTCTATTACCTGAGTAGCATTGAAACACCCTTTATGTGCTCTAAAAGGTGCTTTCTATAAACTATTTCTGGTCCTTAAAGACTGAATGAACACCAGATTTAAAATCTATTATGTAGGTGTCGTGCTCATGCACTGTTTAAAAATAAATAAAATTATATTAAAGTTGTTTGAATTGCTCAGGCAAAACTTGTAATTGTAGAAATGATTAAACGGAACACCAACTTTATTAAATCCGAATAAAACTCAATTTTTAAAAAATTTTACTTAGGAATTTAGTTACATATAAATCGAATGATATATTTCAGAATGAATCGACAATGTGAACATACATGAGAAGACAATAAATAAACCATGTGACTAGGAACAAGAATAATATATCACTGTCTACCACAAAGTAATGTTAATTCACTACAAATTAAGTAATTAATCTGGCATGAAATACATAATGAAAAAAATTAATCACACATAAAATGCAAATAAAAAAATCCTGAAATGTATTTCTTGAATTCATAGAGGAGGTGCAATGTGTATTTTACGATGTCATTATAATAAGAGGAGAGAGCAATTGAGAATTCTTTGAATTTATACTGCTTTTAATATGTGTAAATACATGTTCCTATTTGCTTTACTACCCACTTACATTTGAATTATTGTCTCAATACTTACTATACATTGAAAAGTATCAAATTTTATTGTGATTGCATATATTGATTGATTTGCTTTATTAATTTAAAACTAACTTAGTTTACTCCCATGTATGATTGTTATTTTTTTTTATTTCTACCTTGAAACTTAAATGGAATACTTATTTTGTACATCATAACAATCTCTTAAATTTATTTTTCAGAACCTTTCTCCTTAGCACACATCTACAAAACATTATGAATATTACTGTCAAATTTCGAATTACAGGACTTGAATTTCAAAACTGAAAATATAATCTTTTAGACCCTCCCCACACAATACATATGTATAATTATATACATATATATGAGAAGACATGTATCCTTACACATATAAATGAATATATATACAATTGTAAGAAAAAGAAATAGTATAATTAGTTAAATAAGTTTTTTTTAAATTTTACAATTAAAAATAAAAAACATATTACTGCAATATGACCTGCACCACCTGCTGCTGCTGTTACAAGAACTTTCTCTCCGGGCAAAATCATTCCACACTATGAAAAGCGATATTTAAAAAACATTATTGATGCATATATCATGAACTAAATTTTTAGTGAAATAAATATTAACCATTAAAAAAAATGCTTGAATAAAATAAGCATTGTTTCAGGTTCTTTAAAATATAATCATTTACATAATCTTTTTCAGAAATGCTCATTGCCAATTTGGATAGTTAATAATCAATACAATTGAGCATGTCTTTCAATAGTAGATGCAATATATATATTGAAACTTAATTTTAATGTTATGCTTAAAACTTCTCTACATAGCCAACATTCAGAGTTATACATTTCTTCCATTATTTTTTGACCTTTTGCAGGCCCTCATTACAGAACTCAACAGAGGGCATTAAAAAATCATTATTCCACCTGTAGAATGATATAATTTGCATTCTCTCCCCCCCTTCCCCAACAACATTTTTTTTAAATCTGAGGATTAAAAAAAGGCTGCTGGGGGTAAGATCAGAATATGATGGATGTGACAATTTTCAAGCCGCATCACTTTGATTCCTCAATTATACCTCAAGATTAAAGAGCATATGCATTGTTCATAAGATGGAGGCCTCTGGTGATTATAATGGAATCATCTTTTGATCAGAGAAAGCATCAAACAATTTGTTCAGCAGTGTGCAGCAATATGTAATAGTGATGGTCTTAACTTTCTTCAGTTAGAGAGTCTGTTAAGATGACTCCACAATAGTTCCATCAAATAGTAAGCAAGGCCTTTCCTGCAAATAGAGGTGAAACTTTTGATTCCAATGCTTGCTTATCTCTTTTGTCTCTGGATCATATATATTGATAGATCCAAGATAGACCATAGTAAATAGGCGGTCAAAAGAATCCTTTGTGTTTTTTTCCAAAAGGGAATCATTAATGGTAAAACCTAAGTATGCTGTACTTTTGATATGTACAGTTCTTCATGAATAATTATATACACATTACTGTTATCAAGATAAGTCTAATTCACAATCATTTAGATCCTCTAATTAAGTCAAATACAATGTAGTGCTCCATTTTTTTTTTTACTCTGGCAACATTGTCTTCCAATTACTTGATTGTTTGTAAGACATGTGGCCAGTTTTAAAATTCCTTTTCCATATCATACTCTGGAGACTATCAATGGAATCCCACAATCTTCCTTGAAAATCTATACAGACGAAAGCAGGGGTATGAAAGCCATTTCGGGAAGTGGAATGTACATTCCTACTCCCTCTGGGGCCTTAGAATTTAAAATTAAAAACCCAAATTACTGTTCAGTTTTTAGATCAGAACTTATAGCCATCAGGAGGGGCCTGCAGTGTGCTGCTCAGTTGGAGGATCGTTTCCAGGAAATATGGATTTTGACTGACAGTCGAGCCTCGCGCGCGATTCAGCATCTCATTAATTGGGGTGACATTGGTGATCAGACTAGCCTGGACATACTGAGTCTTCTTCACGATCTTTCTCCAGGACATAGTATACATTTTCAGTGGATCCCTTTGTATGTTGGCATAGAGGGTAACGAAAGAGCTGACTTTTTGGCTAGGACTGCTGCTGTGGAGGGTGTGAGTCCAAAAGGGAATCTCACATTTTCTGAGATTTCCACAATTTCTAAATTGGAGCTCAACCGATAAATTAAAACTCCACCCAGTCATGCATGGTACTTTGCTAAATGTCCGGACGAGTCCTTTAGACTCAGTAGTAGACCTCTCCAATCTACTTATTCTAGATTTTTGAGCGGACACACAAGAGCTTTCAGGTTCTCTAATGGACAAAAGACTTTTCCGGAATGCCACTGGTGTTCTTCCGGAGAGGCCTCACCTAATCATATTTTACTTTGTTTGGGTTTTAAAAAGGACGAGGTCCTTTGCGACCCACTGCTGTTTTTAGATTTTTTACAGATTTTCGGATTCATGGGGATTGTCTAGCCCTGCTAGGCAGTACCGAGATTAGTCAAAAAAAATTTCTTAGTAATGATAGAAGCTTTATTATATCATTATGTACAGGACATATATAAAAGCATAGCAGAAATAACAAATATACTTGTAACTTACTTTATCAAGACTTAAACTGGCAGTGGTACCACTAACTAACAAAGGTAATAATGACCTATCACTAGAGGCAATAGGTATAACTTCTTCTTCAGGAACATACTAAAAGGAAAGCGAAGCTTTTTTTTTTAAAAAAGTACAATTTTCAGAAGCAAATACTCTAAAACAATTGCTTAAAATACACAATACATTTATTTTAAACAGAAATAAAGCAAAGAATAAATTAAATACAAATTACATGCATTTTTACAATGCATTAAAGTAATAGATAAAACAAAACGCGTATGCATTTAAACAAAATACAAAACTTAAATGTCCCTGTTTATGAAGTTTTACTGTGTTAGTAAACAATTCAAATAATCAAGTTCTCGAGGCAATTTACATTTTGTATAACCCCAGAATAATTATATTTATCATTAAATGATGAGTGAATTATTTGTAAAATATACAAAACATATTGATAAAGAACTTATTTGAAAAGAAACTAATATAAAATACATTTTACAAAATTGTTTTGGTTTTTACATTGAATAGTAATGTGCACAAATCAGTTTTTTAAAATTAAAAATAAAATAAAAAAGTTTACAAAATTCCAGTGTTTGAGAATGTGTGAGCTCTTTTAATAATCATGATAAAAAAAAATTCATCATTATTATTAAATTTCTAAGTCTATGAGATCTCAATTCACACTTTTATTTTCATTAAAAATCTAAATTGTTCTAAATATCCATTTTACATCATTGGTTATACAGAACTTACTGAGTAAATTTTGATACATACTACCTACTTATGATTAAATTTTCCATTAGTGTACCTAGAATGCTAAATTTATACATTTATATTGAACCCAGAAATCTGTTTTTATTTATGAAACATGCAAGAAAATAAGAGAATATTTGTTTTAAATTTAAAACCAATTTTTTACAATTTAAAAGAAAAGTAGATTTATATAAAAAGCACATTACAATCTGTAATTTTTTTTTTTGCATGGTCTCTTTTTACACAGTTTTAAAATGACATAGTCCAAGAAAAGGCTGCATTCTTCACAAGGCTGATTTAATCCAACATGATTTAAGATTGTTTATCATTCAACATCAGGGAGTGGATTAAATTTATCAATGAACAGCTAGATTAATTTCTAAAAACTTTAAGTAAGATGAAAATCTGAAAAAATCATTTTTAAATATTGAGCTGCACATAAAACATACCTTAAAATTCTGAGAAAATTTAAAAATTTGTTTAGCTAGGTACTAAGATCTTTTTAAAGATATTGCAAAGCTAAAACAGCAAAATAAATGTATATATAACAGATTTTCTGTAACATATTTCAGAAGAAAAAATCAGTTCATTTTCTCACAAAATGTTTTATTACCAGATAAAAAAAATCTAGATTTTAGGAAGAAAGGGAATCTTTTTACTAAATCTTGTCTTCTTACTTGTATTGTCTTAAACAAATATGATTATCATTGACAAGTAGTAACAAATCACTAATTAATATTATTTCTAATGTTTTTAATTCTTATCTTTTTTCAAATTTATAGTTGTAATTACTTGTATCTAAAACCTATACAATTGAATTTTTATCACTTTTTACAGAGAAAGAGATTTATTTATTTCATTTTACACAGTTTTTGGAAACATAGAATGCATTCACTTTTTACTGTACAAAGTATATATTTTTTCTTTTTTGCATGTTTTTTTTAAGAAATGTAACTAGTGTAAAAAAAAGAAATAAAAAAACCAGGTGTATATCACATTTTCCATTCACATTATATATATTATATGAAAATACAAAACTAAACTAAACAATTATCAAAATATAAACAAGAATACAAATAATAACTAAACAGATAGTAATAATAAGTTGCTATTACAGTTTTCATCAAAAACAAAAACAAACAAAAAAAATTACAGATACCAAAAAGATTTTCTTTTAAACACACAAATTGAAAAAAATAACCCAGTTCTTTTATATGTATGTAAAGAACAAAACTCAAATGAATTTGACAGAAATAGTGCACTATGTATATAGAGTACTATAACAGAGCCTCAAAAAACCAACATTCCACTTAACGCTAACAATAGAACAATAGCTCAGAAGTGGAGGGTAAAAATATACAATTATTTAAGTAATTTAAACTTAATAATTTAAGATTAAGTTGATTTTGTTTTACACATCTCATGTAACATTTTATAAGTAATGCTTCATTATAAATTTTATAAGAAAAGGTAACTAAAAATCAAAAAATTAATGTGATATTTTGTATTGAAATTTCAGAAACTGATGCATCAATATGCTGTTCAAATAAAGTGGTTACAATTTTCATAGAGTTCATTCAATATATTATTTTTATTCCGAGTGGTTTCCCAGTTGAAAATAGTGGCTTATAATTGCATATGCTAGAATTAGTCCCATCACCACTCACTCACTGCAGGAAACAGCCATATCTGCATATTGATCTACTATTTCATTGTTAATTATATTGGTTGAAAGATAGCTGATTTAACTAAGCAGCCTTATCTGAAACCAGCTTAAGGCTACCTATTGCAAAAGAGATGCTGATTCTGGGCAATATGTAGATACTTATCCAACATATATTTCCAACCACATGAATTGGTGCAGATAAATCACTACTGTTTGACTCACTTATAGCTAAAGGTAATAATAAAAACTCTTACTAGAAATAAGTCTTTGTATATTGTTCAGAGTTCAAACGTAACAGAAGGGGAAAAGGTGGAGGGACTTGGCTTAAAAGAGGCAATTAAGAGCATGAGGTTTCTTAAATTAAATTTATGAAGTTATATTTCCTTGTAGTAGGTGTTAACATTGCTATCACTCTGTACTCCCTTTTTAGCCAGTGGGTTGGCCAGTTGTTACAAATGGAATAACAGTTCAGAATTTTCGGATCATTTTTACACAGGAGGAAGAAAAAATAAACAGAATGGATCACTGCCCTAAAAAAGCCAGAAAGAGCCATTTGTACATTATCAACTGTTCTTTATGGATTATCCTATTCAAAATTTAAGTTTCCACACAACCATCAGTTTTAACACTTGATTCTTAAATAAGTTGCACATAGAAACTTTTTATTTTTTTCATGCTTTAAATTTTTCAGCATTAAACAGATTTATCATAGAATTATGTTACACATATGATAAAAAAGAAAATGTAAAATTTAAGAATAGAAAATAGAATTTTAAAATATAAAGCTAAATACTTAAACATATAGTGTTTTATGTTTTAAAAATGATTCTGATATGTCTTGAGTATAAAATGAATAAGTAAAATTTTTAAAAAAAGTACTTTACCACATATTCTGAAAAAGCACCAAACTTCATGTGCATGACAGGTTGACCATGCTTAAGCTCAGAAACTTTATTACCCACAGCAACAATTTCACCTATTCCCTACACACAAAAAATATAGGGATACTTGTTTCATTTCATAATAGTCAAATTGATTAAAATTTCAGAGCAAGTATAAAACTAACAGTAATTTTTATTATCTAATAAATAATAGAAGTAATATTACTTCAAATCCTATATCAAATGGAAGAGATAAATTGTCTTTAAAGTAACGTCCTGCAGAAGCATTTATGTCAGATGCATTAATTCCAAGGAATCTGAAAGAAAAAAGTCAAATCATAAAATGAAAATTTTGTAATGAAAAAAATATATAATTGCTCAACAACTTAAACGCACTGCAAATAACCATAGTATTATTTTATGACAAAACATTTATAGTATTAATTTTAGAATCCATAACAAAATGAAATTCATAAACCTTATCCATAGTTTTTATGTGAAACATTATTAGAATATTACATAGAATTAAAAATATGACTATATGTAGAGAACATTTAGGTTATAAAAAATTTTAAGTAATGAGTTACCCACACACTTAATAAACCACACTTGATTAGTTGTTAGTTTCAAATACATTAAAAGAAGTAACTCTAAAGAATTTTTTTTAAAGTTCTATGTGAGCATCATTGGTGACTGCCAGCAACATTAATTATTTATTAGCATTTTAAATGTTATTGAGTTTACTGCTGGATATATGCTGTTTCAACTGACCCAAATTATGAACATTCTTCAAATAGGCAAATAATTCAATGAAGTTTTTTTTTTTTTAAAGGAAGTTAAATGACATTAAGTCTGCAGATCTGGGAAGTTAGTCAATGAGGTCTTTTCTAATGTCTAGGTAAAGTGTTATTAAAAACTGTCTCCATGAAAGTATAGTAGAGCTCCATATTTATGGGAAATGGAATTTAGAAAATCCATGAAACAGCCATGTTCTCAAATGAATCAAAGTAAAAACATCTTGTCAAGTTCATTACCATGAAGAAAAAGGACCACTGATTCAATTTTTGAGCCTTTAAAATTCCCTAATTTTTGCTGTTTCCTTCATACATTTGACAAAATTAAATTAAAAAAGAAAATATTTTTTTAATAAAGAATATTTAATTAAATGGATTAACTTATAATATATACAAAGTGATAATTTTGTAAGAGTTCCAATTGACTCATATATAGATGATTTATTTGGTATTAGATTAACTAAAAAAAAAAAAACATTTGTTACTTCCTGGAATGAAATTAAGGATTATGTCAGATAAAATTTTTACAGTAAGTTCAACAGGTATTATCCCAACTTTCATGTTCCATAAGATTTTACGCATGTATCTAATTTTAAAATTTATTCAATTAATATAACTTTACTCTATTAATATAGCATTTTAAACTGACTAGAATATAAGCTAACTATAACCTGACTGTACTCTTTCACAAGTCATTCATATATCACATTACACCCATAAATACTCTTCAAAGTGTTCATATTTGAGACACCATTTCTTATAAATAAGGTAATAAAAATTAACCAAACTGATTGTAGGGATATCATCTACAAAATGCTTATGTATAAAGTATTAATGAAAATTTTATTACTTTTGAGTTCCAAAGAAAAGCAAAAAAAAAAAAAAAAAATCACAAAGTGAAAAAAAAACATTTTTGAGTCATTTATAAAGATACAAAGTTCCAATTCTTTCAACTGTCTTTTAACAGAAACATTTTCTTTTTTTACAACTTACATCTCAGGAAGTGCATGTTTTAAATTCTTCAAATTTCTGATTATATGTGTTTATTAATACATCACATGAAATTTAAAAATATCAAATTTATATCAAACTTATGCCATACTTGCAAGAAACTACACAAGAGTTGAAAAATCTTTCAACAGAAAATAGATAATTAATCACATAAGTGATCAAATTTGTGAAATAAATGAGGGTGTTGGTTTATTGGTCCAAGAGCTGTATTTGGCCCAAGTGAAACACTCAGTTTACACAAAAAAACGTACGAGTTCAAGCTCAATATATACGAAGAATGAAAAGACAAGAATAATCGAAAAAAGAAAAAGATAGGTAAAACATTTCCGGAGATGCATTGTCCACGATTGCCAAGAAAGTACTTTCGAATTTATATAAAGAAAGAAAATTCCTGAGGAAAACTAGGTGATGAAAAAGATCCTCAATAACACGATTAAAACAAAACCATCATATAAATTACATAAGGTTTATTGCAAAAAAAAAAATGTATAAATGGTAACAATGGCTCAAGTATAGTATAGGGGGCCACATCGGATTAGGCGATTTTATTTTTTAACTAAATGTCATAGTGAGATATCGTATTCATTCTAAAATAAATAATAAATTATTCCGAAAAAAGTACCTTGGCGACCGCTTTTAATCACCAAAAGAAAGGACTGCGCCAAGTGCCCCCCCCATACTACATTTGAACCGGTAACAATTTGTCAAAATACTAACTTATTTTTTATTAACACTTCACGACCACGAGGTGGTACAACAATTTGCTGTACTATTTCAACAGCATCTTTGAAAATTGGGGTTAATTTCCTAACAACAAGTTTTCTAAAAGAAATGGGAAAAGCAAAATTCATTGCGTTTAAAATGAAAAGTATGTGCTAAAAAGAATTAGGTTTTTGCGTTTTATAAAAATAAATATTCAGAATCACTTAAGAAATAACACATGACACCGACAGTTCTGTTGTATAATCTTAGGGAGGCACATGGAAAGTTACGTTTCAAAAAAGTCAACATACACATTAGCTCATACGGTTAAAGTTACATCATTAAATGCTTTGCATGACACTGATACGAAATTTTTATTAACTCTGTGTGTTTATTTTGATCTAGGTATGGAGATTTATTCTAAAATAAAATAAAGATAAAATATGGAAAAGGAATAATGATGTATGAAATATATTATTATATTCATAAACATTTTTATTTATGAAGCGAAGCGAAATGATAAAATTCAGCCGAAAACCTGCATTTAACTAAAAAATAATAAATAATAATAATATTAAAATAATACTTAATAAAAAATAATACTGTGTTGCTCTATATCCCCTTCAACCTTTCAATCAATCAATAATAAGCGAGAACATTGAAAAGAAAACTAGTAGTAAACATTAAGAAATCTAGATTTATTAAAATATAATTGATTATACAGGAAGAAAAATGATGAACATTTGCTTGTGGAATAAAATTTGCTTAATTTTTTTGTGCATCATTAAAGTTACATTTTGTGTAAGTTTTTTATTGCACTGATTTTCTTTTTCCGCACAAAATAATCAACTTTTACGGAACAAATATTATGTTTTGAAAGATTATTTTTTACTAGTATAAATGTTTCAAAACTCTAAAATTATTGAAACTTTTTAAAAAGCTATTATTGTTGGAAAAGTTAATTTTTTCAAAGAGTTATTATTTATTTTCCATTGGTTTTTCTAATATTTCTATAATTTTTAGATCAAAAAGTCAGTGAAATTCCAGTATTAATAATTTATAATTATGACAGTAATTTATGGGTTTACCTATAAAATTATTCAATATTAAAGTTATATTTCAATTCATTATTGCAAAAACTGTTAAGTTTACTGCTTGAAGCAGAAAACAATTTTTTGTGGATGCAATTCTTAAATAACATTTTAAAAATTGTACAAATATCAAATGTAATGTACATATATATATTTAACCTATCGTAAAGCTAACTTCATCTAATAATAGTAAGCATGAAAGAATATATCTAATCATTATCAAAAACTGTTGAATAAATGAGTAATTATGTATTATTGCAACAATCACCAACTCTATCAATAACTCACGAAGTAGGCAACCCTGATTTCTTATGTGTTGAATTGGCAACCAGGTGCTTCGTTTAGTATAATGTCGCCAATAGGTTGCGATAATATGTTAGTACCAATAAATGTTGTATTTTTAATGAGGTACATTGAATGCAATACAATAAAGACATTACTAAATGTTCAGATAGATAGTTCAGATAACTTATTAGTTATGAATTTAAGATTTTGTTATAAAGGGGGGTCCATTTTTGGAACAATGAAGGTTTTCACTTGCTAAAAATGTAATATACTTTTAAAGTCATAATATTGCATAGAATGGCAGTTGGAAGAATTAAATTCGAGCTTTCTTCTTGGTTTTTATTGCTTGAATTTGGTCTATATTTTGAAGGTTCTTCACATACTGCTTTTCCTGTATAACTGTTAACTAAAACTAATTTTTAAGGTATAAACTTGTATTGATCACTCTATGTATAAAAGGGAATTAGTCATAAATTAAGTATAATATATTCCAAATTTTATTACAGTTTTGTTTAAAATATGTTCATAGACTGAAAATGTTTGTACTTGCATATAAGCGTCACTACTGCAAAATTTACGCCACACAAATTATCCATAATTACTAGTGTAGTTAGCTCTCATTTGGCCCTGTTTCAAAATTCCTTTAGAGCCCTTTTTTAGATATGGGAACCCTGTTAGTGGGACTGTAATTACACTTGTTAGGGCCCTGTATCATTGATACAGTGGTAGCTACGTTCCTGGCCATGCTCAGAACAACACAAATTCTAATGTATTTTATTTGGAAAAAGAACCAATCAGTCAGGTTTTGATGGAAAATGATTCATTATGTCAGGTGCAAATTTAGCTGCTCTGATGTTAATTCTTAAATACCAACTAAATCATGTGTTTATTTCTTTTCTTTATTTTAGGATGATGAATTAGATGGGCACACATCATATTATGTTTATCATTCCTTAGAACCTAGTGGGCTTCCATCATCACCAATGTATGAACTAAGAGGAATTATCACTTATTTTTCAAACAGAAATGAAGCAATTTATACTGAAGATAGTCCATTATCTTCCACACAAATAGAAAAATTAAAAGTATAATATTTCTATATATTTTTTTAAATTTTTGAAGCCATTATTGATATGTTTGTTTTATATTCAATTAATTGGTTTATTCTAGGTTAATTATTTTACCCTGTATTTGTTTTTTTAATGAATTTTAAAGCAATGCAGTATGTTTCATTTTCTTTTTGTCATTTTTCTGGATTTATTAGGATTGATATGCTTTTTAATTTGAAATTTTTACAAATTCAGGTGAGTTTTTTACAATTAGATATGATAATCTTCACAGTATAAATTTGGCATATATAAAATATGTAACATTTCTACAGAGTGATCCTTAATTTTTATATATTGTACTTTTGAACAACTAGTCATCTTGAAATTTATATGTTTTCACAATGTCAAAAAGCCTTACAATTTTTTAATTAGAAAAAGAAGAATTACAATTAATAATGCAAAAAATTAGAATATGCTGTACCAACTAATTTTGGTAACATTCACCTACATGATTGAAATAGATATTCAAGTATCACCATTCCTAATTATATTTTAAAGTTTTATTTTTATGGTATGTAATGATATATTGGTTTCCATATAAGGACATTTTATAAAAAGAGAAAGCACTTTAAAAATATTAGGCTATATTTTATTTTTAATTTACATGCTTCAGTTTTCATGTATGTTTTAAATCCAATTATAAAAGAAGTTAAAATTTTTGATACACATTTTAGTTAAATTACGTGACTAATTTTAATTCAACAGTTGATTCTAATGAAAGTTAAGCTAACCCAAAGCAGATTAAAATTAATGTTTCAATCAATTATAAATTTAATACTAAATTCAATGTGTATATGATATTAATATTTTGTATAATTTTTTTTTTTTTTTTTTTTTTTGCAATTTAAACAAAAATACCTTAGAGTTGCCTTGATTTAACAAACCTCTCAACATATGAAATTTTCATATTTTTCCAATACAAGGCAGCCTGTTGTGTAGTTGCGATAATTGAATGGCCATGTTCACAAATTTGTAGCCTGCATTATTGAGTTGAGAGTTTGAGTTCTGTTGCCGTTCAAAACATACATTGTGGAGAGGCTGATACACTTTAAATCTGTCAAAATTCAGTCCTGACATTGGTGTGGTGGTGAAGTTTGGAGAGTGGAGTGACAGCTTAGATGTCATTCTTGATCAAGATTCAAAATTGTGAGGCCTATCACAGATAGACCTTATGTAGCTTTAGAGTATGATGTTAATAAAAGTGAAATTTGTAGTTATATTTACTGTTATGTAAAAACAGGAATGAATTATAAGCAGCATTTATTTTATGTTAAAAATATAAAGGTCCTACCTACTATTACGTATGTAATGTGCAGTTTTACATTTTCAAAAGATTATGAACTCAATTTATTCTTATCAAATGCTCCTCAAATGATATACAGTACAGTCCCGCTAATCCGAACATGGCTAATCCGGTTAATCGGAACGGCTCAGCGGAAAATATTTTATAATTTTAAGGATGAAAAAATCAGGGAATATTTCAATATAAAACAGTCTAAACCTTAATTCAAAACAGTTCTTTATTTAATATTCACGCACTGTACACCAAGTTATGGTACAAATTTTAAAATGGAATAAACTACAGAACAGAACACTAATGTTTAGTATGAAAAATTGTACAACATAAGATTAATGTAAAATATGTACAGTACAGTACAGTACTGATAATGTAGTGAACAAGTACCTTATTACATTAAATCAGTTATTTTTTTCTGACGCAGCGAAGACAGTCTTTTCGATGATGCGTAATTTCGCCAGCACCTCATAAATAACACATCAGCTGGTGTAGTGTCAGGCTGTTGCTCCAAGTAGCGCAGGGCAAGGTCAAGGGCAGCTGCGCCGTCTGCATGTGGCACCACGTCCTTCTTATCGCATTGCGTCTCGTCGTCACTCCCCTCCTCCACCATTGGCTCTTGAGTCACTGCCGCAGCTATGTCGTCATCAGTCAGAAATTCGGCTGTTTCCCCGTCTTCTTTCATCCATTCATTGATGTCTCTTTCCCCAGCTTCCTCGCAACCAGGAATTCTCTGCACTAGCTGAAGCAGACTGGTCACATCATTTTCTGGTTGGTTTTCTGCATACTCAAGGGTTGGCCATAGTTTCTTCCAAGACTTTATTAAAGTTTGGTCAGTTACGTTATCCCAGGACTCAGCAGACCAATAAATAACATCTTTCATGTTCGTTTGTTTTATTTTTGCAACCAAAGAGACTGTGTTATCTTCAATCAAGGTTCGCAAAAACTGCTTATGGTAAATTTGTTTAAGTTTTTGCAAAACACCCTGATCCATAGGCTGTAGTAAGGGTGTAACATTTGGCAGTAAAAATATGGCTTTAATTTCACCGCTAGAAAGTTCTTCAGTGCCTGGGTGCGATGGCGCATTGTCAATCAAAAGAATCGGACATTGCGGTAAATCATTTTCTTTATTGAATTTCTTTACAGCGGGAACAAACTGGAACAAAACCACTCTTTAAACAACATTGCATTTATCCATGCTTTTTTTTTGGCTCCTGTAATATACTGGCTGTGATTTCATATTCACGTTTTTAAAAGCTTTAGGCTTTGCAGATTTGCCTATCACCATTAATGGGAGCTTGTGATTACCAAAAGCATTGCTGCATGCCATTAATGTAACTCGGTCTTTGCTCATTTTATAACCTGGAGCATTTTTTTCATCCTGTGAAGCTAAACTCTTTTTAGGCAGTGCCCTAAACTTCAGGCCCATCTCATTGGCATTGTAGATTTGTTGTGGAGAATAATTTCCCTCAGCTATTAAATTTGCAAATGTGGTCACGTATTCCTTTGCTGCGTCAAAATCAGTTGAAAGCTTTTCGCCGGTAATTGTCAACTGACATACCCCATATCGCTTCTTCCACCGATCTAGCCACCCGATACTAGCACTGAAAGAGGCATCACTGTTCATTAATTTATTTAATTGAATAGCCTTTTCTTGAATGATAGGCCCACTGAGGGGGGTTCCTCTTTGTCTTTTCTGGGTAAACCAAATACGAAGCACATTATCAACTTTATTGTACAGCGATTGCTTTGCTATCTGTCTGTTTTCGAGAGTCTCGCCAGAAGAATTAGCACAGTATTGTTCAAGCTTTCTACGATTTTTTCTCCAATCACAAATTGTAGTTTTGCCAACATTAAACTCTGTAGCCAATTTTGTCACACCTTCACCTTTATCTAAACGCTTTAGAACCTCTAGTTTGTGTCTTTAAGAGTAAGTGTTGAGTGTTTACGCTTACTCGCCATAACAATCTGTTTACGTACACTGTATCACAGATAAATGTCCAAAACACACAACAAACTGTTTTCACTGTAGAATATCACACTGTAACACTGTTATTAACACAGAGACAAAAGTGGACGAGTGTAGAACGAGCGCGGAACGACTGACGGCCAACAGTACGGGCACACGCAGTCACACTAAGTTAGGAGTGGTGGAGGGAGGACGCACGCATCAAGGAGGGGGGGTACAGTCCATGCGGCAAAAAAATGGGCGCGTACGCTCACATTACGACAAAATACATAGACACAATAGACCCGTACTCCCGGTTCAAATAGTGATTTCGCTGTTACTCCGGCTAATCCGAACAGGGGTCGGTCCGATATTGTTCGGATTATCGGGACTGTACTGTATATATATTTGGATTTGAATGTAATTTAAATGTTTGAAAATTACAAACATTATAGAAAATTAGTTCTTAAAAACTTACATTTAGTTGTGCTGTCTTTTATTTCAAAATGTTAATAATTCTTTTAGGAAATTGTTGTGTATGAAATTATTTTTATTTAAATGTATAATATAATCATCACTTGAAATTTTTTATGCTTTGCAATTCATAAATATACATTGAATTAATATGTTTAGCTTAATGTTTAGCTTAATTCAAATTCTTTGTGAACGAATGTTGTTTTATATTGGAAAATTTAAATTGCTGAATTTTTTTGGAAATCATAAAAAAATCACCTGAAATCTCTTCTTTCAACAACACTTGTTATTCATATTTAATAAAGTCTTTTTTGTATTATTAAAATATTGAATAAATATTTATCAATCATATTCTGGATGATGCTAATATTTCATGAGTAATAATATATTAATAAGAAGGTTTTCCTTTCCTCTTTTTTAAAATGAATACACTGAAAATTTATATAGATTCTTGATGAGATGATTTTGTCTTAATTTTAGCTGAAATAATTTTCTCTTGATATAATTTTGGAATAGCTTTCTCAGTTTTTCATCTTATAGAAAATGAAAATAAGCAGAATTTGCTAGAGTTAAACATTACTAATTTTATCATTAGGTAATATTCTTTCTAATTTATTGAATAGAGTAATTTTACCTAAGTATATTTGAGGTTAGTAATTTTTCCAATTAATTTCTTGATTACATATTGTGTTGTGTTTATCCTCAAGTATTTCCCCCTTTGTCTGTAGAAAAAAACTGTTGTTTCCAGTATTATATACCCTTAAAATATGTAAAGAGAAACATATAAAATATATATGTTTAAATATATTTCATAATTTAGTATTATTAGTAAGTACATAAAAAAATTGTGATTGAAAACATATGATTAAAAAAAAAGTATAGTAACATTTATATTTGTTGATTTAGAAATTAGCTGAAACAGGTGATATTTACCGTCTAAAAGTTTCATCAAAACTCTTAAAGCAATCTTCAGAAATTGATACCACTGCTAATCCTGAGGAAGACAGTGTATTTTCATTTACCCATGCTGTAAGTAAATGATTATTTTCTGTTGCAAATTCAATGTTGTATAATTTTATATTTTAAACACATTATTTATAATTTACAACCATTTGTTTTTAGATGCCTTTAAAGAATTGTGAGGGAGAGAAATTATATTCTGAAAATGTACATGAAATCTGTTATATTTATTTTGTGTTCCATATACAGAAGTATTAAGTTTTGGCTTTGTTCTCTCTTGTTTAAAATGCTTTAGAATTATGTATTCATCAGCAATTTACATTCTTTAATATTTTATTAGGTTTATATTTTTAAAACAAATTTTAGCTATCTTACTTTTGTGGTTGGTTTGTTGCTGGCCTTCTGCACCTAAGGTTGTGGGTTCTATGCTGATCCCTGTCAGTGCATTTATGTGATGCAGAAAATCGACAGCAGCTATGTCGTATGATTATACAGCATGTAAAAGATCCCTAAAGTATCTGTTTGTCTTGGGTGCTTTCTGGAAAATTAAATCCTAGTACAAGTTTGCATCGTCAGATATCAGGTGCCTCCCTCTAGAGAGGAAACTGGGTGTCTCAAAATAACCTGCTGTGATTGGTATCTGCCTATAACAGGGATGGCAAACTAATGGCACACAACACCATATTTTGAGCACACCACTGATCAAAACGGTTTGCATTTTAATCCAAAACAACAAAGTATAATATGAAGTATTACGAACAAACGCGATTGATCGGTTGCAGTTTTCAGAGAGATTTTCTCAGTTCAAAGAATTATTGAATGCGCTCAAGTTTTCTATGTACCCTGATGTGACTTCATTTAAAAAAACTGATTTTGTCCCAGTTGGATTGGTTGGAAATTGAAAAACTTGAATTGCAACTAATTGAGTCTAGTTTAGTCTAGCAACTAAATCAGTCTAGTTTAATATGGATTCAAAAATTTATTCAAACAAGGAAAAAAGTTGGAATTAATTGAAATAGAAAGATTAGCAAGCAATATAAGTAAAAATGTTAGTACTGAAGTTTTGGAAACTTAGAATTCGATTTCAGATGCATTTAACTGTTTGAAAAAGCTGGACCATGCTATTTTAATCATATTTTCGTGTACCAATGCCTGCAAGTTATTATTTTCAGAGATAAATAATATTAAAGACTCACTTTGAACCCGTTTGGCAGATGATTCCAATTCAGGCATTCTGCTAAAAGTAACATCTTACAGTCCTAATATAAGTTGTCATCTAATCTGCAACACAAAAATCACACTAATGTTGCTTTATATAATTTGAATTACACGTATATAACTAAAACATTTACTACTATAAAGTATGCAATGTATTTTTCCGTAGCAAATAAAGGGTTTTGAGTTGTTAGTATTTAATTTTATAATTTTTCCAATAATCAAAATTCAAAATTATTTGACGGCACAATGATCACTAAAGGTTCGCCACCCCTGGCCTATATGTTGCTGCACTAAAAAGAGATACTAGCTTCCAGAAATATACTAGGCTTGCAATGGTAAAACACCAATCCGCAGCCCATTAGAAATAAAAAAAAACTTTAAATAAATTAATAAGAAGCTAGCACCATAAAAAGCACATCTGTCAAAAAATATTTGTGTTTTCTTGCAAAGCATTTCTTTCACATGCTATAATGAAAAGGGTTTCTTGGCAAACAGATCTTTCCCAGGGAAAAACTATTTTGATTCCTTGAATTGTATAAGAAGTTGCTGCATCAAAAGAAGTCAACATCTTTGAGAATCCATGTATGATTTTTTTCCATTATTAGAATTAATAGATTGCCATTCTCCCTTTGTGTGTCTGGAGCATGTAACATATATCTTATCAAAGGTATATCTTTCTGGTATTATGTATCATTTCTCATGAATTAATAGCAATATGTGTGTTTTAATGTCTTTTGAGACTCTTTTTAACAAGGAAAAGTAAAATCATTGGAATCCATTCAATATCTTTATATAACTTTATAATTTTTTAATAGTCTTTGGATAAAAATAGCCTCAAATTCTATCAACATGCATAGAATATGCTGCTCCTAAAAAAAATTTTTATATTTCTTTTAGGAGCAGTTCTGATAGTATATTTTTGTGATGGTTTTATAGATCTTTATTTTCTTGTAAATTTTCAAACATATCCATTCATTATTTTTATTTATATCGATAAAATTTGTGTGAATTTTTTAAATTTAAGCCTTTTTAGTTGAAAATTTGTATTTCAAAAGTACAATATTATTTAAATGAGTATACTACTTAATAAGGTAAAAGCCATTTGCTTTTTTAAATTATGAAAATCTTATAATTTAAGCCAATTTAAACTTTCCTTGTTAGAGTGTTTCAAAATTCCTTGTTTGTTGCAACTAAAATATTCGGCAAGGAAAAAAAGGTTTATTTTTATATCTAAATACAACAATTATATTAAAATAAATTTAAAAAATTAATATTTGGCTATTTTGTTAATCATTTTAATACTTTTTATTATGTAGTAAACTCTCTTTATTTGTTTTTAGTGTGCCATTTATCAACGGGGACTCTCTGACATACTTACATTAGCTCTTGATCCAAGTGGCTCACCTTTTGGAGTATCAATATCTCCTTTACGACCATATTGTACTGAAAACAATGAACCTGATACTAGAGTACTTCATTTCAACACTTCAGTCGACATAGTGACTTTAGTAATTGCCCCTGCGTATGTAATTTTTAACTGTATTTTTTAATAATTTGCCCAATCTATGTTTCTTAGGAGTGTATGATGTTACTTATCAGTTATTGAGACCATGATGCCAAACATGACAGTATGCAGAAAACTCTTAAAACTCTGGTACTAATTGGTTGTTATTATCACGAGTAGGTGGCACTGTTTATAAAATTCCTGGGTTCTACGAGATATTATAAATAAGAGGCTTAGTTTGACTTAAGTGGCATTTTCTTTTGGTATACTTTTAACTAGATTTTTCAAACATTTGTGGCAATGATGAAAATCTGATATTTACCAATTAACCCTTTGACGGTTAGGGAAATGAGCAGTTTTCGTTTAGTTAATTCGCGCAGTATTACGAGTAAGCAGTAGTCGAAAGTGGCAGCTGTTTTCCCCCGCTGTACTTCCGAAAATGTCACCCTTCTACGGTGATGCCGTAGATAGCTCGCCTCATGCATTTTAAAGGTTTCTTAAAGTATTTGTAGTACACAAATAACAGTTTTTACGTACTTTAAAATAATGAATAAATGATAATTATTAAATAGTGTACATTATAAATGATTATAATCTATACATAAATAACAATATAGTTAATTATAAATATAAGACAAATATTAAATTGAAAGGACTAAATAAAAACATCTAATGAAAAAAACTTTATTAAGAATTTAAATATAGTAATTACCTAAAAATCTTTTTGTGTGTGATATACTTTAAAACATGGAATTGCACATAATGGGGCATTACAGTCTTTGCAATAAGTACGTGTTTCACGGCGAATTCTTTTTCCATTGGCATCATTTTTGCTGCAACATACCACACAGCGTCTAGTAGGTTCTTTCTTTTTTTCTGTAGCTGGAATATAGTCAAGAAAGTGGCGTGCTGACAATCTTAAAGTATTCGAAACTGTTTCAGCAGGTTTTAATTTAAAATGTCTGTGAGTGTGATATTTTTCAACAATTCTTTCAGCTAGTTCAATTCTGAATGCCAAATTTGATTTTTTATTGCCTTTTTTTTTCCACAGCTGAAAAGCATTAAAAATTGTTACATCCAATAAATAACGAAATATTTTTTTGTAATATTTCCTTTGACGAGATCGAGTTAGGTCATAGTATCCAATTTGCTGATCCATGCGATCTACACCGCCCATCGTATTATTATAATCTAAAACAATCTTAGGCTTCTCTATTTCCCCATTTTTCAATTTATTTGGGACTGTTACGATTTCAGGATTATGAATTGAGCTTATAAAATGAACATATTTATCTCTCCATCGCATGGTCATCATCTTACCTCTTTGATAGGCAAGTAAGTCTCCCTTTTTAAGCTTTTCTGTTTTCAGTTCCTTCGGTAGATCTTTTCTGTTAGGTCTTAATGTTCCAAAAAAATCAGTTTTAGATTTCAGTAACATTTCCCCTAACTCGGGAGATTTGTAGTAGTTATCCATAGTAAGGCAGTATCCTTTGTTTAATAGCGGCTTAGACAATGTCAAAACTACCTGAGTAGAAAATGAACATTCTTTATTTTCATCAGATACATCTGTGCCTTTACCGACATAAATTATAATAGACCACACGTATCCACTATGGGATTCACATAGCATAAACATTTTGATACCAAATCTGGCCCTTTTAAGTGGTAAGTATTGGGTCCAAGAAAGCCTCCCTTTATACAGCAACAGACTTTCATCAATACATATGTCTTGCTCGGGTGTATAAACTTCCGAAAACTTTTTCTGTAAATAATTTAAAACGGTCCATATCTTTTTTAGTTTTGGCTGAGGATGAGAAGAATCGGTGTTTTCATTCCTATCAAAATGGATAAATTGCATAATAAGGTCAAACCTTCTCGAACTCATGAGGTTAGAAAAACTAGGAGTTTCAATTAACTTTCTTTTTGACCAAAACATTCTTACAGTTGGTTTCGTAATTATTCCTTGCAAAATTAATGTTGCAAAAAATACTCTCAATTCATTCGCATTAGTTTCACTCCAATGATGAGCTCGGGAATGTTCTTTGCTCTTAAATTTATTTAAATTTTCAGCAGCAAAAATATTGGTTTCAGTAACAATATGATTTACAATCTCATCAGTAAAAAACAGCTCAAAGTACTCTAGTGGATCAGAAATATTTGTCACGCAAGCTTTCATGCCCACATCATCAGTAAAACTAAATCAGCTAGGAGCGGGAGAACTTGAATCAATTTTACACCACTGTCGAACGCTCGAAAAATTTTCCTCATCGCTTGTATCGTCTTCTGAGCTTGATATGCTGTGAACAAAGTCTTCATCAGACTCAAAACTTGATAAGCTTTCTGTATCGAAACCAAAATCATCATCATCATAATCTAATTTTCGCTTTTGAGCCATTTTACTTTACAAACAGTCTAAAAAACGCGCCAAAATACGCATAAAAAGAATAACGTAAAAAAAAAGAACCTTCATTATGAAGAAAAATTCATGGAACCCGTACTGCCATCTGTAGACAGTAAAACTAACTAAATTTCGCGAGTAGGATTCGTTTGTAACCTAATCAATGCAGAATAATGACCGTGAACGAGTCCATCTCGTCAGCGCCCTTTGGGGAAAGGTTTAACTACGCGAGTAGAACTCGTTTGTACCCGTTTCGGTCGAAATCTTGCACCCGAGCTGAATTCGTTTGCGCGCATTCAGAAGCACTACTCGATTGCGAGCTGAGCTCGTTCATAACCATCAAAGGGTTAAGAAAGAAACCACACAAGTGAAGGAAATTTTATTTTGATAGTATTTTTTGCTCCATACTCACTCCATGGAGATGGAAGTGGACAGTAAGTGTTACTGAAGGTGTAATGTCGTTGGTTGTAAATATACTGGTTGTTTTTTTTCCATGAATTGATTCTCAGGATCTAGCATTCCATTTACAAAAGCCTTACTCTTGAGTCAAAAAATTTACTTCTGTTTCATGGTGTCAATATCAGATTGGTTTAGTCTAAAAACAACTGTAAATTGGAATAACTATACACGTGAAATTTGTTTTCAGCATCTAGAAAAACAATACTTTGTTTATGACAGAAAAATTAATTGTTGCCAGTTACTTCCCAAACAACACGTATTTGATGCTTGTTAGAACACTAAAGAATGCTATATTGTGACAGTGCCTAATCAGAATGCTACAACTCACATGTTTAAGAAATTGTTGAACTTATTGAGGATGGACCAATCATTTATTCAGGTTGCTCACCTGGCTATAATTCCGGAGAATGAGAAGAAGCAGACTTTCAACATTTGCAAGTAAATCATCTACACTTTTGTGATTCCAGAAATAGGGGTTTGTATGTAAGCCAATTTAAGACTCTGGAAATCAGCAAAATTGTGTAACAAGAAGCATGAATGTACTGAAAAAGAGCACTTTGACTCATATCTTGCAGAATATTTGTGGTGGAATGTTGTCAGTCGTGATAAATTTAATTAAATGCATTTAGCAATACCTGAGTTATTGCTGTAATAAAATATTTACTCATTGAGCTGAGGAAACCTCACTACAAATAAATAACATTTGTATCTTTCTGTTTGTTATAACTTTACTGTATTGGATATCACCAATGTTCAGGGAAGCAGTTGAAATTGAAAATAAAGAAACTAATAATATGATAAATGATATTTAAATTTTTTTTAAAAAATATAAGTATAATAACACTCCTCACATATACAAGCTAATCTTTGAACTAATTGTTAAATTTTTTAGATACTTTTAAGTTGTACTTCATTAATTCAGTATATTATAAATTAAATAATTTTGAAAACTAGCATCTTAACTCTTTAATTTTATTTAGTTTTAAGTTATTTTACTTGGAATTCTTATTTCAAAATAATGTTATGGTTTTATATTCTTTATGATCCAGTTATTGTTTTTTTAAAGGAAGTTTTCCAGTGCTTGATGTTTTGTCATTTTGATTAATTTTACTCTTTTTAAATTTTAGACCTGATACATTGACTTATATTCAGAGACTTGAACAAGAAAAGGCAGAAAAAGCCAGAGGTGAACAAGGAGACAACAGATCATTTTTAGCAAAATATGTAAGTTGTATGTTTTTGTATTTCTTTGTAGTCTGTAACAAAAATTTAATTTATCTATATATAAATTTTAATCCTACATTAATTTAATAAGTATTGCTAAGAATACCTGGAAATTAACATGCAACATATTCTTTATTTTAAATAAATGCTTCTTAAAAATATTTCATTAATTATGCATCCTGTAAAAATTTAAGAGAAAACTAAAATTTTGCATCTGATTGTATACCAATATTCAATGTTACAGATGCAAAGTAATTGTATTTTTAAAAAAACTGGCTGATATACCCGTTCTTCACACAGGTGAATTAAAAAATTAAACAATACAGATTGAAGGATAAAGAAGTTTTCAATGAGTTAATTTTACATGAATTGCAAATTAAACAAAAAAAAGTTTTTTGCATATCTCAGTTGAACAAAAAACTCCCTATTTATTAAATTTTAAGTCTGTACATCCAATAGCTGATTAGAAGGATTTTTTTTCATTTATTATGCTCTGTAACTCTCTTGTGGGTTGATTTTTAAAAACACCTCCTTAAGTTGATCTCTATTCTGAAAAAGTAACACATCGTTATTCATTTTGTGTAATGAACGCTTAAAATAGTGTAAATAACTTATATCTGAAAGTGTAATACATTAATATTACTTTCTGTTGTATTTATTTTATATGTTAAATTTGTAATATTCGCAAGCTTCTCATTCCTTACATTATAATGCCGATTCAATAGAAACATAGCAAAATTTTGGTGATAGAGCCAAGTTGACATCATTTTTGGCGATCCTTTTAGCAACTTGTCAATTGATTGAATGGTGCAGAAGTTGATATACTGTAGCACCACCTGGTGGGGAGCTGCTACAAAGAGGATAGCACGAAAACCTTCTCAACAAAAAAGTACATATACTTGCCAATTTTCATAGTGATCAATTGAACAGTGTTGGAGTGCTGTGATTTTATATATTCAAACATCCATTTATATATATATGGATTAGGATTTTAGATTTGAAATTAACTAAACTTTTAGCGATACAAAATATTTTCCTACACAAATATTTACTTTACTCTTATTTATGATTATATGTTCATCTTGTTATTCATTCTAATGAAAGTTTCCTAGTTTTTATGTATAATTATGGTACTGCTATTTCTTTGGCATGTACACTAGTGTAAAAAATTAAGGACAATATTGTTTTTTTAATGTAACATCGTACAAAATTGTTCCAAATTAGTACAAGTAATGCCATACAATTCCCTTGATGCAATGAGGAAAAAGCAGTCAAGACTTTCTATAAAAGGAATTGAATGGATAAAAAATAATTTTTTACTTATAAATTAGCTTTAAGCATAATGGAGCAGAAGATTAAAATGTCCAAAGGATTTCACTGGTAAAAAAATCAGTACTTCAGTAGAAGACAGGATCACCTCTCATTGTTTTGTGGGATTTTTATCATCTGTCCATGCTAAGTTCTAAGTTGCTGTTGAGGCACTGTTCATTTCTCCTATAGCACCAATCATAGCTCCAGCTAGTGAAATGGTACTGTGTTTCTCTAGGGTGTCCACACAAGCTTGATTGGATTTAGATCCAAATATTTTGCTGGCTAATCAATGTATTGATCACCTTTAGCCACTGTATCTTAAGGTATAGCATTATCATTCATGAAAAGAAGCTAAAGACCTATAGCACCTCTAAAAAGTTGCACACGAAGGATAACCTTGGTACAGTAGTTGGCATATTTGACTGAACCTTCTTAAAAGATGTGGGGATCAGTGCAGTTACCTTTTCCTCTGCTACTTTCAAAATTATCCCTTTTGAGAATGTTGGATATTGTTTATTGTTCTTTGTTCTCTCCAGATGTGTATCTCTAGAATGGTTAGTCAGGTTAAATCTGCTTTTGTTCATAAAGAGTGCTTAATCTCATTGGTAATATATTCAGCTGCACAAAAAATTCCAGTTTGTCTTTCCAGTTACATAGAAAGAATACTGTTTCCAGTGAGCAGGAATTAATTACACATACCATACTGGTTACCATACAAATAGATCACTATTGTGCTGCTTCCTGGCCGCAGTAAAATGCAGCAATTAGTAGTTTGTTTCGATTTTTCCTGCTGCCTTCTATCTGTCCCTTTTTGTTTGTAGTATAACATTGTTTACCACCGGTGTTGTTTGTGAACATTTCCCTGATATACTAATTTCTCAGTTTCATTGTTAATTTTTGCTTACTAATGTATAATAAAATATATATTCAAATAATATACAATGCTATATATGATTTTAGGTGTAAATAATTGCAGAGCCTACCTAATATGTTATTTGACTCTTTATTATTTGTGTTCTTTAAGAAAAATGGGATAAAATTAGCATTAAATATTTAAATACTTCATATGACTTACAAAATATTTGATTTATTGTAGTGGATGTACATTGTACCGTTTGTTATATTTGTTTTCATCTCTGGAGCATCATCCCCAGAAGGACAAGCTGGAGGTCGTTAATGATAGAAATTTTATTTGTAAAGAAATAATAGCTCATTATTTATTGCCTGAAAACAAACAAAAAAATATTTTATTGTATTATAAGGCATTGTACATATGACAATGGCATGTTCTGAAAATAAAGTATTTATTTGTATGATTTTTCATCAATTAGTATTATTGTTGCCCTTTACTTATGTAAAATATCAAAATTAAAATTGTAGGTTTTTCAGTTATTAATTTTTTTCATATAAGTTTCTTTCAGTTATATTTGTTGAATAAATTTTATTTTGTCCTGAAATCTGTTATTCAGATTGGCTTAGTAAAATTTGAAATTGTTATATTTGATGCTATGTACTCTTATTAACTCAAAGTATCTAAAAACTATCTTTTTGAATAAGTATATTAATAAAAATTTCTGTTCTGAACTTTGCATTGATAACTATTAAGAATTAGTGTTTTAGAAAAGACAAATATATGAAATCAGTTCTTGCTTTTTAGAATTAAAATCTATTAAAATTATTTATATGAATAATTTCAAATTGTGAGTTTGCTAATTTTTTTTTTTTTTTTTACCTAAAAAAATAACCCACTAAATTCACCCTTATGTGGGAGAATTTTTTTTCAAAAAAAATTTTTGGACTTCATCTGTATATTCTATATTATGTTCCATAAAATATTTCTGTAATGTAGTCTTTAAGATACAAGATTGAAAAAGATTTCTTCTAAATGAATTTTCATCTTGTATACAATTATGCGAACAATCACTGTATTGAATAATTTTAAATAAAATATTGCTTATATTAGCAGAACTTTTTATTGTTGTTGGGGCTTTCTGATTGTTTGCATTCTTCAAAACTTAATAATAATTTTCCATAGGTAATATGAAAAACTTTTCTTAGTTTTAGCATTGTGAATAATATGCTCTGTTGTTAGGGGTGGTAATTGAAGCAAGTTCTGGATATTTTTATAAATTCAGGAAGTTTGACAATAAAATGTTTCATTGTTGTATTTATCAAATGATTATAAAATGAATAAATAAGCTGTTGTTTATTATATATATTGAGTAATTAATGAGATTATTTCCTCTAAAAATTAAAAATCTTTGTTTTCTTAGATTGAGTTTTAATTGTATATATATATATATAAATATACATAATATTTAAAAATTTGAATCAACTCATCGGACTTAATGTAAAAGTAAATGTTTAAAATATGAATCCACACTCATAAGCATGTGCTAGACAAAGAAATCTAAATGTATGTATTTTAATGCATTTTTCTGGCAGATTTTATAAAAATGTCAATTTTAGTAATATATGTATGATTTCCAATTACTCTATGCTTCAGGAATATTGTATAATATATTAAACTGAATAATGGCTTGTAACATTATATCATAGTTTTTAAAGTTAATGATAAAAGATCTATAATTTCTTTTTAGTTTTTTTATAAGTTTTCTGATATATTGATGTACAACTTAAATTTAAAAAGTCCAGTTGACAAAAAATATTTGCTAAAGTAAGTTGTAAAGACTTTGGTCTTGGGATGTATCCCAGCATTGGAAGACCTTGTCCATTCTTCTACTTTCTTTCTTCTAGCTTTGAATGAATCATCAGACATATCTGATTTGCGCAATTAAACATTTTTGTAAGAGGAATTGATAATAATGTCTATGAAGAAACTACTAGTCTTTGAGTCATTGCTTTGTAAAACAAGATAATCAGACATATTTCAAAAAATAAAATCATGCCCTCCAAAATCTAAAATTAGATAGCTGCAAATATCTGTGTTTACTGATGGAGTATCATTAATGGTAAGTAAAGTCAATAGCACTATATCTTTGCTTGGAAATTTTTTAAATTATTCTGTGTGTACTGAAATATTGTATTATACACCAAGAAGCACTGTACCCCAAAACTTTAAATGTGTTTCTAATTGTGATATGTGTGATTAAAATTAGAACAAGAGCATTTAACAGACGAAAATTTATGGAATATTGTGAATTGTTGAATTTTGGTATATGGTGATCTTAACCTTCATTGTGAAATGTGTTGGCTTTCTGAAGAGCAGATTCTAAGTAGATTTTGTGGAAATTAAAAAATGTTTCTCTAATTTTTTTAGAACTGGGAAATGAACTACCTTATGAAAGAATCCTATTATTTGATAAATACTGGCTATTTGATTTAGTATTTTAATTGATATTCAATTATTTAAATTTAAAACTTACTAGACAAGAATAATTTTTTTTAACTTAGTAAATAACATAACTTTATTTAAAATGAAATTAAAACTTCTTGCACACAATTAGAAAAAAAGGATTTGAGTTATTTTCCATGCTTGGAGTTGCAGAGTGAATGGGCTGAGAATAATGGTAATTTGATCTAAAATACATTGAAAAAAAGGCAAAATTGTTGCAAGGAACATTTGAAAGTTGTTTTTATGATTTTGCTGAAAAAGAAAACTCCATTCTCGGCTTCATAAACATTTTCATTTTGTGAACGAACATGATGTAGATTCCTAGTAACATACAAATGGAACTGATTGATTTAGACACAAATTCATTCTTAAAGCTAAACTTAGATAAGCTTTTTCCAGATCAAAATGCTTTTGATGTAATTAATTTTTAGCGTTGATTATCATGTGAACATTTAAGAACATATACAAAAAAAATCACACATGTGTTACTTTGGAACGGAATGACATTGAGATGTGAAGCATTTTTTATCAATGAATTTAATTGAAAGAAAAACAAGGTCTTGAATAATTTATTCTAATTTGAAGAATTCCCAGTGGCTCTTTCTAACAAATTTAACACCAACAATTACAAGACAAGCTCAAAAGTTTCGTTAATAGTGTTTTCTGTATTATGTGGACTGTGATTAGGTTGGAAAACAAACAAATCTTTGAAATGGGCGTTCATCTGTGGGCATCTGGACTGCATGCTGTCCTCAATCCCATATCTAGTGGTCTTCGATGTGGGAGCCGGCGAATGTGGTGTTTTTCAGTTTGCGGGGAGGCATGATGGTGATTGGCTGTTGCTAGGAGATCTGGAAGGCGTGCCTAAAAGTTTCTTCAGGTTGGAGCTAGAAGAAATTTTGCCTTGGTTGAGAGCTTAGAGGCTGCTCTCTGTTAAACAAATCTTTTGCAATGCTAAGCTTTTTTATTCATCGTTTCGTACAGCCGCTTGTGGTGGAGAATAGGTCTCGACTGCTGCTTTTTACAAAATTATTACAGATGGTGCTATAGTGACGTAACAAACAGTCAGTATTTTTTTTGCTTTATAATAGGTATTGTTTTACAAATAATAATTAAACCATTTACAAAAGTTAATTTTGTCAATAAATGAAATTCTATTAAAAAAGTTACTAAACATATGTTAGGGCCTGGACTCCGAGAGAACTTATAAATCCAAGTTGATTTCACTATCAGCACTTTGCAGCTACAGCACAATCATGAAGCGATCACCCTTTTGTAGGGAAGATCATTCCTGACTATTGTAGCTTAGAGCTTCTTTAAATTGGAGTAAATTAATTCAACTGCATGATTAAATTATCCTTTTACTCCCCTAAGTGTGAAGCAGATTCTATCTTTATCTCTGTTTACCAATCCCTAACCATGAAAGGTAAGACGATATTAAAAGGTCTCGAGTTATATGACACCTCTGAACTCGCCTATCAAAAAACTGGCACATGGTACACACAAAAAAGTTGCCCACTCCTGTTTAAGTTTAATATACTTTTCGTGACAATGTTTCAATAGCTTCGATGCCCTTTTTGTGGCCGCGGTAGCCCAGTGGTTATGGTCATGGACTCGTGACCGGCATGTCGTGGCTTCGAGTCCTGGTACCACTTAAGACCCACCGTATAGAAGGACTGATGTACGCGTTAAATGTATCGAGGTGCAAAGCCCTCCGTTTTCGTGGTTTGGAGAGAGGGGTCTCAGCTCAGGTGTCGTCCTCGTCATTTCATCGAGGCTCAAAATTACGAGGTCCGTTGCTAATAGTTCTCGTGTTGTTTTATAGTGCGACGTAAATATAACTCAATCTCTCTAGATACTTTTTTCATGGAGAGAATCTTCGAGCTCCTCAAAATAGCCATTAACCATACACTCCACCTCTTTATCTTTTTACTACTTAGCCAATGGTTTCAAGTTTTGAAACAAAATAATCCGAGGAAAATAAATCTGGCGAATAAGGTGAGTGAAGAAGCAAATCTTCGCTGATTTAGGCCATCGCAATAACGGATGATTGATTGATTGATTGAGGAGGGACTTGAGAAGCAACAGGCTATTATCTCTTTAAAATGTAATTTTTCTCGGATCATCTGCGAAAAAACTCTGAATTTTCTTTTATTCGACACTGCTTTCTCTAATAATCCTCTGAAGGTGATAGTTCATCGGGTTTCAATTTGGACTATGTTCCATGTAACATTCCTGTGGAAGGTATGATTCACGCGTAAGTTAACAGATCGCGAACGAAATCATTGATTCTATTGCAAGTAGAACACAAACCACCTTTTTCTGCAAACTTAATAGTCAGTATTCTGAAGCCTGACACTGTAACAAAAACAACTTTGGATAAGCAAGAGGATTTGCTTTGGCTATTAGCCGGTACTTAAATTTCTTCACTTTGACACTGAATAGTGATGGAATTTTATATATGAAAACATTTTAAATTTAATTACTGTGAGGGTGGTTTTTTTTTTTTTTTTTTAGAAATTGTGTTTTTTTAAAATAAAGGATAGATTTTTTTAATTTCAAAGTTGTGTGAATTGTCCTCTGAGAAATTTTGTCTTATTTAGGTAGCGAGTATTTCAAGAGTTTTTGTTTTGAGGTCAGTGACATGTGCCAGGGTGCTTTGATTATTTTCTTTATTGAAATTATATAAGAAACTTCAATTACTGGGTTCGATCACTTACTACCTTCCATGCTTCAGTGAAAGCGTTGTTTTGTTTTATTCTGGAAGGTTGAATTTCGTTATCTTTTCTTTATGCTGGGTGGCCTCCCTTGCAGTTGATACACAGCGGGTGTGATGGATGGATTGATTATGAACGTCAAATTTAGAAGCTATATTGGAGACGGATTTGTAATTACGAATTCTAGTCTAATAGCAAGGGCAGCATCTGAATTAGTACTCTACTCTCCAAATTTCACACCATGACAACGTGAGAGCTTTGGGCCTCTTCAGATTTAATGTGCAACAGCCCCTCTACATGGTGGTTCTGAATCGTAATATCTACTATTGTGATCGGTCATAGAGCAATGAATACAAATTTCTTTCATACGGCAAGCTAGAATAGAGATTCCAAATCTCTTTGAAATAGCTCTAAGAGTTTAAGACCAAAAATCGTACTGATAAATTTAAAAAGGTTATTCTTACAGATTTGAGAGCATAGGTATGTTGAATGTTAATAGTCTCAAATACGTCATTTCGAATATTATATAGTAAACCAGATTCTAATATTTGATCTGACGATCGACTTCTTGCTGCAAAGCAATAGGTATGCGGTAAGGATGCATCTTTTTTGGGGTGAAATCCGGTTTCAAATTATGTCCCTTTACTTTTGCTAAGCCAGGAAGTGAACTAAACAAACTGGAGAATTTTTTGAGAGTATTCAATAATTCCAGTCGCTGAACATCTTCTAATTCTTGGCAATCACTGCTTATGTGATCTGTAACATCCCCCATAGATGTTACAGCCATATCTGTTGGAGCATAATGAAGGTCCCCGAAATCTGAGTCTTGATCAAAGATCAACCCAACTTGTCCCACTCTTGCAATGTAAGGACGTAATTTGTTGAAGTGTAACTCTCTTATGCCCCCATCATCTAATTCAACTTTCGCGGAATATGGTCTAGTTATTTCAATTATCGTAGCTGGACCTATCCATGTTTTCATCAATTTATGAGTAGAAGACGAAAGTAGTACCATAACTTTATCTCGTACCTTGAGTTGCTTTTCCCTGGATCGTAAGTTATAGTATGACGCGTAATTATTTTGAGTCGCTTCCGCCGTCTCAGCTGCTATTTCATGAGCCTTTCTTAGCTTTTCTATTAAGTCTTCCAGATACTTTTCTACTGAACGGGAGAGAGTAGTTGGGATTTTTCTTTCTCCTACCCACACTTCTTTGAGAAGAGATATGGGTCCCGAAGGCAAACGTCCTGTATACTAATTGGAATGGCGACATGACTGTTGTACTGTGGGGTATTTCCCTATATGCGAATAAAAAGAAAGGAAGATGGAGATCCCAATCGGACCCATGTTCTTGAACATTCTTACTTAACATGTCCTTCAACGTGCGGTTCCACCTTTCCACGGCGCCCATACTTTCAGGATGCCCTCGAGTGGAAAAACGTGGTGAAACCCCCATAACACTCAGAAACGCTTCAGAAAGTTTTGAGGTGAAATTAGTTCCTTGGTAAGAACAGATCATTTTCAGGAAACCTGTTTGTGTGAAAATTTTCAGAAGGACGTTGCACGTAGTCTTGGCGCTTATTTCCTTGACAGGTATGGCCTCTGCCCATCTCGTGCATAAATCAACTGCGCAAATAATAAAATGATGGTTCCTTCTCGAAGGAGGTTCCAACGGCCCAATACAGTCCACACTCCATACTTCAAAGGGTATTTCGGGTCTGACCAATGGTTGTATTGGGACCCGATCTCTGTAAGTGATTGGCTTCCGAGAGAGAGAAGCTGATAGATCTTACAACTTTCACAAAATCGTTTGACATCTTGTTTTATTGTCGGCCAATAAAATGAGTACTTTATTCTTTGCCTAGTTTTCTGCTCCCCCCGATGTCCACCAAGAGGGACGTCATGCGCCATTTTGAGTACTTCTCTTTTACATTGTGGTAGTACTACCTATGATCGATGTTCTCTCCACAAATATATTCCGAGTGTGTCAATATTCCATTATGTATTTTTACTGAGTTCTTTTGTTTTTCTGCAAGACTCCAGAGTTTCTTTCATGTGTCATCTTCCCTTTGGATTTTTATGAATGTACAACGTGTTTCCTTTCCCTCCGGAAGTCGTTCTTCCTCGTTTGCTTTGCTCAAAGACTGTGTGTAAATTTCAGAGGGGTAAGTTTCTCGGGTCATTTCTTGGTTGGAAATTGATTTTGGATCGTCTGCAGTAATACCTACAACTGCCCTTGAAGATACATAGGAGTTTGCGGGGTTGTGAATAAACTGCGGGGTTGTGAATAAACTGCAGGGTTGTGAATAAACTGCACGCGTTTTCTAACAGCGCTTCATAAGCAGACGAACAGACTAACATGTCGTTAACTAGCCTTTTAGAAACTGCACACATAATGGGTACTACCTCGTGTCTGGAGTCGTCGATTTTCAGGGTGAAAATCTTCAATTCGGTTACTTCACGTTCCCCAAACGCCGACATTATTTGGATTGTCCCTCCACTATCGACGCTCTGTCCCTCCACTATCGACACTCTGTCCCTCGACGACATCTGCTCTTACCACGGATATCTGGGCACCTGTGTCGATGACAGCCTTCAGAATTTCATTCCCACACTTAATGCGGACAAACTTTAACTCGTCTATTTTCTCGTCCTCCTTGGTAGGAGAATATACAGGAATCGCAACCTTAGCCGTTAAAATTGCAGAGGATTGTTCTTGAAAACGTTCTTTGGTCTCCACAGCATTGATCTGGCGATTAGGGGAGGTTTTCTTATGATTTTCAGCATGACACACCCTCGAGGTATGCCCAACTCTTCCACGCGAATAGCAAGTAAGTTTAAATGTTGGCTGTTTAGGTTCTTGTTTGAAAGGCAATTTATGCCTTTTACTCTGAATATCATTTTTAATTATTGGATGTTCTTTTTTAATATTAGATCGTGAATCTGACGTATTGCTGAGGGACATTTCAGGTTGATTAGTTTTCTTGACACACTCGACCGAACATTTTCGTAGCCGTCCAATTTGTCTGCCAATACAGATGGTTCACAAAATTTGGCCCATTCATCCACGAAGTGCTCTCTTATATCCCCCGGCACGCGTTTTTTGAGCTGATCAGTTATTATTAAATCCTTCAATGATTTGAAATCCTTTACTTCCATTCCATCGAGCCATTCTTCGAAGTAACTCGTAATTTCGAACACAAAATCACGCCAAGATCTAGCAGGTATGCGCTGATGTTTCATGAATTTTTGCCTGAAGGTCTCTGGGCTCATCTTAAACCTTTTTAATAACACTCCTTTTATGTAGTCATAGTTGTCAAATTTATCTTCTGATTCTCTGGCTATTAGCTGAGTAATTTCGGACGGCATGCGTGCCAAAAGAGCCGATACCCGATTCGTTTTCTCTACTCCAATACGTTTCGCTTGTCTCTCAAACAGGGTTAGGAAAAGAACGATATCTCCATCCCTTATGTCGAAATTCGGAATGATTTTATTTAAATCACTAACACTCTTGTTTTAAGCGGGCGTAAATTTTCAAAATCGAATCGCGATCTTCCGATTTCCAAGCGCATTTTCTCTAACTCGAATTCGCGTTGTTGCTGCTCGATTGCATGCTGCCTGGCGATTTTTTCCTCACTTTCCCTTTCAAAGCGTACCTCTACAATAACAGATAACTGAACTCTAACGAACTCTTCTTCGTAATCTTTGCTACCGATTATGATATTCTTTAAATCTATATTCGTCATTTTATCTGACACCTTCTGACCTAACTCCTCAGCCAACAAAACTAAATCTTACTTTTTAGCTTTCCCCAAAAATGCCATTTGAAAATTTTTTTTTCTTAAAATATACTCAAACTAACCAATAATTGGACGAAAATAACACTAAAAGGAATTGCAAAATTAAGTACCCCACACATATATCTTTCATTAAAACACACACAAACAACGTCCGCTATGATAACTCAATACTCAATGAATTAGGAAGAAATCAAAATAAATGTATTATATGTTTCGCAATATGCCACAAGTGTACTTAAATAGCTAATAAAATAAAAACTTAATATATTACTGATTATATCACTTAAAAAATCCTCACTTCAAAATATTACTGATACACAATAATCACTTGAAATATTACCGATACACAATAATCACCTAAAATATTACCGATACACAATAATCTCTTAAAATATTACCGATACACAATAATCTCTTAAAATATTACCGATATGCACAACTTAATCTATTCCTGGCTGGAATAATAGAACACTACAAAATATATTGGGTAGTTTTTCTCCAATTTAAACTGATAATATTTTTTTTTCACATAAATCGAAAAAATACTATGCGTACATAAACACAAAATAATTTAATTGACATGAAGTACGTATTATTCTTTAGCATTAATTTTTCAATAAACCCAATTGCTATTCACTGACATGAATTTATTACTGTACATTACAATATATATATATATATAAAACATACAATCTTTCCACGTTAATTTTCAACTATAAAACTGTTTCAAGTAACTCGTATATTTTACCAATTTACATTGCTTAATGCATTAAAATACGAATACAATTAACCAATTATACGTATTAAACAACTTGGAATATATAGCTTAATGAGTTTTCCAAAACACTCATAAAATACAATAAGTAATTCGGGTAGTTACTTATCAACAACAATCTTATATAGAATTGCATCCAAAAAAAAAATGTTAAATACACATATAAATCGCGAACTGATGTTCGAACTGTGTCTGTCCGAGTGTAACACAAATATCCTAAATGCAGGAATAACTGACTTAAGAACTGATATTCTAACCCTTACCAGCAAAAATGATAAGTTATACACTGATGTATAATAATTTTAATTTGAACTGGCGTTCAAAATTTTATAACTGCATGGATATGCAATAAAATATAATACTGAGAGAATTAATGATTTTTTGAAGCTTTCCTTAATTTATAGAACTGATGTTCTAAAACTTACTTTCCATTGATATGGAACAAGAATAATAAAATATATACTGATGTATATAATAATTCAAAATTGAACTGGCGTTCAAAAATTTACAACTGCATGGATATGCAGAGCAAAAAAAAAAAAAAAAAACGTACACTGACGTATACACAAATAAAATCAAAATTCTCTCTTACTAAAATGGATGTTAAACAGTATAATTGTATAAATTTCTCTCGTCTTACATTACAGGGAGTTGCAAGCAAAAACTCTTACTTGATTCATTTCTTCGCGGGAATCCAAAAAACTCGAAATTTCAGGTTCTAACTAGTCCAGTTTGGTTTGCGCTCCTAAAGTTTGATTCTAATCAATGGGCACGGAAACAAATTAAGAACATGATGTCTAAATTTTAAATATTAAGGTTTATTTTAAAGAAAAAAAACATTTAAGGAAAAACAGTATACAGTTAGCAACACTCGGACATGACTTCACTCCGTCGTACCCAAAGACCGAATGAATTCTTTCCTAACCCCCCAAGGAGGGAAGGGGATTTCCGTCCCCTGTCCAGCTTGACCACATGGTGAAACTTCATATTCCACATGCCAAGGGGGGGAACTACCCATCTTTTCCCCTCACCCTGCTACCCTGTAGCAGGTGTTAGGGGAAAAGAATTTAAATATCATTATTTTTAATTTCATAATCTGTTTATCTTTCTTTGAATGCGACACTTCGATAAGAATATCAACAGCGTTTTCTTTTTTATAAGTGTTGCATCTCTTCCACCACTCCTAGAAATAATCTTACGAATGAGAATTGCAGAAACCTTTTTAATGAGTCATCTGTTTCCTGTATAATAAATAATCTAGAATTTTTTGTATTCATCGTGTGACGGGCTCACGCGTTTTTTCATTAACATGTCCTTTTGGGGCCAGAATGAAAGGCAACTCTTTTCCAACCAACCCAAGAAGTAAAGCGTGAATGAAAGGTGCAAATTAGGAAGCTTTTAAATAACAGAAGTTTAGAGTAAGCTGTGGGGCATTTGGGAAATGTTATGATAGTCCGCATTTCAAGTGCGAAGAGGTTTTGAGAAGTTAAGTGATAGTCAATATAAGTTACCCGTGATAGAGAGTCCTTAGGTCAAGGTGCATACCATTGCACTCCAGTGAACCACAACTTCAACTAGGATCAGACAGATTGATACTTCGTTGGACATTAAAGGTAGAAATGACTATCCAAATATTCGAATCTGTGATTGCATTGAAATTAAGCTTAGGCTAGTTAGTTATTGATAGTGGTCCGAGTTACATTATTTCGGTATTATATATTGTATGTTTAGCCACCGTATAGATTCTCTCTCATATCATATTATTATCTAATATGTTAAAGGTTTAAATTAAGATCTTAATAAAGTCCATTTAAGATCATGGCTAGTTCTTCATTTATTCCTACACCTCTAGCTCACGCTGATAATCTAGGACAGGGGTGTCCAACCCGCGGCCCGGGGGCCGCATGTGGCCCACCTGGAATAATTTTGCGGCCCACGAAATTCTTTACAGCTTTAGAAAATTCGACTATTTTGTACAATATGTTTTGTTTAAAGAGGTGTTTTTTTTAAAAAAATAAATCCCATAACTCTTGTTATTTTATCACGTTACTTCTGTTACTGCGAATCTCTCTCTCTCTCTCTCTTTTTTTTTTTCTAAATTGAAGTTTATCAAACATAAATCGTGTGCTCAAACTTAACGCACGAAAATCTGCAACATCAATTACGATACCCAAAATACACATGCACTGAGATCGACTTGCAAAAACTATGTGAAAGAGTTGAGAAAGAGATATCTCACTAATTAAATAAAATAAATATTTGATCATTGCATTACTATACTAACTATGTTTGTGTACATGAAAAACAATGAAAACAATAATAATATATCAGTCTGTTTTAAATTTTCACTCCAACAAATGTTTGTAATGGATCCAAAGCTAATATAAAGATATACATTTTTATATGCGGCCTGCGGGATCGTAAAGTTCTTCCGAAGTGACCCGCGAGGTCATTTGAGTTGGTCATCCCTGATCTAGGAGAAGGGCACCAGAGGGGGGAGTTCCCTTACAATCGTTTCGATTTAGAGCTAGAAAACTTAGCTTTATTGATGGAGTTATGCCTTTATCAGGCCAAAAAGAAGTTAAACAACTATAAAGGCCAAGTAGATATTCCATTTAATGTCTTCCTATCAGGAATCAAATCAGATATCCCTTTATTTATCTTTGCTTCGTTTGTCTTCAACTTTTTGGCCTGTGTTGGGCCGATTTTTTTCTTATTCCATGGGGGAAATAATTGTACCATCTGTAACTACTAGAGAATTCTACAAAGCTAGACAATGAGCTGTCTTCACATAACGTAAACAGAGGACAAGGCTGAAGCCAAGAAGAATTTCTCGAAATGGGTGAGATACCAGCCGCTTAGCTATTCACAACTATGGCTTTCAATCTAAGTCGTTTTAAACAGAAGCTATCTTTTAAGGTGTCCCCGACGGCGCACGCGATTTCGCTTCCACGGACCCTTCCCGCACAAAGGTTCTTTTCCGTGCCCAAACGTTATACTTCGCGTGAGAAGTTATGACCCTTAAGGCAGGGCTAAACATGCAGAGAATCGGTAATGATGTGCCACCCGCCCTTCTAATTTGTTAAATATTGCATATTATTTTAAAATACTTTATAATTATTTAGAAATTTTTCATGGGGTCAATTAGGAAAAAATAGAGAAAAAAAGGGATTAGAACACGAAATCATAAAAGGTGAATAAAAAATCTGTGTACATTTAACATAAGAATCGTAAACATAAATTCCCTAACAAAGCTATAATAAGTAAATGTGAAGGAAAATAAGGGAGGAAGTGTAGGAAAAGGTCAATGGGTTCCTCGATGCCCGCATTTCGCTAAAGAAGGCGCGCCCTAGAGAAAAACAAATGCATCTGAATTGCTGATTTCGCTGTATAAATAGAGCTTTAGCGGGTGTTGATATATATAATAGTCTATGGCTGTCACACGCACACACTAGTGGTAAAACGCTTTGTTAGAAGTCACAATGGCTCGATGACTACAGAAAATGCCTTATGAGAAAGTTAACAAGTTTGAGAAGGAAAACCAATAATCGGCTTTTGAGGGGGGATTTTTCCTTATCATGCAATAGCATATTATAAAAGACTCAGTGTCATTGCAGTGATAAGAGCTAGGAAGCGATGGGCTCACGAGAACCGGATAAGTCAGAAATCCGGCTGTAGACGATGAAAAGTTACGTCGGCATAGTGTGATAGACACTTATCTGGGCTGAAAATTGGAAACTTTATCTCGAGCTTATAATCGACAGAACATTGGATCATTGCTATATGTGTGTCACTGTCTTTTCCTTCAATTAATTAGCATCTGCTGCATATAAGAGTTCTTTTGTATAGGATTCCTTTCATTTCAGGACATTTGAGCCTACGGCTTCAATGGGTCCATCGATGTGGACACTGGTATACCGGTTGGCGATAAGTCGTCCCTTCCGATGAATCTTGAAATAGCCGCAATAGCCTAGTGGCATCCAGCTTATAATATAAAAGAGTTGAACTAAAATAACTAATCATGAATTGAACTAAAATAACGTTTGGAGCAATTCTGAAAGTTCAAAGTAGTTCAATCACGATTATGGGTAGCTTGAGTGAAGTTAGGCATTCAAGTCCATGTTTTCTCGAAGATTGCTATGCAGAATAGAGGAAGGGTGCTTCCATCAATTTCATATAAGCCTCAAAATACTCCCGTATCGTAGTGTGAAAGTTGTTGTAACGTTTGAAAAAATAACGGTAGCGTATTCTTGGTTAATTAAAATATGGAATTTATTTACGTCATAACTATTGAAAATTATTTACAAAATGATACATTAAAGTTATTAAAATTAATTATAGATTGTTAGAGTCCACTATTTTGTGAGAGGAGGATTCGTTCGCCACCGCTCTCGTGCAAGTTCAAAGCATCTCTCCCCTCATCTTCCGGTCGGGTTCAAACAGGGGTTGCCCTGCACCTGCAAATGCACGTGTGGGTGTCGGTCTACAAAGAAACCGACCAGATGTTGTTGTTTTCGAGAAGTGACGTTACAGCTCTCGCCCTCTCCTATGGAACTTTTCCGTTGAGAAAAGTTTAATGGGATGACGATGAGACACAACTGACAGATTACCGACACATCCCTTCATCAAGCTCCACTATATTTCTGAGCTGCAATTTTAATTACTAAAGAAAACGCTGAACTAAATTTGGAATTACTTATTTCTAGTGAGTGAGTGTTCTTGCTAGGGAACTTACACAAATCCATATTACGAAATAGCAATGTAAGCAATGTAAGAAAACATACTATACATTAAATAAAAATACAAACACTCCTGTCACAATGCCTAGTATCAATTATACTAACAACATGTTATATCAAATGCTAGTGTAAGACCTTGCACATAAAATATTCTTCGCCACAATACTTAAATAAAATTATACTAACGACATGTGTGTGTTGATATGATATGCGAAGTGTACAACCTTACACACAAAATATTTTTCACAATATGCCTCTTGCGTAAACTAAATACTCATGTATATTTTAAAACCCTATACACAAAATTAAGCATATTAATACATTTGCTTTTCATGGCTTTATCTTTTGACACGCATCTCCATTCGATATGATATACAGTACTAGTAAATAAATAAAATTTAATACAATTATTAACCTTTAACTAAAAAACATAAGCAACAATTATTATTCATGAGCAAGAGAACATTGTTAACAATTCCTAATTATCTATCACCGATCTGCTGAGACTATCTGCATTTTTGTGACTTTTACCCGACCGATGTACAATTCTAAAATTATATGGTTGCAAAGCCAAAGCCCATCGCATCAATCTAGGGTTAGAACTAACATTTCTATTCAACCACACCAACGGGTTGTGATCGGTCATAACTAAAAATGAATTTCCATCTAAGTAATAATGTAACCTTTTAATTGCGAAAACAATACTAGCACATTCCTTCTCCGTCGTACAATAACGCTTCTCTACCTCTGAAAATTTCTTACTCAGGTAAAGGATTGGATGCTCCTCACCTTGTTCAGTTAATTGGGTTAAAACTGCTCCCATACCTGCGTTCGAAGCGTCCGTTTGAACAATGAATTCTCGTTCAAAATTTGGCGCGTACAAGACGGGCTTATCAATTAGTTTCCCTTTTAGTTCTCGAAATGCGTTTTCACACTCGGTCGTCCACTTAATTTCTCCCTTCTTTGCTCTTCCCTTCAACGCATCCGTCAACGGAGCAGCGATTACCGAGAACAGATTTATATATTTTTGGTAATAACCCGCTATACCTAAGAAAGCACGTATTTGGGTTTTCGTGCGAGGGGTAGGGAACTCTAGAACAGCCTGAACTTTGATCTCGGAAGGGGTGCGAAAACCCTGACCCACAATGTGACCCAAAAATTTGACATTTTGTTGCGCAAACTTACACTTTGAAGGTTTTATCGTTAACTTAGCTCTCTTTATTCTCTGCAGAACCGTTTCCATATGTTTAATGTGCGACTCCCAAGTATCTGAGAAAATTGCGATATCGTCTAGATACGGGACAACGAAATCCTCTAGTCCGTTAAGTAATTCAGCCATGAGTTTACTAAAGAAATATGGAGCATTCTTTAATCCGAAACTCATCCTTAGGGGTCGGTATGTACCAAAGCTAGTACAGAAGGCTGCGTATCGCTGTGCTGTTTTACTCAAAGGTATTTGCCAATATCCCTTAGATAAGTCAAAGACGGTAATAAATTTAGCCGCCGATACTTTTTCTACGCGTTCTTCGATATTCGGAAGAGGAAAATATTCCGTTCTAATGATCCCGTTTAATTTCCTGTAATCTATACATGGACGAGGTTCTTTCCCAGCTACCTCAACTAAAATCATAGGGGACATGTAATCCGATTCTCCTACCTCAATGATTCCTAATTTTAACATTCGGTTAATTTCGTTTTTTAAGATTTCATTTTGTCGGTGCGACATTCGATAGGGCTTCGTCCTAACTGGTTGATCGCTAACTAACTGGATTTCGTGTTCAACCAGATTAGTTAAACCGGGATTGTTTGAAAAACATTTAGAGTATTTATTTAATAATTCGCGCAGTCGATCCATTTGTTTGTCGTGAAGGTGTTTGTTCAACTCGCTAGCCTGGATTACGTCCTCGAAATCATAAATGAGAGAATTGTTTTCTAAGTATGGGATTTCTAACTCCTGGTCTGCGAGAGAGTTTTTTGTTTCATCATTAATAATTACGTTAACGTGTTCTGGCCTTTTGTAATATGGTTTTAGCATATTTATATGATAGATTTGAGATGTTTCGCGTCTGCCGGGGATTTCGACTAAATAGTTCGTTTCCGAAATTTTATTTAAAATTGTCCCGAGACCTATCCACTGCACTGCTAATTTATTTGCTCTGGATGTAGCTAACACTAGGACTAAATCTCCATCCTTAAATTCACGTTTTACTGCGTTTTTATCATACCAAGTTTTCCGCTTAACTTGCATTTCCTCCATTTTATTTATAGCTACTTCTTGACATCTTTTTAATCTCTTTATTAACTTAAACATATATTCAGTGACGAGATTACCATCTTCTTCCGGTTCCATCCAATGTTCCATTACTAACGTCTCTGGGGTTCGCAAATTTTTCCCATACACCAACTCTGACGGTGTATACCCTGTACTTTCGTGAGATACAGTTCGTAACGCTAAAAGAATTGACGGAAGATGTTTGTCCCATTCGGAGCCTGCATCTAAACATAAGACTCGTAAGAGTCGTTTCAACGTTCGATGAAATCGCTCAACAGGGTTACTCTGTGGATGATACACAGAACTATGTCTGACAAGTATTCCGAATCTTTCAAAAAACTCGGTAGTCAGAGCACTAGTAAAAGAAGTACCCTGGTCACATTGTATTTCACGGGGAAACCCCATCCGACTAAAGATGTTTAACAGCGCATCTGTGACACTAACGGAACTAATATCAGACACCGGAATAGCTTCAGGGAATTTTGATGACATGCAAATGGCCGTGATAAGATATCGATTCCCTTTAGATGTGATTGGGAGAGGCCCACATGCATCAATATTTAGCTTAGTAAAAACCTCCTGAATAACAGGGACCAATTTTAGTGGAGCTTTCTTTTTATCATTGGGCTTCCCAGCCCTCTGACACTGATCGCAAGTTTTTACAAACTGTTCCATATCTATAGCAATTCGGCCAGTAAAAATATCGGTTTAATTTGTCTTTGGATTTCGTAATTCCCAGGTGTGCAGATGTTCCCTCATGACACAATGATTTAATAGGGTCGCGCAACCCTTCCGGCACTACTATTAACTTCACCACGTTACCTAACTTATCTTCACGATTTTTGACCAATAATTCCTTCTCTAGCGAATAAACCTGATTGGTAACCTGCACTTGACTGGCTGCCTGTTCGTATAAGGGTTTAATCTCCTCGCTATTTTTTTGAGCATTGATTAAATTTTCTCGCGTAACCCTTAGCAGCGCTAATTCCGGAACATATTCCTGGAGTGCAGGTATTAAAATTTCGTCCTCTGCATCCGAAGAAACAATTATAACCTCATCTTCCCCTTTTTTAGCATCACCACTATCTATTCCCCTTTCTTCTCTAGCCGCTTTGACTTGAGACCTTGTTTGGACAGCATTCAATATTTCGACTGGCAGGAAATTATAGCCTAAATTTCCTTTTATTAGCTCGGCCGTTTTATTTCCAAGCAAATATCGACTGTGTTGATTTAAGTGATTTCCACAAACCGCTGCCTTGGTTTGCACCGTTCCAAAATTTCCGGAAATTTCCACGACCGCCAAAGGTAAACAAACTAATTCTGGGCTTAACGGTTGTTTTACCCAAACGTTTTCACCAGAGAAAGAAGAAGGATTTATGTATTTTGCACATACTAAATCTATTGTCGCTCCCGTATCTCTAAGAATGTCTATCTCGTGACCATTCACAGAGCCCTTTGTTGTATATGAATTAAGAAAATCCGGGTTTTCATTTCCTTCAATATTATTGAGAGTTTCCGTCGTTTTGTTTTTTATTAGTTTAGGGCAAACGGCTTTTATATGTCCAGGCATATTGCAATGATAACATCTTTGTATCACGCGTTTTTCAAAAGTTCTCTCTCTAGTACTCTCCGGAACAGAAGCTCCTAATCTAGGGGAAGTTTTCCCAAATCTATTTTCTTTTTCCTTGACCCCTGAGTATGTCAAAATTTTATCATTTCTGCCCCACCTATCCATGGGTTTCGAATTTACCTTTCGGACGTCCTCATAATTATCAAAGAGTTCTGCTATTTGAGTAGCTGATTTAAGGTTTGCCCAATTATCTAAAAAATGATCTTTCATACTAGCATTGGCGCGTTTTTTAATTGATCTACCACCATTAGATCTTTAATATCTTGAAAGGTATTTATTTCTAAGCCAATCAGCCACTCATCTAGATAATTCGTAATTTCAAAAGTGAAATCCTTCCAGGTGCTATCGGATTTTTTCTGGTGTTGGACAAATTTTTGCCGAAAGACCTCCGGACTTAACTTGAATCTTTTAAGTAATAATTTCTTTACATAATCGTAATTTTCGGCTTGTTCCTCCGGTTCGCGAGCAATAAATTGCACGATCTCTAGGGGTAAAAAACCCAATAATTGCCCCACCCACTCTTTCTTTTCTATTGACGCCCTTTTAGCCTGGCGTTCAAAGATCACTAGATATAAACTAATATCTGACTGCTTAGGATCGAAATCTGGGATCAATTTTTTAAGATTAAATTAGAGGTTACAGAGCATGCATTTGTAGAATCGTTTGATTCATCATTTACCCTAAATCCTGATTCTATTTTAAACCTTTCTAAATCAAATTTCAGCTGTAATTCTTTCTCTTTTAATGCCTGCTCCTTTACTAACTCCTCCAATCTTATTTTTTCAGCCCTTTCTAACTCTTCCAATCTTTTTCCGTTTGCAATGATAGTCTCATACAGATTTTTAACAAAATCCTCTTCATAACCTTCACTGTTAGTGATTGCAATTTTTATGCTAGGGACAGTCATATTTAAAGTGGCATTTATTCCTAATTCCTCAGCAAGTTGCAACATGTCTTGCTTTTTCCCTTTACCAAGGAAAGCCATTTTTTTTTAAACAATATCAAATAAATGTCACGCTAAATTTTGCACTATTGTTACTATTCTCTATTAATACAATAACACTGGTCCCATGCATACACAGAAATACACAAAGAAAAAACTTAACACTAAAAATAATCAAAATCATTCAAGAGACTTAAAACACAATAAATCTTAAGCTAAAATTGCACACAATGCTTGAAATACAATTACAATTCTCTAGAAACAAAATAACACTGTTCCCATGCAAGAAAAAACACTAAGTATTTCAAAATTTCTAAAGAACACTTTAACCAAAATTCCTAATACAATATGCAGTTTGCAACTCAAAAATATAACAGTACTCACCCATTTGAAGTACTCAGCTTGCTGTCAGAAGCAAATTATGTGCACTAGTGGTTTTGAACTCTTCCGTGTGAACAATGGTCCTTTTGACCAATCTTGAATCTTTCACTCTTAACAATAAGTGTGGTCAGTTTGACCAGCCTTGAATTCACTCGTGGTACGGCTTCCGAAAATCGCTTTTCCTTCGGACACTCTCGCCGTTAACACTATAGATCAGTTTGATCTTCTATGAGCAGGACGCTCTCTTTCTCCGAAGCTGAGTTCAATTGCAGCACGGCTTCCGAAAATCGCTTTCCCTTCGGACACTCTAGCCGTTAACACTATAGATCAGTTTGAACTTTGAGCAGGACGCTCTTTTTCTCCGAAGCTGAATTGAATCGCAGCACGGCTTCCGAAAATCGCTTTCCCTTCGGACACTCTAGCCGTTAACACTATAGATCAGTTTGATCTTTGAGCAGGACGCTCTTTTTCTCCGAAGCTGAATTGAATCGCAGCACGGCTTCCGAAAATCGCTTTCCCTTCGGACACTCTAGCCGTTAACACTATAGATCAGTTTGATCTTCTATGAGCAGGACGCTCTCTTTCTCCGAAGCTGAATTGAATCGCAGCACGGCTTCCGAAGATCTCTTTTCTCCCTGCGTTGCGGTCCGTCCGTAAAAATCCAAAATTTTCCTCCTCTCACGGGTCCTGAATGCTAACTTTTTATCCCAAAGCGCTGCCACCAAAACTCTAAGCTGTAACGTTTGAAAAAATAACGGTAGCGTATTCTTGGTTAATTAAAATATGGAATTTATTTACGTCACAACTATTGAAAATTATTTACAAAATGATACATATTAAAGTTATTAAAATTAATTATAGATTGTTAGAGTCCACTATTTTGTGAGAGGAGGATTCGTTCGCCACCGCTCTCGTGCAAGTTCAAAGCATCTCTCCCCTCATCTTCCGGTCGGCGAGCTAGATTCCTCGGGGGGTCAAACAGGGGTTGCCCTGCACCTGCAAATGCACGTGTGGGTGTCGGTCTACAAAGAAACCGACCAGATGTTGTTGTTTTCGAGAAGTGACGTTACAGTTGTGCTCAGATGTCGTTCTCGGAACTTGATGTTTTGTAACAGCGAGATAGCAGTCATGTTGCTGCTAAAAATAGCTCTGTTATTCATCCTTAAGTAATACAATTACCCTTGAATGTGCATGCGTTGCTCGAAAAGAAAAAGTAATTATATCCAAAGAGTTCTAAATTTAATTGGTGATAAATTCTACTTGGGTGAGTGAGTGAGTGAATATTAACTTCGCACTGTTCAGCTACACGAGGGCTTTTGGTGACGGACATCGTAATTTTGAACCATGGTCAAGTGACGAGGACGACACCAGAGCTGGCATCCCCTCTCCTAATTACCACACCACACCAACGAGAGGACGTTTGAGCTCTCGACAGATTTAACGTGCATCGCTCCCCTACACGGCGGTCTTTAGTGGTACTGGGCTCGAACTCATGACATGCCAACTATGATCCGATGCCTTGAACACTGGGCTACCGCAGCCCCTGAATTCTACTTGGGAGATAAAAACCTAGTGATAAATCCTACTTAAGTCAAATCTTATAAGGGTTCTTACAATTAAAAAAATAACCCTGAGAAACACTTCTTTAAAGTCAAGTTTCTCAATCACTTTTGGAGTGAGGGAGAGAGTTGAAGAGAGAGGGAATTTGTAATTTTTTCCTCCATGAACAAGTATTTCTGCGAGCCTAAGTATAAAAAATGTGGTATGTAAACAATGCTTACGCAACTAAACAATTTCTAAGGACTAATCAGGAAAAAAAATTGTTCGAAAACAGTTGTTTGGGGAAGTATACATAATAACTATTAATTTACCACTCACATTAAATAGAAATAAAATATTCATTCTGATTACTTGAGGGCATATTGTTTGCTTTATCATAAATTCCATCTTAGTTAAATATTTGATACTGCGGGAGATTTTACTTGAATTTTCATATGTGTTTTGATTTTTAATTGTTGCGTTGATTTTTTAGTTTTGTTAAAACTTTTACAATCGCAACTTGAGTTAGGCAGCACTGTCTTTTAACTGCTTTCCTCTATGGCGATATTAATTAGAAACAAATTATTTTAAATTTTAAACTATTTTCATATCTTTTTAGTTTATTTTTGTGTTTCCTTTTTCTCTCTACACTGGTGTTCAAAAAAGAGAATTTTCAGATTTGGTTGATTATCTCTAGAATTACTGAACAGATTTGTTATGAGATTTGCCATGTACATAGGGTTGATGTAATGCAACAACAATAAATTATAGTTTTAAAAAACTAAAAAGCACTCTTTTATGTTCAATCGAACTAAAAAGTAAAATAAATCCTTAATATAAGAATGAAATTATTAACGAGAAAATTAATGTCATTGGGGTAAAAACGTGAGGTACTCTATTAAATTTTTACACTAACTCAACATTTCGGAGTAGAACCAGTAAGAAATTATAGCAATTGATATAGAGCACCCCACGCTTTTACCCCAATGACATTAATTTTATCGTTACTAATTTCATTCTTATATTAAGAAGGATTTATTTTACTTTTTAGTTCGATTGAACATAAAAGAGTGCTTTTTAGTTTTTTTATATAAACTATAATTTATTTTTCATTTTTTAATTCGATCTACAATAAAAACATGTATTTTTTAGTTTTTTTAAGTTATCATTTATTCATTGATGAATTAATCTTAAATACGTCGTTTTTTAAATTCTGGAATACTCATTGGCATCCTACCAGTGCGTCGATAGAGCCTGGTTTTTAATATGCCCTCTCCCCAAGGGAGGCGCGCCCCACAGTTTGAGAAACGCTGCGTAAGAACACAATTTTTTTTCTCACATGCACGAGTCTTATGTATATATTTCCGTTTTCTGAAAAACTAGGCAATTGTTTATAATAGTATGGTAAGAAATTGCTGACGCAAACATTTTCACTTTTATAGGCTTTTAAACGCAAAATCTGGAAACGGTACAATGAATTAGTCGCCAGATCTGGAAATCGTTATTCCTGGTTATCATGATCAGGACAATGGAACAAAATTATGAAATTATTGTATTGTCATCGGTCTTTGACAAGTGGGCAAAATTTCGAATTAATCTGACCTTTTAAAGCGTGTAAAAATCGAGTTCAAAGATTCCGTTACATACAAGGGAAACTTATAAAAGTGTGTCAAAACAAGTAATATAAAAAAAAGTAAATCAATTGCTACTTAGATCAACAAAGAAAAATTTTACTTTAACTACTTTTTATTAAATAGTTATAATTAATATCAATATGTATATACATATGACAAAATCACAACATTAAGTGGTAATTAATTTTTATTAATTATTATTAAAGTATCGTATTGTCATTCAAAACAACCGTGTACATAAAATTTCAGTTCAGCTGAATGCTTTAAAACGTGAGAAAAAAAATCTTTTAAAGTTTTGACCCAAGTCGTTAAAAATGAAACCAACATGGCTGTATCTGTAATTCTTTAAATAATTAGTTTCAGTCAATTAATTTTAATTAATTATCGTACTTTTACCCAAAACAATAGTGTATAGAAAATTGCAGCTCAAACGAGCACTTTAAAATGTGAGGTAAAAACTTTTTAATGTTTTGACACAAGTCGTCAAAATGGTCACTAAGTTGCCAAAAATGATGCCAACTTGGCTGTATTTATAATTCTTTGAATAATTAGTTTTAATCAATTAATTTTTATTAATTATAATTAAATTACTGTACTGTAGTCCAAAATAATCATGTATATAAAATTTCAGCTCAAATGAGCGCTTTAAAGTGTATTTTATTAGCGATTGAAAATTCCACGAAAATAAATAAATAAAGGGTGTTTTTTTTAGAGGTATAGAACTTTAAATTGCAATAAAATAACGATGTATTATTCGATTGACATGAATTTTTTATTCGAAAGATAATCTTGTGGCATTACATTTTAAATATGATTTCTGGCATAGGACTGCCACGGCTGGCTCGGATGTAGTCCAATCTGGACGTCCAATTTTCGATGACTTTTTCCAACATTTGTGACCGTATATCGGCAATAACACGGCGAATGTTGTCTTCCAAATGGTCAAGCGTTTGTGGTTTATCCGCATAGACCAATGACTTTACATAGCCCCACAGAAAATAGTCTAGCGGTGTTAAATCACAAGATCTTGGAGGCCAATTCACAGGTCCAAAACGTGAAATTAGGCGGTCACCAAACGTGTCTTTTAATAAATCGATTGTGGCACGAGCTGTGTGACATGTTGCGCCGTCTTGTTGGAACCACAGCTCCTGGACATCATGATTGTTCAATTCAGGAATGAAAAAGTTAGTAATCATGGCTCTATACCGATCACGATTGATTGTAACGTTGTGGTCTTCAACGTTTTTGAAGAAGTATGGACCAATGATTCCACCAGCCCATAAAGCACACCAAACAGTCAGTTTTTCTGGATGTAACGGTGTTTCGACATACACTTGTGGATTAGTTTGTTGACGTAGCCATTCAACCAGAAGTGCGCTTCATCGCTAAACAAAATTCGCTTATAAAAATCGGGAACAACGGCAATATCGTTTTGGGCCCATTCGACGAATCTACGCCTTGCTTGATGATCGTTTGGCTTCAATTCTTGCACGAGTTGGATTTTGTAAGCACGCAAACCCAGATCCTTCCACAAAATCTTCCATAAAGTGGATGGACACAGATCCAATTCCTGTGCTCGATGGCGGATGGACTCATTCGGGTCTTCCTCAATGCTACGCTCTACAGTAGCAATAGCTTCTTCTGTACGCACCGTACGGCGTCTCTGGGGATGCGATTTATCAATTAGAGTAAACGTGGTGCGAAAACGTTCCATAGTTAATCGAATTAACTGCTCTGATGGACGATTTTGTCGACGATAAAATGGACGTAGTGCGCGATACGTATTCCGCACAGAACCATTATTTTCGAAATAAAATTGCACAATTTGAAAGCGTTGTTCAGGAGTGAGTCTATTCATGAGGAATTGCCAAACCAAACTGAGAATAAATCACTTGACAGCTGTTAAATCGGTCGCCATCTTGGAAAGTAATGCCAACTTAAACTTCTATACCTGGAAAAAAACACTCTATATATAGAGAGTGTGAGCTGATAGTAGGAATTGAAAAAGCAACATTCAACAGTTTTAATATACACTCAGGATCGTGTGTGACACTTATCGGAGTTGGAAGGTATGAAACAGCAGTTGTTGAATATAACAAAACAAGTTGGTTATGGAGATGGAGGTTACAAGATGGAGGCCTCGCACCGTGATTTTATACTGGAAATAAGGAAGTTTATGAGTTCCCACTTGTTCATCAACTCTGTGTTTCTTCCTTGGATAGTTCTCGGAGGGAAGTTGCTAGTTGCAATTGCCCTTCTCAGAGCGTCCCAGGCATGTTCTATAGGGCGGTGCCTCTCCAACTTTCAATATTTGTGACCAAATTTTCAATCCTAATTTTCATCGCCCCCCTCCTTTTCAATAATAATGTACTTTGATGCTAAAGCTACAATGTGGCTTTAAATATAAACCGTGCAAATTATCAAAATAAGTATTAAATTTTGTATATTTTACTTTTAAGTAGTAGATATTTTAAGTAAATTACTTTTAAATAATAATTTTTTTAAATAATCTCTTATTTTAGAAACACTCGAACCCCCTCTCACTTCGAGAGGCGCGCCTTCAGTTTAGGAATCGCTGCTATAGGGTTGAGATCTGGCGATCTGACTAGCCAATCCATCCTGCAAATATCCTCACTTTCCAGAAATTCGTTAACCAGATGTGCTCTTTGTGGCCTCGCGTTGTCATCCATTGAAATGAAATCAAGGTTAACTGAACCCCTGAAAAGGCAAACATAGAGCTCCAAGACCTCATCCCTATATCTCAGAGCAGTCACAGTGCCTCTTTTAAAGACATAGAGGTGTGTGCGGCCATCCAACGCCAGACCATCAAGCCTGATCTATCGTATTGTCGATTTCCTGGACATTGGAGGACAGGTAGGTAGTCCCTGGTTCTCTACATATGAAAGCATGGCGAGAATTATTGGTTAGGTTGAATTGAAACACACACACACATCAGCATAGAATAGTCACCCATTGATGCATACTCTAATCTCTGTGATTTCTGCACCATTTTAAACGGACGCTATTGTTCGCACTACTGAGCGGGACGCAAAAAAACAACAAGTCTTCTCTCATGAAATCTTCTGGAAACAGTCACCCTTGAAACTCGGATTCCTGTGGCCACATACAGCTTACAAAAATGCAAAAGAGGTGTAACATCCCTGTTATGTCTCGTTTTAATGATAAAATGGTCATCCTATCTGGCTGTCGTGGCTTTAAGACGACATTGACTAGGCTTTCTCTCAATGGATTCCATATCCTCAAACATTTTCCGAAAGTTTACCACGACGCTGGACGTTAAATGAAATTCTCTACAGATCTGGATTTGAGATTGGCCTGCTTCTAGCCTACCCACAATTCACCACCCCATTTCATCATCTAAAAGTTGGTAGTTACTCATTTTTACTGTCTGGAATTTACTGTAAAAAAGACCAAGAATTTCGGCTAAGTGTGCTGGCTAGGGTTTCTGATCTCCAGGGTTTTTCCATTCCTGGGAATGTCCTGGAAATCCCGGGAATGTATTTGTCGTTCCCGGGATTCCCGGAAATACATCAAAATTTTAAAAAATTTAAAAACATGCTATTCAAATCCTACTATTAGCTCACACTCTCTACATATTTATTTATTTTTCTTGGTGGAATTTTCAATCGCTAATAAAATACACTTTAAAGTATTCAATTGAGCTGAAATTTTATGTACATGATTATTTTTGATGACAATACAATAATTGAACTATAATTAATGAAAATTAATTTTGATTAGAACTAATTATTTAAAGAATTACAAATACAGCCACGTTGGCATCATTTGTGGCGACTTAGGAACCATTTTGACGACTTGTGTTAAAAGTTGAAAAGGTTCTTTTTCTCACATTTTAAAGCATTCAGTTGAACTGAAATTTTATATGCACGATTGTTTTGGATGACAATACGATACTTTAATGATAATTAATAAAAATTAATTACAACTTAATTTGTGATTATGTGTCCTATGTATATACAATATTTATATTAATTGTAACTATTTAATGAAAAGTAGCTAAAATAAAAAAAAATTGTTGATCTAAGTAGGAATTGACTTAAGAGGACACAGTACGATTCAATTGACAAAAATCGGTCAAAAAATCAAATCTAATTTTTTTAGTCCAAATTATTTTTTATATACTTTTCTATAACCTCACAAAGTTTGAAAGCTGTAAACTTAAAAAACGCAGAATTGTGATAGCTTTTACGTTCGTATAAGCCTATGTCAAATCAAAACTTTAAATTTACTTATCTCAGAAAGATAAAATAACTATTGTCTTCATTTAAAATGCTAAAGCTTTTTTTCTATTGTTCCTAAAATGCTTTGAAGTTTTTTTTACCAATTGCTCATGTAACAAAAGTACATGTAACAAAAGTTGGTATGCATTTTTGAATCAAAGCATTAATTATTTTTTTTAAAAATAATTGAACTCAGAGAATTTATACATTTTTTAAAGAATTTTCAACAAGCATTCATAAAAAGAAGTATTGTACAAATACCAATCATGTTATTACAAAACACATACCAACTTTTGTTATACGTAGTTTGAGGTACTTCTAAATCAATTTTCCTGCATGTACGGTAGAGGGGAGTAGCATTTTAAAATCACTTCACGAATTTTAAGTTTTTTCTTTAAAAAATTAAATGGCTAGCTTTTTATAAATTTCTGAGTACAAAAACGGTTTTACATAGCATACACATAGGAGACAACCAAAAAAAAAATTTGAAAATCCTTAAATTAAAATTTTTTTTGAGTAAATCGCACCATGTCTCCTTAAAAAAATTTTTATATTACTTGTTTTTAAATAAAACCAATAATAATTATATAAAATAAAAATACATATAAATTCCAAAATTAATACTTATTTATATAATGAGTTAAAAATACAAAAAATATATGATAAATTGATTATTCATTTTTAAAATAGGATTTCAGAAAGCATCAGCACACAATTTATACTTTTATCACTCAGCTTATAGACTGAGTATTGTTCGTCACAAGGCTTAGAACTATAGTTCTAAGCTTTGTGACGAACAATCCGGTTGCAGAAAATGCTCTCTCGACTTCAACTGATGTTGGAGGAATTGTTTTTATAAAAGCTTACATAATTTTATAATGTTTGATGATGGATTTTCAGTCGAGTCGAACAACTGCATCTTTTGTTTCATGATTTTGTTGAAACTAGTACTTTTTTTTGGTTGAACAATATAAACTTTTGTTTTAGAGTAAATTGCTTTCTATAATTTTTCGTCCAACGTCAGAAGATTTTCTTTCAAAATCCCCATGCTCTCTTCTTCTGAGTGCGAAGAAATGCACATTGTTTCCTCTTCTTCGTAGAAAAGCCTTGTCCTAATCTCTCTCTCTCTCATGTGGACTTGTCTGACGAAACAATTTTTACCAGGTAATCGTGAAATATCGACAGTAACTGCAGCTGTTTCGTATTTTCTCCCAAAATTCAGGTGCTGCAATAATTATATTAAATTAACGTTGCATCTCTTATTAATCCTTTGGATTAGAGAATATTCCATATTTATGACAAATTCTGAATTTTGTTCGTTCATTTCTCCAATAACGAAAGATAATACACCTTCTGCAGTTAGCAAAGTTGCATTTCGACTGCATAATTATTTTAAGCCAATTTTTACTAGCTTTAAGCCTGCTACAATTGTAGCCACAGTTTCAAACTCTACATTGGCCATCATTTGTTCTTCTTTAATCTCAATTAATGCTTTTAAAATTGCTGACTTTATTTCTAAAAATTTTCAAGCACTGTCAGCAAACTATTCCACCGTGTTTTGGTATCCAAACAAACCATCTTTTCACAGCCAAACTCTTCTTTAACATAATTTTGTAAAATACTTCGTTCCAGGGAGATCCCGGAAACGAAGTATAATCCCCGGGAATAGAAAAAGTATAGAAATCTTATGATTTTCTGGGAAAGAAATACTAGTGCCGGCGAACAAAATGCGGATTTTGTTACGCGCGCTTATAAATCCTCTGACTCGAATAGCTATGCCCACGCACACGTATACGCTTACGTATTAGAAGTACAAGGTGTGGATCTTTGTTTCGAAGCAGTATTTTTACATTTCGTTTGATTCTTTTCTTGAAATTCCACAGAATATATATTCTTTTCTTGAAATTCCACAGAATATATATTCTTTTCTTGAAATTCCACAGAATATATAAATTCTCTTAATTTTGTACATCATTGTTCTATGACTGAATGAAGACTTTTTATGAATTCAAAGAACGTGTTACATTCTGACAAATGCAAAAATAGAAAGTTTCAAGAATCATTCCAAGTCGGAAAACATGGAGAAGACGAATTGGAAAAAAGCGAGAGATTTTCGCACTGCAAATAATGGATACGATTACAAGAGATGGTGAATGTACAACCTCTTGAACTATAAGGCTCAACGTCTTATGTGTATTCTAATTTTACAAAAAAAAAAAAAATAATAATAATAATACATTTTTATTTTCTTTCAGTACTGGAATAATGTTTCACTAGTCATAAACTGATTATGAAAAGAAATTTTGGGTTTTTACTTTTACTTAATTATATTATTATATTTTCCTTACATCTAAATATATCGATGCTATTATAGTCAGACAATAGTCTGCAATCTTCAAGAAAGAGGAGGAGGAGATAAATATCAAATTTTGTTTTTTTAGAAATTTCTGTGTTACGTGAGGGGTACGTAATCCACATTCTACAAAAAAAAACAAAAAAACATAAAAAATGTGTCATTGAAACAAGTTTTATTTTCACCCACGAACATTTTTAAAAAATGCTTTGCTTTTAGTAGTATTTTTTACTTTTCGTGTAATTTATGACTTTAATTCATTAACTAAATTTTGAAATCTTTCAATAACATAATTTTTTTTATTTTTAGCATAAAAATACCAAAATAACTGCATAAAATAACTATGCCATGGTAGTGTGTATGTAAAGAATAGTTTTTGAGGTTTATTAATACACTCATTTGCCATAAAAATTTGAGCACGAAGAAAAGTCATTAAAATGAAACAAAATTTTACACATGTAAGTACTACTTTGGTATAAGTAAGTAAGTAGAAAATGAAAGAAAAAAGGATAATTTATTTCAGAGAAAAAGGCAAAAAAATGCAGGATTTAATACCCTGTTGAAACCCCTCCAGCGCGAATGCACGATGCAATACGATCGGGCCTTGAGGCATACAAGTTCTGTATGATGTCTTGCGACATTTCGTTCCATATTTGCTGTAACCTTGCCTCTAACCCAGTGCTTCTCAAACTTTCAATACTGGCGCCCCCCTTTTCAATCACAATTTTTATCGCGCCCCCCTTATACATAATAATTTACTGAATGCAATAATAATGCACTTTTACGATAAAGCAACAATATTTATTATAAACCGTACAAATTCATGACATAAGTATTAAATTTTGTATATGTTACTTTTAAGCAAAAAAAGTTAAGTAATAGGATAATTACTAAGTTATTTTTCCTTTCTCTGATTTTTAAATTGGAACATATTACAAAATGCGGTGGTTGCTTAGAAGACAAAATATAGATATCAGCTAAATATAGAAAATGAACTCAGAGGGTCAATTTCTTATCTTAAAACTCCTTTCGAAAACTTTGCTCTGTAAGACAAGCCCATGGAAGTAGCTAATAATTATTAAACTTGTTCTTAATTTAGTATTAATTAATTAGTCATAAAATACTCTGTGCACCACTCATACATTAAAAGCAGTGTTTCTCAAACTTTCAATACTGGTGACCCAATTTTCAATCATAATTTTTGTCTCGCCCCCTGTACAACAATAATGTATTTACTGCAATAAAAATGCACTTTGAGAGAGAGACGCTAAAGTTACAATACGATCTTAATTATAAACCGTACAAATTAATACGATAAGTATATTAAATTTTGTGTATATGTAACTTTTAAGTAATATATATATATATATATATATATATATATATATATATATATATATTAAGAAAATTACTTACAATATATATATTACTTAGAATTATGTTATTTTTCTTTCTCTAATTTTTAAATTGGAACAGATCGCAAAATGATGTATTTAATTAAAGATTTATTTCCTTCAGCATATTCATTTCTCAAAGTACAAATGTCATTAGAAAAATAGTCTAGTCAATGTCGCTCTCTATCATATCCATCACATCTGGCATTATAGGGTACGTTTGCGTGAGTCTGGGCAACCTATCGGACGTCTGCGCAAAACATGTAAAAATGCTTTTCCTCGTACAATTCCAGTCAGTTTTGGTCGATTCGATACTCCTATAGCTACCGAATCTAGCTTGAATGTACATTTTTTTTAAATTTCCACGTTAATTGTAAGTCACGGTAATTAAGTATTTACGGCAGTAGATTAAAACAATATCATACATACATTTTTAAGTCGTAAGCAAACATTCGACCATAATAAAGAATCAACAAGTACACAGACGAACGAGCATGGTTCCGAAAATTAAATCAAGGCAATCTTCTAAAAATACTTAAATTTTGGATTTACCACTACTGAAGTAAATGATGGAAAAAAAGCCCCAGCTTGATATGTGTTAAAACTTACAAATCTGTAGAACAACATGTGAAAGTTGTTTTTAAAACATGTAAAATCATTTAGCTATGTTGGCAAAGAATTTTAAAAAGTATTTTCTGAATGAGGACAGCTTGGTAGCAAGTTACGAGTGGATTAGGGATCTATTTCAAGATACTCCAGAAGGACTCTCAACTTCCGAAGAAGAAATCTTCATAGATTTCACATCCAGTGAAAAATTAAAAGGCAATTTTGTAATAAATCGCTCTTTGAATTTGGGGTAGAGGTGGATGAGGAATTATCTGTACTGAAAACAAAAAAGCACTTCGTATACTATTACCATTTTCAACATCCTACCTTTTTCAAACCGGATTTTCTGCAGTGGATGCCTTGAAGACAAAATATAGATCTCAGCTAAATATAGAAAAATAACTCTTTAAGTGTCAATTTCTGATATTAAACCTTCCTTTGAAAAACTTTCCTCTACAAGACAAGCCCGTGGAAGTCCCTAATAATTATTAAACTTGTTCTTAATTTAGTAATAAGATTGATTGATTGAATATTAACGTCGCACTGTTCAGCTGCACGAGGGCTTTTGACGACGGACCTCGTAATTTTGAACCATGGTCAAGTGACGTGGATGACACCTGAGCTGGCACCCCTCTCTCCTAACTACCACACCACACGAACGGGAAAACGTTTCAACTCTCAACAGATTTAACGTGCATCGCTGCCCTACACGGCGGGTCTTTAGTGGTACTGGGCTCGAACTCGTGACAAGGCAAGCCACGATCCGATACCTATACCACTCAGCTACCGCGGCCAAATTCAGTAATAAGAAATTATTTATAAAATACCTTCTTCAGTACTGATACATCAAACGTATACTGGCTGAAACACCGACACCGACTTCTTCTTTATTTTTTTAAAAAATAAAACATTATTCTTGATATAATAGCGGAACTGTAAGGAGAGTAAAACTGTGTGCACACGACATTGTATACAAAAATGTAAAATGATTTATTTTTTTTAGATAAATGCTATAATTGTAAATAACTGTTTAAAAGAACTGTAATTTTAAACCTCACACAATTAGCATTTAGAATTTATGTTAAATTATGAAAAAGAATATAAAATTCCGATGAAGAATAACTGTGTTGCTTTTTAACATTTAAAGCGAGAAGACTTCAAAATGTTTTAACCCGGGAGCAGGCGCGTACTCGATATTACCATTAATGGTAGTGCGGGGGGACTCAGTCACCCCAATCATTTGTTTAGAATTATTTTTACTGTACACGATACAAATCAGAATTATAGTGAATATTTTAATTTATAGAAAGTATACTTACCTTCTTTCAAGGACTATTCAATTCTTTGATGATTTGAGAAAAAATCCAATAAAACTGAACTAAAATGATTCAGAAGTACAAGACCATAATAAAGGACGCAAATCAGACACTTTTCAATTATCCTACAGAAATGTTAAACCAATCAATTCTTTTCCAAATATCGCAAAACTCAATTATTTACAATTTCCCTAAGCGAAAAGCAAACGCATAAAAGAAGGGAGGGAACTAATATTGATAATAACCATACCATAAGATTGAAGGTCAATCAAATGATTAGAAAACGTACTATGCAGCCTGGCTGAAAAGTGAATCATGACTTCCTTTTCTTTTTCTACAACTAATGTACAGAGTATTTCAATAATAATTACAGTGGTGAATTGTTTATCTTCTTAGAATTTTTCTCAGGGTCTGGGTTTCGTTTTTCTTTTAACGAGTAATATTTTATGTTAAAACATAATAAAAAAATCTATCATTGAGGAAATACAGCAAATAAAACAAAACGTTTTTTTTTCTTTAATTTGGTTTTGGGACCAAAGATAGCTATTTGATGACGGAAAAAAGCCAGATAATAAACATAAATTATGTCAGTGTTGTTGTGTGTATTTTTTTTTATTATGAAGAAAGCATTTTGTTTTACTTCTCTTTCCGGTTATTTTTTTTAAAAAAAATCTTTAAATTTTCGATACGCTCGCGCCCCCCTTGTAGGGTCATCGCGCCCCCCCCCCGGGGCGCGCCCCACACTTTGAGAAACACTGCTCTAACCCGTTAAAACTCGTGGGATGCCCAACTCGCCATCCCAAAGAATCCCAGATATGCTCAATTGGAGACAAATGTGGGGATCGGGCAGGCCAAGTAAGGGTAGTAGCAGTGTGGAGACAGTCTTGTGACATCCTTGCCGTGTGAAGCCGAGCATTGTCTTGTTGAAAAATGGCTCCTAGGAGCCGTTGCATGAGTGGCAACACATGTGGCTGCAGGATCTCATGGACATACTGCTGGGCTATCATGGTGCCACAGATCAATACTAGGGGTGACCGTGTATTGTAGGCAATGGCACCCCATACCATCACACCAGCTGTGGGAGCGGTGTGCCTCTGTAAAGCAAAGGTAGGATTGAAGCGTTCACGATGGGGTTTCCACGCACAAACACGATTGTCATCACTGCTGAGATTGAATCTAGATTCGTCGCTCAAGACGACCTGGTTCCCTTCCGTTGCAGTCCAATCCCGTCGTGCGGCATACGACTCCAATGGGTGGGTGTCATTGACAGAACACGTCATGGGCGCCGCGATACCAGATGTCCATCAACCAGGCGGATTGTGATGATTCAGAAAGACACATGGGACCGTAATGAAGGTACTGCCCGTGTTTGGACAGCGACCAATGAGGCAGCTAGCTCTATGCATGCGTGTCATATGATGTGACGGTCTTCTTGACGAGTGGTTTGACGAGAGAGTCCTGAGCTTGGTCGGCGTGTAAATGACGTCTCTTCTGTCCACTGGTCCCAAAACCTCCTCACAGTCAAATCAGAACGGTCTACTTGACGAGCTACTCGCCGAGCTGACCACCCAGCTTTCATTATCCCCATGATTCTTACCCTCTCGAACAACCGCTCATATTGTCTTTGATGGCGGCGTAACGGCATGTCTACTTCAGCTTTTCCTTTGCAAAAGATTCAAGTTCACTCAAACAAGCTCTTTTATACTCCAAGGAGAACGAAGTTCAAAGCCCTTGTTCAGTGTTGAACAAATGGTTCTTGTGACGCCCACAACAACAGGTGCATATTTGTCGCGAGAGGGCGCTAGTGTGTGAAAAAACAGTGTGTAAACAGTGTATGTGTAGAGTGAGAAGAGAGCGTATGGAGAACGCTCGAATAAAATTCTTTGTTAGCAGTCTCGCCATTTTGTGTGTGGTGTAATCTTTTAGAGATTTTAAATTAATTTGTAATGAATCGGTGCAAACTAAACAATGGTCCGTCAGAGCCTGAAATGGCCGGGACTGAAAACAAGGAATTGTAGTGTACTCAACGATCACGAATGAAAAGAAAGGAAGAGTCCTTTTAGTGGAGAGAAAGTTATCACTTGGTGAGAGGTCAGTCTTCAATTTTCCTATATTTTGTGTTTTGAGAAAAATCATATGTGTTTCATAAGCGGTTAAAATAACTTTAATTTGTGATTGAGATAGTTATTTTGTGACTTATATGTGTTTCATTTGTGGTTGAGTTAACTATATTTTGTGTTTTGAGAAAAATATGTGTTTCATAAGTGGTTAAAATAACTTTAATTTGTGATTGAGATAGTTATTTTGTGATTTATAGGTGTCTAATTTGTGATTGAGATAGTTATTTTGTGATTTATAGGTGTCTAATTTGTGTTTGAGATAGTTTTTGTGATTTATAAGTGTTAAATTGAGGTTGAGTTAACTTTAATTGTGTTTCGAGATAATTATTGTGATTTATATGTGTCTCATGTGTGGTTAAGATAACTTTAATTTGAGGTTGAGTTAACTTTGATTTGTGGCTTAGATAATTAAATTGTGGTTTATTTGTTTTCATTGGTGATTGAGATAACTTTACTTTGTGAAAATGAGTATAGGTAAATTTAAAAAGGATGAACTTCGGAGTATTGCGGATGAATTAAAATTAGTTGTTCCAGACAATGCTAAAGTTCTAGATTTAAGAGAATTAATACAGGAGAGTGAGATTTATAAAAATGATAAGGAAACGTATCAGGCTATTGTTGATTGTGTGTTGGAGGAGATAAATGATAGGAGAAATGAAGACGAAAATAGAAGAAATGAAAACGAAAATAGACTAGAAATTGAAAAAATTAAACTGTCACAGTTAGAGAAGGAGTTAGAAATAGCGAAATTACATAATCAATCGGGCAAAAGTTTACCTTTACAAAATGAAAATCAATTAATTACAACCGAGTGTAATATTGAAAGTTTGATTAAAAGTATCAAAACCTTAACAATCCCGGTACCACTAAGAGCAGAGTCATTTAATTTATTTTTTTCAATCTATAGAAAAGGCATTTAAAACTAAAAATGTTCCTGAAAAATTAAAACCCGAAATTCTTTTGAATATTTTAGGAGAAAAGGCAAATAACTTAATGATTTATCTTCGAGATGAAGATTTAAGTGACTATAATAAGTTGAAGGCAATTGTGTTAAAAGAATTTCAACCGACCCCCTATGAATGTTTAAATCAATTTAAAAGGCCCAAAAATTACCTAGCGAGAGTTATGTTCAATTCGCGTCTAGATTAAGTGCGAATTTTAATTACTATTGCCAATTACGGGAGGTCAATGATTTCAAGTCAGTTTGTGAGTTAGTAATCTCAGATAAGATAATAGAGACATTAGACCGAGATTTAAATACGCATATTAGCATTAAGCAGGGCGAAATGTGGTTTAAGCCACAAGATCTAGCTCGCGAGTGTGATATTTTTATATCATCCAAGGGAAAAATTAGAGAACAGAATTTATTTCCTAAGTTTAAACGTAATGAGACCTATAATCATCGTGGAGCAAAAATATTTCAAGCGTAAATCTGTCTTCTGTTAAAAATGTTAAATGTTTTTGTTGCAAATCACGAGAATTCCACCCACTGTATTCATGCTCAAAATTTAAATCTCTCAGCGTCAGTGAAAGAGTGGATTTCGTAAAGGCTAATCATTTGTGTTTCAAGTGCTTTTCCCTAACTGTAGTGTGAAAACCTGCTGCGCGAAAAATTGTTTTGTGGGAAACCGCACAATCGCTTGATTCATTTTCTAAAGCGGGACAACCAAACAGTTCAAAGGTCAGTTCTCAACCCGCTCGCAGATGTATTCGGGGGACCGGGAGGATCGAATTGCGTCGTTCCACCCCAAGGTGAAAATGAAGAAAACAAGTCGTTCGTAGCAACCAGCTTTTTAAAGAATAAAACGCGAACCGTTTTACTGAGTAGCGTCCAGTGCTTCTTAAGGGACAAATATGGCCTTTTACATGAGGTAAGAGCGCTTTTGGACGTCAGTCACACTTCATTACGAAAGACTGTGCAGATAGATTACAATTAAAAAATGAGAAAATTAATTTGCTAGTATCTTGTTTAAATGAGTCAACAATGACAATAAATGGAGGAGTTACGACCTCCATATTTAACGGTGATTTAAGTTTCAAAAAAGGAGCTAAATTTATTAGTTGTAAGAAGGATAACCGATTTGACTCCGTCACAAATAATAAATGTGTCGCTAGATATGCCAAACGAAATTAAACTAGCCGATTATAAATTTAATATTCCAGGTAAAATTGATGTGTTGTTAGGTGCGGAAATATTTTACGAATTACTGAGACCAGGCCAAATTTATTGTGGAGATTCAAGACTACTTTTACAAAATACTGTTTTTGGATATGTAGTTAGCGGAAGTGTAGGAGATGAGGTGAGGGATAACAATATTCATTGTGGATTAATTAGAGATGGTGATTTAAATACAACATTAAGGTCTTTTTGGGAGTTAGAATCGATTGGTGTCAAAAACGAGAATTGTAGTGAGGAGGACGTTAGCTTTGAAATGTTTAAGCAGAGAGTACATTTTAAAAATGGTAGATATGAGGTAGAACTCCCGTGGAAAAGAGATAGTAATGAGTTAAGTGATAATTTTAGTTTAGCGAAAAGACGACTTGGAAGTCTTATGAGGAAAATGCAAAGGGATAAGGTGTTGTATTCTGAGTATTGTAAGGTCTTAAAGAATTATTTGGATGAGGGAATAATTGAGAAGGTAACAAATCCCTTTATTCCAACGAATAACCCTGTGTTTTATCTTCCTCACCAAGTGATAATTAAAAACGAATCTCTCACAACGAAACTGCGACTAGTGTTTGACGCTAGTGCTCATGCAGAAAAACAACTTTCATTAAATGACTGCCTTTTCCATGGAGTCAATTTGAACCCTAATATTTTAGACCTATTGATCTCCTTCCGTTCGAACAAAATAGCTGTTTTAGCTGATGTGGAAAAAGCGCTTCTTCAAATTTCCTTGGCTCCAAAGGATAGAGATGTAGTACGGTTCCTTATAGATGACGGCGAAAATGGTGTGCAGGTGTACAGATTTAATCGAGTTCTTTTTGGCGTGAACGCGTCTCCGTTTCTTTTGGCTGCAACGATTAAGACGCATATAGGGAAGTACATGGAAAAGTATCCTGATACTGTGCGGACACTTGATCATTGCTTTTATGTGGACGATCTCGTCACTGGTGAAGATGATGCAAAATCAGCATTCGATTTGTCGAGCAAGGCGGCAAAAATCATGAGTGAAGCAGGAATGAACCTGCGGAAGTGGATTTCAAATGACTGTGAGTTAATGAAGCAATGGCAGTTGGAACATTTTGATCATTTAAATATGAACGATTTCGTGAACCATCCACATCGTGTTTTGGGGCTTTTATGGCATCCTCAAAAGACTATCTCAGTCTTCGTCTGACCAGTCTCTTAGACTTCCTTCAAAAAAAAGAAAGAACACTAAACGATTTTTGTTGATGGCTGCAGGCAGGATATTTGATCCCTTGGGATTTGCGTCCCCCTTCACCATAAGATTTAAAATTTTGTTCCAAGAAATATGGCAGAGAAAAACGGACTGGGACGAAGAGTTGCTGCCTGATATTAGAGAGAAGTTTGAACAATGGTGTTCGGAAGCGTCTTTCTTATGTGAACTTCAGATTCCTCGATATGCCCTGCAATGTGATAGTGTGAACTGTCCGGAGTGTGAAATACATACGTTCTCAGATGCTAGTATTAAGGCATATGGAGCTGTTTCGTATGTTAGATTGAGAACCTTTGACAAAATCTCTGTACATCTTTTAGCTTCCAAAAGCCGTGTGGCTCCTCTAAAGGTATTAACCCTTCCACGTTTGGAGCTAATGGGAGCGTTGCTTGCTGCGAGGTTGGCGAAGGAAATCTCACGTGTTCTCAATGAGAAAATATCTACAACCAACTACTTTTGGACAGATTCGACTATAGCCTTGAGTTGGATTCAAGGTCCCAGCAACAGATGGAAGGTTTTCGTCGCCAACCGAGTGAAAGAGATACGATCTTTAACAGACAAAGATTCATGGCGTCATTGTCCTGGAAAGGACAATCCATCAGATCTTCTAACGAGAGGCATCAGTGCTGATTCACTGATAAACTGTGAAAAGTGGTGGAAAGGACCGAGTTTCCTACAAGAAGGAAATACTGTTCCTGTGAGCAACAATGTGCTACTTAGTGATGAAAGTGCCTATTTGGAGGAATTAAAACCTACTGAGAGAAAAACCTTGACTGTGATTTTAGACAACAACCTTTTGAACCATATCCTCTCTGTATCTAATAATTTTCAGAAAAATTTGTGTATTTTCAGTTATATTTACAGGTTCATCAATAATTGCAAAAAGGCCCTCAACAAACAAATTGGGCCACTAAGGATGTGTGAAATTCAACGAGCTGAAATTACCCTTGTGAAGCTGGTCCAGCAAATGGAATTCAACTCGGAAATAAAAGATTTGTCCTGTAAGGGTATGGTTAACCCTCAAAGTAAGATTAGAAATCTCTCACCATTCTTAGATTCCGAAAATGTGCTCCGAGTAGGAGGTAGACTGGCCCACAGTAAATTGTGTTTTGATAAAAAACACCAGATAATTCTTCCTAATAATCACAGATTAACAAATTTAATTCTTGAAATGACTCACAAGAGACATTTTCATGTTGGTCCAAGGTTAGACAAAGGTTCTGGCCATTAAATGGTCGTAATATGTGTAGAAAACTTGTGAATAACTGTATAATTTGTTTTAAGGCAAAACCCGTTACTTGTTCACAAATTATGGGTCAATTACCAGCCGAGAGAATTTCTCAGAGTTTTCCCTTTAACAAGGTGGGAATAGATTTTTGTGGACATTTCTGGATTAAATATCCTAATCAAAGAAAGGGAGTTTTAAATAAAGTCTATGTGTGCATTTTTGTGTGTATGGTGACAAAGGCGTGTCACCTCGAAATAGTTACCGATTTATCTAGTGAGGCTTTTATTGCAGCGTTAAAGCGATTTTTTTAGCAGACGAGGAAAATCGGAGCGTATATTTTCAGACAACGCTACCAATTTTGTTGGCACACAGTTAGAGTTAAAAAGACTTAGAGAAATTATGAGTAATTGTGTTAGTAATTTGAGTAAATTTTTGTGTGAAGAACGTGTTGAGTGGAGCTTTATTCCCCCAAGAGCTCCAAATCACGGAGGCCTGTGGGAGGCTGGAGTGAAGGCCGTCAAATATCACCTCAGGCGTGTAATGGGTAATTTAAGATTTACATAGGAAGAATTTCTAACCATTCTTAACCAAATTGAGGGAGTTCTCAATTCACGTCCCCTCTACCCCTTGTCGTGTGACCCTGGCGATTTTGACGCTTTGACTCCTGGTCATTTCCTAGTTGGTCGTCCCATCACAGCCATTGCGGAGCCAAGTTTAACTGAAGTGTCTGATAATAGGTTAAAAGTGTGGCAAAAACAAACAAAAATTGTGCAACATATTTGGAAACGTTGGTCAAATAATTATTTGAGTACACTTCAGAATCGAAATAAATGGTATTTTGAAAAGAATAATGTAAAAATACATGATATGGTAATTCTGAAAGAGGATAATTTACCCGTGTGTAATTGGCCTCTTGGTAGAATTCTTGAAGTGTATCATGGTAAAGATAATAAAATTCGAGTAGTGTTAGTGAAAACTAAAAATGGAATTTTTAAACGTCCAATAACTAAACTTTGTATTTTATCTTTTCAAGTGAATAATGTATGTGAAAATTTCAAATTTGTGTATTTTTTCAATTCAATTTTGTGTGTTTGAGTACTTTATCTTTTGTGTATTGAACGATATTACTCTTATTGAGTATTAGTGTTTTCTGTATTGAGTATTATTGTCTTTGTAATATGTGTATCATTGGGTTTGTGCATTATTGTGTTATGTGAAAGTTGTTGAATGTGTCATTCAACCCGGGGGTGGATGTTCAGTGTTGAACAAATGGTTCTTGTGACGCCCACAACAACAGGTGCATATTTGTCGCGAGAGGGCGCTAGTGTGTGAAAAAACAGTGTGTAAACAGTGTATGTGTAGAGTGAGAAGAGAGCGTATGGAGAACGCTCGAATAAATTTCTTTTTAGCAGTCTCGCCATTTTGTGTGTGGTGTAATCTTTTAGAGATTTTAAATTAATGTGTAATGAATCGGTGCAAACTAAACAGCCCTCTTGTGGCATTACGGAATGAGCAATCACGCTGCATATCTGCCCGATATGTACGTTCATGCCAAGTTTCGCTACGATCCCACTGTTATTTCTTGTTGCGCAAATTTTTCTGGCAATGAGAGTAGTAAGTTCGTTTTCAAACTAGGATAAAATTTGTGTACTTAAAGTACAAATTTTTATCTCTGCCTGAATGATATTTTAAGAAATATCAATATCAAAAGTTCCTTTGTTGCATGAAATTTATCTCGTGGGTTCTGTATATATATATATATATATATATATATATATATATATATATATTTATCATTATATTTATCGTTCAATGGCGAGTTTTCTTAACTGTGAAAATAGTTTCCGATTAAAGACCTTTGACTGCAATCAGTGCCGACCCTAGAAGGCGGGCGGCCGCAGGCCGTATACAATTGTATAAGTCAAGCGAAATTTTTTGTGAATTTCTCAAAATAAAACTTATAATATGTCGAATAAATATGTGTGTGCTGAATTTTAAATAGTTATTGAAAAATCCAAATTTCTCGATAGCATAGTTTAAGAAAAATAGAATGTTAGTAATAGCATGTTGGTCCACACATTGTCCATTAATGTCTATTCGTTACACAAATTCTTCATTTGATAGCAAATTTCGTGGGAGACCTGGCAGTACTGCAATCGAAAAGGTTTTCTTGCTTATCAGCGTCACTGGTGGCGCACTGTGGATCGATGCTTAACAAAAGCGCCTCATAAATTATTTTTGTTGAAGTTGCTAAACAAAAATATTTTATATGGTTAATATTACCTAAGACATGAGAAGTTTTAAATTCAATATGCATTTGGGGAGATTAAAAGTTTTCAATTTAATAATAGCCTTACAATTTAAAACAAAACGGAGGAAATAAGTGATTTTTGTGTCGATTTATATTTTTATTAACGTTTTACTTTTTACTCTTATATAGGTAGAAGAGTTTATAACGTCAATGTTAAGTATTAGTCAAAATAAGAAAAATTCTCTAGAGGGGTGGCACATTAGGTCTTTGCACGCGGGCGGCCAACACCCTAGGATCGGAACTGATTGCAATTTTTTATGGCGTTATATCTGTGCGACGATACTCTGTGATTTCACGTAGTCCACTTTTAAACTAAACTCAGTGGCGAAACAGCCCATGAGAGCTCAGGCCTACTGTGCCTGTCTTAGTTTACGTGACCTTAGGAGCTGGGGTGCATGTGCAAATGCTTCGGTCAAGTGATCAGTCTGATGCGCAAGCTTGGTATTCATTTATAGACCCACTGAAGGGATGGAAGGCTGAATCGACCTTGCCCAGTCCTGTATTTTAACCCCTGACCTTTGGTATTTAAGAGCTATACACTACCACTCAGCCACTGGACTTCAAGTCCACCTCTGTCAGGTAAATATTATAAGCAATATTCACTTTTATATAACTTGTGTTATATATAAATAGTAGTCTCCTAATATTGAAGACTTGGATTCTTATATTTCTGAATCTTTCAAGGAGATCAGCTGATCTTGGAGAAACTTCTATAACACAAAAGTTAAGCCCCCATTCACAAACTGTCTCCTAGTTTTCCTCTGGCTTGCACACTTCCAGTAAACCGTGTGTGAGTATCATCCTGCTCACAACACCTTCTGATGACGCATTCAGATTAATGTATTTCGCAAGCAGCATGACACGTCGATTACTCAACCATCTTCAGGCCTGTGATAAAATTCCTCTCAAACTCAGTTAAATGCCAGAGGGTTTTTTTTATATTTATATGGTATTTCTCACATTTCTAGCATCGACGTGGGATCTTCACGTTTTTGTTCTTCCTACTATGTGTCGATTCATATTAACCATGCTTTGAATACAACTCCATTGCAGCGCGGGTAATTATGCACATTTGCATCAAACTTGGATTATTTGCATCCTACACCTTACTCTAATTTGAATTGCTTCACAGATTCAGCTTGTTCCTTTCATTGTGCACTCATTTCGTTGCCCATAAAAAAAAGAACACACACATATATACATGATGCGCTTTCATTGCAAACTATTTTTTCTGAAGAATGACTAATTTCTAATTGTTCTTGCTTCTAAACAATGTTTGTGTAATTTTAGAAATTAATGTTGTATGCAGGACAATAACACACTTAGAGCCGGCTGGGTGACGTAGTTGGTTTGGAACTGGCCTTGTACGACCAAGTTTACTGGTTCGACGCCGGGCTAAGTCGGTGGATTTTCATGACGCAAAAAATTGACAACGTCCATGTCATATGATTATGCGGCATGATAAAGATCCCTAGAGTCAGCAAAATTAAATTCCTACTGTACAGTAGTTTTTCATTCGTTAGAGCTCACATGTCTCCCTCTGGGGATGAAACTGAGCGTATTACATTGTGGCAATTGCTATCCACCTTGGCGCCCCCTAAAAAGTGATACCAGCTCCCGGAGAATGTACTGTATCTGCAATGGTAATTACCAATCCGCAACCCCATTAGAAAGGGGGGTAATACCCAATTTAGTACGATTATTTGGTTCTTCAAGATAGACCGCACTAAGGGGATCCGCACTAAATGAAATATTATTTAAACTTAAATGAAATTTATTGTAAATTTTTCAAAAACAAGAATATTTGTCTATTTACCTAAAAGTAATAAAAAATAGTATAGAGCTAAAAGCTTTAAAAAAAATGGAACACTTTTATTGCGTATTGCTTACGTAATCAAGTGTAATGAAAAAGAAGAAAAAAAAGATATTCTAGAAAATCAACAAAAAATGTTTTGCACCAATTTTCTTTTTCTTTATCCCTTCGCACATTGTTCAAATTCAAAAAATTCTAAATCATATTCAAATTCGTAATTCAAAAATTTAATTCGGATTCGTGCATTAAAATGAATAAATTGCTCTTACCTGTCAGAAGGATGAAGCGACGCAAAAAACACCCGACCAGTGGGATGAAGGGACAAAAAACGTTTTTATTTACAAAACAGGAATGCTATTTACACTTGAAAAATGCGACTGCAGCGCCGCTAAACAGGAGTTACAACACACATAAAGCGATAATGCAGAACAACACTTTCTGATTTTCCCCATGTTTCAAAGCTAATTTTTTCATTTGGATCCAACTCTTCAGTTAATTCATGTGTTCCTGACTGAAGAAACAGATAGCGTGAAACTATTTTGTGTGTGTGTGTTTGCACATATTCTTCAACTCCCACACCACTAGAATAGCTAGACATAAGTGAGCCCCTGTATCAAAATTCCTTGGGGCCCGTTTCGAGTCCCCTTAATATTTTACGATTTTTCGCTTACACATTTTGGGGCCCCCAAACAGTAGCTATGCCACTGTTTCACACGGTTTTCATATTACTTTCACTTACTTCAGTTCACGCGTGTTCGATTTTCTCAATGATATTTCGGTGCTGCAATTTTTTTCCCCCGATTGATATATAATGGAATGTTTTCTCTACCAGTGTTATTTTTGTAGAAACATTTTGGTGTAAAATATTTTTAAGTCGCATAATAGTAAATCAATCGGCAGACATTTATTACTTAAATTATTAACCGTACTATAGAAAGGTCCTCACTGAGAAAAGTTACACTAAGTGGGATATCCTAGTACAGGGATGGCGAACCTCTTTGGATCAACGGGCCATTTTTTTCTATAGAAGTGTTAAATGAGGTACAGACGTGCCGTCAAATAATTTTTACTAGTGGTGATTATTGGGAAAATAATAAAACTAAATACTAAGGAAATTATTATACGTAAAATTCAAATTAAAGTAACATTAGTGTGAGTGCTGTTGTTGCAGATTGTGTGTGAATGTCAAATAACTTATATTGGGATTGTAAGATATTACTTTTAGTAGAATGCATGCTCAATTGGAGTCATCTACCAATCTGTTTTCAAGCAATTAATTATTTTAATTGTGGTTCACACTTTTTGACAAGAGGATTTGCGATTTGTTTCAAAATGTCATTTTACATACGATGTTCTGCATACCACACTATATATTTCAGAATTTATAACACACACCGCTTTTTCGCCTTTACTAATAATTACTCTAGATTGTGTGACCAAATTCGAAAAATTCTCTGTTACACTTACTATCTTGCCCTTTTAATTCTTTTGCTGAACTAACCATGTGAAATAACGCTTAAAAACCATAAATCTAACGCAAATAGAATACAGTTGTACCAATGAAATAGACTACGCTGTGCGTAGACAAACTTAACATTTTAAGCAATTGCAGTCCACGACGTAACTAAGGCCAGACAATGACAAACGAGGATGCTCCCCGTAGTACCTCGACTGATCACTCGCGCTTGTTCGTAATACTTAGGAGTGAACGTTGTTATTTTGAAATAAAATGCAAATCATTTTAATCACTGGCATGCTCAAAATATTGTGTCGCGTGCCATGAATGGCACGCGTGCCAATGGTTCGCCATCCCTGTCCTAGTATTTCAGTAGCTGGTACAAGAAAATACTCAGATTAATGGGTTGATGCTTATTGATATGCATTAGTATTCTTAACAGCAGATGAGCATCGTTTGTAATTAGCATCGTTAGTTGCTTATATTTTTCTTTGTTTTTGTTTTTGAACACACCGTAAAGGAATCCATAGTCACACACAGATACACACACACAACAATTGTATAAACTAGAACATATCCTCATAACATAACTTTATTTGGGCTTGTAATTTTATTTTTAAATATTTCCTTAACTCTTTCCTTAACTTCTTATCAATCTTACAATTAGTAGCTTAATGGCATGGTAAATATAAATGTTTGAAGATTTAATTATGTATGTGTTACGATTCTTTTTTTGAAACTGTATTTTATATTTTTATAATAATAATACATTTATTTAATTTTTGTATTGCTAAAATTAAACTTTTTTTCTAGCGATTGATGGAAATATTTTGAAAAAATATTGTACAGATCAAATGTTTGTGACTCTCATTTGATATTAGAAGACCCACATTCTATTACATAGAAAATGACATACCCAAGAGGAAGTATCCAGATGAGATGAAATTGCCTATACATATATATTTTAAGATAGAATATGGAAATCATGAAATTTGGGACAAATTGACTGTCTAGCTGAAGTTCCAGCGCAATGCCATGGATCATTTCAATCATTGCTTCCCAACCTTTTAATCGCTGCGGACCGTCGTGGGGGAGGATGCTTACTTATATTTTAGATTGCTTTGATTTAGTGATTTTAATTCAATTATCTTTAAATATTCCCTCAGAATAAATTACAATTACACCAAAAAAGTAAGAAAGTAATATAAAGTGATTTAACATGTAATATAAAGGGATTTCCTAAGAAAGTCGTACAGACACGAGAGAAATACACACAGTTAATCAAATCGAAGTAATTTAATGTTCCTTGGGTGGCCGGTACCATTTTATCCACGCACTGGTACCGATCAGCGGCCTGGGGCTTGAGGACTACAGATTTAGATTATGTATAAAACAGAAGATATTCTATTACAAAACCATAAATTCCGTTAGAGTGTCGTTACGTCGATCAACGTAGATTTCACCAATTTTTCAAAGACGGATTCACAAACAGTATAAGTAGATATCATCACGGGAGAGAGGACGTGCAATTATACTGAAGGAAACAGGGACGTGTTAAATCGTAGGATTCATTAACGGGTGTGATATTACCATTCGACGTTGTTGGCAGGAATGAGTGAACCATGACTGTGCAAAGCGTCAGTAACGTAATAGTCAACCAAGAGCGATGACAAAATAAACGTCCAATGGGCGCGTACAGCGAATGAGGCGTCTTATCGTCCATCCGACTGATAAACGGGATATGCGAGTGGATACATGACAATGGATAGGCAACGCAGTGAACGGCAGCGAAAGCTATTGCGCCAACTCCCCCTCGTTTCTGCACACCTCAATGCCCGTTTACGGTGGAGTCAAGCACATTCGATGACATTACGAACTGGGGCTGATTGTTTCCAAAGATGAGTTCTGCTTCAAATTGAGCCTCGATGACTAGCGCAAACGTGTCTTAAGACGTCCTGGACAACAATAGGATACTCACCTAAATCTTGTTCATTACACAATCCGATAACTAGAAATTATGAAATGGAACCCTTTGGTTGCTATCCAGGATACCCTTATAGTTTTGAGATTCGAGGGCAAGGTCGTAGGAGTAAGATTTGATCTAGATTTAAGACTATCATTTAATGATCTACAACGCTCTGCTTTTGAAGATGCATTGAAAATCAATCTTAATTTTGTAGTTGATTTACTTTCTATATCAATGGGTATATGAGACAAATAATAAATATTATTTTTCATTACATCACATGGACAGTTCTGTAAAATTTCTTCTTTTAACTGATCTTGGTTATTTCGCTGTACTTATTTATTTAGTACTCATTTTTTATCTAATTTCAAGGTCATGCTAAAAAATCTTACCTTAGAAACCACATTTTTTTTTTTATTTACAGTATTCATTCCTCCACGTCATTTTTGCATTAATTTCAGCCCTTTTTGCATTTATCCTACAAGATAGCTCCGAATTTGGGGGGACCTTCATTCATCGTCTTATTTGCGGAAATATGCGGCATATATGTATACACTAAGGACATTTCGAAAGTAAATTTCGTTACTTTTTCCTCTGGTTCAACGACGGAAAGAGCGTCAACTTGGGAGGAATGACGCATGCGCAGAGCTTTGAAGAAGAGAGAGCAGTAGCAAACCAACATGCCTGAGGTTATTCGAATGCAAATCACGATGGTAGGCAAATGCATGCTGAAAATATAGTCGCCAATAGAAGTACGTGCTGTTACCTAGTATGAATGAGCATGTGGGACCAGTGACGCACCCAAGGGGGATGTCCTAGGGATCTGGACACCCCCTCATAGCCCTTGATTTTTTTTTCGATTGGTTATAATCCTATGTATATATTACGTAAAATTTAATTATGTATTTGTTATTAATAATTAATTTTATTAATTAATGCTAATTTAACTAATGCTATTTTAACTAATGCTCAATAATTAATTTTGTATTGTTTTTGTTCCCGAAAATTGATAAAATCAAAAAAATGTGTTGTGTGGCGTATTGGAGCATGATACCAAAATGGTGGATTTTCGACCCTGGACCCCCCCCTGAACTTTTTTGTGTGCGCTACTATGTGGGACTAGTGTGTTCATCTTCCATGAGTGCCTGTAGATTGTGTACAGAGAAAACCTTATGACTCGTCAGAGTTGGTCGCTAGTGTAGCATGCTCAAAGAAGGAAGCAGGGTAGGGAATATAAAGGTCGAAGAGGACATTTCATTCGTGGGCATCTCTCCACGAATGAAAACAATATTGTCCTATCAGACTTTCACCTACTCCCTATATTGTTATATTCTCGGGACGTAACTTTCAAAACAATGCTGATGAGGAGCAGCTTGTGCATCAGTTCCTTTTATCGCAGGGCACCGGGTTTTACCAAAGTGGTTTCTTCAAACTGATTGCTGCACGCTATGACAAATGTTTCAACGTCGGTGGAGACTATGTCGAAAAAAAGTGCAAGATGTGTAGTCCGTGATGTCATCGTGTATTTTTCTAGAGATAAAGTTTTCTTGAGGAAAAAAAATGACGAAAGTAACGTTCAGAACATACCCACATTGGTATTTTTTTTTTTTTGGTTCAACTGACCTGTATTATTTTTAAGTTGTCAAGTATACTGGTAGATTCAGTAATTTTTTAAAAATATCCTTAACACAATCCCTTTAATATCATTAACGGTACTCCCTTAATATTATATATATATACAGTAGCGCACACAGGAATTTTTCAAGGGGAGTCCGGGGTCGAAAGTTCGCCATTCTTGTATCATGCTCCTTTTGATTTTGTCGATTTTCGGGAACAAAACACAGTGAAAAACTAATTATTGAATAAATAATTAGCATTAATTAATAAAATTAATCATTAATAACAAATACTTAGTTAAATTTTACGTACTATATACTTAGAATTTTAATCAACCGGAAAAAAATTAAGGGCTTTGGGGGTCCGGAGCCCCTCCCCTTGTGTACGCCACTGTATATATGTATAAACACTTTTCGTTTTACTTAACATTTAAGAATATAATCTTAGATCTTAAAAGAAAAAGTATTTCTTGTATTGTAAACATACGGTTGTAACTACGAGGGATACAGCTTTTCTTAATATTTCCAGAAATTTCTAGAACGAAATTTATAAGCAATTTAAAGGATTGTTCACAAGATATAAAGGAGTCTGAACTTATAAGCCACAAATAATTATTTAGATTACGAAAGTGAATATAATTTTTTTCAACCTTCTTTTTCAATTTCAATTGTAATATACATGGCTTCTAAAATTAATTTCTTATTTAGCAAAGAAAAAGAAAAAAAAAGTTTTTCAGAACGAATTTTTTTTTTTTTTGGATTCCTTTAAAGATAAAGCAAAATGTTTTGTTTCCAATCCTCTTGTTTTTTTCCACACCAATGAATCTCATGACCAAAAAATGATAAAAGTCACAGGAGATAAGTTTTAAAACTTAAATAATTTCTTTGAAGGAAAAGTTAAATAAAACGATTTAATCCAAATTTTTTTAAGAGTAATGTCTCTCCTCCAATTTCAAAAGTATATATATAATCGCTTCTTAAATCAATATTCTTTTCTTAAATTTCTGAATGGAAAAATTTTTATTAATGAAATAGTACAAAAAAACAAAAAAAAATTTCTTAAAATTGTATATAGTCTCCACAAATGATAACTTATCTCTTAAAATGAACAAAAAACAATTTTAGGCCCCCTATTTCACAATTTCTCAGATGTTTACATTTAAGCAAACGCCAGAAGTCAATGAACGAAAAGGAAAACTTTTTACGAAAACAAGTGCTGGGGGAGGAAACAAGTGTGGGAACGAAGTCTACCCCCTCCCCAAATTCAAAAACCTTTCATAACCACAATAACGCTGGAATGCCATGTCGAAACGGTTAACAGGCAAGCAGATAGAGGCTAGCAGTAGGATAGACTTCCCGTTTGCCCCCACCCACTCCTCTGTATCATCCAGAGCTGGAAGCACTTGCTGTTGAGACCCAAACAGGGTGGATTTTTCACTCCTTCAGACTGTTCTCCCCTTTCCTTTTGCCTGAACTCTGACCCTTTCCCCAAGCTCGGTCAGTGAACCCCAGGAGCGTCAAAAAACTTTTCCAGGTACGGTCAACATTTGGGTGATTTCTAACGGTCGGCGTACACAGGTTTTTCCCCTGGAAGGTGTCGTCCGGCAAGGGTTTGTTTTGATTTGGGGAAAGGACGAGTTGAGTGGTGTCTGTATGGAAGAAAAGAATGCGCTTCGATCTCTTTCTGGTGGATGTTTTGATAAGAATTCATTATCTGGGTAAGTAAGAAGTGATGTTTATTCGTGATTTTGTTTATTTACAATTTTGTTGTCTCTGAGTCTGTGATTTTGTTTTTTGTAATGGAATTTATCATTGAAATGAGTTAATATTTCGAAACGTATTTCTGAACGTTTCTTTTTTTTTTTTAGTTTTTGACTTTTAAAATAAAGTTACAATTTAATTGCTTGAAAATGTTCAAGATGTATGTTTTATTTTATTCCCTCATTTATTCATTTTATGAGTAAAAAATAAATAGCGAAGGCAACCTTAAAATGTAGAATTTTGCAACGCCATATTTAAGCTAGAAATATATTCTCTCAGAAAAATTAAATATTCATTGCATTAAATTGAATAGTGTTGAAAAGTATTAATATGTTTATAATATTGAAAAATAATACCTCTTTCATAACAGCAAATCGTTTTAAGTGGCAGTTAAAAGTTTTTAGCTCTATAATAAATAAATAAATATATACAGTAAATAACCATTGACAAGATCTTTATTGGTATTAAGAGCTTTTATCTTAAAATATAATAGGTGGATCACGGCTCTACGGAGAAAAAAAAATTAATAACCAGAATCTATCTTTAATGAAAAAATGTTCTATTGTACGGAGATTAGAAGAAAAATAATTTTTTAAAAAATAATTTTAAAATTTAATATTACTATAATATGGAATTTTCGAAAAAATAGAAAAAGACTTCATTTTGGTTAGAAGACTTTAGATGTAATATGTAAATAACCAAACAAAGATGATTATTGATAAATTAGCACTGAACAGTGAATAATAGTACAATGTTCTCTCTCTCTCTCACTGCAGTATATTTCTTTACCCCAGCTCTCTCTCATTTCCTGCACCATTGAATTAGTCCGAACCAAGCTTTTCCCGTCTTCCGTTTTATCATACTATATAATTTCGACAAGCGTTTTTCTTTTTCTTTTTTTTAATAAAAAACTTAATACTAAAAAACGTGGTGTATGTATTTGGAGTTTTTCCTTGTAACAATTTAGAAGGTGTCCTCACATGGCAATAAATGTTAAAAAGTACTAAAATACTTGTTTGTTTTTTTAAACAAAAATCACTTTAATTTTTTTATTATAAAAAAGTTCAAATACTTAAAATTCACTCTCCTTGTGTCATTACTTAACATAATTTCTTTTAAGGAAACTCTCTTTCTTTAAGCAAGCATCTTTTTTTCATATGTAGGTTTTGAAACTTTGAAAAAGAAATTTTCGATCCACCGTAATGCATAACAGCTTTTTATCACTTTTTTCTGATTCAATGCATGTTTTTAATGAACCAATGAATTAAGCATAAAGAGTTCCCATAGCAACTGACACCCATTTTATGCAAGACAATTTTGTAACTTAAATGTTCTTCATTATACTGAAGAACATATATGAGACTTTCCGATCAGTGTCTAAGAGAACTTATAAAATAATTTTAAACATATTAAAATCTTGGGAAGAGACAGTATAATTGAAAAACATAATTACATTTTATAAGAATAATCAAATTAGTAATTCAAAACTACAGCAGAGGCATGAAATGAGGTAGATTGTAAATAGATGCAGCACATTTCATTTTGCTTTAATTATGCATATCTTTTATTTAAAAGTCTTTCAATCATTGTGTTGCTTCATCGCATAATTAAAAGCTTTTTTTTTCTTTTTATTTTGTAAAATAAGGAATCTTAAGTGAAACAAATTGTTGGACAAAAAGAATTCTAAATAAAAAAGTTAAAAAAAAGATATTGATAGTTATATTTGTTTCACATCCATTTTTGTCGCTTTTTTTTCTTTTTTGAGATGGATCATTTTCGAATTTTTTTTCTACATGAAAATAATTATAAATTTGTGTTTATTTGAAATTAAAAGATCTCATGTATCGGAAACTATTTTCATAATATATTTGCATTGATAAAATTTGATTAGATTGTTATATTGATTTACGAATCGTAGTATTAAGATAACTAAAGATAACTTTGGCTTCCTGGGTCCCAAGGTCCTCCCTTTGGATCCTTTAGAGTTCATTTGTCCCTTAAACTTTTTGAACCGCTAAAATAGAATAGGTCTTAGAAAATCATAAATGAGTTTAAATTCAATTTATAATATAATAATAAAAAAATAACAATTATTTAATACGATTTAATTACTCCCAGTTAAGTATTTATTCAGCTACAAATATTTGCTAATTACATTAATCAAATTAATTATACTGACTAATTTAGAGAAATAATTATTATTTCAAGACTGTTATGCATTGCATATATATTTTACACAATTATTATTATAAAAACATATTACTAACATGCATATGAACGAGAATTTTAAATCGTTAGATAAAGTTTGTGTACAAATAAATAAATATGAATAGCTAAAGAATTTTGTGCACTATCGATCATATAAAGAGAATCTGACATTGTTAACTTCATCAAAATACAACGAATTAAATGGGCAGGTCACGTTATCAGAATGAACGAAGACCGCACTACTAAAAAAAGTCTTCAATGCTCATCCAATTGGCACAAGAAGAAAGGGCAGGCCAAAACTCAGATGGATTGATGGCCTAGAAAAAGATCTCCTAATTTTAAGAATAGGAACTGGAGAACACTAGCAGGAAGAAGTCTGGCATGTGTGGAGAAGCCTTGGGAAGGCCAAGGCCTACCCTGGGCTGCCGTGCCACTGAGGAAGGAAGGATTTATATATATATATATATATATATATATATTATCTGTATAAAAACATTATTTGAAAGATTTGAGATAGTCATATTACGAGATTTTAATTTCTTCATTCAAATATACGAGCATATAATGATGTTAATCTTGTTTAGAAATACTCGTTTATAAAATGTTTTTCTTCACTTCATTTTAGAAAGCAGTCTCAGCATTACTAAATGATTTTTATCGTCAATTGTTATCTTTCTCTGAAAATTTGGATGCATGATCTCATCTCTATTTCACTTTATTTTTACACGATTTTTATCACTTGAAGAAATCTAGCTCCTGCATCTTTGAAGTACTGTTTGTTATACAAAAAGTTGTTATTTGTTTTTAAAATTTTTACGAAAGTCTTGCTTTTTTTAATCTCTTCCATGCTATTGTTGTTTTTTTTAAGTTTAGAAAACAAACCATTTCTAATCTAACAAAAATTTTATTTTTTTTCTTTTTCTTAACCAGTTTTTTTTTTAAAAGTGTTGTTGAAGAAAACTCGATTGAATTTTTTGCTTAAACATAATTATTATAATAGTAGTTAATTTTATTTATTTTCCAAATGTAGTTAGGAATCCTGAGAATAATTGGTGTAAGTTAAGAAATTTTTCTGACCCTATTTTGTATCATGAGATAATAGTAATTTTATAGGATTTTAATTGATCTTCTCAAACCCAGAACATAACGTACATGCGATTACAAAAAAATTTATTCGAATCTGTAAAAAAAAGAGTGTGCAATTATTATTTACTTACTGTTTTTTATTTACTTTTATAATAATTTAGTTATTTGATTATTAATATTCAGACTTTTTAAAATTCTTGAAAAACAATTTCCTTCTCAGTATGAAAGGTAAGAAGAGACCGAAACTTTTATTTTTTAACTACAGCAGTTAAATGTACATGTAATGACAAGGTTATTAGAAATATTCTAATGAACATAGTTGGTGTTATAATCAGAAAGTAGTGACAACTGCAGTAGCCGCATGGTCATGGCCATGAACTCGCGGCTAGAGTTATTGCAGCCGAGTCGTGAGGATTCCAGTTCTGATGCATCAAAAGATCCAAATAGCAGGGCCACGATGCACTTTAAATCTGTCAAGACAAAAAAATCTTCGCGCTGGCATAATGTAAACAATTGGAGAATACGATGCCAACTCATACGTCATCCTCATGGTAGTTCAAAACAATGAGGTTCATTCCTAATAACACTTGTGTTGTTTCTAAGTGCAATGCTAATAAACTATCAGCGTGAATCAATCCTCAAAAATATAGTTTGTAACTAAAATCGTAATGAAAGTTGTGTAAAATAAGAATTCATTTCCATTCTCACGTACGCAAATAAATAATTTATACTGCAGTAGAAAAGTTTTTAATTTGAAGCTCTTTTATGAACATTTTTTTAACCCTTTTTCTACCGCATTATGATTTACTGCAGTTTTTTTCATGCAATGTTTTTTTTTTGAATCACTACATTGAAAATTAAGGGATATGCATAAACAAAATACTGAACTTTTTGAAATTTAATCCGTTAGAGCTAATTAATTAATTAAAGATATTTAACTGGAAAATTAATTATATACACTGATCACTTCGATTTGACAAATAGTTAAATCTTTTTCTAAGGTCTTCATTAACATACAAAAAAAATAAGACACTTACCGATTGTCATTAGTTATTTTTTCAGAACAAAAATGACAATCTTCACCATCCGCTGAAAATGCAATTTCTGCTATAAAACTATTCACCTTCTCCACTAAATTGCTCATCATAGAACCCGTGCTGCTATATATCTTCGAAGAGTTGATGCAAGTATCGTCAGAGTATTCGTTAAAATGGTTATTCTATGTAATTTTAAAGTGAGTGGTACTTGAAAGTACCATCGGTAGATAAAGGGTGAAACCATACATAACTAAACATTACATAACTTAACATTATAATGAATGGTATATCCCATTCATTAGTGAAAGAGGGTAAGATGGAAGATGAGCCATAGTCAAGACAAACTCAATTTATTAATAATTTTCAACAACAACACAAATTCAACAACCCAAGTTAAGAAATGCACCAATTGATAAATATGGGGAGCAATAGCGAGGTAGACGAGATAATTGGAGATATAATAATAAATCGTATCACCTACACTTAGCACGTCAGAAAATATACCTTCTTGTATTGGAAGATTATTTCTTAAGTAATCTAATTCAAACCGACCGAATCCAATCCAGCAACTAATTGACCAAACCGTCAATCCTAATATTAATCAAATAATCTTTGAAGCGCCCTTGCCTCGCTTTACGTTAATCACTACTTGCTACCCTGTTAGCTTCTAGCCACTCTGTTCTTGAGCATGAAAGTTATGCTTTAAATACAAGCCTTGATTTGAATAATCACGTCTTCTTCTTCGGAGGAAAGTTTTCAATAGAGTAATATTTAAAGACCCATTATTCCCCAAGAGTATTATTAGTAGGAAGAACGCGGATAGACCTGTTACAACATTACTTTTACAAAAACATTCTCCCAAAACGAATTTTTTACCGTTGTTGTTGTTAATATTGATTAACATCCACTGACTATTAACTTCTTTACTTTCTCTGAGAATAAATCCCTCTTCGTACACTCTGAGCTATTTTGAAATTATCTTTTAAACCAGGGGTGGCCAACCTTTTTGAGAAGAGTGCCACTGTTCGATAAAAAAAAATTATGTGTAGCATTTCAGCTTTTTCAACAAATATGGAAAAGTGAAAAAAATTTACTTATAAGCTTATTATGGGGTTTTTACGTTAATAGCAAAGTTTTTAATGCAAGTCTATATTACTCGAAATTTAAAAATAATATAATAAATAAGGCGAAAGAAAAACTTAGGTTTTATTGTTAATTAACCTTTTACACACACAAGTTCAATCAATTAGGTTAGGTATAAAATAAAAATGAGTAACTTGAATCATTTAATTCAAACTAATTATTAATCGCTCAGTATCTACTTAATGCGGCTTTTAAATTACTACTTTTTTTAACTAAGTCATCTATATTAGGATTAGCTCTTACAGATGCTAACAAAATTAGGTTATTATAGGTGCACATTAGCTAGTTTTGAGTGATATTTATTGTATTATGTTCATAGCAGAAAACATTTATTCACACACACACACACACACACAAACATATTTTGATCCAAGTTTTGAGGCTTTTTGTCTGAGACAACCTCACTTCAATAAAATTGTAAGAAATGGGGTTATTTATTATCTTTTCAAAAAATTTTAAATTTTTCTGTAAGTTCCCGAGTGCCACTGCTACATTGTGCACGCGTACCGCAGGGTGTGTCCACCCCTGCTTTAAACGTATCCTTCTTATTCGTTTTATAAATAGTTTATATACTATATTAATTGATGTTATAAATCACTGTAAAAATGTGTACAATTACACTTAAGTTTACGCAAATGTAAAACACAATATCTATGTAATTGCCAGCTGGATGGCGTAGTTGGTTAATCGCTGGACTTGTATGCCCAAGTTTGTCAACCGGACCAAGTCGGAGCATTTTTTTAATGTAGAAAATGTGCAGCGTCCGTGTGGTATGATTATGTGGCATGTTAAAGATCTCTAGGGTGCCTGTTTAACTTGGATGCTCTTAGAAAAATTAAATTCCTAGGACAATTTCTCATCGTCAGAGCTTAGGTGCCTCCCTCTGGGGAGGAAACTGGGTTTCAAAATGACATTGCGGAAATTGGTATTGCACCTATATGGAGCCGCTCTAAAAAGTGATACCAGCTCCTGGGGAATATACTAGCTCTGTAATGATAAATATCAATCCACAGCCTCTTTGAAAAAAATATCCTTGTAAGGGAGCTTTTACATATCTCATCTAGTATTTGGTAGTTCAAGAGCATGAAAGTGTGTGAATAACGTGAATGTAAATAAATTAATTTATCTTCTTCTTCTTTATAAGCGTAACAACCTGTTACAGGTCTTGGCTGCCTCCACAGCTCGCTTCCTCCAATTCCAACGATACGCAGCAACTCTCTGCCAGTTTTTAATGTTTAGAATTTTTAAGTCATTTTCAACATCATCTATCCACCTCGTTGGTGGTCTTCCTCTTGTTCGAGATCCCATAGGATTCTTAAATGTGTAAGCTCTGGTCTGGTTGTTTTCAGGGCTTCTCCAGATGTGGCCGAGCCATCTCAATCTGTTATTTCGGATGACTTGAGTAACTTGAAGTTCTTTGTAAAGCCTATATAGCTCGAAATTATATCTAGTACGCCAACATCATTGATCTTTAACAGGCCCAAATATAGTTCTCAGTGCTTTTCTTTCGAAAGTTTCCAGAGCTCGTATAGTCTCCAAATTCAACGTCCAGGCTTCGCTAGCATGCAGCAACACAGGTAAAATTAATGTCTTATATAATCTTAACTTTTTTTTTCCGCTGATAAATTTCGATCTTAATTGCTTCTTTAGTCCAAAAAAAAACATTTGTTAGCCGATTTTATACGGTTAAATTAATATATAGTTACATGATAAATGCAATCACGTGTTTCTAGCCAATCAGCTCATGCACTTTGCTGTTGCCAACTTTTGCTTTTTGCAAAAATTTACTTTTAAAAAGTACATATTTGTCATGAATAATAATGCACATAGGTAAATAAAATGCATTTGATTTAAAAAGTGCATATAATTTTAAAAAACTTTTTGACGTATTTTAATGCATGAAAATCTTTATCAAATTAAAAAGAAATTTATGTTTACAACAGGTAGATCAATAAGTACAAGTCTAATGTCAGTTTTGAATTCTATGGAGGACATGTGATTGCATTTATCATGTGATTTTTATGAATTTAGCCCATTAGATTGCTGAATTAACTAGAGGGTGTGCTTAATTCATGTAAATGCATACACCTATAATAAGGTGACCAACCATACTCCCTTAGAGAAGACAGTCTTCCTTTTATAAGTTCTGTCCTTCCTTGAAAAGTGTCCTCCTAATTGTCCTCCTTTTCAATTCTTTAAAACTGATCTGTTAATTTCTATTCAGAGATGAACCACAAACACGTTTCCAATATGTCGAAGAATGGTCTGAAACAAATATCACAAGAAATAACAGTCATTCATGGTGGTTTTTGACTTCATCGTAAATAAATTGGGAAGATATGGAAAACTGTGTTAAGTTTTAATCGAAAGAAATGCCTGATATTAAGATCGATGACAATCGTCAGTTTGAAGAAATTATAAGACTGAATGTATATTTAAATTCTAATAAATTGGAACAATATAAAAAATCAGTATGCTAGATTTGATGAAAGATGAAGGAAGTACTTAACCATTTTTTTCAAAAATGAACACTTTCCATATGATAATTTATTTATTCTTGTTGAGTTATCTCGTTGTGCTTTCCTGGAACTAATGCTGCAGTTGAAAGGGTTTTTTCAGTTGGTAATAATTTTGGGGCAAGGGAGAAATCAAGATTGAATGTTGATATTTTATCTGCAATACTTACCGTACAATTCAGTATTAAGGATATTTTTTGCACCGAAATTTCCAATGTATTAGAAAATGATACATTGACAACAAAAAATATTCAATGAGGAAATACTCGTTTAAGTAAATAATTAAAAGGAATGCAAGCGTATATAGCGTATTTTTGTTTGAGCTAATAATATGTTGCATGTACTATATACGCTGTAACTTTTTCTTAAAATTTTTACGCGCAAGCGTCCTCCTTTTCATTGCAAAAAAAAAAAACTGGTGACCTTACCTACAGTGGTACAAACAATTGAGGATACACCTTACTTTTACTTGATAAATCCAACTTTCAATCGAAATAACACATTACCTAGAAGTGCAAACGTGTTTTTATTTTCACACGTAACAAAAGGGTTAATTTACAGTAAAAATAACGAAAATCAACAAAAAAATATCTAAAATTAAAAATTTCACAAGTATTTGAAATAAACATAGGCAGATCTTTACCTCAAAAAATTGAGGATACACCAATGAAATGTTTGTTTAACTACCACTAGATTTTTTTTCTGCTTGCTACAATAATAGCCTAAGTTTGGCCAATTTTATCTTAAACTTTTTCGACTGCTACTTTTATCTTTTGAAGTTGGTTATGTGAATTTAAACTCGCAATTTTAAATGAAAAATGGGTCCTCAGAGAGAGACCAGTATTGATGTAAGAAAATTTATATTAAGGTTATTTAAGAAAGGGAAATCTTATCGTGAAATAGCTAAAATTGTCGGTAGAAGCCACTCGTGTGTCCAGAAAATCATTGGAAGATTTAAAAGCGATGGATTAATTGAAAATAAAAGCGGAAGAGGAAGGAAAAGTATTCTGAGTGATGTAGCCAAAAGGAAAGTTTTGAAAGATATCAAGATTGATCCTAAACTAAGTGCAGTCAAACTAGCTGCTGAAACTTCTCGAATAATGGGCAGAAGTATAAATGATGAAACTGTGAGAAATGTGATTAGACATGCTGGATATAGCAGTCGAGTAGCTAGAAAGAAACCTTTCATAAGCTTACAAAATCAGGAAAAGCGTTTGGAGTTTGCAAAAACTCATCAATTGAAGACAGATAACTTTTGGAAGAAAGTTATATTTAGTGACGAAAGTAAATTTAACATTTTTGGAAGTGATGGCCGTCGCTACGTTTGGATAAAGCCGAACACCGTTTTGGATCCAAAAAATTTACGTCCTACATTTAAACATGGTGGTGGCTCCGTCATGGTTTGGGGTTGTATGGCTTCAAATGGGGTAGGAAATTTAGTTTTTATAGATGGCATAATGGATCATAAGCTTTATATAGATATACTCAACAACAATCTTAAAGAAAGTGCAAAAAAATTGGGTTTAAATGGAAATTTTATTTTCCAGCAAGACAACGACCCCAAACATACGGCACGTAATGTCAAAATGTGGTGTCTTTTTCATTGCAAACAGCAATTGCACACACCACCACAGTCCCCTGACATCAATGTTATAGAAAATTTGTGGGACACACTCGAAACAGCGGTCCAAAAACACCAAATTAGGAACAAAGCCCATTTAAAGCAAGTGTTACAAGAAGGAATGGGATAAAATATCTCCAGATACCACCAAAAATTGGTCGAATCGGTACCAAGACGTTTGGAGGACATTATAAAAGCCAAAGGACATGCAACCAGATATTGACACTGTCTTTGTATGTGATATGTCACACAAATTTCATTGGTGTATCCTCAATTTTTTGAGGTAAAGATATGCCTATGTTTATTTCAAATACTTGTGAAATTTTTAATTTTAGATATTTTTTTTGTTGATTTTCGTTATTTTTACTGTAAATTAACCCTTTTGTTACGTGTGAAAATAAAAACACGTTTGCACTTCTAGGTAATGTGTTATTTCGATTGAAAGTTGGATTTATCAAGTAAAAGTAAGGCATATCCTCAATTGTTTGTACCACTGTATAAGAAAAATTCACTAATTTTACTACATATATTCTAATTTAATAAAACTAGTATAGTTGCAGTATGCATATAAATTGAAATTTTCGTTAGTTTAATTAAAATATTCTTCCCTAGTAAACACCTAAACATCCTTGCCAATACATAAGTATACTAAATAGGTTTTTTTGTCTATCAACAACACGTGCCAAAATGTCCAGACAGGTTACTGAGAGACACCCAATGCGTCCTTGAATTACGACGAGATCTTCCTCCAGTATCTATGTCGATGTCTAGAGAGAAGAGGTGTTATGTTAGGCGAGCAGTAGATCACTTGGACGAGAAGGAGCGAAAAGCAGGAAACCGCGAAAAGGGTCAACGAACTTTATCTAACATTCGCCTTTTCCGCAAAACCGATTAGTTCGACTACTTGTCGAGTTTGACGCCGCCAAATACGTTCCCTGGAAATTATATACATTTTTCCTCTCCGAATACAGAAAATTGAAGTCTAATGGAGCTGTTTTGAAAAGTGAAGGAAATTACGCGTTTCTGTAAGCATGGTTTAGGTTGAGATTTTTTATTTAGAACATTTTTTTCATCAGTTTTGTTGCCGAAATGCCGAGAAGATAATTCTTTGAAGTTTGGGGAGGGGGATCCTCTTTGGAATAATTATCTAGATGCTTTGATGTTTCTGTACTTTAATGTAACTCACTCATACTAAAAAACGAAACCTGTTGTTAACCATCAATGAAAAAGTAAAGTACAGTCGGATATCTATATAACGAAGTCGTATATATCCCGGAAAAAAGTTCGTCATATGGAAAATTCGTTATATAGAGGTTCATCTTTTAATACACTTTATAAACCACATAAAACAAATTTTAAATTCATAAACACTATATATTAAAAAAGTAATTATTCATACCTTTTTTAAAATTAATATTATGTTTATTTTATATATCTTACCCATCAAAAAAGAAAGAAAAACTACAAAGAAAACAAGAAAAAAGAATGTCGAAGAATTCTCTGTATTTTCAATATTAAGAAAATAATTTTATACTAAAATTAATAAATTTTAAGGACATTTTATAATTTAAAGCATACAAGTAATATTAAACATACATTATTTTATAATTAGAACATGGGACAACTCCACTGAGGGTGAAAGAGGATATTGAAGTTGTGAGTGAATTGGGCAATGGGAGTTACAAGGCTGCAATTCTTGGATAAAACTTCCAGAACTCTGTTCTCGGCGAGTTAGGATCTAATAAAACCAGTTCAAGATTTATGACCACCATAAAATGTGTTAAAGAGAGGATAACTTGAAATTTTTTCAAAAATACTTTAAATCTGTTGAATCACAACAGATAAAGTTCGTTACATAGAAAATGCACTTCGCAATAGAGAGGTTATTTTACGAAGAAAATCGTGAAATGTTCAAGGTTCCAAGAAAAAGTTGGCTATATAGAAAAATTCGCAATATAGAGCTTTGTTATATAGAGGTTCGACTGTATTTTCTTTTGTCTTAAAATATGTAATGCAGATTGTAATACATCTAATAAAAATAAATATCGTTCATATGTGACTGTATTGTAAAAATTTGATTTCATTATTTTCTTTGAAACGACAATAGCTTACACAAAATGAAAAAAAAAAAAAAAAGGGTACTCAGAATTTAAAGAACTTTCTGAAAAATAGATCAAATACATCCTTATAAGATATTGAGTTTGAAATATCTAATTGCAACGCTAATCGTTACAAAAGTTAAAGTTAGGAAGCAAAGTCTGTTTACTTCATTTTCTAAAATGAAAATAAATATAGGAATGTTAGATTTTTGTCATCCAAAGTTTGGAAATAATTATTTACAATGCAATTAATTGTATGATTGATGCTAATGTGAAAAAAAATTCCGGGTTATTTATTATGAGAAGAGCTAATTGTGAGAAAGGTATAACAATTCTGATCAGATTTTGAATATAATTCAATTTTTGATGTGTTACATCTTTCCTCTCGCTTGCTGGATATTTGTTGGAGTGATTTCGTGTAAAGGGATGGGGATATGGGTAACAGGAAGTGACGGTAGCGTGCGCTATTTGATTTGACCAATGGGAGCGCGTGGTGGTGTACAGCTCTCGTAGCCATCAAGCCCTCGAGCGCTTGACTCTCAATCCACAATCGGTCTGTAAAATCTGCCCTTTAATTGCAAGAAACTCTATGTTAGAGCAGAGAAAATAAATTGCTTATCTACACACTAATCCTGAGACCAGTTTTAACGTATGCCGTGCCAATCTGGGCACATGCAGCTAAAATTCATATTAATCAAATTGAAGTTTCTCATTCTCCGAAAAATATTAAAAACTCGATGGTTCATGAGGAATAAGGACCTCAGATCCCCGAGCAAAAGGATGTCTATCAGACAATTTATCAAAAAATTAGCAACTAGCTTCTTTAAAAAAATTGATAACTCTAATAATCCTTCAATCTTGGATATTAAAAAATATATCCCTGATCATAATTTTAACAGACCCAATAATATATATATTCTTTTGGATTTTCTCTTCAATTAAAATTCTTAATTAAATTCATTTCACTCTTCTCACCCAGTTAAAAGCTTACTTTAACTTCTTTCCCGAGCCTTCGTAGCCTAGTGGTTATAGTAGCTGACTTGAAGTAAATCGTCCCAGGCGCGATTCCCGGGAACTCGCTTTTCCCAAATTTACTTTAAATCACTTTAATTTTCCCTGGAAAATTAATTCTCCAGATTAAATTTACACGTTCTTTCCTATTTTTTCAAAATGCATTTTATTTTTATTGGCTTTTAAAAAAAGCTGTTTTTCTGATTTCAAATCATTCAATGTTTCTGTCATTTCTACAACAACTGAGTTCTAAGTTGCATTCCCATTGGTCACCTCACCCACCCACTGATCGAAATTTGTTTTCATTCTCAGTGCTTGCACCGTTTTTGAAGACATTTTTCTAGCACTTAAAGCATTTTAGTGGTTTTAAATTTTAGTTTTTTACTCTCATATAAGTATATTTTACTTTTTAAGTATTTTTTTAATTAACAAAGGGCAAGTGTGAATTCATCACAGTCACTCAAAATCCAAAGATCAGAGGTTATAGCTCGGAAGTGCTAGATACTCCGGTCATCCACCCAATGGTATTCTAAATCCACTTCGCACATACCAGCAAGTCTTAGACTTTACCCAGGATAAACTTGCGATCCTTATGCTCAATTGTCAAAGGGCTCACCAAACAGATTTCGACGACGTTATTTCATAAAAATGTTCATTACTCATGTTGTCAGAGACGTGGTTAGATAATGACGAACGTGTTTCGATACCTAACTTCGATGGTGTTGCGATCTATCGCAAACAGAAGAACTCGCATGTTGTGACTCCTCATATGAACATTACTTATCGTCAAACAAGTGAACTGGGTATTGTTAGTGATGATATTGGGGGACATATGTGCGGAAGAATGTTTATTTGAAAACGGAAACAGTGATTTCGGTGTTCGCATACATTTCTTGAAATCAAACGGTACAAAAAAATTAAAGATTTCCTGCATTTTGTACTTTTACCATATACGGAAAGTGGTTCTGCTCTTTTAAAACAATCTATCACTCGCTTCTCATGATTTTGATTGGTGATTTTAACTTTAATTTCAGTTTGCCAAAATCAGAGCCGCTCATAGCTTTTTTGAATGATGAATTCAAGCTCGAAATGAACACAAATCAAAATATTTCGACAACTAACAGTGATAATGTTATTGACGCTGTTTTTCAACGATTTTTAAATACTTTGAAATCACAAGTATATGTGTCATATTTTAGTTATCATAAGTCTATTGTCTCCGCACTTCCCCAAATTAAACAAGAATAATTATTTTTGATAAAAAAAAATTGCATTACTTCTTGTGTTAATTAAATAAAATTTTCATTAAAGATGTAATTATACGATAGAAAATTATTTCCAATCATACCCAACTCATTTTTTTCAGGATATAAGTTACTATTGCGTATTTACTAAGATAATATGTCAGATGTTACACATCATATACGACTACTGTATAAGAGAGGCTCGTTTCTTTTTTTTCAATAAAAATATCATCTAACAAATGTTACTTATTTTGAAAGTTTTCTGAAAAATATGCTACGAGGCGAAGAAAACCGTGTTAGATCAAATAATTTAATTGCATGCCATTTGACTTCATTGGCTTAAATCTCTGCTGCCATTAGAAAACAAGAAAATAATGCCAGTAGATTAAACTAAACTCTGGGGCGCAACAGCCCATTCGAGTCAAGGCCTACTGTGCCCATCTCAGTTTTAGTGACCTTGGGCGCTGAGGTTCATGAGCAGATGGTCAGTCTGACGTGGAACCCCTATTGTTTAGTTCCCCAGCAATCTTGGTACTCATTTTATCGACCCAATGAAGGGATGAAAAGCTGACTCGACCGAGCTTAGCCCGAGGATTGAACCCCGGACCTGTAGCGTAGAAGTACGGTACGCTACCACTCGACCACTAGGTTTCCGAATTGTACATTACAAAATTAGCCTCTAGACAGATTTAAAAGTGAATGGACCATATTTATTCTGTCGAAATTATTTTCGATATCGTAATTTAATTAAATAAAAATTAAGCTGTGATAGTGAGTGCTTAGCTATATGTACATTTACTTAGTTTGTTATTTTATTTCTCTTTCCCTATAATACAGAAGACACTCTCATTTTCTCCCAAATAAAAACTGCTCTTTTGACAATTTTTCCGAAGATATACAATAGTGATGAGAACAAGTAAGAGGAAATGCTTAAGTAAAAAGGAAAGGATACTCATATTTAAAAGTAAAAGAGAAATGACATTACTTCTATTAACGTAATTTATAAAATATTTTGTTTTTGAAAAAAAAATTGATTGGAGTGATTGGCTGATAATAAAATACTTAATATTTGCGTTTAAATGTTTTTATGCAAAACGCATGTCGCGGACTTTCGCCCGCTTAAGTGTGAGGGTTCACCAAACAACGAGACATTTTCTTTTAAGGGGAGCACATCAGCTTAAATAGTAATCAAAATATTTTGAATCTAAATCTTAAAATTATCAATTGATGATTCTCAACAATAATACTAGTCCTTGAAACCCTTCGAAGTGTTTTTCTTTGAACTACGACGATTCCAATATTAGCTTCTCCAACTGACGTCTTCGTCCCCACTTGCTATAACAATCACCATCCTCCACTTCTCTCTTCACTTGACTTTAAAATATATAGTAACCCTTATTGACATAAATCACGGTTCCTAAACAGAAAGAGGTTTTATAATCCTACCCTAGAGCAGGGATGGCGAACCAGTGGCACGCGTGCCATTGATGGCACGCGACACAATATTTTTGGCACGTCAGTGATCAAAATGGTTTGCATTTTATTTTTCCAAATTTCAATGTTCACTATAAAGTATTACAAACAAACGCGAGTGTCCGGGAAGCACACTCGTTTGTTATTGTCTTGCCTTAGTTACGTTGTAGACTAATTGCTGATGATGTAAAATTTGACTACGCATAGCACAGTCAATTTCATTGTCACGAATGTATTTTAAAGTTCACCTGTGTTATATTTACAATTTTTAACTGTTGTTTAACATGGCTATTTCAGCAAAAGAACAAAAAAGTGCAAGTTAGTAAGTGTAACAGAGAATTTCAAATTTTTTGGACCGAGAAACATGGCATTATTAGTAAAAATGACAAGGCGGTATGTGTTTTATGTCCTGGAATAGTGATACGCAGAACATCGTCTGTAAAACGGTATTTTGAAACAAATCACAAACCCCGCTGTTAAAAAAAGTGAACCATAGCAAAATAATTAATTGCTAAGAAACCATTTGGCAGATGACTCAAATTCAGCATATATTCTACAAAAAGTAACATCTTACAATTCTAATATAATTTATTTGTCATTCTATCTGCAACAACAGAAGTCACACTAATGTTACTTTACACGAATAACTAAAACATTTATAACTATACAGCGCAAAAAGTATTTTTTCGTAGTTAATAGAGTTTTGTGTTATTCATATTTAGTTTTATTTTCCCAATAATGACAGGTCAAAAAGATTTAACCACATGTCCATACGTCACTAGACACTTTTTTTGAAAAAATGGTACGTTGATTCATAAAGGTTCGCCACCCCTGACCTTGAGGATTAATCAGAATCACGAATAGAACCCGTTACACGTGTTTTTACTGAACGTTGCACACAAAAATATCCTTCTAATAACCAATTGTCGACATAATAAGGCTTTCTAATCCCATCCATACACAAATATTTCTGTTCATTAATGTCTTATCGTTCAGATCGAAAATTGGACAGCCATTGCTTCTGGCAACGTTATCACAGCTAAACTGAAATTCAAACCAACTCAGCAGTATTGATAAAGCAATACATTATGTTATAAAAATCTCAAACAAGACGGTTCATCAAATCGAGGTTTTCTTTTAACCGACATACTAAGACTTTTTGACTCCCTCTTATATGTTGAATAGATTCAACTATGGCTAAAATTTAAATCATTCAGGAAGAAAAAGAAGAAAAAAAAACATCAACAAAAACACTAATTTACACCTCGTATTCCTCCCCCCTAATGGGGCTGCGTATGGTATTTTTTACCTTTGCAGACCTAGTTCATTCCCCAGGAGCTGATATCACTTTTTATTTCGGCACCATATAGGCGATACCAATTAACGCTGCCGCAAGTAATTTTGACGCCCAGTTTCCTCCCCAGAGGGAGACCCCTGAACTCTGATGATGCGAAATTGAACTTAGGAATTTAATGATGCCTAGAGCACTCAAGCCAAACGGGTACTTCAAGGGATCTTTTACATTCCGCACAATGATACAACATGGCCGCAGTCGATTTTCTGCATCATGAAAATTCACCGACTACATATATATAAAAAGAATTTCTCTCATACTTACAAAATAATTGCCATGTTCGTACCTCTTTTTTCAAACGGTTGAGAATTTTGTGTGTGGGTGCACACACAATCTGAAGCATGGTGCAATACGAAGTCTTACTTTGCAATGGGGACTAAAATAATACAGGCTTTTTTTGGTTAATCTTTTCATTTTTATTTCTTCTCAAGCAACCGATTGCAGATTGCCTTGCCGAACCCTGTTCTTTGTCGAATATTTTCAAGAATCTAAGCTCCTACCTTCAGGGAGAAATCCCCACATTCATTACAAGGAAAATCCCGGATTTGAAGTATTTCACTACCATGGACAAACTATATCTCTTAAAAACACTAGCACTAATAATTTCACCATAAGAATTAAAAATATGTGCAAATCAAGGATAGAAAGTATCAGTGCCCGTATAGCGTACTGTAATGGTCGTCCTGCGACGTCCATTAAGAAATGTACCAATTACTAAGTATGGAAAACAAAAGAGAGGTAGACGCGAAACTAGAGAACTTAATAAATCGGATCACTTACGTCCAGGCAATAAGCCTTCTAATGCCAATCGACCTAATCCAATTTAATTCTTAATTGACCTAATCGTCAATCTTAGTATTAAACTAATAAGTTACAAAGTGTTCACGCTTAACTTCACGTTAAGTAAATAACTGCTATCCATTAGCAGTCTGACCTCTCTCTCCTTCTAACTTGAAAGTTTAATCTTTACATACAAGTCTTAATTTACTTATTCACATCTTCTTCTTCGGGGGAAGGTTTATAATAGAATAATTTTTAAAGACCCAATATTCCCCAAGAGGATTATCAGTTGAAAGAACGCGGATAGACCTGCCACAGTAAGGGCAAACTGGTTGTGGCCAGCTTTCGGTATTCCGTGCGGTGTACGGGCAAACCAGTTAAAGGGTTAACCGTTGGATATATTCAAGTCGAATATTTGATTAGCTTCGCATTTTCATTTCCCCAAAGATCTATTATCATGTTATTGGGAGTTTCTGAATTTTAAGATATCAAAACATATTAAAATGACCACATTCGATCAAAACACATATTTTTTGTTTTTCATTTTATAGAATACAACTATCTTTTGGCTTTACAAAACATACTTGGTTTTGTTTCTACGCTATCTACAGGCCAAGTTGCAATCAATTTTATTAAATTAGAAAAACCGATAGTGGGTCTTTAATCTACCGGAAGTGGGTATGAAAATTGTTAAAAATCTAACATGAGGAGTCTAATAATTAAAAATATTATGTATGCATTTCTATAAAACTTTTTGAACCTGATATTTATATTATTTTCTAGAGATGTACTAAAGTATTTCTTATTGCATGAATAAATTTTGAGTTATGCCTTGTTAATTAAATAATGGTCTAATAAATAATGTCACATGTTTTGTAAAATTTACTCGATCAGCTTTAAATTTTTAAAATTTTAATAAAGCATTAATATATATATATATATATATATATATATATATATATATATATATATATATTATATATATATATATATATTATAGTACATTCTCTAAATAAATGGACTTAATTTGTTTTAGTAATTTTTACTGGTATTACTTATTTCCCTCTAATTGCTACGAAATTTTTCAAAAATATTGCTAAAATTTTACCTATAATAGCGATATTTGTAAAATTGAGATATTTTTTTAAATATTTTTGCTATAGTGTTAAACAGTGATATTTATTGTTATTTATTCCTAAAAACAATTTATAATGCTTTAGTATACAATTTTTTAAAAAAGTACAACGAACGTGTTCGGATAACTTAAATTGAACTTGACTTCTGAATCTTCACATTGTGAATAATTGAATGGAGCACCCTACAGCCTTTCATTTTTCTCTCTAGTACAAGGTTTCCCAATTTTTTTTTTTTTTTTTTTTGCTTGCGGACACTTTGTGAAGATCCCCTTGGATCTCCCTTTGAGAACGAGAATGATTTTGAGTCAAATAAGAACCAGTAGCCATTTTTATAAATAACTTTCTTTATTTGGTTATTTTTCCCAAATAGAATCAAAGACTTTTAATAACAACTAAATGAAATTAGCTTTATGAGGTTTAAAAGGGACTTTCCTTTATATTAACTTAAATATTTAATGATCCAATTAACAATTAGAATATCGATCACGCAGAGATTACCGCGATAAGAGATCCCAGAATTATATTCAATAACGTTCCTATTGAACATTTAACTTTAATCTCATTCCTAATATAAAACTTTAATGAGATTCTAATTATAAATCAATATTTACCACACTGCAGCTCAGCTCTTCCTGAGATTTATCCACCTAGAAATCTTCAATAATAAATCTCTAACTTCACCATTATACCTTCCTGCTTCAATCTCTCTCCTACTGCTTTTTGCTTTACTATTCCGTTTGACTTAAATACTTTATCTAATCTGCATATATAATAAGGAATCCCTGTCCTCTTTTTGGAGCTGATTGGAAATAGGTAGGGGAATTAAATTTCCCTAAAAAGGACGTTTCAGAAGGTTAGTGATAAAGTTCCGTATAGATTTGTCACAACTTTGAGCCCTAACTTTATGTGCCCCCCCACTTTAATGCATGCAATATATCTGCTTGCCCAATTATCTTAATAGAACTTTTGGTATCAACGGTCCAATACTGAAAAGGACATTGTAAAATAAAAATTTAAAAAATGGACTGAAAATTAATATATTTTACTTTATTTTTCACAAAAGAGGTTTAGTTGTACTAGTACTCTCTTCAGAAACCACCACTGCTTGGTAGATATTTATGGAAACACAGTGCACTTGAACAGTGGCACACGCAGGAATTTTTTTGGGGGGATCTGAGCCCAGGATTGAAAGTCCACCGTTCTTGTATCATGCTCTAATACGCCGCCTAACATATTCTTTTGATTTTGTCAATTTTCGGGAACAAAAAATAGTAAAAAATTCATTATTGAATGAATAATTAGCATTGATTAATGAAATTAATTATTAATAACAAATACGTATTTAAATTTTACGTACTACATACATAGGATTATAATCAATCGAAAAAAATGTCAAGGATGTCCGGACCCGGGGATTCCCCCCCCCCTTTCTGTGTGTGCCACTGCTCTCGAATGATAACATTTTAATAACTAACATAAATAATAAATTTTAACTGGACGATGCTGATTACTCACTATAGAATGAAATGACTACGACTGAATTACTTTTTCTTGATTAATTGGTGCTTCTTAAATGATTTCTAAAGGATTTCTTTAGACGTAATTCTTTCCTGTTAACCCTGTTTTAGTTTTCCTGATAACACACACGGGGATTCTCTCTCCCGTGCTTTTCTAAAACATTATTATTCAGACAAATATTATTAATAGAATAATTTAATATCATTAAATTGTTTTATTAATAATATTTTATCATTTACCTCTTATACATTCCCAAAATGCAATTTCTCTAGTTGACCCTTTTCTATGAACATAGGTTGAGAAACACTGCTCTGGTATAACATCAACGTATAAACAAGCAACATGGTTTTTTTTGTGTTAAACTGTTTTTAAAATCTTAGCAAAAGAAATTATACAGAGTGTTTTTTTTCCAGGTATAGAAGTTTAAGTTGGCATTACTTTCCAAGATGGCGACCGATTTAACAGCTGTCAAGTGATTTATTCTCGGTTTGGTTTGGCAATTTATCATGAATAGATTCATGCCTGAACAATGCTTTCAAATTGTGCAATTTTATTTCGAAAATAATGGTCCATTTTCATAAGCGAATTTTGTTTAGCGATGAAGCGCACTTCTGGTTGAATGGCTACGTCAACAAACAAAACTGCCGTATTTGGAGTGAAGCTAATTCACAAGTGTATGTCAAAACACCGTTACATCCAGAAAAACTGACTGTTTGGTGCGCTTTATGGGCTGATGGAATCCTTCTTCAAAAACGATGAAGGCCATAACGTTACATTCAATGGTGATCGGTATAGAGCCATGATTACTAACTTTTTCATTCCTGAATTGAACAATCATGATGTCCAGGAGCTGTGGTTCCAACAAGACGGCACAACATGTCACACAGCTCGTGCCACAATCGATTTATTGAAAGACACGTTTGGTGACTGCCTAATTTCACGTTTTGGACCTGTGAATTGGCTTCCAAGATCTTGTGATTTAACACCGCTAGACTATTTTTTGTGGGGCTATGTAAAGTCATTGGTCTATGCGGATAAGCCACAGAAGAAGACAACATTTGGAAGACAACATTTGCCGTGTTATTGCCGATATACGGCCACAAATGTTGGAAAAAGTCATCGAAAATTGGACGTCCAGATTGGACTACATACGAGCCAGCCGTGGCAGTCCTATGCCAGAAATCATATTTAAAATGTAATGCCACAAGATTATCTTTCGAATAAAAAAAATTCATGTCAATCGATTAATACATCGTTGTTTTATTGCAATTTAAAGTTCTATACCTCTCAAAAAAACACCCTTTATTAAAAAATAGAAACTTTTTTTTATCTTTCTTTTAAATTGTTTTTAGATTCAATTTTCGAATCTTATGCCGCGTGTAATATTTTGAATATTTTCCAGACAATATTTTTTCAAGTAATTGGAAAGCAGAGTTTCGAATATTTTTTTTTTTTATTTTATTAATGTTATGTTACTCTTCCTTTACTCTAGTGTCCTTTTTTCCTAATACATTTACTAGTTTTATTTGCTAGTATTACAACAATTCCATCTTAATAATTCATATCAGTGACGTAACGGAGAATATTAGGGCCCTCCTGCAAACTCAGATTTTGGGCCCCAAGCCCAACTGAGTACTTGGCTTTAGTCAAACTTTGGGCTCTCTATAGTCCCTAGCCCCCCCCCTCCCTCAATGTGGAGGTTGCGGGGATATACGTTACGTGACTGCCAGTGGCGTAATGGAGAATATTAGGGCCCCCTGCAAAGTTAGGTTTTGGGTCTCGAGCAGGATCTTACAAAAGATTGCAAAACCGTAACATCAGGCTTTGGTCCTCCCAGAATATTGGCCCCCACGCGATACGGGGTTGCGGGAGTGTACGTTAAGCCAGTGATTCGTACACATAAATTAATAAGCATCGAAGCATCAAATATCTAAATCGTGTTCTGCGCAGGAATTGAATACATTTCTAAGCAAGGTGTTTCCAGAAAATTTAATAGAATGCTATATACATAACAAAAAGATTACAATTCATATTTGTCACCTTCTCTAAAAAATTTAAGGTTTGCAAAATAAGAAACGTAACAATAATCGATGTTTTAATCAGAAAGAACTTTCCTTAAATCAGTTTTTCAGAAGTACTTATTTGAACTAATTCGAAAAACTAAATTCCATACATTATTTTAAAAATGTGAAATATCTTCTCTTACTAATAAACTTTTATCTCGTAATTCTTAAGGTACATTTACTATTCGTATTTGTTCTAATTTCTAAAAAAGTATCTGAAAATTCAGGCTCCGTAAGTTGTTTAGAAACAGAAAAATTGAAAGCCGACTTTAAATTGGCTGAATTACATAGGCTAAGATGGTAAATTTTTGAAAATAAAAAAAACTTTCTGTAAAATTATTCTGGACATATTTTTTTTAATTTTAAAAATACATTATAATCAGGGGTGCACACAAGGAGGGAAGGTCTCCGAGTCCGGACCCCTTCAAAGCCCTTGATTTTTTTCCGATTGATTATAATTTTTGTGTATATATTACATAAAATTTTATTAAGTATTTGTTATCGATAATTAATTTTATTAATTAACGCTAATTATTCCTTCAATAATTAATTTTTTGCTGTTTTTTGTTCCCCCAAATCCTCAAAATCCAAAGAATATCTTGAGCGGCATATTGGAGCATGATACGGGAAAAGTAGACTTTCGACCCTAGACCCCCCTCTTGAAAAATTCCAGTGCACGCTACTGATTGTAATTATGTATGCTTATTCAAATACATTTTGTTAAAATTGTACATCCTCTAATTCCTAAAATTAATTTTTTGATTCTCAAATTCATGCATAAATACACTGCTGGCCACCGTAAATGCAACACCCTGAAAAAAGCATGCAAATGACATGAAATTTACAACATGCATTAGCGGAGGTGAGATATGCAAATGATTAGAATTTCAGCGCAGACACACATCACGCGCGCCTGTGGCGCCACCTCAAAGCGCTATTTAAGGCTTGATGATTTCGACGATTTAAAGTTCGACAATTTTGTTTTTCTTGTGTTTTTTTTTCAAAAAACGATCAGTTATGTTGATCAGTTATGTTATGCGTAGAAAACATCGATCAGCTTTTGATCAAGTATCCGGGTTCGACAGAGGAAGGATAGTGGCCTACCAAGAGAGAGATTGTCGATTATCTTTCAGGGAAATCGGTTGTCGTGTTGGACGAAATCAAACAACTGTAATGCGGATATGTGACCGGTGGATTCAGGAGGGTACGACGGACCGACGTGGTCGATCACATCCACCTCAGTGCACCACTTCACGTGAGAACAGGAAAATTGTGCGCATGGCGGTGACGGATCACTCAGTCACATCACGAACCGTAGCACAGTACATTGAGTCTGTAACGCATCATTCAGTGTCTGCGCGTACCATTCGACGCCATTTGCAGTAGAGTGGTCTGTCCGCAAGACGCCCATATTGCTTGGTCTACCCTTGACGCAGAACCACAGACGCCTCCGGCCACCAATGAAGCGATGAAAGAAGGATGTGGGCGGCAGAATGGAATGAAGTTGTCTTTACTGATGAGTCACGCATCTGTCTGCAATACCACGATGGTTGGATTCGAGTCTGGAGACACCGTGGAGAGAGGAGGCTGAACAGCAGCGTTATAAACCGTCACACTGGTCCTGCACCGGGTATTATGGTATGGGGTGGTATTGGATATCACTCTCGCACTCCTCTAGTACTCATTGACGGTACTTTAAAAGGCCAGCGCTACATCTCCGAGGTGTTGGAGCCAGTTGTCCTTCCTTATTTTCAGGGCTTGGCCACAGCCATATTTCAACAGGATAATGCGTGACCACACGTGGCATGCATTGTCCAAAGGTTCTTCGTCAATCACCAGATTGAATTGCTTCCCTGGCCGGCTCGCTCTCCGGATCTTTCGCCGATAGAAAGCATGTGCTCCATGGTTCCTCAACGATTGACCCAGATTACACCCCCCTCCCAGCTGACACACCAGATCAACTTTGGAAACTTTTGGAAGCTGCTTGGTCTGTTGTACCCCAAGAACACATCCAAAGTCACTTTGAATCAATGCCGAGGCGTGTGGCAGTGGTGATCTCCAACAATGGCGGCTACTCTGGGTTCTGATTCTGACAGGAACTTCACTTCAGAGAAGTCTATAAATTTAATCATTTGATACTTGGTCAACATGTTATCTACAAAATAAATTTTGTTGTGCTATCTCTTGTCTTTCTTGATGTTGCATTTTCGGTTGCCAGCAGTGTAATTACAGTCAGACGCTTTTAACACGCGGTTTAGTAACACGTGAAACTGTTTGACACATGAATTTTCCACGACTCCCTTGATAAAGAGTCATTTTGATATCACTCACTTGAGTAAGAACTTTTGATTTTACAAATGTCTTTTTTGTTGAATAAGTAATATTCCTGCGTTACTTATTTTAGATTCATCTGAACGAGTAAGTTTTTATTCATATTTTAAAAATGTTGCGAAAAAAGTAATATTGATTTCTTGTTAATGAGATAGAATAAAACTTTCTAAATAAAATATTGTTACGAATTTTGTGTAATTAATGTTTAAAATAGTATAAATAATTTGTATCTGGATGTTTAATACATTAATATTGCTTTCTGTTGCATTTGTTTCATGATAAAAATTGTGATATTTGCAAACAACGCTACCCATTATATTACAATGGCGTTTCTATCGAAATTTGGTAAAATATTGGCGGTATAGCCAAGTTGGCATCATTTTTGACGAGTTAGTGAACTCGTCAAACTCTGGCGGGTTGGTGACCATTTTTGGCAACTTGGCTATCATATGGATGCTTCTTGAAATTATTAGAGAAATCTATTTCACGATCTATGTCGAAAGAGGTTCTTTCAGGAAAAAGCTAGAAGGCAGCCGTAAAGGAGTAGTAATTCGAGTCACTCACTGAAACTAAGTCAGAATTGTTGTGGCTGTTGAAAAGTCCACTAGCGCCTAGTTGCTTGCAAATTAACTTTATGTACTGGTAATTTTTTATATTGATAGATGTGTCTGAGAACTGTAGAAGATGTGAAGACCTTCTAGGATTTATTTTGCGGCTATATTCTGTACTTTATAGATTGTTTATCTATAATAAATTTCATCACTCTTAAGGAATTTTTTTGCTCTTTGAGACTGATAGCACAAAATCCACGAGCCCCGATCTACGTAACAATATACTAAAAGAACTACTTAAAATAGAGAGAAACAATAGTTTTTGAAATAGCTATTTCAAGATACAACGAACACTTATGAAATACCTCAGTATTTTAACCATATACTGAGTGATTCAGGTAATTATCTCGTATCGAGTCCCATTTGAGTCTTGTATCCATTAAACCCCATTGTACTAAGTGATAAAGGCTCGTTTATTATGCCTCTAAAACCTCTCGTTGATTGGTGGAATATTAGTAACTACGGAGTAATTAGCCCTGTTGGGGTCTAACCTACAATCTAGACTTTTAAAGTGACTGTGCCCATTAGAAACGAAATTAAATATAAAAATTTATATTTATGCTCTTCCCCAATAGAATTACAAGGTTCATCCCTTCGTATGTTTTCCAATGCGATTAGTGATGACTTAAGATATCCTGAGTCCCTGACCCCCCCTATTCAAAATTAAGTCCCTCCTGTGACTATTTTAAGTAGACAATATGTACTATATATAGTTACTGTTTGTACGAGTATTTGACAACGTATGCTATATATTATATAGCATACGTTGTCAAATACTCGCCCAGACGGTAACTCGTAAGTAGGTAGAAAAAGCCGATTCTGCTGTAAAGGCGGTGCAGGCGGTGCAGGCGGTTGCAGGCGGTTGCAGGCGGTTGCAGGCGGTTGTAGGCGGTCGTAGGCGGTCGTAGGCGGTTGTAGGCGGTTGCAGGCGGTTGACGGCAGTGCAGAGTTGAGTTGTTTCGTTCCTACTGACGAGTTGAGTTGTTTTCTCCTGTTGAGATGAGTTGTTTCGTTCCTACTGACGAGTTGAGTTGTTTCGTTCCTGCTGCCGAGTTGAGTTGTTCGTTCCTGCTGCTGAGTTGAGTTGTTTTCTCCTGTTGAGTTGTTTCGTTCATGTTACCGAGTTGAGTTGTTTTCTCCTGTTGAGTTGAGTTGTTTCGTTCCTACTGACGAGTTGAGTTGTTTTTCTCCTGCATTGGCTTTGGTTTTCGAGCTGAGGGGGCGAGTTGAATTGTTTTTTTTTTTTTCTACAGCTAAGTTGAGTTGTTTTTAAAAAATGTGCACAAAAAATGGAAGTATGGGAATGTTAAACGTGCTCATGGCGCCACCTATTGATTAAAATGTACACTAATTATAGATTTTAAAATGATGGAAGTAAATAACGCTCAAATTAAAAAAAAAAAAAAAATCCAGATTCAAACTCACGGCCTCAGATCAAAATGTCTCCACAGGACAATAGTTTTCAGTTACGCTAACCATTATCCTATGAAGGCATACAGACCTGAAGAAAACTTATGTTTATAATCTCATGAATTTAATTTTGCAGGCGAAGCAGACGGCGACATGTTTTAAAATCATTTTCTTGATTAAAATGAAATAAAAAAATATTTAATTTATATTATTATTTTAATAATGTGTAAATTTTAATTCAGTATAATGATTACATACACACACAGTAAAGATACAAAGTAAATTGATTATTCAGAAAAATGTGCCGTAGTATACTCGTCATCAGCGTGAACCGGTTACGATTTAACTTGTTTTAGCTTGTCTGATCTTGATTCTACAAGACGGCTTTTCCAGGCGAAGCAGATGGTGACGTGTTTTAAAATCATTTTCTTAATTAAAATGAAATAAAAAATATTTAATTTATATTATTTTAATAATGTGTAAATTTTAATTCAATATAATGATTACACACACACAGTAAAGATACAAAGTAAATTGTTTATTCAGAAATCAACATCTTGTATTGCGTTTTACATTACAATCGTATATTTACATTACAGGAGAACAACAATTTGTAAAATTTATTTCAGTGTAATGATTATACATGTACAGTAAAGATACAAAGTGAGTTGTTTATTTACAAAAACAGCATTCCGTTTTACATTACAATCAATTATTTATACACACAAAAAAAAAAAATCCCATTATTGGATTTTATGTCCTACAGCTCATTAAATAGTTCTAAATTCATCAACGACCAATGACCATGTGCAAGAGTAGTAATGCCATCACCATTAATAAACCTTTTGTCATCTTTATATGACAGAGCAAGTTTGTTTTGCTTTATTGAATGTAATGAATGAAATTTGGATCTAATTAAGTTCATGTCAACATATTTTATTTTTTCATTAAAAAGACAAGCTTTGTAGTCCTCAAATGTTATTTTATTTTTTATAGTTTGTTTTTTTAATTCCTTTTAACCGCTTTTCAATCTTATTGTTTGTTTTGTAGGCATACATTTTCGATTTTAATCCTACATATTCTGTCATAATATTTCCTTTATTTTCATCCTTCATTTTCCCGATGACTTTTTGTTAACAAGAGGTAAATTATAAATATTGTTTTCATCATAGTCTGAAGTATCATATAAGTTAATATCCTCTTTCATGTCACTATAAAAATCATCAGTTTTTATTTCATATATAAAAGAATCGGTGTCTGTATACATGAGCCGTACTTTTGAGTCATAACGGTGCTTCATGTACTCATAGTGAAAAGAATACATTAGAACTTTTGATATATCTAAAATTACCATTCCTACCTGTATTGGTTTGAAAAATTTGATTTGGGTTTTTTTTAGATGGACGGCCATTAAGTTTTCAGAAAATATTGTGCGTCGATTAAAATTTGATTTCGCTATTAACTTTCGAGCCTGCTCTTCTGTTGAACATAAACGTATATCTACTCTTCTTCTTACATTTTCCATCGTTTTCCCGAAAATGCTATTATTCATTAGTTTGTAATAATCCTTTTGAAAGTCATTTACAGATTTAGTTCTTAATTTAGTATTATAATCTATGTAATTTTTAAGCCAAGGAGATTGAAAAAATTTTAAAACGCGATGAATTTTTTCAAGACTAACCCTAATTTTAAATAAAGCTTTAAATTAGAATAATGGAGAACATATTTTGTTTTTGGTTCCAAAGTAGTTAAAAGTCTAGGCTCTTTACAATTAGGTGGGGGCTTATTTTCAGGGGCAAGGGGAAAGTCTGAATGTTTGTCATGCAAATCGGAAGGATATTCAAGATCTACTTCCAAGATGTAACCTACATCGGATTCATCTGATAAATTTAAAATATCCTGTTCAGTTAAATCGTTATCACTCCAAACAAAATCTTTTAAGGGTAGATATTTACTCATTGCATAACCGTACAAATTATTTGCGTCAAGATACATTAAATATTTTATCTCATCATCTGGGTTAAAATTAGACATATATCTGTTGTTAGCTATAGCATAACGATTGCAACACTGACTTATACCTCCTCTTACACCCTTTTCTATAAAAAAGAAGCATGTCGTAATCTGTGAACAGTTCGATAGCTACTTTAGTATGTAATAACATAGCATCCCATGATAAAGCTGGGGTGGTAAAATACCAACAGGGGTCAAGTTTATAAGTTTGCATGCATATTTTTCGAAAGTTTTCAAAGAGATCTGTTAACAATAGAACATCTGTTTTTACATATAGATCGCAGTATTCACCAAGATTATTTAAATGAAATTCATTAAATACTTTACATGCATGATTATAATCCTCTACACTTATAGCCTCCTCATTTAGTTTATTGTAAAATTTGCTAATAGGTGGTAAACAAGAATCTTTACACTTTTCAAAACTATCAAAATAATCATACGGAAAAACTCCCTTTCTTAAAAGTAAATCTATTTTTTCTGAGTCAAAATAATGTTTCATATATTTAAATTCATCTTTTTTAGTGTTTTTATCAAATTTTCCAAACTAGAAGACATGAATTTGAAAGAATCTAAAAACCTTAACTGAAAATCATTTGAAATATTTTTACTGAAGGAAATATATTTTTCTTCGGTGTTCGGAATTAAATTAATTTGTTTTTCATCATATCCTAACTCATTAATAAAAATATGGGCGTCATATCCTGAAAGATTATGGAAGAAAACAGGTAAAAATTTGGGGGTTTTCATTGCTAAATTACAACTATTGCAACAAGGGCCATTAAATTTTTGAGTAACATGATTATGATCCCTAACCTTGATATTGTTTTCGTGAAAGGTTTGACCACAAACATAACAATTATTAGCATTATCATACAATTGCTTTTCTGATTCAGTAAGAGGTAATAACGGTTTTGATTTTTTATAAATATTATCAATTTCTATTGCATCTTTTTCTAACTTTTCAATAAAAATTTTGGGGGCATCAATACCTCTATATACTACTGGATCTTTATAATGTCCCCCTTGATAACTGATAAAATAACAAAAACCTATTGGGACATGTTTTTCATAAATATTTGTAAACGAAAAGTTTGGATTAGGACAGCAAGTATCAGTTTTCCTAGTTACACACTCGAAATCCGCATATACAACAAAAGGTATTTTTAAACAATGTTGAAAATTTTTAAATTTTAAAAACTTACTTGTTTCTAACGGCATTACTACCCTTGCAGGATTTTTATGTATACACATCTCATTATGCTGAAGAAGTTTGTATTCTGTTTGGAAAGCACTTAAACATCTTTTACATATAAATGTTTTATGTTGATGTTTTGTTAGTTGTTTCGAAACAAGTCGAGATAAGCTTTTAATGAAACAATAATGTCCAAACTCACCATTTTTTACGTAAAGCAAATCTATATGTTTCTCACACACTATATCACTAATGAGGAGAGGAAATATTTTTAAATCTTCTTCAAAAGAATAAATGTTTATTCCTATATCGTTCATTTTTGAAAAATTTTTCACCTCGTTAAGCGGTGTTGGAAAGGATATTCCATCAAAGTTCAGCTTATTTAGGTGGGGGACATAACTTGACGTTTTGTTGGGGTTGCTGGTGTTGGGGTAAAGAGCTGCGAGAATAGACCACATGAAACACTGAGAGTCCTTTTATTGATGACATTGATGATTGCCTTTGTTTCAGCGATCTGCTTCGGCACCTCGATGAAGGATGATGAACCTCTGAAAGGAGAATAACGGTTCGTGCGGACTTCGAGTCTTAAAATTTCGTCCAGTGTCCAGCCCGAGTCTCTACCTTCAAAATCCTCGCTTTCTTTCACTATTTTCTCAGACATGTCGTCATAAAGTCTGGCGAGATTAGTTCCTTGTAATACATCATTATTCGGCGTTTTGAATTCTACGTTCTTTATCATTTTTCCAGCATCTGTCGCTTTCGAGTAAATGCAATGAACCCATTTACTCACTTTCAAAGCTTTGTAAGTTTCCAGTTCATTGCGAAAAATAAAGATTGTCTCTTCTTTTCTTAAGAGTAGAAACTCTTTATCCCCAGTGAACTATCGTTATTGGGAAGATTAAAAGTTTTATATGCTTTTTGAAAAGCACTCTCGTTCTCTTTTGGTGGCAAGAAGATATTTTCAGGATCAGCCGTAGAGTTTTCAGCAGATGTGGACAACTGTGTTTTCTTTTTCCTACTTGATACAGACAAATCCACTCTCTTTCTTTTCCCCGCTTCTTTCTCCAACTTTCTTTCGCATCTTTTATTGTTCAAATGTTTCAATAAGTTGTCTTTACGGGTAAAGGACGTATAGCAAAATTTACAAGTAATTTTCTCGGTTGAATGCACAGAGTCTCTGTGCCTTTTTAAGTCCCTTTCTCGGACGAATTTTTACTACAATCCGCACATTGAAGGACAGCATTTTTTTCATGAACTTGTAATGTATGGCGTTTTAAAACATAGTTTGTAGCGAAGTTTTTTCCACAAATATTACAAGTATACATAATGAAGACGTAGAACTTATAGAACGTTGCTAAACACACACACACTACTAAATCAGCAATCAAATTTTGTGTTCTGCTACTCTGTGACGATCAGGTGCAATACATAGAATCGATAGAGCAAATTGGAATGGATATCTCCCACCAACCCCTTTTAAACTCCAGAGGTGGGTCCACTTCACCCCCTCGTCATTTCTCATTGGTCGACCCAACAGAAATCTGCACACGGCCCGCAGACTCATAAGCGTCCTTATTGGTTCGAATCTGACAATAGCTCTATCTCTGACCCTCTCACACTCACTGGCGACACAAGGTCCGCCCGAACACCTGACCCCCTTACCACCCGCCGTTTTTGAGGCGCCGATGTATCGAGTCAGACGAACTCAGTCAAAAGATGAACAGCGGGGTTTCGTCCAGCCCATTAAGACTACAGACCCACTGACGTCGCAGACCAGAATCCCAACAATGAACAATGACGCCCAAGGCCATGTGCTCTGTCCCCAACCCTATCTGCTCTAATCCATCAAACACCATGAGAAAATATTCTACTGAATGTATATCACGATCTCACTTTTATCTGGTAACGAATCAAGACAGGAAAATACAGGATACAATAGATATAATTACGGACAGGGAAAGAATTTTCCTTTCGGTATCACACAAAATGAAATTTATAGAATTAAGTGACTCGTAGTATAAATAGCAACATCATTCATAAAATTATTTAGTTTAATCATGGATTCTCTCAAATTAGTTCATCCATTTACTTTAATCTTGGCTGGGCCATCTGGTAGCGGTAAAAGTCAGTTCGTTAAAAATTAATCGAAAATAAAATGATTAAACCCTTTCCTAAAAATATAATTTGGTGTTATGGAGTTTACCAAGCGTTGTATGAAGAAATGCCGAATATTTCCTTTCATGAAGGTATCCCCTCTAATTTGCACCAGTATTCGGATGCGTTAATTGTTATAGACGATCTTATGGGAGAGTTAGGAAATGATCCCCAATTAACAAAATTATTTGTAAAATTTTCGCATCACAGAAATTTAAGTATAATTTTTGTGGTACAGAATATTTTTCATAAAGGGAAAGAAATTAGAGAAATTTCCTTAAACGCTCATTATCTTGTATTATTTAAGAATCGAAGAGATCAATCCCAAATTACACATTTAGGTCGCCAATTGTATCCTCGTAAAGTGAAATTTTTTCAAGAATGTTACGCAGATGCCACATCAAAACCGTACGGATACTTACTTATTGATTTAAAACCTGAAACTGATGAATCCTTGCGTGTGCGCACAGGTATGTTTCCTGGAGATATTTTTTATGTATATCAACCTCGATGACCCATTACTTTGAAGCATATAAATAGATTCAAATTGTTCAATGAATATTCAATAGTTCACAAGATGCCGGTGTGTTCTGAACAAACTTTAGAGCTCTTAAAACTAATTTCTAAAACAAAACACCCAAAATCTATTTTGAAAAAGTGTTCAAAGAAAGAAATAAAAACTTTGTGCGAGTGTGTGCTGAATGTTTTATGTGGTAACATATTATTGACTAAAATTAAAAAAAAAAAAATCGCTTATCTCCCTATAAAGAAAGCTTAAGAAAACTTTCTAACAAAAACACCTCTTTACGAGAAAAAGAAAATTTTAATTCAAAAAGGAGAAGGATTCTTAAATATTTTATTGCCTGCAGCTATTTCAGTCATCAGTTCTTTAATTCAAAATGGAATTTAGCAAAAATTTGTACTGGTACCCGAAGAAAGAGTTCAAGTAACGGAACACTTATCGGAACTTGATCAACGCATGAAAAACATTCTCCATAATAAGGATTTAACGGAAGAAGAAAAACAATTCTCTATTTACAAGTTTTACAAAAATATACGCACTTTTCTAACGAAAATCGAAGAGAGTCTGAACCAGTTCCAAATGAAGCATCTCTATCAGAAAATCAAGAAACGGAATCATTAAAAGAAAATCTAAAAGAGTCAGTAGTAAAGACGGAAAAAGAAGTGTTTGAGGATGAAATTTTTAGAATTGTTCCAGCTAGGTATAAAGAAAAAGCAAAAAATATTTTCCAGTTTTTAAAGCTTCAAGAATCTTTCAGTTGGAATTCTGATGGTGAAATTATTTACAAAAACACTGTTATTCCAGGAAGCAATATTGCATTTCTCGTGAATGATTTTCTACGGAATCGAAAATCAGCACCTGAAGGAAGATATGTATTTTTAAGAGCTTTGAATGATGTAAATTTACCGAAAAATCTAGATGTAAATAAAAAAATTGTATCAGAATAACAAAATTATTAAGAAACCAATAATGTATGCTCGCAGAAATGCATGGTTGAAACTTTGAAATAAATGATACTCATTTGATTTAAAAAAAAAAATGTCTCAGTTGTCTCTTTATGATTTGAACAGTTTTCTTTTGCTGAAGAAAATATACTTATTTGATAAAATTTAAAAGTTTCAAATATATAATTAAATAAAATTATATTAATCTTTTGGGTGAAAAATTTATCATAGAAAAAAAAAAATTTTTTTTTTTTTTGAGAGAAAAGAAATTTAACATAGAAAAATATTAATTTTTTTTTTTTTTTAGAAGAAAAAAAAATTATCATAAGAAAATAAATAAAAAAAATAGAAAAAAAAAATTAAAGAAAATAAAAGACACACACATATTTAGTTTCATTCCATTTTTTTATTTTCTAAATACAAATCTTACACCATATCGTTTCTTTACAAATTGATACATTTGAAAATCATTTATATACAATTGATTCAAAATATAATGCATAGAATAGCCTTGGCTGCGTTTGAATAAAAAGTAAATACAGTATTGCCCACAAACATTAGATGTTGGTGATTGAAACACTTTAGAATTCCATAATACATCTAAATAGGTAGTAGTACTAATGTTATAGAATACAGGAGGTTGTCCAAACGAGTCATAAAATTCTAATTCTCTTTTATCATTTACAAATAATGCTAACCAGTGTGTTCCAGGTTGTGATGAGTCATCAGAATTCACAATAGCACACATGTTTTCTTCCAGAGGAGGGAGCGTATCTCTAGAATAAACACCTTGAAAATAGGGGGACGTTGTCTTCTCTTGAGATAAAACTGTATACATTTGCATTCCATCCATTCTTTAATTTCCGAAATCATACAAGATATTTCTCGATTTGTTTATTTCGATTAAATTTTCAAACTCGGCAAAAACGATAACACATACGGTTTGTTCTAAAGATTTGCTGAATTTTAATTCTAATCGCAAATTGCTATGTTTTATCAGACTTAAATGTTCTCCTGAAGAACATAAATCCGGTGAGAGGTTAAATCCAAACAATGTATTTGAATCTTTATATTCTTTTCTAGAAATAAATATACCTCTGTCTTGACCCATTCGATCTGTCCCAACAAATAGAGTTTGATAGGCCCGTATGTATTGATCTTTAGAAAAATCGAGTTCTAATGGATTGTGAGGCACTGGTTGTCCATCCACATACACTCCAATAAAATTTAAATTAAAATGTTTAAACTCATAAGGAGATTTTGAAAATGCTCCGTGAAAAGCTTCATTATCTACACATCCTACAAAAAGTTTTTTTTTGGCATTTGGCCTGAAAATATATTATCTTGAATAAAAGACATGCTTCCTTTAGGAATCGAATACACTTTGCACAGAACTCGGTTAATGGGATATTTTGCGCTTGTTTTTTCCAGTGCTTTCGCATGACCAAGAATAACTCCAGGATTCACACGAACTTTTCGTATGAATAAAGAAACATGATCCAAAACAACTTTAAATCCCTCAGATCCTTGTAAACAAAATTCGGGCTTGCTTCGTATTAATTTTATTTTCAAATCCACTAAATTGAGTAAAAGACGATCTTGATGAAATAAATCCGAATGTATGCAACCAATCATGTCTACAGTTGCACTTTCTTTAAAAAATTCGGTTCTTTTCTTGAGACCATCATCAGAATCCTTGTAAAATAGTTCAGCCGTTAACTGGGAAGTTTTGCTGTCATATCCATGGTTTAAGAGAGTTTCAATATAAGATCGATAGGGATATGTATTACTGGAATTGGAAACCACGCGATCATTTAAGGATACATCTACTTGAGAAAATAGTGAATGTAGAAATAAATTCACAGGTCCTATAGTATCATCTTTAGTAATAGGCGTATTGTCCACTTTTACTATTTTCGCTTTTACGTATAATTGTGTTTGACTGAGATCTATGTAATCTTCTGCACTTCCGGAAATGTGAAATTCTACAGGTGCATTATCGAAAACGTTAGAAAGAGGATGAAATTGTTTCCACTGCCCATCTTGAATAACTGTTTGAGTTCCTGGTAAGTTGAAAAGTTCCAATTCAGATTTAACACATTCAGGAGAATCTTTAAGAATAAATGCCATTTTTACGAGTCGAAAATGTCACGTACACTCACTTTACGTGCTTTGGATGAAATGAATTTTTTCTGTTTCTTACGCTTTCTTTTATACTGTCCTTTTCCTACCATAGACTGAACTCTATCAATAGCTTTCTGAGCTAATTTTTTTCCACTTTCTTTGCTTCTTGTTTTTACAGCTTCTTTAAAATTTTCTCCTGACAATACATCAGAGGCAACACGACTCCCTGTCATTAATACTTCTTTTCCAATAGTTTTACCTCCTTTTACTAAAAAAGGTAAAGCTGCTCTAAACAATCGACGAAATATTCCTCCGATTCCATAACCCTTTTGAAAATTAATGCCCTTGTAATGAGTCAGACCCGAACCTATTTGACCTGCATAATGGTCTTCAAATTTTTAGTACAGCAAACGTATGGTACACTCATCTTGGTCTTTTATCTCCAAATGAGGGTATGAGAAATGCATTGCTTTATTTATAGTATTTGCCTCATTCGAAAATGAAGCACTATGATCACTTTACCTCTTTCAAAGGGAACAAAATCACCAGAATTGAGTCTCAGTTCAGATTGAATAGTTTGAAACGAGTGTCTCACCAAAGGTAAGTATTGAGGTCTATCATAGTATTGACTAATCGTTTCCCCGTCTTTACCTTTAGTGCGAACGATTCGCAATAAAGGAGCCTGTGTATCCCCCACAATTTGGGGTGAAATTAGATCGGAGTAAACGTAAAAAACTGAAAAATTAGACCATGCATCAGCAACGAATTCGCTTTTCATGTTACCTATTATAATTGCATTGCGTTTGAATCCTAACAATTCGCCTAAATTCTCTAAGTGAAGGCTGCTACCTTGAACTGCATTAATTTTCACCCGTTTTGTTGCTTTATTGTAAATTATTGTGAACCGATTAGGATTTTTGGGTAAAACAAGTTGTACGGCTGATATAATATCTAACATTGTTTCATAACAACCCACATCAATTGTTCGCTTAACAGTTGAAGAGATATTGCCGTCACCAGCTTTGTATAGAAAATAATTGTTAGTTTCATTTACGTTAAGCCAAGAATGAGGGTAGATTATTTCAGACAATCCCACTTCCCATTCACCCTTTAAACAAACAGGAGAGGGTAATTGAGTTTTGAAATGAGATATTTTGTTTTCTGGAAAGAAATGCATAGAACTATCAGAAGGTAATGTTACGTAGAAAGACATTTTGAAAATGAGTTGGCAATAAAAAAGTTTAACTATTTATACTTTTTGAATATCAGTCACCCAATCATTAAATTTTTCAGGATAGCCTAAAAATTTAACAAAATATTCAGTGATTCCTCCTCTTTTTCTTTGTTTGATAACATTCTCTACAGGGTAGAAACCAGAGTCGACAACTTTTTGTAATTCTGCTTCGTAATAAGTACCTTTAATCTCTTCACCTTGTAAATCTTTTAATCTATAAACAATCGGAATTCTTTGCACGATTTCAAAAACTATGAAAAGTTCTCTTCTCCAGTTTTGTTCGTATCCTTTTTCAAAGTGAAGTTTTTGTTTATTAATGCGTACAATATCACCAATTTTAAATCTAGGGGCTTTAGGTTTCTCATTTCTTAGACCACCGTATAAATTTTTTAATACCTGCTTTCGGTTATGTCTACTTACAGAAACAGGTTCCATTTTAATTGAACGGTGATACGAGTGATTATAACTGTGTATTAATTTATCAATGACGTCGATGTAATTTTTAGTGTTAAATTCAGTGAAATATTTCCACATTTTTGTTTTTAATGTCCGATTAAACCTTTCAACAATGCTAGCTTTTGTTTCATTATTTGTAAAAAAAAAAAATTTACATTCAGATTTTTTAAATAATTTTGAACTATTTTATTTAAAAACTCCTTACCGGCATCTGTTTGCAACACTTTAGGCTTCCTTTCTTTAAAAATAATTTCTAGCCCAGACTTTACACTTTTTCCAAATTTATCTTTCAGAGGAACTGCCCAAGCAAATTTTGAAAATAAATCAATGCAAGTTAACAAATACTTATACCCTTTATTAAATTCTGCTAAAGATTGCATATCGACTAAATCCGCTTGAAACTGACGATCAATATCACTTACAAACACTCGATTCCGCTGAAACTTATGTCGAACAGGTTTATGAAGAGTGTAAGCATCTTTCTGCGATAACCAATGTTTCACATCTTTTTTACTATATTTCCCTTTTACAGAGCGATGTAATGCTTCCACACCCCGAAGCTATTTGGAACTTCAGGATTTTCGTAAAACGCTGCTAAATCTTGATGCATTGTTACCGATGAAAAGAACTTGATTGAATGACTATTACAATGAATAGTTATATTATTATATACTTTTGGGAAAGGCAAAAAGTTTATGTATAAAAACATGAGCATAAATTTTCTCACTTTCATATGAAATACATTTAAAATATCACTTGTACATACTTTGATAATTTCTTTTAAAAATACTCTTATTTATTTTTAAGATGTGAAACGATTTCAACATAAATTAAACTAACAAACAATAAAAATAATAACTCAAATTCAGCATATAAAAAAAAAAAATATTTTATTCAAATTTATAAAAACAAAATATTGTGTGAATCTTATAAAAATCTTTAAACAAAATCCTCATAGTATTCAAAACAATCAGGTGGACATAACATGTCTCTTACTTCTCTTAAAATAATATCCAAGCGAAGATTTTTTAAAAATTCTTGAGTTACATAATGTACAGGTTTTAACAATAAAAAGTGTTCATTTTCAAAAGATTATGATAAAAACAATCAGCTATCTCATTAGCTTCAAGTGATGAAACATATGAATTAAATGTTTCTTCACGATTCCCCCATAACTCCTCAGCGAAAGTCTGAGGCTGTTTCAATCCTTTTTCGTTCAGGAGGCTACAAATAGATTTTTTCAAAATTTGCGTCAAGTATTGTTGACCCAGACTAACATCCAAAGAAGAAGGTAATGTATTTTCTATGGGGCCTTCGCAGAAGGTTTTATATGCAGTTAAAAAGTCCATACACTGAAACATATTGTCTATAGCAGCATTTTCAATAGCACCATATTTTTTAATCATTTCAGCCCACTGCTCTCGGGATATGGTTATTTCTTTAAAAGTGGGCTCTTTATCCGGACTGTATTTAATGCGCTTGAAAGTAAAATCAATGAAGTTCTCACTAGTTATTTGAATGTGTCGTTCAGGAGGGAAAAGTCCACTTGGTAATTCCTCCAGTGATTCCGGCACTTTCTTTTTACGCATGATATATTCGATCCACCGTGGGTCTAATGTTATTCCCTCGGGAGTTGGGTAGTATGTTTTGCCATATTTCTTGAAACGTCTTATGTGTACTGATGCGGAATCATAATAGGTGCTTGCAAAGACAAAAACATCATCTCCAATTGGAAATACTCCATCTGGTATGCAATCCTCGGTAAATTTTCCATACTTCTGAAAATAATATAACAAAATTAATAAAGATCAGAAATGTGTAAAAAACATTATAAAAATTACATATTAAATTTATTTAATGTTGTTACTTACTTTTGAAACTTCTCTTCTGGCTTTCTTATTTACAGAAGATTCCCCGGCTTTTCCAAACTTTCGTTTTTCACTATGTGTTTCAGACATCACCATATTTTTCTTGTTGAATACAGCCCACCGCAATACTAACAAACGAAATGAATTGTGAACTAAAATGTGATAAGTGTCTAACGCATATCAACCGAATTACACTTGAGCGGCGTTCGCTGAGTGGTTGAAAGCAATGTATTCATCCGCTCTAAGCATTGAGATAATTTCTGACGTAGAATTCAGTCGCCGTCTTGTAGAATCAAGATCAGACAAGCTAAAACAAGTTAAATCGTAACCGGTTCACGCTGATGACGAGTATACTACGGCACATTTTTCTGAATAATCAATTTACTTTGTATCTTTACTGTGTGTGTATGTAATCATTATACTGAATTAAAATTTACACATTATTAAAATAATAATATAAATTAAATATTTTTTTATTTCATTTTAATCAAGAAAATGATTTTAAAACATGTCGCCGCCTGCTTCGCCTGCAAAATTAAATTCATGAGATTATAAACATAAGTTTTCTTCAGGTCTGTATGCCTTCATAGGATAATGGTTAGCGTAACTGAAAACTATTGTCCTGTGGAGACATTTTGATCTGAGGCCGTGAGTTTGAATCTGGATTTTTTTTTTTTTAATTTGAGCGTTATTTACTTCCATCATTTTAAAATCTATAATTAGTGTACATTTTAATCAATAGGTGGCGCCATGAGCACGTTTAACATTCCCATACTTCCATTTTTTGTGCACATTTTTTTAAAACAACTCAACTTAGCTGTAGAAAAAAAAACAATTCAACTCGCCCCCTCAGCTCGAAAACCAAAGCCAATGCAGGAGAAAAACAACTCAACTCGTCAGTAGGAACGAAACAACTCAACTCAACAGGAGAAAACAACTCAACTCGGTAACATGAACGAAACAACTCAACAGGAGAAAACAACTCAACTCAGCAGCAGGAACGAACAACTCAACTCGGCAGCAGGAACGAAACAACTCAACTCGTCAGTAGGAACGAAACAACTCATCTCAACAGGAGAAAACAACTCAACTCGTCAGTAGGAACGAAACAACTCAACTCTGCACTGCCGTCAACCGCCTGCAACCGCCTACAACCGCCTGCAACCGCCTGCAACCGCCTGCAACCGCCTGCAACCGCCTGCACCGCCTTTACAGCAGAATCGGCTTTTTCTACCTACTCTCGTAACAAATAAATGTGCATGACTCACAATACCGCAAACCAACTTGACCGATTTCCTGCTTTCCACTAAATGAGTAATCATGGTGTATGGTGGTAGGCCTAAGCCTAGACACGAACGACAGACAAGACATATTAATTAGTAGTCTCTTCATTGTTACCAGTAGGCATAAAGTTCAAAATTCCCAGTTTTTTGCAAAATAAGTCTGGAAACAACATTTGACAGTTAAAATTATTTGGATCATGATCTTAGCTAGGCCGAGCCGAGAACAAGGCGAGATCTCCTTAAAAAGGAGACCCTGGGCATGGGCCCAGTTGGCTCATGTCCGTAAATGTGATATTAACTAAAGCAATTAACTTGAATGTTACTTTTTCACAGAGTTCGTTAATCAAAGAGGAAACACATTGTTCAGTAGACAGTTTCCGTTTCCATGAAAAAGAGATTAAGTTACGGAAACACACAGAAAAACCAAGTTCAATATCAGGGACTAACATTTAATATACAGTGGTTACCAAAATTGTGGACACTTTTGAAAATTCTTACGTTTTTTAAACTTATATGCTTATAGAAAATAATAGATTGCACAAAATGCAAAGCCTTTTATGTCATTTTAAAGAAACTTTAATGTTGAATTCAATACATAAGACAAAAATCAAATATTTGCAGTTCTTAAAAAGTTATGCAGCAATAAATATAAATATACATGAGATACTAATGATAGCAGTCGGTTATCAGTACTTAGTGGAGGAGCCTTGTGACGAATCAGTACGGAACCTTTCCACTAATCTTCTTAGGCGTCTTTTTGGGGATTATAAATTCGCGTATATATATTTCCAATCAACTCTGAGAGGAGAACGGGATATGCAAAGTAGATAGGGTATTTAAGGAGAGCGTTGTAAGCTAGCAAAGATGAAGGCTATTGAGCCAGCAGCAGTAGAGTCATGTTTAGAGGATTCAATTGAATTACCATAGTGAAGAATTACTGCTAGTACTCTACGAAGGAATCTTAAAAGCTAATATACCAGTGAAGATATCAAAGTATTACCAGGTGATATACTATAGTTTATTATCGCTTAAAACAAGCGCTAGTTTAATAAAATTAGTTTAAATTAATGAAAGCTAATAATTCGAGTTGCGTGTATTTCTCGGACCTCCTATTTCAGTAGACTTTTATTGATCTTACGCGTAGTTATTGATTAATTTCATATTTCGTTATTTAATTTAATGTTAAAGGTAAATCCCTTTTATTTGACGTAACATAGAAATATTATATGTCATTAGAGTTTCTATTATTTGAATCAAGTGAATAAATATAAGTTATTATTATACAAATTGCTTTTGGGGATTCTTTACCTCAAACTAATCTTTATGTCCAGGGTGGAACCCAGGGGGGTTCTAACAGCCTTTATTTTTTTATTACAGGTTCCCATCGATGTTTCATTGAGCTGAAAGAATTTTAAGCTCTTCCTTCGTTATTACATGATGCCAGGAAATAATAACATCCTCAATTAATTCCATTTTATTTCCTGGGTACCCATTCGGACAAGAGTTTTCAAACTGTGCCACAAGTTTTCGATAGGATTGAGGTCAGGACTGTTTGCTGGCTAGGACAGCAACTCTGTGATCTTAGAACGATGCCAGCTTTCAATTACTTTACTGTGTAGCAAGGAGCAGAATCTTGCTGAAAAATAACTGAAGCATTGTTGGTAAATAAATCCCTGATGGAAAGTAGGTTTGGGTTCTAGAATGGTGACAATGTATTTTCTGACATTCAGTGTCTCATCGATGATATGAAGGCGACCGACACCATTTGCTGATATGTATGACCAAATCATAAAACTATGTGCGTACTTCACAGTTGCCTCGATGCAGTCAGGATGTAGCATTTCTCCTATTCTATGTCTTACATTTTTTCGGTTATCACTACCGAATAACGATATCTTAGTTTCATCGCTCCATATAACTTGTGACCACTAATTATTTGCCCAATTAATGTGTTCCTTTGCCCACTGTTTTAACGCTTTTGTAAATTAAGATAAGGCTTCTTTTATCTTGGAGACAGTATTTTTGCACTTCTGTCATCAGCAGATGTAGCGCTTCTTTTCCGGCATTTCCCTGCTTTGTTTTTTACAGAATTTGCCTCCTGACACCATCAACAAAACTTTCAGTCTCCAGATATAGTCACTGAACCACCCACCCGTCTTACAAGTTACATAGGGAAGACCAGTTTCTCATCACATATGTCTTTCTAGGTGTCCATTTCACTCTTTTATTTAATGCCATTGCTGCTTGAGTAAATATAATTTTCTTCGAAGCCAGAAAACAGTGCCGTCCTCAATCCTATCGAAAAATTGTGATATTGTTTGAAAAGTCTTGCCCGATTGAGGTACCTAAGAAATAACAATGAATTAATCGAGGCTATAATTGTTTCCTGGCATCCTGTAATAGCAAAGGAAGAGATTATATATATATATATATATATATATAATATATATATATATATATATATATTAACTATTTTCAGCTCAACTTTGTACCAATAGTAGCATATTCGGATAATTGTGCTTGAAAGCAAAAAAGTGGATTATTAAATGAGAACACTTTCTTTTTAAAGATAGGATTTTCCATCATAAGAATTTTGATAATTTTGAATTTCCCTTAGTGTTACAATCTTGATAATTTTTGAAATTTAGCAGTTTCCTAGCATTAGAATCTTTATCATTTCGCAGTTTCTTAACAGTGAAATTTTGTAAAGTTTAAAAATAATGCAACATTTAGATACTGGATGAAATTGATAAGACTTCGTAAATCTGAGTGTAGTAAAAGTACGAAATTTATTAGAAACTGATATTTTATCACAGTATGGTTCTAAGTTGAAACTTCCTTATACTTAAGAGTTATATCATTGGGAAAATAATCTGTTATGACACTCTTTTGTGTGTTATTAGGTCATATTATATAAACTTAAGCAACAAATTTTGGTGATAAATCCTTTTTAGATTCTTAACCATTCCTTGGTCCATGGGTTATAGTAATCCTGTCACAATGGATGTAAATACTCAACAGAAATATTTTAATCTTAAGACTTTAAAATATCCTTATTTGGGTGAGTAGGTTCATTATTTAAAAGTAGCATAGAGCTTTCTAATACCGATGAAGAGATTCAAGATATTGATGTTCCATTCATGCTAACTTATTATAATTATAATTAGAAGCGAAATATATATTATATTTCTTTCTTTAATATTAAAAAAAGAACGAGGTTTCATGAAGTTTCGCTAAATAATAGTTTTGAGAAATGATACATGGAAGCAGGTCCGTTTTTAACCTCCTCTGCGCTTTAGGCACTTCAAATTGTTACGTTCCCCTATTTCCAGAGCATCCCCCTTCTTCAGTTCTTACTTTGCTTCTCTTACTATTTTAATTTTCTTTATTTTTGTTCTTTGGAGAGTTTTTTCACTATCCACCACCTATGGACCCATCGTAAGGAAAGATAGTAGCATGGTTTGGTCCCTCTCGTTCATTTCTTACCTTACGACATCATGAGCCCCCACCCACCCTTTTTTAACTTAGTACAATGAATTAATGAAATTGTTTTCATTTACGGTATATATACATTATTGCATGAATTGTTTTCAAATTGTTAATTATCATCTTTTTCATCGCCTATTATAATCAATTTCAATTGGAATTACATTTTGAGTGCGTAGGAACACCAAACTGTTGATTTTTTCGTTTTCCATAGTAGATCTCCTTTCAATAGTAACTCTCTAAAGGGCAGAAAAGCTTCTCTCTGCTGTACAGTTTGTCACTGGAAGAGTCGAGTAAATTCTCATTGCGACGTCTAAATTTGGGGAAGTACTTTTCAACTTGTTTTTCTTTATTTAGGAGGAGATTCGTCTTGTTAGTTCTTCCACCTTCATAAACATTTTGAAATGCCGACACTTTTTCACAAACTGCTCTTCATTGATGCATGCATTTGGATATGAATACTTTGAGTATTGAGCCAAGTATTTCGCCAATTTTGTCACATCTTGCTCTTTTTCATGAAGATTTCTGAACACCTAGAATCTTGTGTTGAGAGCTTCGTAGTGGTGGTGCGTTCGCTGTAATTTTAATTTGTTCTCTTTTTTCGCCCTTCAATTTTTTACGGCCTCAGATCTTTTGCGCCAAAGGTACGCTAGGCACGTGCTTAAGCCTAAAAGCTGTCCTGCATGGGAGTATCAGCACAACATAAAACTGTAAGACATTAAGTTGGGTTCACACAATTGACCGCACTGACAAAGCATGCATCACTGTATTTATATCCCTGTCTTAAAAGTTTGAACCTGGTACACTGCACGTTTTATTGGCAGCGTACGAGAGATGTCTATGAAAACTTAACCTTTTATCTATCGACGGTATTTATAAGTACCACTACTTTAAAATAACACAGAATAACCAATTTCACGAATATTCTGACAATACTTATTAGGAATATTCTTTGAAATCCACTCTTCCAAGATATATGGCAGCACGGGTTCTATGATGAGTATTTTTGTGGGGAAGGCGAATAGTTTTAAAGCAGAAATTGCGTTTTCAGCGGATTGTAAAAATTATAATTTTTGTCCCGAAAAAATATTTAATATCAAAAATTTAAGTGTCTTATTTTTTTGTATGTTAATGAAGACCTTAGAAAACGATTTGACTATTTGTCAAATCGAAGTGATCAGTGTATATAATTAATTTTCCAGTTAAATATCTTTAATTAATTAATTAGCTCTAATGGATTAAATTTCAAAAAGTTCAGTATTTTGTTTATGTATATCTCGGTAATTTTCAATGTAGTGATCCAAAAAAAAATATTGCATGAAAAAAACTGCAGTAAATGATAACGCGGTAGATAAAGGGTTAATCCAGAAATACACTTCAGTCACATCATGTGAATTATACGTCTTCCGGGTAATTAATTCTCTTCGAGTCTGCATATAAATAGAAATTCATATTGTTGCAAGAATATTCTGTTGGCTTGCAAATTATGTCTTTTGACAGCTCCAGAATTGTCAAAATTACAGAACAGGGAAATACAGAATTTCATTCTTGAGTTTTAGCTATAAAATATTGTTACATCGATCAAGGTTCGATGATTTTATGTTATCAGTTTCAAAAGCAAAACAGTTCCTTAACAGCGATGAAAATTTATTGTCGATAAACATTTCGTAACAGGATATAGCTGCAAAATTCGCAAAATAAATCCCAGAAGATCTTCACTCCTTCTATAGCACTCAGACACAACTATCAGAGTCTAAAAATACAAATACGGTAAGTTTATTTGCAAGTGGACTTTTCAATAGTCAAAGTAATACTGACTCTGTTTCAGCGAGCGAGTGTTATTAATAGTCTACCTTCTAGCTCTTTCCGAAAAATCCACTTACGTCATGATTGCGATGTTAATAGATTCCTCCAGTATTTTCCAAAAGCATCCACATGATAGCCGAGTCGCCAAAAATGATGCCAACTGAGCTGTATCGCCAATATTTTGCCAAGTTTCCATTGAAACACCATTATAAAGTAAGGTACGGCGTTGCTTTCAAATATTACAATTGTTGTCATAAAATAAGTAAAACAGAAAAAGTAATATTAATGTATTTAATATCCAGATGCAACTTATTTACACTATTTTAAGCATTATTACACAAAATTCGTAACACTATGTTATCGAAAATTTTCCTAAATTTATCATATAGTTCATACTCCGTATTTATTATATTGATCATTAAGTTATCAACTGATAAATAAATCAGTAATTTTAGAAAATTTGAAACATTTTGATTTCATGGGGAACTTTCCTTTCACTTATTTTCTGATATTATTTTGTACAGTTTGCTTATATTTGTGGAAAGGAATATATAATACTTCTTTAACAAACTATGGATGCAATGCATTAAAGCGAGAAAACTAAAACAAATATTAATACCACTAATCATATCAAAATAAATACAGCATTGATTTTAATTATATCATGAAAATATTGCTTCTATTATTTTTTTTATTATTATTGTTTATGTTATTCCTCTTCAAGACGAATAAAAATGGAATACAATAAAGATAAAACTGCAACAAATTTCCCATAGATAAAAAGGTTTAAAAAAGAAAAAAATTAGGAATTTTAAATGCTGAAAATTATTTCGTGAAAATGACTAATTTGAAAAATGGATGGCAATTAAACAATTAAAATGGTTCTTTTTTTAATAATGTTGGATGGAATCTTGAAATGTATTAAATTAACTTTCAGAAAAGATAAATGAAGTCAACTAGATGATATCCCAAACCATGATGCTACATCTTGGCACGGCTGATCATTCTACAAATGTGAGCATATTTCCGGGCATTCTACAAAACCTATCTCTAGGCCAGTGGTTCTCAAACTTTCACTACTGGCGCCCCCCTTTTCAATCACAATTTTTATCGCGCCCCCCTTATACATTAATAATGTACTGAATTCAATAATAATGCACTTTGACGCTAAAGCTACAATACGATCATAATTATAAACCGCACAAATTAACAAGATAAGTATTAAATTTTGTATATCTTACTTTTAAGTAATATTTTTTTTTTTTTTTTGCTTTTTAGTTCGATTAACTATAAAAGCGTGTTTTTTAGTTTGTTTTAAAACTATAATTTATTTTATAGTTATTTTTACTATACACTAAAAAAAACACAATTCCAGTAAATAATTTAATTAAGAGAAAATATACTTACCTACTTTCAAGGACTTTTCAATTTTTCTTAGAAAATTTGAGAAAAAATGCAATAAAACTAAAGAAAATATTCCAAATAAATAATGCCCTTAATAAAGGACATAAATCACACACACAGACACTTTTCGCTAACAACACAGGAACGTTATTTTCCAGCTAAACTCAAATCAAATCAAACGTTTCATGTCTCACGCTTTTCTGATATTTACCTTCGCTATCTTGATTAATATGCATTATTTCAGTAGGTTCTTCAATTGCTTCATCAGTTTCAACTTCCTTCAGTAGGGATCACAGATGCCCATTTTTTTTAATATTCTGCTCATTTACATTTATAAAAACTATAATAAGTCGTACAACACATCAATCAAAACTACAAAATTGTTCATAGGGAAAGTGTAGCATGCTCTAAAAAATAATTGTGTAAAACGTTTTTCATTACGCATTATATGTTTCAGAATACTCATGCTTATCCATATATCATAAAACTCTTTCACATGGAAAAAAAGATGAAACAGAAATATATTATATATATTTACAACTTCCCTAAAAAAAAGACGAAGATAACCATACCAGTAAGTTCGAAGGTCAGCTAAAGTAATATTTTAGGTTAAAAGAAACATAAAAAAAATCTCTCATCGCGCGCGCGCGCGTTCTCATATTCACCGCAAAGCAAACAAAATATTTGTTTAATTTGGTTATAGGATCAAAGATGGCTAAAATGAGCGTTTAAAGTGGAATATTTTATTTTTAATGATTACCAGATGATAAAAATAAATTATATCAGTGTAAATGTGTATTTTTTATTATGAAAGAAAGCATCTTGTTTTACTTCATTCCAAAAAATTATTTTTAAACCTTTTATTTTCAATATGCTCGCGCCCCCCTCGCATGGTTACCACGCCCCCCAGGGGGGCGCGCCCCACAGTTTGAGAAACACTGCTCTAGGCCTTTCTAATACCTGAACTCGGTGACTATCATTGGACAAATAGAAAAGTGATTTTCATCTAAGAACACGACCCAGTGCCATTCTGTTGTCCACGTCGCTGTTGCCCAGCATCATTGCAAACGGAACCGTCTACGCTGTGGTATGAATGTCAGTCTTCATAACGAGCTTCATGAATGCAGGCCACTAGCAGGTGATGAGTTTATGATTCTGGTCAATAGCGCACACAGGAATTTTTCAAGGGGGGGCGGGGGGTCCGGGGTCGAAAGTTCCCCATTCTTGTATTATGCTCCTTTTGATTTTGTGGATTTTCGGGAACAAAACACAGTAAAAAGCTAATTATTGAATAAATAATTAGCATTAATTAATGAAATTAATCATTAATAACAAATACTTAATTAAATTTTACGTACTATATACTTAGATTTATAATCAATCAGAAAAAGTATCAAGGGCTTTGGGGGGTCCGGACCCCCAGGACCCCCTTGTGTGCGCCACTGATTCTGGTCAATATGGGAACATTAAGGGTGCCTTCCACACGCAGCATTATAGCAGCAAAAGTGATTTGCGGAGCCTCACCACTCAATGATTCGATCCACAAATGCTGATGCCTCTCTAACATCTCTCAAATTTATCACATTTCCCTTTTTTCAACCATTTTTTCCCGAGCCGATGCACCATGAATCCATCCTGGTGGCAATCAGCTAAGATTTGATATACTGACCAACCTGTCCTTCCCGATAGAATTCCCATGTTTCTTGTAAAAGAAAAAAAAAAAAAAACCCATCTGTCTACTGGCAGCAAATTGGCATTTTCTGCTATTTTAAGTGTACACTGAGGCAAAAAAAAAATATATTCACGATTATCTCTCTATCAGAAATGACTGATTAGATATATCCCATTCTTCAAAATCCTTTTCTTATATCCTACTCTTCGTGGACCGGAGAAGCTGCACATTTCACACCATTAGCTTTTAGTGAGATGCGTCTACCCTGAACTGTGTATAATTTTTTTGGCGATGTTTATATGAGTACGTGTATTTATATTTTAAATTTAAAATTCCAAATATTTAATCAACTTTCAGATATATATAAGAAGGTGTGTGTAATGTTTAAATTTAAAACAACTGAAACCTTAAAAATTTGGACACTAGTCTCGGTTAAGTCGCACTAACAATATTTTTATTGTATATGCATCATACATTTTGGAACACAGCGTTTCAGTAAAGTAAATCAATTATTGATGTTAGAGAGTGTGGGATTTCTCTCTCTTTATCAGATTTTTTTTTTAAATCCAGCTTTCGATTTCGAGCTCACTGGGCAGAATCAGGCCTCTTAAGAGGTGATTTTAATGACGTCACGGTGGGCTTCTTTCAAAGGGGGCCAAAATGGGTTGCAGGTTGTCTATATATTACGCTATGTGGGTGCAATGTATTGGTCTTTGAACTCATGACATCCTACAGAAACACATATACCAAGGAAAAGTGCAACCATGGGCAGTAATTCTTGTTTCAAACAGTAAGTCCGTATTAAAGTAATGATCTATGTATTATGAATTTATCCATAATAGAAAACAATCAGATTTAAATAAAAATATTAAAATATTGTACCATTTTTAAATATTTACAATTAGAAGACTTATTGAAAATGTTTCCCGGAATGTTATTATTTATAAATATCTTAAAGAGTAAATTTTAATATGTTACATGCCAAATCGAACTTCTCTCTTTTTATTGCTCATAAATTTGTTGTCTGAAGTTTAAATATAGTATTTTAAGTTATGTTTAAACAGAATTTATAAAACCTACCATTTTATATTGCAATCTTTTAAGAAGTCAAGATAAAATTTAAAAAATAACAAAACAGAAACTTATAAGGTGACAGTTCCAAACATTTCAATGTGCCTCTCAAAAGTTTGATTACCTAGCAAAAATCGTATTAAATAGGTTTGATACCTGAAACTAAAGAAAAAATGCTGGAAGTTGCATTGTGCGTTGATATTTAATGTTTGCACTTTAATTTTCAATTATTTAAAATTTAATTTCAAAGATAAATATTGATTTATCATTAACTACAGAAGTATGAAAATAAAGCTTTTTAAAAGAAGTGCTAAAAATATTCAAATAGGAAATCTAGTTCACTATGTATCATTTAAAAGAAGTTTTAAAAAATTAAAATTAATTTAACCATGTCTCAATAATAGGCCAACAGAATTTACTGAGGAAAATAATAATTTTTTTCGAAATGAAATTTTAAATTAAAGAGAGAAATACTTAATCTGAAATTGTATAAGGACTTCTAAAATTAATATTGGACGGGAAATACACACGTATTGCATGGTCTTAAAAAACAAAAATAATCACAAAAAGTGGAAATGTTAGAGTTTTAAAATAATTCTTTAAATATTTCTTTTATGTTACAATTTTAATAAAAAAAATTAATAATGGATAAAAAGTAAACTATTGGACAAGGCAATTAATATCAAATTACAGTATTAAAATTACACAGTCCAGCTCCAGTTTTAGTAGCTCCATCTGGTGGACTAAACTAAAAGATATAATAGTGTTTGAAAAATAACAAACCTATGAAAATATTTTGAGACTCGCAGGAAAATTTATTCTTAAACATAAATTATTCATTGATGAGACTGGTAGAGATATATTTAAAAATTTACATGCGAGAAGAATACTGTATGAATAAAATGTTTTCAATATGTACATAAAAATATTTTAAATTACTGATTTGGAAATAATGAATTGCCATTTAAAACGTGCTTCATTTATTTAAACGCATTTTTTAAAAAATGTATACCTATAGAAATTTATTGATATAATTTAATTAAATTAGATGAATTTATTTTAATTTAATTTAAATATCCATCTCTATGTACTTGTCTGAATATGCGCAAAGGAATTCAAACCATGGGAATACAGAAATGGTATCGTTCCTTTCAAGCTCAGCATTTTAAAGTACAATTTTGTTCAAGTTATTAAATTTGTATGAACCACATTATTAGAAATTATTCTATAGATCCAAAAATAAAATAAAATAAATAAATTCGGGAATTCTCTGTGTCATCAGCGTATTTAAAGTTTCGTAATCAACTGCATACCTAGCAATGAAACTAAATTTATTTTTCAAACAAGACATATTTTACCCGAAGATTTAACTAGGGAGTAATATTCAATAAAAAATGCAATTTTTTCGCAATGAACAGGATTTTAGTTTCGAAATTTTGATAAAAATATTACAATCTTATTTATCTATTGCCAAGACAGAAATTTTAAGTTTTAGATTGAAATGCCTCGTGGATTTACACTCCTTATTTCGTTCATAAGGGTAAGGGATACTTTATATTGTACCATGCTAGATAAAAAATAATAAAAAGGATAAAGTAGATAAGAATAAAATAAGGGTTTTATTTTTACTTGCATATTTTGTGCTTATACGGGCCATTTGGTACTTTCCTGGGGTAGAGGAGCAACTACACACACAGGGGGTTTCTTTTGAAACATTAGATCTACACATTTTGTGATTTCTTTAAATTAACTAATAGCATTTTTTTCAAATAATTCTAGAAAAAATAACAATATTATCATAATTCTTGCAAGTAACATACGAGCATGTAATATCTTTCTTTTACTATTTATTTTTATTTAAATACTTTAAAAATTATTAAAAATTCTCAATGGTTTGGGACAGGGGTGGCGAATCTTTATGAATCAACGTGCCATTTTTTTCTAAAGAAATATTTGATGACGTATAGACGTGCCATATCAAATAATTTCGACTTGTGATTGATGGGGAAATCTATAATAAAATACTAACTATTTAAAACTCTTTATTTACTACGAAAAAAATACATTTTGTACTTTATAGTAGTAAATGTTTTAGTTATATGTGTAATTCAAATTAAAGTAATATTAGAGTGTGTACTGTTGCAGATTATATACAGATGAAAAATAACTTATATTAGGATTGTAAAATATTACTTTTAGCAGAACGCATACTGAATTGGAGGCATCTGCCAAACGGTTTCTAAGCGAGTCTTTAATGCTATTTATCTCTAAAAATAATGACTTTTAGGCGTAGGTAGATGAAAATGAGGTTAAAATAGCATGGTCCAGCTTCTTCAAACTGTTAAATGTGTTTGGAATCGAATTCCATGGTTCCAAAATATCATTTCTAGCATTTTTACTTATATTGCTTGTTAATATTGCTATGCTTCAATCACAATTCCAACTTTCTCCTTTTTTCAACAAATTTTTTAATCTATATTGAACAAGACTGGAAATTTTTCAATTTCCAACCAATAGAATTGGGACAGTTTCAGTTTATTAAATGATATCACATCAGAGTACATAAAAAGCTTGTGCATTTCCGATAATTCTTTGAACTGAAATTCTCACTGGAAATTGCGAGCGATCACTCACGTTTGTTCATAATACTTCATATTGAAGTTTGTTATTTTGAATTAAAGTGCAAACTATTTTGATAAGTGGCGTGCCCAAAATATTGTGTCACGTGCCATCATTGGCACGCGTGCCATTGGTTCGCCATCCCTGGTGTAGGATTTACTATGTAAAATGCAGTGACTTAGCGAGTGAGTGAATATTAAAGTTGCACTCTTCAGGGTGGACTAGGATTCAAGGGCTCCTGGCGACGCATTTCGTAATTTTGTATCATGGTCCAGTAAGGAGGATGACACCTGAGTTGACAACTCCCTCTCTTAACTTCTACACCACATCAACGGGAGGACGTTTGAGCTTCGACAGATTTAGCGTGCATCACCCCCTACACAGCGGTACTAGGCTCTAATTTATATATGACGCGCTGACCACGAGTCCGTTACCTTGACCACCAGGCTACCACGGTTACAGTGACTTAAAGCAAAGGGAGGGAAAATGGTAGTGGTATTCCTTCCCAAGGATTATTGTATATTGAAATTCCAAGCAGATTGTATGTAGTCAAAAATTAGGATTCTAATACCTTTTTTCAGAAGAAATTAATATTCGAAACCCCGTATTGCAAATAAACCTCCTTTTCACCTTGAAAATAAAACATGAAATTTGAAATTATAAAACATAAAAAATGTATGAGCGTGTATGTATATATATTCTCTACTATAGAGACATGAAACATAACACTACAGCAGAAGCATACAAAATCAAAAATTGGAATATAAAACAGAGATTAGAATTTAGAAAAGATATTAGAATTTATAAAAATATATTTTCAAGTAAATTTATATTTCAGTGCAAATATATAATTTTTTTACAAACTGCTCTTTTATTATTAAATTAAATTTTAATTAATAATGCGTTAAAAAAACCACTTATAGAATTTTTAGAAAAATGAATCAAAAATATTTTGGGTACGTTTTTTTTTAAACATGATGATTCAAAGTCCTATATACCTTTTACGGTCTATATAGGCCATAAGAATGCCTGTAAAGATAGCTTAACTGTTGCTCAAAACAAAGATTCTAGGCAGGAATACGAAATACTAGGGAATTGATTGCGGCAAGAAAAAAAAAAAAAATTCATCACAAAGAAAGTCATTTCAGAAGTACTAAATATTTTCAACTTGTGGTAGAGCTCCGTTTAAAGCTGCAGACCATTATTTGGATTTTAATTCTTCAATTCTCTTTTCATATGTGTATTTGAATGGATTATAAAAATTGTACATGAAACACAAGAATTCAATCTATGAGCATGTCTAATTATTATACATAATACGTGCTCTATTATTTGTAACGCATTAGATCTGGGAACTTATTGATTCTACCAATGAAATTATCTTTCATAATTTGTTGTTTTTATTTATTTATTTTGTTATCGGGTGGATTTAGTGCAATAGGTTGCAAATTGAGGAGAAAATGTATTTCAAAATATCAATCACTACGTTTATATTAAAAATGTAGATTTTTAATATAAACATAGGGGGAAAACATTTTAAAAATGATTATTTTAAAATAATTTCTTATTTGTTTATTTTAGAACTTCCTGGACAATTTAAAGCGATAGATTAGTCACTTTAAAATGTCTTTGAAATATATTTACACACACACATGTACTGAACAAGAGTTGCTGCGAATTATTTTCATTTCATAAAAAAAAAAAATCAGCTAGAAAATTTACTTCACTACTTAAAAAAATGTATTTTTTTTTAAAATTTTATCTTCAAATTTATATATTCATTTATTATAATTGAGAGGATTTAAACTAGACATGACAATTTTTAACATTACTTTGATCATTAATAATATAGGACACACAATTCAAACTATTCCTAAGCATAAAAATAATCCATCTAACAATATAGTTGTCTCGCAAAGGTATTTTAAATTTCCCAGTGAGTGAAAATAAACCTCGCTCTATTTAGGTACTCGGGGGCTTTTGGCGATGGACCTCGTAATTTTGAGCTACGGCCAAGTGACAAAGACGACACCCCTCTCCTAACTTCTACACCACTGAAGGACGTTTGAGCTTCAACGTGCATCAACTCCTTACACGATGGAGCAAGGTTCGAACTCATGACAAGCCGGTCACGAGTACGGTACCTTAACCACTAGGCTACCGCGGCCTTAAATTTCCCAGAATACGAAACTTTTGTAAGCGAATTATCCTTCTCTCTTTGACAAAATAAATGCAAACTTTTCAAAATTCATCTGAAATATGTTATTTTAAAAGAAACCTTCCTTTGTATAAAGCAAGATCGAATTTAGTTTAGAAAAAGATACATGTGTAGTTTTTCAGAAGGATGATTTTGGTTTCAAAGCATGATGAATTTCACTTCAAATTGAATTCAATTTGCATTAAATGTGATTTACACTATTATGATACTTATAAAAACATTTTAAATTTTCTATGTAAGCAAGTAAATTATTATTATTTTTTTAAAGTTTGAGTTTGGTTTATAAAGAGATGAGTTTGGTTGATAAAAAGACAAATTGTGTTTGCTAAAAGTGAGATTTAAAATGCAAGACATGTAATAGAGAAACAAATTCTTCCTAGTTTTCATGTATATATATGCTTTGCTTTTAAGGTACACATTTTCTCTGCAAAGTGCCAAATACATTCTTACTAAACAATAGCCGTCGTTTATGAAAGAAATAACTAACCATGAGTTTTATCCATTTAAAAGTAGAATTAAATAATTTTAAATGAGTTCGGGGTGTGTGCGAGTATGAGATGCTACTCCCAAACAGCTTCAAATCTGCGAATGCATAATGCAGTGCATTAATATGCGATCACAATACCATTTGTACTTCTCGATTTGCCCTTTCATTATTAGTTATACATGATTTTATGATGTTTTCTGTTAAGTCAGTATTTGTATAATATATATCAACACGCAGACATGCTCAGATTATTGTTTAACATCATTTGATCAGGTGGTCATCATTATATTATGTAGGTGGAGGGGCTGGGCAAGTTGCATTTAAAGTTATTCAAGAACTGTATATCATCCACCGAATGGGTCCCCATCATTAAGCGGACAACGCCCCCATGCACCCATACTAATGCAACGTCATGTTTACAGGGGCATAGCTCCACGCAGTACTGCAGCATTCATTTGGCATCATAGAGTCACAGCGCAGCAACCCGATCCTCCTGTATGGAACCTATAAAGGGGCCCTCTTTGGGGGACCAGGGCGGAAAGGCAAACTGCTCATGCGTCAAGCGACGGTCAGTGACACCGTAAAGAGGGGGAGGCAGGACATTCCTCCCACCGACAGTCGAGAACTTTATCGCCCACTGGCTGAATAAATAAGTCGGCGGGCTTAATTTGCTACGAGACAAACACGTGAGCATTTATCATCAGAACCCGATTGCTGCGGGTTTTTATTTATTGTTATTTTTTTCAAGCGAAAATTTCGTTATATCAACAGATGCCACCCATTATTAAACGCTCTGAGAAAGGAAAAACGATAAGAATTTTATGTCAGCAGGTTGGTGATGTGTTGCATAATCGGAAATTTTCAGTGGTAATTTAATACTGATGGGTGGATGTGATGTCTGCTTAGAAATTAAACGAGGAAGAACCTCATTTCAAATACGATTTCCTTGCACGTAAAATTGTGTTAAGAATTACTTAGTCCATAGTGAAATATTGAAATATTTAATATAAAAATTAAATTAAAAATATACGAGAGGTAAAAACCGTAGAGCTAAGGTTTGATATCTTTTTAATAAATAAATAGAATTCAATATCTTAGAATGAATGAGTATCGAAAAACCTTCACGGTAAAAAATGCATTGATTTACTGAATCTTTACGAACGAGCAAGGAAATATTTATTTAGAAATTACATTTCCTTTAAAGCTTTAAATGAATCAAAATAACATTTATTAAGAAAATAAAACTTTTTATTGAATCAGTCTGCAGAACAGGATATTTTTATATGAATTCAAAAATTCGAAACAAAAAAAAATTACCAAAAATAAGGTCATGAAAAATGACTTTTTTGGAACGTTTGTGAGTCTCTATAATTTTTATTTCATACCTTTCAAAAAAGCAGTAATATTTTCTTCTATCTGTTATTACTAGGGGAAAAAATATGTCACAGTTTTGATATTGCCTTTAATGCAGTGTTATAAAATGCCGTGGCGTATACCACTTAGGTACACAAGTACTCTGTTATGGGGCTTGGGCAGAGGCGAACACAGTAATTTTTCAAAAAGGGGGAGGAGAGTCTAGTGTCGAAAGTCCACCATTCTCGAATCATGCAACAATACGCCGCTCAACATATTCCTTTGATTTTGTTGATTTTCAGGAACAAAGAAACAGTGTAAAAATTAATTATCGAATAAATAATTAGCATTAATTTATAAAATTAATTATTAAAACAAACACTTAATTGCATTTTCTGTACTATATATATATACATATAATTATAATCAATTGAAAAAATAATCAAGGGCTAGGGGGGTTCTGGACCCCCTTTCCCCTTGTGTGCGCCACTTGGTTTGGGAATTCAAACCTCTCCCATAGACCAACAGATTTTTATTTTTTGCATAAAGATTGCACCGCAGTTTATATAAAAATGTAACTCCTCCCATGAAAGTAACCTATGTATGTCGTTGATAAAATGCATTATCTTTATGTAGATATAGTCTTTTTAATAAACATCAATATGCATATGAGTATGTTGTATACTTACTACTTTTATTATTATAATTCGATTTATACTTTTCGATTAACATTATGTTACGAAAAGAGACTAAAAATTTTCTGCATTACATTTATTCAGTTTCAGAAAAACTTATTTTATCCACCTCTTCTCTTAAAATTTGCTACTTGATTGCCGTAAGTGTTACCGAAGAGTAATCTATAAAATAATTCTAAAGAAAATTACGACTTTCCCATATATTATTATGCATGTACGGCAGTGCTTCTCAAACTGTGGGGCGCGCCCCCCTGGGGGGGCGCGATAACCCTTCGAGGGGGGCGCGAGCATCTTGAAAATATAAAAGGCTTAAAAAATTATTTTTTGGAATGAAGTAAAACAAAATGTTTTCTGACAAAATAAAAAATACACATTTACACTGATATAAATTATATGTATCATCTGGTTTTCCACTTTCAAAAGATTCCAATTCAAACGCTCATTAGCTATCTTTGATCCCAAAACCAAATAAAAAAGATATTTTGTTTGCTTTGCTTAATCCCGCGATGAGAGATTTTTTTATTACGTTTCTTGTAACCTCTAGAATAGTACTTTTGATTATCATCTCTTTGACCTTCAAACTTACTGGTATGCTTAACTCCGTCTACTTTTCTTTTGGGAAAGTTGTAAATAATATTTTCTGTTGCTTTTTCCCCCATGTAAAAGAGTTTTATGATGTATGGATAAGCATATTGAACACTTTGAAGGATTAATTGGCCAAGATGTATTTTATGAGTAATCTGAAATTGCATTATAAAAAACGTTTTACACAATTATTTTTTATAACTGACATCGATGTTTTGGTATCGAATACATTTTTTTCATAGGAGCGGTCGCATGAGGCGCTGAATCACTCCAAATTCTGGTAAAACTGTTTATTCGTTAACAGTTTCTTGACAGTATCCTCCGATATGACAGTCTTAATGGAAACTAAAATGAATTTGTCACATTTATGCCTCTTTTTTGAGAGTGGCAAACGGTTTTTTACATTCTAGGTACTTGTTTTGATCGAGTTCCCTTCACGACCACTTTTGTTCAGAAATATTTTCTATGAATATGCTATACTTTCCCCTACGATTAACTTTGTGGTTTTAATTGCTGTGTTGTACAACTTATTATGGTTTATAAATGTAAATGAGCAGAATATAAAAAATGGGCATCTGTGATCTCTCTATTGAAGGAAGATGAACCTGATCAAGCAATTGAAGAACCTGATGAAATAATGCATATTAATCGTGATAGCGAAAGTAAATATGCCAAAAGTGATAGACATGAAACGTTTGAGTTGAATTGTAATTTTCAAATGCTGCCTAAAGAACTCTATCAAGAAAATTAAGATATCAAGAAAACTAAGAAGCCATAAATGTAACACTTCGCCTTGTCAAAAGACACAAGCAAGAAAAGGTTACACGTGCTATTTGTAGATCATCAAAGAATAGAAAAATTACAATAACGTGAGCAAAATATGACAGTTTTGATTGCAAATAACATTCTTGTATTGTTAGTGAAAAGTGTCTGTGATTTATGTTCTTTATTAAGGTCACGCACATTTGGAACGGTTTCTTTAGTTTTATTGGATTTTCTCAAATCATCAAAGAAAAATTAAAAAGTCCTATAAAGTAGGTAAGTATATTTTCTCTTAGTTAAATTATTCACTGCAATTGTGATTTTTATCGAGCACAGAAAAATAATTATAAAAAAAAGGATTGGGGTGACTTGGTGAAGTGATCGCGCGACCATTAGCGTTAGTGTGGGTGGGCGCCTGCTTCCGGGTTAAAACATTTTGAAGGTTTCTCGCTTTAAATATTAAAAATAACACAATTATTCTTCATTGGAATTTTTCATTCGTTTTCCTTATTTAATATTAATTCTAAATGCTAATTCTGTGAGGCTTAAAATTACAGTTCGTTTTAAACTATTTATAATAGGAGCATTCATTTAAAAAATCATTTTATATTTTTGTATGCATTGTTGTGCACTTGGTTTTACTCTCCTTACAATTAAGCTATTATATCAAGAATAATGTATTATTTTTAAAAAAATAATCGCAGAACGGGTACTTCAGCCAGTGTACTTATAAATGTATCAGTACTGCACAATGTATTTTATAACTAATTTATTAATACTAATTTAAGAGCAAGTTTAATTATTATTAGTGACTTCCATGGGCTTGTCTTGCGGAGCAAAGGTTTTCAAATGAAGGCTTAATATTAGAAATTGACACTCTGAGTTCTTTTTCTATATTTAGCTGAGATCTATATTTTGTCTTCAAAGCAGCCACCGCAGAAAATCCGGTTTCACAAAGGTACGATGTTGAAAACGGTAAAAGTATACGAAATGCTTTTGTTTTCAGTTCAGAAAATTCATCATCTACTTCTGCCCAAAATTGAAAGAGAGTTTTATTACAAAATTGTCTTTTAATTTCGCCACTAGATTGAAATCTATGAAACTTTCTTCTTCGGTAGTGGAGAGCCCTTCTGGGGTATTTTGAAATGGATCTCTCACCCATTCGTAACTTGCTATCAAGTTGTCCTCAGCAAAAAAATATTTTTTAAAATTTTTTGCTAACATAGCTAAATGATATTCAATAGTTTTATAAACAACTTCCACATGTTGTTCTTCAGTTTTGTAAGTTTTTACACATTTATCCGCATTTTCAAACATTTCTAGGTTTTTTTTGCTTTAAATTTCGGCTCCATAATTCTAATTTTCTACAAAAAGCATTAATTTTATCACTCGTGTCAAACATATGTACATTTGATCCTTGAAGTTGAAGATTCAATATATTTAATTTCTCAAATATATCGACTAAGTAGCTCAACTTCATCAGAAATAAACCATCTCGAAATTTCTCAGCTTCCGGTAGGTTTTCCTCTTCTAGAAAAATGGTAATTTCATTTCTTAATTCATAAACACGTTGTAAAAATTTCCCGCGTGATAACCATCTTGCTTCACAATAAAATAGCAACGATGAATGCACTGCGCCCATGTCTTTGCAAAGTCCAGAAAAGATTCTTGATTTTAGGGGTCTCATTTTTATGTAATTTACTACAGTCACAACTGTCATTAGCACAATATTCAGGCCAGGACTAATTTCTTTGGAAGCCAAAGATTCTCTGTGGATCATACAATGTGTCCAGATGCACAGTGGAGATTTTTGTTTCACAAGTGCTTGTATACTTTTAAATCTTCCTGACATTGTACGAGCACCATCGGTGCATATTCCGACACAATTTTTCCACTCTATATTTGCCTCGTTTATAAAATTATTTAAAATATCAAATAATGCTATTGCTGTTGCTTTAAGTATTATTGGTTTACAAAAAGTAGTTCTTCTACTGCTGACGTACCATCCCAAAATCGAACATACGCAATGAAATGAGCATCTTTATTGCTATCTGTTGCCTCGTCAAGCTGAATTGAAAACAATTTATCACGCAACTTACAGAAAAGCTGTTGCTCTACATCTTCAGAGATATCATCAATTCGACGGGAAACAGTATCATTTGATAGGGGTATGGACTGCAACTCTTTGGCAAAATTGTCTCCAAACATAGTTTCTACAATCTCAATTGCTGCAGGCAAAATAAGCTCTTCGGCAATAGTGTGAGGCTTTTACATCTGGCTATTTTATATGATACTTTGTAAGAAGTAAGTAAAGCTTTTCATTCACTGACAAAGTTTTTAAAAAATGTTTTTGTTTTCCATATGATTTTAATTTTGACTCAAAGAACTCTCGAGGTTTGTTAATGTACTCACCATGAAGCGTTTTGAAATGTCTTTTTAAGTTTATTAGGTTTCATACTGTCTGCTGCCAATATTTTTGAGCAAATAACACACAGGGGTTTTTCTTCTCCATTTACTTCAGTAATGGTAAATCCAAAATTCAAGTATTCTTGAGAATATTTCCTTGATTTAATTTTCGGAACTATGCTCGTCTGTGAACTTGTTGATGCTTTATTATCGTCGAATGTTCGCTTACGACTTAAAAATTTATCCATGATTTTTTTGTTCTATTTTCTGCAAAAATACTTAATAGTGTGAATTACAACTAACGCGCAAATTATAAAATGTACGGTAGCTATAGAAGCATCGAATGGACCAAGACTGATTGGAATTGTACGAGGTACAGCATTATTACATGTTTTGCGCAGACGTCCGATATTTTGGCCAGACTCACGCAGACGCTCGCGAGAATGCCAGATGTGATGGATATGAGAGAGCGCAACATAAAGTAGACTATTTTTCAATTTCTACTATAAGTTCACTCTCTCATATATATCTTGTTCAAATTTTCACAATCGTTGATAAAATACTTTCTATTCATTCATTCAAGTTCAAATACATTTTTTAAAACTTTTAATGGGTGACACTTCATGTTAATACAGTTCTTTCAAATTTTAATTCATTAATTAAATTTAAAAAATGAATAAATAGTAACAAACAAAAATTATAGTCCAAAAGCATTTATAGAAAGGAAAACTTTTCTTGCTGTCCCCTGTAACGCAATGGATAGCGCGCTGGGCTTCTAATCTGAAGGACGGTAGTTCGAATTCCATCCGAGATGGCCTAATTTCTAAGAATGTGTGTAATTTCTTCTTTACTTTACTATTTTCTTACACTAATTAAATTTAATTAATGAATAAATAGTAACGAAAAAAGAATATTCAAATACCCCATATATAGAAAAGAAAAGGAAAAATTGCAAGGAAAATCGCTTTCTCTTTTGTCACTTAACATTGTGATTCTGTCATATGTATTACATATTTGTATTAATTGAAACTATTTAATAGAAAGTAACTAAAATAAGTTTTTCTTTGTTAGCCTAAGTAGGAATTGACTTAAAATTTATTTTTTATATTACTTTTAGAAATGCATGATGGACGAAATAAATTTTTAATTAAATGTCATTTTGCAATCTGTCCCAATTTAAAAAATGAGAAAGGAAAAATAACATAACATTATAATTATTACTTAAAAGTAATTTGCTTAAAATATATATTATATAAAAGTAACGTATACAAAATTTAATACTCAAAGTGCATTATTATTGCATTCAATACATTATTATTGGGGGGGCGATGAAAATTATGATTGAAAATTGGGTCGCCAGTAGTGAAAGTTTGAGAAGCACTGTCTTACTTACTTAATTTATTTATTTTGCAAAAAAGGAGTATACAAACTGTAATACTTATGTTATTAATTTGTATGGTTTATAATTAAGATCGCGTATAGTAGCTTTAGCGTCAAAGTGCATTATTATTACATTCAGTACATTATTAATGTATAAGGGGGGCGCGATAAAAATTGTGATTGAAAAGGGGGCGCCAGTATTGAAAGTTTGAGAAGCATTGATGTACGGGGCATTTCTCAAAGTTTTTTATGACTATTTTTGACATCAAAGCAAGTGCTACACTTTGGAAACCTCTGGAATAGTAATCTCTAAACCAGGGGTTGGCAGCCATTTGGTACATGGAGCAGTTCTCAGTGGCACTCTACAAAGTTATGAAATCAAGTTAAATCTCTTCGCGCGCATCTCTCCTTTTTACAACTCACGCATAAAGACTTTTTCTTACTTTAAATTTATGCTAAAAGGTGTTTTTTTTTCAGGTATAGAAGTTTAAGTTGGCATTACTTTCCAAGATGGCGACCGATTTAACAGCTGTCAAGTGATTTATTTTCAGTTTCGTTTGGCAATTCATCATGAATAGACTCACGCCTGAACAACGCTTTCAAATTGTGCAATTTTATTTCGAAAATAATGGTCGATTTTCATAAGCGAATTTTGTTTAGCGATGAAGCGCACTTCTGGTTGAATGGCTACGTCAACAAACAAAACTGCCGCATTTGGCGTGAAGCTAATCCACAAGTGTATGTCGAAACACCGTTACATCTAGAAAAACTGACTGTTTGGTGCGCTTTATGGGCTGGTGGAATCCTTCTTCAAAAACGATGAAGGCCATAACGTTACAGTCAATGGTGATCGGTATAGAGCCATGATTACTTTTTCATTCCTGAATTGAACAATCATGATGTCCAGGAGCTGCGGTTCCAACAAGACGGCGCAACATGTCACACAGCTCGTGCCACAATCGATTTATTGAAAGACACGTTTGGTGACCGCCTAATTTCACGTTTTGGACCTGTGAATTGGCCTCCAAGATCTTGTGATTTAACACCGCTAGACTATTTTCTGTGGGGCTATGTAAAGTCATTGGTCTATGCGGATAAGCCACAAACGCTTGACTATTTGGAAGACAACATTCGCCGTGTTATTGCCGATATACGGCCACAAATGTTGGAAAAAGTCATCGAAAATTGGACGTCCAGATTGGACTACATTCGAGCCAGCCGTGGCAGTCATATGCCAGAAATCATATTTAAAATGTAATGTCACAAGATTATCTTTCGAATAAAAGAAATTCATGTCAATCGAATAATACATCGTTGTTTTATTGCAATTTAAAGTTCTATACCTCTAAAAAAAACACCCTTTATAAATTAATTCTACTGAATCTATACTTGTGTGTGGTTTGTGTGACTCATTCTTATCGTTAAACATTCAATTCAAAACAAAATGATTGTGTAATACTTGTAAAATAAAGCATCATTCATTACTGTGTCGCGAAAAAAAAATCTTTAGATTTACAGAAAGCAAAATTTATGGAATTAGGAAAATAACTCGAAGATAACTATCGATAAATCGACTAAATTTCTTTTAATTTCGATTTAAAATTCTGTACATCATTGCCGTAGTGATTTAATTGTTTGAAGAAAAGTGCACGTGCTCTGCTTTCCGCTTTCAGTTCTACATGCATACGTGAACAAATTTTTTTTTCTCATATAAAATATGTTTTGAGACTAAAAAGAAGTTGTTTAACAGCGGTATCTACAGAATCACGTGTCAAATAGTATCATGTATGTATTTTACTGTATTGCAGGAATACTTGTACTTTATGTTTATTTCTAATTTTAATAAATATTTTTAAAAGTTGTACACTATATGTACAATTTTAATTTTTTATTTATGGTTAAGTAATTGTTATATTTTACGTTGCTTATTTTTATGTTGATAAATATCTTTAAACGACACATAATTAGTGTATAATAAAACTCTAACATTGTAATTCGTCCTCTATTCTCTAACTTTAAACGACACATAGTTTGTATATAATAAAACTCTTAATCTGTAATTTGACTTATATTCTCTAATAGACGCATTGCTGTGGGAATCAAATAGTTTCAAATATTTCTTACTGCGTGCCTCGCTGAATCATATTGGTATATTGGTTTGGCCCACTACGGCTATAAGGTTGCTGACCCCTGCTCTAGACAAATCCATGCGTATGCATTTACCTAGGAAATGCACATATGCATACAAGTAAAAGAATAAAATGTTTCGACTTTTGTACAGCGCAGTACTCGGAGTTTAATCATTGCATTTCGGTTCAATCTAAAAGAGGACCAATAAAGAAATAAGGAAAGTTCGTTATAGTCTTGAGTTAAAATTAATAGTTTGATTAAAAACATACAAGACATAACTTTGCCAGGGAGAGGGCCTTGCTTTGTGGTAAATTTGCTGGAATCCATTTATAACCTGAAGTCTCAGCACTCGCAGCAAATATTAAATCCTTTTAAAAATGTATTGTTTCAAATGCGAATGTCAACAAAAGTTAGTTATATCTGTAACAAAAAAAAGTCTGCTAAAGACACTTCTACAAAATGTGAATTTAGACACGACTTTTATAAAAATCACATTTTAGCACAGCTCCACGGGAATTAATAGGTCTTTACTTGAATATATTTATTAAGATTTAATTCAAAATACTGTTACGAATTTTGTCTACTGAATGATTAAAATAATATAAATAATTTATATCGGGATGTGTTATGCGCTAATATTACTACTCTCTGCGGTATTTATTTTATGTTAAAATTTATTTATGCTGCATTTTGTATATAAGCAATGTCGTTCCTTACATTATAATGGCGATTCAATGGAAACATGGCGAAATGTTGGCGATATAAGCAAAGTTGGCATCATTTTTGGTGACCATATGGATGCTTCCGGAAATTATTGGAGAAATCTACAAAAATCATGATCCATGACTAGGGATTGCAATATCGGACTAAAAGCTCAATACCGGTACTCGGTATTTTTTAGATCTTAATACCGGGATACCGGTTTTAATACCGGTAATAGAAGTTTTAGGAGTAAAACGAAAATACAGATGTTTCTTTGTTTTATTTGCTAGTTTTATTTGAAAGTGTAAATATATATATATATATATATATATATATATATATATATATATATATATATCTCACAAAAAATTAATTTGTAATTTTAAAATTATAACAGTATATAAAGAATCTCAAAAAAAGTAAAGGAACATCTTATTTATTTATTTAAATCACAAAAAAGGGACAAATATCACTATTAAGTCTGTGGTACTATTACAAATTTTTGCAAAATGTGATCTTAAAAACCATAATTCGTGAACTATACTGTCATTAAGCCTGGAACGGAATTTTGTTAAAAATTAGCAGCTGTAGAAAACGCTCTTTCGGCATCTATAAGCTAATTGGTGGTATTGTTAGCAATACGCGATATACCTTTCCAAGTATTTACCTCCAAATCACTCATCTTCAAATAAATCGATTTCTCCACAAATGGTTTTGGATATAACTGATTTCTGTATTGTATTTTGGTTCAATTCAAGTAACAATTCCTGTTCACTATCGGCATTAGGGTCATAATCATCTTCGATAACTGTACCGAATTGTTCTGTATGCAGATAACTTTTTAGGTAAAATATTTTAAGAAAATTTACTACAAACTTTTGATAAAATCTGAATTAGTTATATAGCCTCCTTTCTTCTTTTTCAGTTTCATTTGTAAAATCATGATGATACGATGTGAATAACAAACTCAGCAATTTAAAAAATATCGAAATATTACGCACTGTCTTTACGACTACAATCTTGTTTTCACAGATACGAATATCAGACTACGAATCCTGCGCGTGTGCAATATCGCTCTGAGCTGTAACAGAATAAATAGCTTTAGCACGCCTCCTTCAATGGTTCACATATTTCATCACTTCTCTTGATTGTACGATGCAACTTTATATTCACAGTCTAATTAATTTCGCCCGTTAGGGAGACATAAAAACAAAAACGTGTACTATTTTGCTAGGCTAGCGTTCTCTGAACATATTGTGGAGACAATTTAAAAATTTTTTAATAAATACCGAAAAACCGGTATTTAAGCTTGTCAATACCTGTATTACAAAATTGTAAAAAGGCTCAAAATACCGGTATTCGGTATACCGGTATTGCAATCTCTGTCTATGACATAAACGGATTTTTTTTTAGAAAAAACCGTGGAGATTATAAATAGGGAGTTGCTCGCCGAAACTGAGTTAGTCTTGTTTTGACCTTTGAAGAGTCGACCAGCGATTAATAATTGCTTCAACTGTTGAGTAGGGCAAAGCGAGTGCTTGCGAATAATCATAAACATAGTTGTATTTTAGACACTGATATTTGTGTCTAAGCGCCGTAGAAGGTGTGAAGATCTTCTGAGATTTATTCTGCTGTATTTCAAGGGTCGTTTCTAGACAATAAATTTCCATCGCTCCTGAAGAATTATTTTGTTCTTTGATGCTGATTGCATAAAATTCTCGAACCTTGATCTATGTAACAATGCCAAATGCTGGTGTTTAATTTGACTTGAATGAAACCAAAAAAAATGTCTTTCTTATTTAGTAAAAAAGTATAACATCATAGAGAAAAAAGGCATAGTAACATATAAGGTAACGATGTGTGCGAAATAGGGCAATAAAAATACGAATTCTCTCATTTCAGTAATACCTCTTCTGCGGTGTTGCCCTCTTTTGCTTCAATAATCATGAAATTCATATTTAAGGATATTTAAGCTAAGATTTCAGCGTTGTATGTTAAAGGAAATGTAACAATAATAAAAAGACATAAGGAAATTGCAAATTGAAACGATACACACTCACAAAGATCACACGATAAATCCCAGAAAAGAAATCTATTGGAATAATAGATGGAGAATCACACAGTCGACTAGGTAAAAGGATATTGATTGCTTCAAAGTTACAAAATGTTTTTCTCTTACGATACAGTACATTTTTTTCCCTCTTTTTTTTTCTTAACGTTTCTTTTTTTTCAAATATTCATTTTTTACAAATGTATTTTTTTAAAAATTGCATTGGATTCGATATTCTTGCCGGTATTATCCGTTGTTTTTGAAAAATTGCTTAAATTCATCTTGCAGCGTAACCTACATAATTTTCATTTTTATAGTAGCTATTGATTTTTATCATAACTGTAAAAAAACCCTTTTTTTCTTTCCTTGCGTTCAGGATATAGATAACAACTGATATCTTATAGAATAAAATTAAACTCTATGTTTTTTGTTTGAAAAAGCACGGACGCCTTTCCGCTTAGGCACGCTTGGCACATGCCTTGGTGCTTAAAAAATTATAGGGTGAAAAAAGAGAAAAAATTATAATTACAGCAAACGTACCACATGACCTAGCGAGTGGTGAGGAAAGCATTTCTGCCCTTAAGAGAGTAAAGACTGAAATGAGATCTACTATGGAAAAGAAAGGCTTAACAGTTGGATGTTGCTCTCTATTCAAAATGATATTACAGTAGAAATGGATTACAATGAAATCATTAATGGTTTTGCAATCATCAAAGCTTGAAGAAAACAGTGACTTAGAGAAAAATAAGGATGTCTTAAAGTAAAAGATAGTAAAACGATAAGCGATGACAAAGATGATAATTAACAAGTTGAAAACAGTTCATACGATAATGTATACTCTATACTGTAATTTCATTGATTTCGTGTAATGATTTACAAAAGGGCTTGTGGGTAGTCTGTGATGCCGTAAGGTAGGAAATAAACAAGAGTGGCCAAACCATGTCACTCTTTTTCCTACGGCTGCCAGTTTCCAGTGCAGGACACGGCGGGTCCATAGGTGGTGGACAGTGGCGCAGACAAGAGGGGGGTGGGGCCGGACCCTCCTAAAGCCCTTAATTTTTTTCGATTGATTATAATTCTAAGTATATAGTACGTAAAATTTAATTAAGTATTTGTTATTAATGATTAATTTTATTAATTAATGCTAATTATTTATTCAAGAATTAGTTTTTTACTGTGTTTTGTTCCCGAAAATCGACAAAATCAAAAGGAGCATGATACAAGAACGCTGAACTTTAGATCCCGGATCCCCCCTTGAAAAATTTCTGTGTGCGCTACTGGTGGTGAATAATGGACAGACTCCAAAGAGCAAAAACAAAAGAAAAAAGGAAAAAGAGTAAGAGACTTAAGGGAAATTCCCTCTCGAGCCAAAACAAGGTAAGAACTGAAAAAGGAGGGGGAGGGCGTACTCTGGAAATATGGGCGGGGGGTCGTAATCATTTGACTTGCCTAGGGCACCGGGGAGGTAAAAACAGTCCCTGTGAAGAAGAATTAACTACTGGACTTTATTTAATTCTTATAACTTTTCTTCTATCCCATTAAAGAAGTTAAAAATAACCCCGATTACTAATTTGAGTTGACTCTTACTGTATCGTATAGTTAAATAATTTTGAAGCAGTTGTTTCGTTAATCTTTTTGAAATGCAGCATTTAATATATTATCTTGGAAAGCCGGCTGGGTGGCGCGGTTGGTTTGTCGCTGGGCTTCTACACCTAAGGTTACGGATTCGACCTCGTCTCAAGTCGGTGGATTTTCATCATGCAGAAAATCAACAGAGCGGCCATATCGTATGATTATACGGCATGTAAAAGATCCCTTAAGTGTCTGTGTGGCTTGGGTGCTTTCGGCAAAATTAAATCCTAGTGCAGGTTCGCATTGTCAGAGCTCAGGTACCTCCCTCTAGAGAGGAAACTGAGAGTGTCAAAAAAACTTTCGGCGTTTGGTATCCGCCTCTATGGTGCCACACTAAAAAGAAATACTAGCTTCCGGGGAATGTATTAGGTCTGCAATCGTAAAACTCCAATCCGTAGCCCATTGGAAACAAAAAAAAACATCTTGAAAATCAAAATAAAGTGGAATTCAGTGTCGCAAGGCTGCTTCTTTTTAAATCCATCTCTCAGCTTTCATCTGTTTTTCCGTGGATTATCACAAGATAAGAGTTGTAGGTCAAATCATCCCTTCTCCAACTGAGAATTACTTTTTTATGTTTATCAACACATCAAATGAGATAAAAAAAAGTCTTTTACATTCTTTTACACTTTCTCTTCTTCGATGAAAAGGACTAAAACAAACAAACTTCTCTATCGGCCAATGACTTAAGAACTGATAAATAGATCTCAAACAATGTTGAATAAACATTTTTAAAACCTTGATCCTATTTTTCTATGACATCGTGCTGCTCTAGAAACATCAAAAGTGATATAAATAACACGAAAGAAGACATACCTGAGGACCTTATCATTACTTTTAAAAACAATGTGTCTTGCATCATGCGGTAATGGCACAGCGAAGTACAAAGTAAAGTTTTCAAAAAATAAAACAGAATGCAAAAGCTTTTAGTAAGAATCTTGCTATAAAAAAGACCCCAGAAGAAACAAAATATGTTATGTTTTCAATTTAATGCTCAAATTCTATCAAACTCACGAATGGTCGAAGTAATGGGAATAATTTGTTCTTATCTTCCTCAAATTATGAAGTAAATAGCAACAGTTAGGGAAACCAAAATAAGCTCTTAAGCTCCTTTAAAACTATTAAGATTCAAACTATTTGTGTTTTTAAGGATTTAGAAATTTACTCTTAAATTTTCTTTGAAACAAATAAATTCTGACTAAGTAAAAACGTCGACTCTCTAATTTGGAAAAATGTATACACACACACAATCTGTTCTATGATACATTTACAATCCCTCGGCACTCAGCAGTTTTGCAATTGTTTCACGATTTGCGGAATTAAACAATATGCAAATTCGAATATAATGAAGGGAATCAATTGAAATGTTTTAATAACGAACATTGAAAGATAGAGAAACGAAAAATACTTTAAAAAATTTTAAAAATATTAAAAAAGCAGATTTAAAAAAAAATTTCGACCGAAAATGAATATATTAGCCGTAGTAATTAGATTCAAAGCGTGTTTCAGAGAAATGAATATATAATTTTGAGCTGAGAATAATACCTTTATTCATCGGAATATATTTCATTAATTATCTGAAGCAACCGCCATCCATTGGACAGTTGACGGATGCTAGCAGTGTAGAACAAGTCTTTTTTTTACGCCCTCAAACTATTTTGTTTGTACTAAGTCTACTGTCTTGATCAGTGATACTCAACCTGCGGCCCGGCGGCCTTTTTTGTGTGGCCCGGTCATGGCCCATTGCACTTAGAAATTCAATTCTTGGAGAACAATGTACAAAAAATTTAACAGGGAATCCTATCAATCAAACAATCAAATGTATCCATTTTGCTATTAATTTGTTTTTTTAATAGTAGAAAATATAAGCAAGAGAGGATTGGTCATAGATGAATAAAACAGAAATTATCCCATAACTCAGAAAAATTCCCAAAAATAAATGTTTTTGTTTGTGTATTTGATAGAAAAGTTAACATGGTGTTAACGTAAAAGCCAAAAATGAGTTTTAATATTTTGATCAATTTTGCTGTCGATGTTGTTTTGGTCTTATAGTGTGATTTTTCCATTATCCGCATGCTGCGGCCCGCGTATGAAATACCTATCATGTGTATGCGGCCAGGTGGGAAAAAAGGTTGAGTACCCCTGGTCTGGAAAGTCTACAGAAGAGACAAGACGTTACCATCGACCGAAGCTGATGACTGTTCGAAGGGGCTATGTCGGAGCTGAACGCCGGTTGTACCAAAATTTCCCAACCCAGCGTTACTAACATGATTTTGACCGGTTTGCAACATAATGTCTTGCATTATCAAAGAACAGATTCACGGGACGCAAACCTTTGCCTGTAAATGAACATTTTTGATCAATTTCCTAGTTCATTTGCAGCGATTGTTTCTTGTAACGCTTAGCAGCTATACTTATTCTGTTCCAACAGTTCGTAATAGAACACACCCTTCATTTTCCACCCGATAATAACATAGCTTTTTTACTGTGAATGGTTTGTCATAACACATTATTTTTCATCTTCAGTCACAATTTTCTACAAGGCAGATTTTCTGTGTTGCCTGTTTTGCAAATGCATCAACCTTATTCCTCTGGCACACTGTATGTGGCATCCATTTACCTGCCTTCTGATATTTCTCATAACGTATCAAAAGATCAGAATTCGTTCTTTATGGTAACAGCAAACTCTCTTTACATTCGACAGGCATCTTAACCGAGTAGTGCTTGTAAATTCTCTTCAATGGAGCGACGTTGCGTTCTCGATCACGAACACTAAAATTTACAGGCAGGGACGTCTTAAGACTTCTTGAGGCCCTGGGGCCCAAAGCAAAAGTAGGCTTTGCCCTACACAAATGTAGTATCTCCTTTGATGTTTAAGAGTAGACGTACGGTGTCAAATACTCGTAGAAACAGTAACCCAAAACAAATAAATGTGCATGACTTACAACCACACAAATCGGCTCGATCAACTGCTATCTTTTCACAGAATGAGTAATGATGGTGTATGCTGGTAGGCCTAAGCCTATAAAGTGGACGATAATCATCACATAATAATGCAGTCTTAACACTGTTGCCATTTGGCATATAGTTTGAAAGTCCCAGTTTTTCTTCGAATACTTTCGAAAATAACATTTGACAGTTAAAATTATTCAAAGCATGATCTTATTAAGGTTTCAAGAATGAGACGAGGCCCCAGGGCCTCGGCCTGGGCCCGATTTCCAACATCTTAAAACGTCCCTGTTTACAAGTGCTTTTCGATGTAATTTCGATGTGTTTTTTTTCAAAAAGTACTGATCAGTTTTTAATCATAATTAACATGCACAGCAAAATTTTTTTTTTTTAATTTTTCGATCAAATTTGATTTTCCAATTTAATTTTATTCAGATTATTTAGATTTAATTTTTTCTGATTAGACAAGTACTTCAAACACTACTCAGTGCTTTTTTAGTTTTGTTCGTGTTTCTAGAGACTTACGATAAAAAATCTTTTGTAACCAATGACGCAAAGACAACGTCTGAATGATAAATTAGGATGGAAAGCATTTGGGAGAGAGAGAGATTGTACGCAGGCATATCCCAAGCGGAGATAGTAAATTTACTCAACATGTAACAAAATGATTTGCAGATTATAGAACCAGTTCCAGGAGACAAGTTACAGGGTGCTCAAAAGCTACAACAAACCAGGATGACCACTATTTAATTTTAGTTGCTAGGTGCTATAGGGGAATGACAGCTACTAATTCGCAAATGAGCGGTACTTCTGGTTGCTCAGTTTCGAGGCATACTGCCTACCGAAGGTTTGATGGATTTATGTCATGAGATCAATGGTCTACACCTCATTCCCTCTGGATCGTAGAAAAGGCATGCCTGGCACGGTACAGACAACACCCTTGGACCCGGGAGCAATGGGTTTGTGTTCACTTTATGGATATATATGTCGATATTCTGTATGAACACTGATTTTCGACGTGATCGTATATGGAGAGAACCAGGGACCCGTATTATCCATCCAACATTGGGGAAATGGACCACTATGGAGGTGGTGTTGTTGTGATCTAAGCTAGCGTGATGTTTTATAAGCGCACAGAGCTGTGCATCTTTCAGGAAGGCACTTTTTCTGCTTAGAGGTATAAAGGATGAGATATTAAAACTTTGTGAGAGATTTATCAAAGGGGCTGTTAGTGCAGAGATAGAGCTGGTTGACAAATACCTTGACAAAGTATATTTAGAGGATGGAATGAACACAGCCATATCTCCAGACCTGAGTCCCATAGATTATGTCTGGGATGATCGTGGTAAAACAACTGCAGTTAGCCAGTGTCCTCCCAAAACAATTCCGGGGATAATAGAGACTTTGGTAAAGAAGTAGGATTTATTGTCCGAAGACTTCTTGAACAGCATGAAAGTTTGCTGTGAGAGCTGCATTGCTGTCAGAGGAATCTCTTTCCATAATAAACCCTCCACAAGTGCCATTTTTCCGCATCATTTTTGGACTATTATACTTTCCTGATAAATCATGATTACGAGCGAGCATCATAATTTTTTTTATTATAACGTTTTTTTAGCTGTACTTTCAAGTATTTTCATATCAAATTCACTTGAAATGGTTCAATATTTTTTGAAAAATCTGCAAAAATGTGTTTGTATTATGGTTTTTGCACACCTGTGTAATTTATATATAAGTACTATAATTATTAATCAATTTTTGATTGCAAAATTATAATTTTTAAGAATTTTAACGATATTTAAATACGATGAAAAACAACCACGTTTTTGAACATATATTTGAGCTTGAGTATTTCTCGAACTTTTAAAGAAAATTGCATACGATTTTGGGGATTAAGAGGAGTTCTCTATACAGACAATGTTAAATTGGATGTTTTCGATATACCTTTTCTCAAAATATGTTACATGTACATGCTCGAAATTTTTCGTACAATTAAAGTATACCTTTCTCGTTATACTCAAATGAGCTTTTAATTATACTTTTGAATTTTTATTAAATATTTTATCAAACATTGCGAAATTTGTCCCATTTTTCACATAAAAAATTTGTAAAAAATCAATTTTTGAGTTTTTTACAAAAAGCTCATTTTAGTATGTATTAGCCATCAATATAAATATATCATAAAAATTTTACATACCTATGAACAATAGTTTCTCAGAAAAGGTACAACGAACGTCGAAATTTACATTTTGAGATAAATTGATTTTAATGTATACAGTGAGACTTCTAATTGGCTAGGAAATAAAAAAAATAAAATGCTTAACTTGCAATAAAATATACATAATTTGTTTTATATCAGACGTTCAACTTTTAAGCACAACTAAGTACTTTGCTTACATTTTTCGCCATTCAGATGGGCATGGCCCAGTTTCAACGATTATTTAAAAATGGGGTTTAAGGGCTTCTAATTACCCTATAGGTTAAAGTAAGGTATTTTTAGAAAGGTTAAAATCTATACAATTTGAAAATGTAAAAATCTCAAATTGTCAAAAAAAATAAGATTTTCGTTTTCCACACCTCTTAAAGGGTTTTGCAAAGAAATGAGAAATCTAAGTATATATATATATATATATATATATATATATATAAATTTTGGAATGTTAAATTTACTTCTTTTTCTCAAATGTATTTAATAATTTACTGATATTAATTAAATAATATTTTTTTTTCTAATTTTTATATCTAAAGTAGGACAGTAATTATTTATTGCATAGTCTTTAAACACCTCTGAATATGATAAAATAAAAATCTTTGAGAAAATTAAGCTCAGTAGAGTCAATTTTTAAATGACTCAGATACCTTTTAACAAAATTTTACAAAAACTTGATGTTTAAGAAATTTTTATAAAGAGAAATACAAACAAATTAAAAAAATAATAATCGCATTGAGAAAATTTTATTTTAGAAGTTAAAAGATTGAAGTTAATCAATTTATTGATATCTCTGGTAATTTAGTTACATTTGATTTATTAAAAGAAATATCTAATTCTTCCAGTTGCGAGATGAATATTATAGATACTGTTACAATTGTCTCATTTTTTATGATTATAAGTAATGAAAAATTTGACAATCTGATAGAACTTCAGGGATATTTTTACTGAATTTCAAGATGTTATATCATAGCTATACTTATTTTTCTCAATCCCTTTCTTTTTTTAGCCGAAAATACACTTAAAAATCAATGAGCCATTTTTAATGGGTGAATAAAATGAAACAAAAAGGAAGACAAAAAATCCTATTAAGTAAAAACTAGCTTCTACCGTTATATCACTAAAAATATTTACAGTCGTTACCAAATTTCTTGACTAAAAAAAAGAATACCTGATTTTTAAAAAAATTAAACACTTAAGACTACACGGTAACCTTTTTCAAAAAAAAATTTTGGAGACAGTTACAGTAAAAATAATTGATGTTTTATATTTAGATTATATTATTAAGCTGATTCTGTAAGCAAAAAGTCAGTTTGACCAGCCATTATTTTACAATTTTAATAAATTAGGACTTTTTGAAGTTTTTTCAAACTCTTATAAAATACTCAATTTTTAAAATTTTTTAGTAATTTTAAGTTATTTATGATTCTTAAATTATTACAAACAATATTTAGTATGGATTTGAAAATCTATTCCCTTGTTGATTTTTAATAATTATTTTTCTAGAATGGACCTGGAAAAAACACGAAAATTTTTAAAATATCAACTTTGGCATTTTTTAGAAAAATAACTAGAGTTCTCTCAGCCCTAAATCCATACTAACTTTTATAGAACATACATTTGGGAGTATATACAAAAAAAATTCAAGGCTCTATATTGAGCAGGAAAAAAGCATTAGGGATTAGAAAACAATTATACCTTCAAAATTAAAAGTCTGAGAAAAACGCATTTAAAGTTTGTAAAATCATAAAACAAAAACTTATAATACCCGTAAAACTTTTATAATATGTTATTTTCCAATGTATGTTCTACATTAAAATACTATTTTTATTAAATATGACTGAAAATTATATTTTAATTCAAAATATATTTTTGCATAATATTGATAGCATTTGTTAAGACGTCAGAGTTTATTCAGCTTTATCTTAACCTAATATTTCACAAAAGTTTTGAAACACGAAGCATTTATGTACAAAACAATAATGATACTAACTTAAGCAAAAAATAGTCAGATTTGCTCATAAAATTTAATTTTTTTCAGTTTTAAATTGGGGCAGTTTAGGAAGTTTTAGCTCTTGTCGTACGACTTTAAAATACTAAAATATAGTACTACAATATGTTTAGTATGTAGTTTGGTGTGTGTGTGCATCATGGAAATATTCAGTTATATCTGCTTCATTTGAATTCAGAATACTTGTATTCGAAAGTCTAATTGCAGAATCAGCTGAGGACTGATTTTTAGATACATCATTTTCAGTAGTATTCCATCTCTTCGAAATATTGTTTCTCACAGAAACCCAGAACGCATTTGCCATGGTATTTTCTCTACAGGAAAAAATTAATGATAAAGCTTTTAAGTTATATAAACTATTTTTAAAGCAAAAATTGGCCATGAAATTAATCTTTATTAATTAATTATGAGAACTCAAAAAACTCAAAACATAACCAAGCAGAAATGATTTTAGTAATGAAAATTGGAATTAATAACCATTTCAAACTAAAAGCTCAAAAATATTTTTAATTAATTCAACTTAAGTGTAAAAAAATGCTTTAAAAGGAAACCGAAACCAAAACCATAGCTCATAAAACTTCAAATATCTTAAAAACTAATTTGCTAACAGATCTGAAATTTCGTGGCAAGCATCTCAATGATATGGGCCACCAAAACATGCAAAAAAATTTTTTTCGGTAAAAATGAAATTTTTAGGGTACTGTGTAGTATTAAAAAGGAAAATTAAATTTTACAGTCGAATTTGCACTAAAAAGGAAAATTTAGATAAAATTTGCCCTAGCAGTTTTGAAAGTCGAACCCATTATTAAAAGACAAACTAATAGAATGCTTTAAATAAAATTAAATTCTGTACATTTCATTTCTCTTTATTGCTTCTGTGTATATTAAATGGAAATAAAATAAACATTATACTTCATAGAACATTTTTTCCTTCACATGCTTCTCATCTTAATCGCAATAATTTATATACTTATATGTTCTTAGGTCTTTAAATGTTTGGAAATCCGTTGCTAAGTTAACTTCCGAAAATAATTTTCTTTCTCCATTTCAAAATTTATGAGTCGGAAATTATGGGGAAAAAAAGTTTGGCAAAAAGCTAAGCAAAATGTTACATATCGAATTATTTTTAGTATATCAAAATCATGCTTTAAAATGAATTTTTATCTACTTAAAAACATTTATGCTTATATAGGGGGGGGAGGGCAAATAAAAATTGCCCAGAGAACAGAGTTCCAGATTACTAAGAAACACGCAAAGGGAAAGGAATAACACTCTAACCTGCTTATAGCAGATGCTGAAAATGACCACTATTCATCTGTTGGCACCTTTGGGCCCTGTTCAGCAAATTTCCGAAGGCAGATCAAAACTGGACTTCTAGAATCGCTGCAATCTTATCAGAAATGTTTTGCTGCAGTTCTTGAAGACCATGAGGGTTGTTGAGATACACCTTATACTTGAAGGTTGCAAACAAAAAGTAATAGCACATTGTTAGATTAGGTGACCTGGGTGGCCAGCTAAGATCCAAAATCAAACTGACCTCTGCTAACAGCTCTGTCATGAGTGAAGATTTGTGTAAATGTGATTCATGGTTCAGCGGGATTTATGAGCAGTTGCATCATCCTGTTGGAAGTAAAAATAGGTATTTTCCTCCTCAGTTAATGTTTTCACAAATGGATTGACACTCATCAACTCACACTAACATAGTCCGCACTCAAATCTGAACCGGTCTCGATCACTTGCTGTGCGCCTCACGCTCACGTCCAATCGTATCTACTAGTCCGGGTCACTTTTATTTGCCCCCACCCTGTATAATAATCCATTTCTTAGAAGTGTATTTAAGAGTGAAATAAATAATCAGATGATAAAACAAATCAACAAGTAGTAATTATATCATAAAATCTTTTAATAAAGTTGAACATATAAATTTTAATTTTTTGATGTAAAAATCTGATTTTTGTTAAATTTTATTTGACTGCTAGAAAATAAAGAGTAATATAAAACAAAATTAAAGTCAACTCCTACTTAGGTCAACAAAGAAAATTTTTATTTAGTTACTTTTTATTAAATAATAACTATTAATATAAATATGTATATACAAATGACAGAATCACAATATTAAGTGGCAAAACACCTTTTAGATTAACATTAAAATCTTTTTAACCATATTAAATTTATAATTACATTTTTTAATAAAAGTTGAATATAACAGGTAAGAGTTTTTATCTTAAAACCAATGTAAAAGAAAGGAATGCTGACATTTAACTAGCATATGATTATTTAGGTTAAGTTAAATGTTCATCACAAATTTCACAAAAGTTTTTTTATCCAATGGTGCTGCCATCTAGAGGAATAAAATAGACTGAAATATATCTCTTTGACTATAATTAATTAATTAAACGTAATTGTGATAAATTAATATTTGATAAACTGTATTAACATCAAGTGTCATCCTCTACAATTTAAAAAATGTATTTGGACTTGAGTGGATGAATAAAAAGTATTTTATTAACAACTGAATATTTGAACCATATATATATAAATAAATATATATAGGGAGAGTGTGAACTAATAGTAGGAATCGAATGAAAAAGACAGGTGATTGAATTTTTGCTTTTTATGTAATTTTAGAAAATAATTTGTTAAAATGAGAGTAAAGATCAAGGGGACCTTTTTTAATCAAATCTATCAATCGACGTCATTTTATTGTTAAAAAAATCCTTGAAATCCAGGGTATAGCGCGCATCTGTAGTTTCAAGCTGCAGTTTTTAACTTTTAGATATATTCGCCGTAGGTACATTCACATCCTCTTTTTTTACAAAGGAACCTGAATTTTACTTAAGCAATGCTCTTACGTTTTGAAGTCATTTATTCGAAGTATTATCCCAGGATTTTGAAAATATAGATTACTTCTAGAACAACAACACTTATTAATTAGGTATGACATTTCTTTTAAATAAACATTATTCCGATCTATGCAAAAGTCTATTTCTTTTTTAATACTTCTCTCTTTCTTTTCATTTTTGAAAGTATCCTTTTTATACCCGGCATATCACTCACAAGCGTCAATTTTGATATTTTTCTATGTTAAAAGTGTGCGTTTTACGTCGGATTTTACGGTATATCAGTTGTAATTATATATAAAAAAGTAAACTATTTGTACGACTTAAGTGATAATATGATCATGGGTAAATTCCCCCATTATTTAAATATCATCTACTCTCTCAGTAATATATTTTTTTATAATATTATAATGTTATGTAAATTGTGACCAGTATATTATTTAAATTAATTTTAATCTTTGACCTTTTAAAAAAAGTCCCAGTAATATTTGAGTAAGATGTGTGTTGAACTTTAAAACTTTCCAGATAAATTTAGAAAGCACCTGAAAAAATCAGAAAATATGGCATTTCTCAGTTCATTGTGCATCTATTATTCTTTTCTAAGAGAGATAAAATGTGAATTATCTGCTTAATTGTTTGTTGTTTCAACAGATTAGCTACCCATCCTTAAAACCTCTGAAACAGTGCATTTCGAGTACGGTGAACTTTGACTACGGAAATGAAAAGGAAATCTTTTAACTTAAAAGAGAAAAACAGATAACTATATCAGTGGGTAGATTAACCGAGGAGAAATATAGTTAAAAACAGGTAATATAACTTAAATCTGTACATATATACACTCACATAGAAGAAAAGAGACTGATCCTCTCATCATGATATCTCCGAAACTGTTAGACATATACTTGAAATTTGGCAGGCATATTTCTTTTGTTGAGTAGAGATCAGTAAAAAATGTTTTGAAAAAAATCGACTTTCGGAGGGTTTGTGTGGAGTATTATAGATAAAAAAAAATTCCCGTTTTTGAACTAATTGACTTACAAACCGACAAATATGTTTCTTTTTACGGATATCCACTAAGAAACAGTTTTGCGAAAATCGACTCTTAAGTGGGTAAAAGGGGTTACGGGGTATGGCAAATACAAAAATTCCGTTTTTGAATTTTTCACCTACTGACTTGAAATTTAGAGAGCATGTTGCTTAGAGATCCGCTAAATAGGATTTGCGGAAATCGACCCCGAAGGGAAGAAAAATATACTATGAAGTAATTAAGAAAATATACTAAATATACTACCGTTAAAGAAACTTAAATCAAAAGAGAAAATCTGTAGGAATGTTTTTCAATGCAATTAAAAGCTTAATAGTAGGACTTAGATAAAAATAACTTAAAAGCAATATATTGACAATCTCTCTCTATATAGTATATAAATAGATGTGTTTGCATCACTCCAACATCGTTCAACCGATCACTATGAAAATTAGCATGTATGTCTTTTTTTTTTGTGTGTGTGTGGAGAAAGTTTTTGTGCTATCCTCTTTGTTGCAGCTTCCCACCAGGTGGCGCTACAGTATATTTTCTTCACCGTTCAATCAGTCGCCAAGTTGTCAACATGATCATCAAAAATTATACCAACTTGGCTCTATTTCCATTGAATCGTCATTATAATGTAAGGAATTTTCAAATATTGCAATTTTAACATAAAATAAATACAACAGAAAATAATATTAACGTATTACATATCCAGATATAAATTATTTACACTATTTCAAGCATTCATTACACAAAATTTGTAACAATTTTACTTTTGCTGAGCAGAGATCAGCTTAGGAAGGTGTTTTCAAAATTCGACCCACAAGGGAGTTATGGGGGCATTATAAATTTTGAAAAAAATCCTTTTTATCAGCTATCAGACCTACAGACTTAAAATTTAACAAATATTAATTTTTTGTTCAGCTCAGATACGCAAAAAGCTTTTTTTTTCCCCTTTAATTTGCAATTCACGTAAAATCAACTCATTAAAAACATCTTTATCCTTCAATTTGTATTGTTTAATTTTTCAATTCACCCGTGCGAAGAACGGGTATACCAGCTAGTGCAAAGAGAAACCTAACGAAGCGGACAGGTAACTGCTTGTAGAAATATAATTTAAGGCGGTTTTTTGTGAGAAAAAATTTGAAATATTCTGCGCGTGGATATACATTTATTTTATCTCAATCAGAGTTGGACTAATCGGGCATTAAATTCAATCACGTATTAATAATTTTTCCTTATGATCGGTTGCAGAAATTCAGAGGATAAATTAATAGCTCGCAGTCGTTCTCTTCACTTGACCATGATTCAAATTCAAGATATTTACTGTCAATAGTTCGGCATGAACGTGTAATTTAGTATTAAGGTATCCAAATACCCTAAAATCATGATTTTTTAAAAAAAAATTGAAATTTTTTTTTTTTACGATTTTATTTTATAGGCCATCTTGTCAGCTTTATAAAAAAGTACCAAGTTTTTTATTTTCTATTCCCTAGAACAAAAATTACAAGTGTTTTAGTAGAAGCAGAAGCCATAACTTTACATAAGATGTTTAACTTTAAAATGCGTTTTACTCGAAATGTGTTTTTTTCCCTAAAAGTTCAAACGGGGACAGCGATTGCTCAAAAAGTTTTTAAAATAATTTGCTGAAATTTTATGTGTAGGTTCTGTATAACGGTAGAAGTGTTTTAAACTTCAGATTTATCAATCGCTGTTTTATTACAAAATTTACAGTTCTTTATGTAAATATAATCACTGTAAGCAATTTCATGTAATAGTGCTCTAGTTTTTGTAAAAATTAAAATATCTCTTATTCTGAAGGTCATTTCAAAAAGGAATAGCAAAGTAATACATCAAAATTGAAAAACTGAGAATTTGTTCATCTATTATTTGTACAGAACGGGCCCCGTTTTTGTAATTTTTTGTCAATTTTTTACCCATTTGTTCCCATTTTAGTAATAATTTATTTTTCTCTTCTTAATTCGAACCTTTTTCTTAAAATGTACTAAATAAATCTAAAAACTACAAAAAAATCTCCATATCTCCATTTTTTTTTTTTAAAAAAAAAGTCGCAAATAGTGGGATATCTTAAATAATTTTGTTTAAAAAAAGATTGAGAAAATAATCGTGTTGGTCAGATTAATGGAGTACGCCTCATTGCATTGACATTTTAGAGGCTTTTAACGAGTAAATGGAACAATTCTCTTGAACCTACTGCTCTACACAAATGAATAAGTGGTCACACACACACACAACACACAACTTGCTGGAGCATTTTCCAAAGAACGATTCAACAGTCGAGTGGAACGTAAATGAAAGCACTCCCACTACGCCCTAGAGATGCATTTTTTATGAGAGTAATCAAACAAAAGCTCTTTTGCGGAGATCAAATTAACTCTGAGGTAAAGCGAAGAGTTGAATGCCATAAGAACAGAAGAAAAAAACACATTGCGTTCTTTTGGGAAGAAAGAGGAAAGTAAGAAAAATGATTTAAAAAAAATAAAGAAGGTATTGTGACCCTTTAATAAAGTATATTTTCATTTCTGAAAATGCTCAATTCGCAGTTAATTTTAAATTAAGTCAATCATTCAACGTCTTTTTTTCGAAATGTGTTTATTTGTCTCTTGAGTTGTTCAGTATTTGAGCGTCTTATATAATCTATTTTTGCTCTAACATGGTTTCTTAAAAATTAATATTAATATAAAATACAAAAAAGATTTAATTAGTTTATTTATGAAACCATGTCATGATAAAATATTATACAATTATTCACAATGTTTGATTAAGCATAAAAGTTACTTCTAGTAGTTTGAATTCTTTAAATAGATTAATTTATAGAAGGTGTTATTTGATTATATTTTAGCAAGATTTGATTTTGATTTTTCTAACTAGAGACTGGAGGTTGGTTATTGTTGTAGCTACAAATATATATATATATATATATATATATATATATATATATATATATATATATATATATATATATATATGCATAAACCGGTCAGCTTATCATTTTCACTTTACTTATCTCCTTAAGACCCAACCTGTTTGATTGTGCGAGTTACATTTCCCCTTTAAGACTTGAAATATTTTTATCTTGAAATATTACAATTCTTCTGCTTATTAACACTATACTGACCTCAATGACACGGGAAAAAATAACCAAAAACGTATTGCCTCCCTCCCCGGAACGTGAAGTGTTCCAGCGCGAGTATGAAGGGCTGGGTCTTTAAAGGTTACATTTCAATTCAAGCTTGTTTTCATTAATAATAATTTTAATTTAAAAGTATATTATGCAATGAGACAACTTTATTTTTAATGTTTTTTTCCGATTTTGGCACTATTTTAATAGTATAGCCTCCTTGTGACTAAAACTATTTTAACTATGCACGTTATCTGTCGAGAGCTCAAACGTCCTCCCGTTTGTGTGGTGTGGTAGTTAGAAAGAGGGAAGTGCCAGCTCAGGTGTCGTCCACGTCGTTTGACCATGGTTCAAAATTACGTTGTCCGTCGCCAAAAGCCCTCGTGCAACTGAACAGTGCGACGCGTTAATATTCACTCATTCCCCCTTTTTAATGTGGCTACGTATTGGTAATCACCACTGCAGACCAAGTACACTCTCTGGAAACTGGCATCACTTTTTTTTATTGTGGCATCATATAGGTGGATTCCAATCGCCCCTATGTAATTCTGACGCCCAGTTTTCTCTCCAGAGGGATGCACCTGAGCTCTGACTATGCAAAACCGTTCTTTAGAGTGTAATTTTGCCGAGAGCACCCAAGTGAAACAGACCCCTCGCGTAATCATACGACATGGATGCTGTCGATTTTCTGCATCATGAGAATCCGACTTGGGCCAGAGTCGAACCCACAAACTTGGGCGTACAAGTCCAGCGATTAACCAACTATGCCTGCAAAATATTTATCTGCAAAACTATAAATATCGATCTAATTTTTAGCACTAATTTATGCACTTATAAATATTTGTACCGCTGCTCAGAAACAAATGTTATTAACAACATAAATTTCTTAGAATACAACCGAACAAGACCTATTTAGGTTAACGATCCTATTTATCTCTAATAAACACTTTCCCTCATTCGACGAACAAATAAGAACAATTCCAAGATTAAAATTACAAAATATGTAATGATAACGCTCCAGGTATTTGCAGATAGATGTTTGTCGAACTCATCATTCTCGTGGAAACAGCAATCTGTTCTATCTCATCAATGTGAACTCAACTCTTACCAAGAAAAATTCCATACGGCAGGTTCACAGTACCTACCTGCATAGCAAACGAGCGAACCTTGTTATTGAAAATAAATATTAGCTCGCTAGAAGGGGGGTTCGCTTGCTTTCAGCCATTAAGATAGCTAGCTTCATTATTCCCTTCCTTATCCCAGTGGCACATGCAAAGTTCCCATTGGTTCCATTCTAATGAAGGTCAATGACACTGTGTCTTGGTCATAAGGTAGCGACAGTCTATTGACGAACCGCATTATCGACTACGTCACCAGGAAGCGCCGATAAAAACTATTGACTGCGCTCCACTTTCCTTTCCCTGAAATACATTCCTACTCGTTCCGGTAGGATTTGTGTTATCTCGAAAGGAAAATAAATCAGTATCAAGAAACTTCATTTCGAAATTGTGTATACGCGTGTGAGTTTAATTTTTAGATGCAAATACCTTTTTTTTTATGTATTCAAAATGACAAACTTTAATTTAGCATGTTTAATGGGAGAATTACTTATCATTATATAATTCTAAGGGCAGCACCTTTTAATTTAATATTCTTCGACTGACTTAATCAATATTTAAGATCTATGTTTTAGTCTGTGATGAAGGATATATAAGGATCAAAGATCAAATCTGTATGATTATTGCTAAGATACACACACGCGCGCACGCACGCACACACACACACACACACACACACACATATATATATATATATATATATATATATATATATAATTTATGAGACACCTCATAAAAGAGTAACATTGGTGTTTTTTTCAATTACTACTATATATATTAGATGTATATCTTGTTCAAATTTTCAATCGTTAATAAAATACTTTGTATTCATTCATTAAGTTCAACTGACTGAGTGAATATTATTAGTGTTCAGCTACACGAGGGCTTTTGGCGACGGACCACGTAATTTTGGACCGTGGTCAAGTGACGTGGACGACACCTGAGCTGGCACCACCCCTCTCCTAACAACCCCACCACACCAACGGGAGGACGTTTCAGCTCTCGACAGATTTAACGTGCGTCTCTGTCCTACACGGCGGGTCTTTAGTGGTACTGGGCTCGAACTCCTGACATGCCTGCATGATCTGATACATTGACCACTGGGCTACCGCAGCCCCCCCCAATCAAGTTCAAATACATTTTTTAAAACTTGTAGTGGATGACACTTGATAATACAACATTTTTTTCAAATATTAATTCATTAATTAAATTAAAAAAGGATTAAATAGTAACAAACAAAAATAATAGTCCAACAGTATATATATAGAAAGGAAAGTCATCCGTTGTGTCCATATAGCGCAATGGATATTGTGTGTGCGTTGGACTTCTAATCAAAAGGTCGTGGGTTCGAATCTCATCTGAGATGATCTAATTTCTGAGGATGTGATTTCGATTTTATCAGAATAATTAAATTTGATTAATGAATAAATAGTAACAAAAAAAACCCCAAAAAAATAGTCCAACACCCTATATAGAAAGGAAGATAGAAAATTGCTTTCTATTTTGTCACTTAATATTGTGATTCTGTCTCATATGTATATGCATATTTATATTAATTGTAACTATTTAACAAAAAGTAACTAAACAAAAATTTCTCTATCTTGACCAAAGTAGAAATAGACTTAATTTTTTTTTTTATATTACTTGTTTATATATATGTACGCACCGCATTTTATACGTAATGCACCAAACAGGTTTGAGAGTCAGTGGTACACACAGGAGTTTTTCAAGGGGGGGTCCGGGGTCGAAAGTTCGCCATTCTTGTATCATGCTCCTTTTGATTTTGTCGATTTTCGGGAACAAAACACAGTAAAAAACTAGTTTTTGAATAAATAATTAGCATTAATTAATAAAATTAATCATTAATGGCAAGTAATTAATTAAATTTTACATACTATATACCTAGAATTATAATCAATCGGGAAAAAAATCAAGGGCTTTGGGGGGGCGGACCTCAGGACCCCCACCTTGTGTGCGCCACTGTTGAGAGTACATATAGTAAATAGTTTGTGAGTTTGTAGGGGATTGTTTGTAATCGCGTTCATGCTTGCTTTCACCTGAAATAATCTTAATTTCTTCAAAAATACGTTATCACAATGACTGATGCCTCTTAGAGTTCATATTAGTTTGAAATAAAAAAAACGCACATATATTTATATAAAATCAATTTTTTTTTACTAATTGATTTGATGTATTACACACTAATTTATACAAATGTATAATCAGAAGTATAAGACATGACTGAAAGTACGGTGTCATTCTATGAATTATGTAGAACACATCTAATATATATTATAAATGCGAAAGTTTGTGAATATCTTTGTGGGTCTTTCACGCAAAAACAACTGAATGGATTTTAATGAAACTTTACAGTAATATAGTTTATACATCAGAATAGCACATAGGCTATAATTTATAGCATAGACTATAATTTATAAATATATTGTATGAAAGTGTCCAAAATATAACGATATTTGTCAAGTAAGTAGGAAAAAATTCAGTCATCTGCGAGCAATTCTAGCTTGCGCTGCAAAAAAGCCAACGTCAGCATATATCTATGTTTTGTTTGTGAAAGAACTTTTTTGTTTTTGTTTTGGCTACGCAAGGTGCTCGCTTCTAATTGATTCCACTGATCAGCATAATGCCTATTTTTTTTATTTCAGAATAAAATTAAGTTTTGAAAGGAGAGGTTGTTATAAATCTCTTTTTATTTTAATGTTTTTTTTATGATTTTATTATGTACATTTGGTAGTAAGAAATTGGTCTTTTTTCCAAATAAATGCTTTTATCAGTTCTGATACTTAAAGTAAATAAACTTTCTCTTTCATACTGCATCATTTGAACAAATTTTCAAAATTTGTTTGTGATTAGTAGTTAATTATAACGCTATAATTTTAATTGAATAGGCAGATATGATTATTTTTATACTTAAAAACGCAATAACTACTGTACTGTATTTTTTGGAGTGTGAGAGTGAGTGAATATTAATGTCGCACTGTTCAGCTACACGAGGGCTTTTGGCAACGGATCACGTAATTTTGAACCATGGTCGAGTGACGTGGACGACATCTGAGCTGGCACCCTCTTCTCCTAACTACCACACCACACCAACTTAGAAGGAATATTCTACCAATACTTAGCAGGAATATTCTTTGAAATCCACTCTTCCAAGATATATAGCAGCACGGGTTCCATGATGAGTATTTTAGCGGAAAAAATAGTTTCAAAATTTAAGTGTCTTATGTTTTTGTATGTTAATGAAGACCTTAGAAAATGATTTGACTACTTATTTTAAGTGAATGGTATATATAATTAATTTTACAGTGGAATATCTTTAATTAATTTATTAGCTCTAACGGATTAAATTTTCCAAAGTGGAGTATTTTGCTTATGTATATCCCTTAATTTGTAAATGTAGTGATCCAAAAAAAAATATTGTATGAAAAAAACTGCAGTAAATCATAATGCGGTTGGATAAAGTATTAAAGTGCATTTCGCCCCTACACGGCGGGTCTTACAAAGCTCTAATAAAGCTCGAGCTACGAAAGTAGCTAGGCATTTGCCAATTTGACTCTATCGTTAACATTTCGCTATGTTTTTCATTGAATCACCATTATAATTTAAGAAACGGCGTTGCTTGCAAAAATTACAATTTTAAAATAAAATAAATACAACAGAAAGTAATATTAATGTATTACACTTTCAGATATAAATTATTTACACTAATTTAAGCGTTCATTACGCAAAACTTTTAACAATGTGTTACTTTTGGTGAGCAGAGATCTGCTTAGGGAGGTATTTTGAAAAATCGACCCTCAAGAGTGTTACGAGGAATTATAAATAAAAAAAAATCCTTTTTATCAGCTATTAGATCTACATACTTAAAATTTAACAAAGGTGTTTTTTTTTCTTTCTTTTTTTTTTGTTTAGTTGAGATATGCAAAAAGCTTTTTTTGTTTAATTTGCAATTCACATAAAATTAACTCATTAAAAACTTCTTTATCCTTCAATCTGTGTTGTTTAATTTTTCAGTTCACCCGTGCGAAGAACGGGTATAACAGCTAGTTCTAAATAATTGATTATAAGGATGCCACGTTTATTTCAGGATATTGACAGTTTTAATTTGGTTTTATTCTAAGCGTACTTTGAAGACATTTTTCTGTATAGTAGTAATTAGTATTATTTATATTTTCGTAATCGCTCTTTCTATTCCGATTCAAATCTTTGCATTATATTAAATCTACTTAAAATTGAACAGGTTTTGTGTTTAACCTCTGCCTGTTCACCTTCAATTGAGACCAGAAAATGTTTGTCACCTGTTAGAGATTGGCTTTGCTGGAAGAGAGTCACTCACTGAGAAAGTCAATATATTAACCTTATATTAAACACACACACACACACAAGTAATATAAAAAAAATGTTAAGTCAATTCCTACTTAGATCAACAAACAAATATTTTATTTTAGCTACTTTTTATTAAATAGTTACAATTAATATAAATATGTATATACATAGGACAGAATCACAACATTAAGTGGTAATTAATTTTTATTAATTATCAGTAAAGTATCGTATTGTCATCCAAAACAATCGTGTACATAAAATTTCAGTTCAACTGAATGCTTTAAGACGCGAGAAAAGAAAATCTTTTAAGTTTTGACCCAAGTCGCTAAAAATGAAACCAATCTGGTTGTATCTGTAATTCTTTAAATAATTAATTACGACAATTAATTATAATTAAATTAACGTATTTTTACCCAAAACAATAGTGTATAGAAAATTGCAGCTCAAACGAGCGCCATAAATGTGAGAAAAAAAACATTTTCAAGTTCTGACACAAGTCGCGAAAATGGTCGCTAAAAATGATGCCAATGTGTCTGTATCGGTAATTCTTTGAATAATTAGTTTCAATCAATTTTTATTAATTATAATTAAAAATTACTGTATTGTCATCCAAAATAATCGTATATAAAATTTCAGCTCAATTAAGCGCTTTAAAATGTATTTTATTAACGATTGAAAATTCCACCAAGATAAATAAATAAATAAATAGAGAGTGTGAGCTAATAGTAGGAATTGTGAAAAACACGATCATAGAGAACTGCTGTATGCTATCAGAATAAGTAAAATAAAACCAATATTTTGAAGACGAAATACAATTTTCATTTTTCAAAATTTAAATTTTCTAGTTTAATAAATTGACATAATCATGTTTTACGTTTTTTGCAAACATATGTTAAAATTCATCATACCTATTATACATGAGACTCTGGGTGCTATTAATTTCTCTAAATTTTAAACAAAATTAATGCACTTTTTTTATAAACCATGTTTCTAATTTTTGTATTGTATGCACAATTCACACTATAATATCTATAGAGAATTTGTTTATTTTTATTGAATTGAATTACGTACTATTTCTATATAGATACTAGATTTATAAAAAAGCAAAAGAATACGAGCTGATTTTTCAACTTAGAATTATTGCATTTTTTCTAAAAACCTTTTATAATGTTATTCATAAATTGAATAATTTTTTTTTTTAAATTTTTGACTTAATTAGCAAAATTATGACTCAATTCACTCTGTCTGAAATTGAGTTGAGTGCTGCGGTAGCCTAGTGGTTAAGGTATCGGATTATGGCTTACCTTGTCACGAGTTCGAGCCCAGTACCACTAAAGATCCACCGTGTAGGGAAGCGATGCACGTTAAATCTGTCGAGAGCTCAAACGTCCTCCCGTTGGTGTGGTGTGGTAGCTAGGAAGGGGAGGTGCCATCTCAGGTGTCGTCCTCGTCACTTGACTACGGTTCAAAATTACGAGGTCAGGCGCCAAAAGCCCTCGTGTAGCTCAACAGTGCGACGTTAATATTCCCTTACTCATTGAATTTGAGTTCCGGCATTGTTACGAGTTTAAATTGCTATCCAATTTCATTCCTTTTATATGTTTTAATATAAATTTCAGTTCTTTTTTTTTAAAAAAAAGAAATTTCTTTCTTAATTTTTTTATTTCTTTTATTTTTATGATTTAATTTCTGTTGTTTTCAATTATTCCTACCAAGACCGATGTACTTCTTTTTATTTGAATTATTGAATGAATTTGAGATATTTGATCTCAATCCACAAACATTTCGTTCCGCATCCCGAAAAATCCAAACCTGTGTATATCCAACAGAGAATTACATCTAGAGACAACTTCATAGAAAACAAAAGAACAAATTTATTTATTAAGAATAATTGAAAATTAAGAAGCATATGTCTTTTTGGAGCGTTTTTAAATTCAAATGCTCTTCTACATTTTACCATTTCATAATTCAATAAATTTAAATAAATAAACGTAAGAAAAGTTAATATTGGGTGATTTCTGACTTATCAACCCTTTTAGTACGATTCACGAGAGGCTTGGTTTTTCTCAATAACATCGCTATACAACTAATGGCTAACGCATCTGATCAATTTATATCAAAAAGACAAGATATAATCCTAGAAGAATGAGTCCGGAGTAAATTAGTGATACTTAAGGGGAAAAAATCCAATGCTGGTAATTTATCATGTTCAGATATAAGCTGACTTCAATTTGTTGCTACACAACAACTACAGAAACAGTGTCAATGTCATTTCATAAGATTGTAGATGAATTATATTAAGTAATACGAAGTAAGATGAATTATATAAGTAATGTTTTACCTATCGTACACTTATGTTACTGTTAAAATAATATAATTTGCTTTTATTTTCCATTGACGCGATGGGGCTGCGGTAGCCCAGTGGTTAAGGTATCCAACCATGGCAGGCATGTCATGAGTTCGATCCCAGTACCACTAAAGACCCGCCGTGTAGGGCAGCGATGCACGTTAAATCTGTCGAGAGCTGAAACGTCCTCCCGCTGGTGTGGTAGTTAGGAGAGGGTGGTGCCAGCTCAGGTGTCGTCCACGTCACTTGACCATGGTTCAAAATTACGTGGTCCGTCGCCAAAAGCCCTCGTGTAGCTGAACAGTGCGACGTTACTATTAACTCACTCACTCACCCATTGACGCGATAGATGCTTAAGAAAATCTGGAGTTGTAGAGTTATTTCAATTCAACTTTGATAATCAGGGCTTGCATTTTATTTCATTGAAGGCTTGCTTGCCGTTGTAATCCATTTCATTCGAAAAAATTTAGTTTTCACACGCTCTCTCTCTCTTTTTTGTCTAGTATTTAATTCAAATACGTGGAGGGTTCTTCTCTGCGTGAATGAAAACCATTATCTTTCCACTATTGAACCAGAGCCGGGGTGGGCATCAAGTCGATCGCGATCGACCGGTGTACCACCAAGACAGTTTGGGGAGATCGCTTGAAGATTAGCAGTTAGTAATTATGTACGGAAATAATCAAGATTGGGGCTGACAGTATGCAGACTAAGTCTTCTACTGATTATAATTACGAGAACTAAGTATAGATGAAAATGTTTTATTTTTTTAATGTATTTTGAATTGTTTGATAATAAAAGAGCATCATTAGATATTATTATATTTGTGGGTATTATTTATTATATGTTTGTATTTTGCTTTAAACTCAGTTTCAAAAAGTGAGTTTTTTATTTTACTTACGTAGGTAAGTAATATTCCGTATTTATTATTAAGTTATAATAAATATTGTTGACCTGTTCCTTATCTCATCATATCTACGACACTGGACAGTGGGCATACTCGTGAATTTTTCAGAGAGCACGGTGGTCTATGGTCGAATGTCTTACCATTCTCATATCCTACCCCAATACTCTGCAAACATATATATATATATATATATATATATATATATATATATATATATATTCATTTTGTAAATTGTCGGGAACAAAGAACAGTAAGAAATAAATTATTGGATAAATAATTAGCATTAATTAATAAAAAATTGTTACTAACAAATACTTAATTAAATTTTACGTACTACATACATGGGATTATAATCGAACGGGGAGGGGGGATCATGGGCTATTGAGAACAATCTGGACCCCTGGAGCCCCTTCCCCCTGGTGGACCGTAACACCTTGAAAATATTAGAAGTAGCCCGTATCCTGGAAAAGTCTGCTCACCCCTGAACTAGAGCAAGGAACTTTAAAATCAATATTTTTGAGGCTGCATTTCACCAACATTCTACTTATTTCTAGATAAATTATTTAAAAGTTAGTTCCGTTTATAAATTTTCTTGACATTTATTTATTTTAATACCACCAGAACTCATCAACTTACTGTATAATTATTAATCTTAAAGCAATACATTCAGTATTTTTTGTTTTGTTTTTGGTATTTGATTATTTATCATATATTCCAGCTTATGTGTCCTTTTTAACACAAAAAATAAGATGATAGTTCACGGGTGAGCATTGTACGCAGGATATAAAAGTGATGGTTTTAAAAATGAGATGAGTATAAGAAATTATATTTCTACATAAATCCAACTATACGATTTACTTAGAAGAAATGGTATACCTTATAAGCTTACGTTATTGGATATATAACGTGAAAAACTCATCTTCCGTTATATTTTCTAGCGCATTATCGAATTCTGTTTCATTTTAACCATCCCCGTTACTCTGATCTATAAACTAATAATCATCTTCTGTTCCATCAAGAGATTGTTAGATGCACTACATTTTTAAATGACCTTTGAATTATGACAGGTTTAATGTAATGTTTTTATGCAAGGTTTATGCTTTTATTATCCACTCGCAAATATTTCGACACTGGCATATATATATATATATATATATATATATATATATATATATATATATATATATACTTTTGGTTTTTCACCTTCATCTACATATCTTCTAACACCTCTTTTCTTGCATTGAGAGTTTTTAGTTCTAGAAATATACCGTGTTGTTCAAAAACCTTGTATAAAACTTCATATAAATGATTTCAAAGAATACGAGCGTTGCGCATTTCACGTCAGGTTTCCCCGTGAAAAAAAAGAGCACGCGTTACCCGACGAATATACCTTAAAATTTAAAAAAATACAGTTTAAAGTATAGGCCCGCGTAATACGCCGGAAAATACGGTGCATGATATATATATATATTCTTTACGTTTTACAAGAACTATAGCAAAATGTAATATACTCGTATGTGTTCTTTTGTTCTGTATATTCAAAATGCTAGATACTTATGATGCAATTTTCAAGGATTTCTTCGCTGATTTCATACAAAGGTAGGGAACTTACAAAGTCATGGAAGCCTGTTCTTTTTCTGCTTTACACACAACACACCATGGAAAGTACTACAAATTGCAATCTTCTTCACAGCCGAGTGAGTGAGTGAATATTAACATCGCACTGTGCAGCTACACGATGGCTTTTGGCGACGGACCACGTAATTTTGAACCATGGTCAAGTGACGAGGATGACACCTGAGCTGGCACCCCCCTCTTCTAACTACCACACCAACGGGAGGACGTTTGAGCTCACGACAGATTTAAGGTGCATCGCTGCCCTACACGGCGGGTCTTCAGTGGTACTGGACTTGAACTTGTGACTAGGCCAGCCACGATCGGATACCTTGACCACTCGGCCACTCTTCACAGCGGATTGATTTGATTTGATATTAACGTCGCACTGTTCAGCTACACGAGGGCTTTTGGTGACGGGCCACGTAATTTTGAACCATGGTCAAGTGACGTGGACGACACCTGAGCTGGCACCACCCCCCTCTCCTAACTACCATACCACACCAACGGGAGGACATTTCAGCTTTCGACAGATTTAACGTGCATCTCTGCCCTACACGGCGGGTCTTTGGTGGTACTGGGCTCGAACTCGCGACAAGGCAAGCCACGGTCCGATACCTATACCACTCGGCTACCGCGGCCTCTTCACAGCGGAAGTTTGCTATTAAACGAACTTGTAATAGACAGAAGAAAATCCAAGATAAATTCTGCATTGCCTTAAAATATGAAAATATTATACTTCTTATATTTTCACCTTTTTTACAATTTAAGCGCATCTCGCAACTTTAATCAATTTAAAATGTAAAATCACGAAGAAATAAATTCAAATTATTTCCATGGGAAATACAGATCGTTAGAATACTTGAGGTTGTGCCCGTCAGATAATTGAGTTCAGTTTTTAGTGAGTGGGTGTTTATTAACGTCGCCACTACAACAACGGGAGAGCTATTGGCGATAGACCTTGTAATTCTAAATCACAATCAAATGTTGAGGACGACACCTGAATTGACATCTTTCTATCCAAACCTAAGCACCGCGCTAACGCGATGATTTTGGACAGAACATATTTAACATGCATCAGCTGCTTTACACAGCGGGTTTTTAAAGGCATCAGGATTCGGACCATCTATCTTTATTTCAGATATCATGGATATTTTTCTTAACTAAACAGTAGCATTTCCTTCTCTAACTATGAATGTAATTTTTTGTTAAAAAATAAATCATGATTTTTTTTTTGAATATCTTACGTAATAAATCATGCATAAAAATACTTTCAATTAATTTGGCAGTCTTGATTAAAGTGAAATAAATTTAATTTAACCATGGCAATTCGCTATGACGTCCTTTGTTTGAGTGAGTGAGTGAAGATTAACGTCGCACTGTTCAGCTAACGGACCACGTAATTTTGAACCATGGTCATGACGTGGACGACACCTGAGCTGGCACCCCCTCTCCTAACTACCACACCACACCAACGGGAGGACGTTTCAGCTCTCGACAGATTTAGCGTGCATCGCTGCCCTACACGGCGGGTCTTTAGTGGTACTGGGCTCGAACTCGTGACAAAGCCAGCCACGATCCGATGCCTATACCACTCGGCTACCGCGGCCGCCGTCCTTTGTTTGAGAGAGATATCTAAAATGATGATAACAAAATATTTCTTATTCCTGATTTTGAGACGATAGTTATTTTAGGTCTTTCTGCTCAAAGTGTTTTTCAAAAATCAAGTAATAAATAATAATGAATTAAGAAAAGTTATAATACAGTAAAGAAAGGATTTTAATGAAATCATAATTCGGTGCTAAAGCAAATTTTGTTACCTACCATGCCTGAATAAAATTTTTTAAATTTATAAATTGCTTTACTTTAAATTTTACGGATTAAAAATTTGCATATTTCAGTAAGATTAAAACGTTTTATTTCTGTTATTACTTAGTTTCATTTAATAACTATGCCATATGTAAAATGTGATAAAAATATAAAGTAATTTATGTTTGTGTTTTTACCTTTTTAAATTTATCGTGTCTCCTTTGCACATTACATTAAAATATTTTCTCTCATTGCTTTATATAGTGATAAATCAATAATATCAGGGTTTTTTTTTATGTGTAATGTCTTTTCAGCGATAAATGAGTAAAACACAGAAAATAAAACTGACCCGGACGTGATTTGAACACGCAACCTTCTGATCTGGAGTCAGACGCGCTACCGTTGCGCCACCAGGCCTTGCTCGTTGTGAGCCTGATTAACTTCAAATTCCTATAATTCTTTCTGCTTTTATATGGCAGATTTAAATATAAATTTATAACAATATTATTTGTTTAATTTTAAGATATTATCCATTTTCTTAGCCATATATTTAGATTACGCTTTAAAACTTAGAGAAAGCTTTTGTGGCGCCATCTCTTATCAAACAAATTAAACAGAAACCAAACTTCAGTTTTGTAAGATTAAGAATCAAATTATACACAAATCTCTATGTTTATTTATTTCTGAAAAAAAGACTTTTATTCTTGGAAATAATTTTTTCTATTATCTTAAGAAAGAATTTTTTTTTAATAATTTTTTCTTACTCGAATCTTTTCTCGAACTCTATTTTCATATGAAAATAGATATTTATTTCGGGTTATTTTTTTTTTTAAAAAGAAAAGAAAAATTATACTTTAATTTTTTTTTTCAATTTTATGTACTTAAGGATTATCACGATTATAATGTAACCGGATAAAAAATAATAAACAAATAACTTCTTTAAAATTTAAATGAAATTTTTTTAGATACTTTACTAAATAATACCATCTTAACAAAATATTAACGGAAGTTAAATTAAAAACTTCAAGTACAATAATAACTATTGTATTGTCAGATTTGGCTTTTGATATATTTTCCAAAATCTTTTTTCACTATCCTATACATCCACTGTATGATCTTAATTTGAAATGAAAAATTAAAAGTGCTCTTATATATTTAATACTAATTCAAGTTTTAATACATAATATTGAATAAATAAAATTGAGAGAAAATGACATTTATATTCACCAATTAAAAATATTTATACACTCTTAAGAATATTTGCTGAAGCTACATTTTTACTGTGAAAAGAAAAGCTTTGATGGAGAAAATAATTCGTGAAACATAGATTAAAAATCCAAGATTGTCTTATATTTCAAGAATTGTGACTTCTAAATTATCAGCTCTTTTGATTAGAAAATAATGATAGGTTGTTATTTATTTAACGCCCGGAAACACATATATTATATGACCAATTGGACAATGGCATAGATTTCATGAAGCTGATTGGAATACGACCGCAAAAACAGGAAAGTTATCTCTCTATCACATTTGTAATTAATTTATTTATATTCATTTAAATGTCATCCCAAAGAAAGATTATAAATCAACAATAAATTTAATTTAACAAGTTATTCTTTATTGAACTCATAATGCTTAAACTTGTGGTTTTTGTTTCCGACAAATACGATTCTATAAATTACTATGTCTGTTATTCGATTTGCTAATTTCATTGACTGAAGAAGCATGCTTAACAATTGTAAATTTAAAAAAAAAAACTGATTTGCTTTGCTTTATTTAAGAAGATTTATAATAGTCATTATCATCGTGAAGAAATAAAAAGTTAAAAGATTATCTAACTTGTTTCACCAGCTCCTACTGCTCAGAAAGTAGGCTATTTCTGGTGCACTTCAGGGAGAAATTATCAAAAGCGATTTCTAAATAAATCTAGTTACAGTTTTAAGTATTTTTAAGACGGGGGGAAAAAAGTTAATTTTTGAAAGATTTTTTCAAACTTTTATCATTTTATTTTCTTATACCAATTCAGAAATTATCTTTATAATCAGAAAAAAAAATCATAATTTCTTAATTTTAAATTGACATGAAATAGAACAAAAACTTACATCAAACAGACGAAATTTTCCTATACAGTAACACCTGTTGATGAAGACATTAAGAATATCAACGGAGGGGGGATGCCTAGGGCCTGCAGTCTTAAATTAATATGAATTTTTCTCAATCTGTAATGGAGCTGAATATTTTTTTCTTATAGTTTATTAATAATAATACATTCAAAATTTTAGGCAATATGAAGAAAGAAAAATAAACACATTTTCTTAACTTATTTCTAAAAAATGTTGCAAAGATTAATTAATAATTATTATTATTTGGCAATTTTAACAATTGAAAACATATAAACCATGAATTTGTTTTCCCTCGATATATGCTAGGGCTACAGCTGACAAATGATACGTGAAAGCTGCTGAGAAAAATGTCAAAGCTGCCAATCCTCTTCCCTAAGTGTTTATCTTTTTCAATTTCTTTCAATGTATTTACATCAAAAAATTTGCATAAAGCGCAAATATTTCTCAAAACACTGAAAGTAATCGATGCTGAACAAAAAATTAATTAAAAAAATCTTAATCATTTAATTCATTATTAAGTATTTTCTAGTCCATTAATATACTGCCGAGCATCCTTTAAGTTCCCGTAATAATGATTTGTGAATTTTTACACGAAACAACAAATTTTAAAACAATTGTTTTTGTGCTGATGAAAAAATTATTTTTTTAATATATTCTCGACAAAAAAATTTTCAACTTACATTTATAGTAGATGTTTAAAATGTCTTCCACCTACCTATCTTAAAAACAAAACTGGGCTCGTTGTTTCTCATTGTTTGGTGGCTGTAGGTTTTCAAACATTTCTCCACAATAAGCGTGCAAATTCAAACTTTTTAAAGTCTCATTTGTTGACTCACATGATGTGGGCGACAAAGTCTGACGAATTTATGAGGAGAGATTGTGATATCATTTGCTGAGTTCCTTGCTCATGATTCTTTATATCTTTCATTTTATTTGTATTCAAAACGATCTTTTAGCAATGCGCTTCTATGAATGTGGCATAAACTTATTTTTCTCCGTTGAAGAACATAATGGTGTAGCACAGTACAACCTGATTGTGAAGAAATTTAAACGCTAAAAATTAAAGAAATGATAAAATTATAAGCATATGAAAGAATTCAAATACTTAAAAGATAACATTATTTTAAGTTGGAGAAAGGAACTTTAACACTGCATATAAAGATGCCCACTGAAGTCATATCCCTCAACCTGAACTTGATTTTGGGATAACTATCACCTTAAACTTAGTGTCTGGATGCACTTAAGTGGCCATGCGCTACAAAGAGAGATCAGTCACAACGTAATACACCTTAGCAGCAAGAAGTGTGAAAAATGTAAATATATGGAAAAAAGTTAATGAAAAGTTATAGAGTGTCTTCAGTTCAGTATAAAAAGACACCGAGCAAACATTAATGCACGGAACAGAATGCGTAAAATGCTTGGTGGTTTGTTCGCAATTTCCTACACTTTTATCCCACGAAAAGGGGGAGGGGAGTAACATTTAACTATCATAAAAGGCCTTTATTATTGGTATATACCTTCCACCAGCTACAATGTACATTTCGATAATTTTTTTACATTTCATACTGTACATTTTGTAGTATACCTGGTGATATATTTCATTGACGTAGCTAGTTCTGTGTGTGGGCCCGTATCAAACCTCTTTTCTGAGCCCTTTTTTAGAAACGGAAGCCCTTTTTGGCATTGTAACACTTGTTGCGGCCCCTGTAACTTGGGGTCCTCGTATCATTGATACGGCTGATACGGCAGTAGCTACGCCCTTATACGTTCATGCAAGTATCAGTAACACATCGCTTAAGGTGGAGTGGTTAGAGGGGCAGCATACATCTGTTATTTCAAGTACCTTCACAGAAAAAATCCAGTAATGTCAAATCAGAGTGAGAGTGGAAACCCATTCTACACAATCACCATACCTGATGATTTAATCTTGGATTTTCTCTATAAGGTGCGGAACTTTACTTTTGGATGTTGTATGAGGAGGGCGTCGTCATGTAGGAACCATATATTTTGGATTTGAAGCCTTCTCAGACTTTCAACATCGAATATTGAGCCCTGTAGAAATTTCAAGTATAGTGCTCCAGTGAATGTACCCTCGTAAAATACGGAGTCAATTAGCCTTTTATTGAAAATTTCACATCAAACATTTTTTTACCTGCATGCTTGACACTGAACTTCAAATGGTAGGATTTCTCAGTATGCGGCGATGGGCATTCTGTCAATCATACATTTCATATATATTGCGTGAAAGGCATACCTCATCCTCCCATGGGAGTTTCGAATAACTTTGGTTTCAATACTAACTGGTTCAAGATATAGTTTCAAAAGTCGGAATATCTTTCAGCATCCACTGCCAGTATGCCAGTACAGCTCGTATAGATGTGTGTTCCTATTTTGCATAAAATTTTCCAAATGAGGCTTTTTAAGAGGGATTATGCATATACAACTTCAATCGGGGTCGGCTTGACCGTGACCCCAGGGACCTGGATAAGCTGGACTTACCAGATTGTCTGGTTATAAATTTCAATCCTTCAGTGCCGGGGGGCTGTAGATCTGCACTGCACCCATGGTCCGAAACGTGCTTGAATCGGCACTGCGTGGCCCAACTTTTTCAAGTTACTCGCAATATTTTGGATAATCTTTTGTGATGGATACGAACATCTAGGAAAACGTTTTCAATATAGCTGCGTTGCTGTTAGTGTTGTGTTGCTCTCACATTAACTATAAGTTAGAATCATCTTGCAATAATCCTTGTTTGAAAATTTCTCCATGCCTACAAGCTTCAACGTAAATATGTCTTTCATACTGTGAATGATCTGAGGGACTATCTACATATTTTATTGTGGTCAATGCCGAACAGGTATGTCATTCTCCTTACGTATTTGAATGATATGCAAACTTGATGAAATTCATACACATCAAACATAAGTTGAATTGTTATTTTTGAAAAACATGTTTGCATTATAGACAAGCAATATACAAAATGGTTTTTAAACATAGCCGATTAAGCATGCTTCTGTGAGCTTTGAACCATGGCCTTTTCGTGCAAGGATCACGCCCATCCGTACAACTGAACAACAATGTTGGCTAGATTTCATCAAAACGGAGATCTTCCCTGTTCCTGTCTTTCCCCGTTTTGGTAAATTGCGGAGAAACAAAAACGTGGTTTACACGTTTTGCTGTTGGCGTTAATACGCACGTGTCTTTTCGTACTAAATCGAGGAAGCCCTACAACTTTTGTAATTACGTTTTTTCCGTATCTCTTACTTTTTTTTCGGGATAGAAACGCTAACTCCACTGTTTACCGACAAGTGGCTTTGTAACTGATCTCACCCTGTAGCTCATAGCCACTTTATCACGTTAAAGGCATTATCTATCGCCCGTTACAAATTAGGGGAGGAGCAGGACTTTGGCGGGCATCTTTAAAACATTGTACTCTCGATAGTTTGAGTACCTCCTTATTCCGAGATAATAAAAATACAGATTAAAAATTCGTAGATCCTGCTGAAGAACGTCATGAAGCAATTTTAACAATATAATACTAATAATAATGTGCAATACTGTAAAATTTTTTTATATACTTTATAATTCAGTTCTTAATATAATGCAAAGATTATTGAATACTTTCTATCTACTTAAATTGTTTCAGTGGAGTATATATATATACAAAAGTTCTTACATATGTTTAACTACGTTTGTATATTAACATTTCCCGTTTCAATTACTAACTAAATTAAAATTACAAATGCGCATACATATTACCTCAAAAGAAAAGACCAGAGCCTTAAATTAAAAATATTAGAGATAGTATTAATCAGTTAATTCGTCTCTCCTTGTTGATAATAGAACGCATTTGCTTTTGACGAAATGAATCGAAATCGTTGTCCTCTTTGGAACTATGCTTGATTCACAAATTATGATTTTCATCCAGTAAAATGATGTTTCCGAAGATGAACTACTTTTTGAAATATTTCGCGACATTAACTAAAACCGTGTAAAAAAAAGAGAGGGGTGTATAATTAAAAACATGGAAACTATTAATTTGGTTTCTAGTCATTGATTTTCAAACAACGATATTGAACAATCTCAGAAAATAATTAAATTTTAAAATTTATTAGTGTTAACTTACTTTATAATTAGCAGCATTTTCAACGATAATAATTATTATACTTTTATGATGTCCTTACAATTTCCATTTGAGAAATCTCTGGGATAATCACTATGCCCTGATTATTACAAATTACAATAAAGAAAGGTCTTTTTCACTTCATATAAACTATTTTTTTCAATTTCTAATATTAGTTCACGCTCTCCCTATATATACGCACTCACACACATATATATTAATTTATAAATATATATATATCTTGCTCAAATTTTTAATCGTTAATAAAATACTTTTTATTCATCCACTCAAGTCCAAATACAGTTTTTTAAACTTGCACTGGATGACACTTGATGTTAATACAGTTTTTTCAAATATTAATTCCATAATTAAATATAATTGATGAATAAACAGTAACAAACAAAAATACTAGTCCAACATCACATTTTAAAAGGAAAATTGCTCGTTGTGTTCATGTAGCGCAAATGATTGCGCGTTGGACTTCTAATCCAAAGGTCGTGGGTTCGAATCCTACCTGTGATGTCCTAATTTCTGAGAATGTGATTTATAAATGAATAAATATTAACAAACAAGAATAATAGTTCAACAATATATATAGAAAGAAGATCGCCTTCTATTTTGTCTCTTAATATTGTGATCACAGGAATTTTTCAAGGGGGTTCCGGGGTCGAAAGTTCACCATTCTTGTATCATGCTCCTTTTGATTTTGTCGATTTTCGAGAACAAAATATAGTAAAAACTAATTATTGAATAAATAATTAGCATTAATTAATAAAATTAATCATTAATAACAAATACTTAATTAAATTTTTTGTACTATATACTTAAAATTACAATCAATCGAGAAAAAAATCAAGGGCTTTGGGGGGGAGGACCCCCAGGACCCCCCTTGTGCACCCCACTGCACTTTTATATTAATTGTAATTATTTAATAAAAAGTAACTAAGATAAAAAAAAATTCTTTATTGACCCAAGTAGGAATTGACTTAATTTTTTTTTAATATTATTGATCAATTTCTTACACATAAATACAGTACTTTTCTCTTCTATTTGTTTCTTCTTGATAACTTTGGTTCTTTATTATAGTTTTCGCTAGAATTTTTCATAAAAAAACAGATTTTTTTTTCAAAGCTGCAATTCCTCCAAACGGCTCTTTAAATCCAAACGTCCTAAGACACATTATATACAAGGTTGGTTTGAATGTATGACGAGAGCCTTTGTCTACATGTAGCTTTATTTTGCCCGAACTTTTTTTTATATGAAACTAAATTTTCTTAATCAAATACTGGCTCTGAATATATTGATTTACTTTTGAGAGACCTTTGAAATGTATTTAAATTTTAAATTGCTGTTATAGCCAAATCCTGCTGCACAATCAGGAATCCTATAAATTTTCGCTCATACACTCACTTGAAGATCCTTCTTCATCAACTGTCATGATATATTTCCTTTCCCCTTTAGTTTGAGGATTTTCAAACAGATTATTGCAATTAATTTTTTTTCTTTAACGTGTTTCAATAAAAGCACGTGAATTTAAGGATTAAAAAATTTTTTGACTTTATATCTTTATAAATAATTTTATTTACAGTTTTACATTATTTTCCCAGCTACTATATTTCAAAACTTGAGACTTACTGATTTCTATTAGCTTTAGGGCAAATCTTTTTTTCTAATTCAAAAAGGGCAATTGATTATTGTTTTTCTTTACAATTCAATATATTTTTAACTCTTTTTTTCCCCCCAAAGAATACAATCGAAATTTTTACAGTGTTTCAGATTTTCACTGCGCATTTTCTCTTGAAAAAAAAACACGTGCATAGCTCTCCAACCCCTTATCATTCTTATGAACCATTTGAATAAAATTTCTATTTTGTTTTTTAGTTAAAAAAAATGTAAAAAATGAATCTTATCTCAAATCTAAAATGAAAAATCATATCAAGATACCAAATTCTTAAAATCGTTTTCATAATCATGTGTTTAAATGACGTGCAGTATTTATTTTTTCAGTATAAATAAGGTCTAAGGTTTTGAAAATTAAAAAAAAAATTTAAAAAGTGTTAATTCATAGATTACTGATTATTTTTTCGAATGATCAAAATAATGTATTTTTGAATTCCGAACTCAGAATCGACAATTTTTTTTCTCCGGAACATAGGAAACTACGCATGAGTTTTGCGTGGAATATTAAATTTTTTTTAAGTTAATCCAGAAAAAACAGTTAAAAATTTTTGTTTGAGATATGATCAAAAATTTTTTTTAGTTATAAAATTCACTGAAACAACAAATACTCAATTCATAGTTTCGTTGTATTTATGCATCTTAACTACAAATGGTACAAGTACCAAAAAATATATATATTTCTAAAAGACAGCATAAAATGGAACCGTATATATATATATATATATATATTGTCGTATGTTAAATTTCTATCTTTCTGAAAGGATATATCAAATTTAAAATCATGAAATATAAATAAACTGAAGAAAAATTGTAAGAATAGCTGTGTGGAATACTTTTCTAAGAGCGTTTTGCTTTTAATTATTCAATTATTTACTAATTATTTCCTCTACACCTCATCCCACAAAAATTGAAAAAGAGATGTATAATTTTATTTCAGAAAAATCAATAGCTTATTGTAATGTTTAACGTTTTCTAAAAATAAAAACATCAAATTAAAAGAACCGAAGAACACTTTTTATAAATATATACTATATCTTAAAAAAATAATCTCATAAAAAATTAAGTAGTAATCCTACAACTAATATTTATATTTCAAAATAACAAAATTAAATACAAATATTAAATAGATATACAGTCGGACCTCTAACGAAATCGCTAAGTCCCGAAATAAAGTTCGTTATATGGAAAATTCATTACGAGAGATTCATCTTTTAATATACACTAAATGTTATTTAAAAAAGCAATTATTCACACATTTTTTTTTTTTTTGAAAATTAGTATCTATTCATTTACCATATCTTACCCATTAAAAAAGGTTTGCTAGGAGAACAAGAAAGAAGAAAAACTTTGTCCAGGAAAATACTGTATTTTCAATTTTAAAAATAATTTTGTATTAAAATTAACGAATTTGTTAACGACATTTTCTAATTTTAAACCTACAAGTAATTTTAAGCATTCATTATTTTATAACCAGTAAATTTCAAGGTACACCACAACATGCATCCTTACATTTAATTACTGATAAAATCTGTTAATTTTGTTCGAGTTATTTTTTTTTTTTTTTTTTGAAAAGTTGAGGCAATATAATTGTTTTGGGTGAGTTAGGCATCTGGTGAAAGCAGTTCAAGGTTATTGATCACCATTTTATGTTCCAAAAAAGAGAATAATTTGAAAAATGTCCAAAAATATTGTAAAAATAAGGAGGGAAAAAATCGTATCACTAGAGAAAAAGTACGTTAAATAGAAAATGCACATCGCTATTTTGAGTTTATTTTACAAAGAAAATAATAAAATCTTCTTGGTGCCAGGAACAAGTTCGCAAGAGGTTCATTATACGGAGGTTTGAATGTATTTCGAAGCAATTATCAAGCACGTCCTTCTCCCTCCAGACAATTCGATTTAAAAGAAAAACATAACTTTACCTGCTTTCTAATTACAAAAAAGAAAAAGAAAACAGTTTTGGCAGTTACCTATCCTCGAATGCTCAAAATTCAAAAGAAAAAAAATAATAAATGTCAGATAATTCTTCGCGTGCATTCCTGAAAAGAGCCGGAGGTCTTTCAGTGCCCCTTCACGATAAGGTAAAATAAATAACTGTACAGGGGAAGGGTCCACCTATTATTCCAACTTTCCTCCTCCCTCTCTTTTGATACATTTCTCAAAAATCTCTCTCGAAATCAATCGGACGTGACTTAAAAATAAATCGGTCCGTTAATAACGTTGCTGTATCTGTACCGGGGTTCTCCTGCTTCCTATACATTTTTTTCCTCCGCGAAGTAGGGGATACAACAGACAGAGAGAGAGAGAGAGAGAAAAAATTATCCCTTCTGGCCGTCGCCAAGACAAGACCACTGCCCATAGCTACGCATTCACTCCTATCTTCTCCAACGTGCATCCATTGCGAAGCATTAAAAAAGGATGCTGAGGGGACCATTTCCAGTTGCAGTTCGCTTCAGTTCCCTATCATGGGAGAAGTGATTCGAACTATCAATACCATTTTGTGGTCTCTTAAATTTAGTTTAATAAAATGTTAACTTTTAGAAGTATTTTTCTTTTGAGTAATTATATCTCGGATAAAGAAATATAAACATTTTGTGAAATACTGAAGAAATTACAAATAATTGAAAGATTGTTATTAGAAATATACAAGCATACCTCATATGACAAATATTTATTCAAAAAAGACTGAATCCTCTTTCTCCGGAAACTCTGGTACCATTACTCTCTCTCTCTCTCTCTGGGCACAAGCATTTATATTAAACAATATCTTAGAGAAAAGCACGAAAGAGGAATTATTTCTTATTCTAATATTCTGGTTATGCCAGTCTGGTTAAGTGATGAATTTCGAAAGGCCTTCTTAAAACTTGCTCTGAAAAAAGTTTGGAAGTAATTTGTGAGAGACATTTCCCCTATATTTATTTATACAGATTTTTATCTTGTAATATTTTTAAGTAAATTTCTACAGTTATGATTACATCTATTACAGATAAATCAAACGGTTATATATTATTATCATTATCTATCCAAAATCGAATCCCTACGTAAACTTTTAAATTTTCATATAATTTAAAGACATTTTTCTTGAAAAATACAAAAGGAAAATAATGAGCTACATTTTCGAGCAAGATTTCATTAAAAAAAATGATAGCTCTTCTATTAATTTAAAATACATTAAAATTTTTCTTCAATATTATAACCAAAAAAGGTTATCACGAAATCCATTTTCATAGTATAATTTTGTAGCTTATTCAGTTAATTTATTAATGGAAACATTTTGTTTGTAAAACATGACTTTTGTAAAAATGTTAGTCTCAAATATTTTTACCACTACTAAAACTTCACTTGAAACAGTGTTTATAATGTGTGTGTCTGTTGCTTCAAATTATTCGAAATAGAAAATTTTTAGTTTTTTTTTAAAATTAAAGGTTGATTTATGTATCTATTTTCTCTATCTCTGTGTATCTACTTTTAGCTCACTCTTTTTTAATCTAATTTATCATCAATAATAAGAGAAACAATTCGTTTCAAGCAAATTAATTTTAAAGTGCCAAAAACTCTAAAAACATATATTGTATTTTTCATAAATAATCTCGAATAAATGTATTTTTACTATGTTCTTTGATTGGAATCAATTAAGTGTGATTTGTACATTATTCGTAACTACCTTTCCGTAACTACTTTTGTTTTCGTGAATGCCTTGGACAAGAGATAAATCATCTCCCGTCCGAGTCTAAGAGAAACTAAAATATAAATAAAAAAAAACCCACCTGAGAATTCTTGATCCGTGATCAATAGCTTAAAAACTAAAAATACAACTATATTTTATATTTATGGCCCCCTAGGGAGGAAAGGGGACTGACGCGAGGGGTGGGGGCTCGAAGGGATTAACGCTATGGTGGGGTGGGGAATGATGCAGGGAATGAAAAGAGGGGAAAAAAGTATGGCCCTTACCACTCGCAAAAAACAGGGGGTTCCAAATCAGCCTGCTTGGCACTATGATAGACGCTTTACTTCGTTGTCATGGTTACTCACACGAGTTAAATGATATAAAAGCTCAAATTGATTAAGGATTTTTGTACAGGTATAATGAATATGTGCTTTTTGTAAAAGCACGTCATAAAATGTTACATTGTAATTTTATTAGACCACTTATTTATTATCCGTAATTTCGAAAAATTAATATTTTCCAGGAGAAATTTGATATTATACATTTTGTTTATTTTATGATCATAAATTATGTTTCACCTTCCAACCCACTACCTTATTCTAACTCTTCACTTTACTCGTGAAGAGTAAGGGTAACGGGTTTTATAATGAAAAACAAAACTTTTCAATCAAGTTATTTATTCGAAAACATATCAAGCACTTTCGAAAATCATATGAATAAAAAAAAAAGGTATGCTAAGTGGTGTTAAAATTGTTGCGAAACTCCTGAATTTCTTTTAAAAAATTTAACTATGTCTTTCTGTTAGAGTTCTGATGAAGGAATAATAGACAAAAGAAAAATGATTATTGGAAAAAAGGATTAATGATTTCAAAAATTGATTTTATATAATTAAATGATATGTAATATTTATAAGTACGAGTATACTAATTATATTATTTATATAAATTCAAACAGATAATCCATTGCCTTAAAAAAATTCTTAATTTTATTAAGAAATAATTGAAACATTTATTCATTTATTATTGTTTTTTTATTTTGAGATATGTATCACTAATAAGTTATTTTATAGTAAATAATCATTTTTTATGTTTCATAATTTACAGAAGTCTCTTCAAAGGCATTTTTTTATCTGATTTTTTTTTCACTTATAAATTATATGTGTTGTAAATTAGATCATTTTCCCATTTAAACTTTTTACCAGTAAAATAACCCATCAAACTTTCATGAGAAAAAATCGAGCACCCAGAAATAATTTTTAAAAAAATCACTAGCACTTTACATAAAATTTAAAGAGATTTATTCTGATTATAAGAAACAATGGATCAATGTGGATTTATATCTTACTTTCTGCTATAAAATAGTAAATATTAAGAAAACTTTCCATTTTGAGGATTAAACAGAATCACCCTCATAATATTTTGATTATATAATTGAGATAACTGCGAACAATTTTCTCGCATTAATGCTATTGTTATATAAAGATATGGATTGTAAGAACACTTTTGTCTGTGTAGTTTATATAATAGTTTATACTTTTTATACACATATCTAATTATTTAATAAAAAAAAGAACTTTACTTATAAAATGCGGAGAATAACCATCCAAATTGCTTCATAATGGTCAGAAGAAATGCCACTGAACAACAATTGCTTCTCAACCTAAAACCCTTAAAATGGCGTTAGTAAAATTAAATTTGTTCTAAAAACTATTTTTGATTGAACTTAAATTTAGTTTAACTTATTGGATCCAATACAGTAGAGTCCCGAAAACTCGGCCTAATGTGGACCGAAGGGTGACCGAGTTTGTGAAAATGCAAGGTTATCGAAAATGGGATTAAAAAGGAACAAGTACGCGCGAGTGTTTCCTCAGAAAATATCGTACTGCACTTGCATGTACTGTTTACTTGAGAATACAACAGAAAATAAATTGACTAAATACCCTTAAACAAAGGGAAGATACCTACTTTATGAAGGCATAGAGCATTTACTGTATGGAAATGAAAATTAATGAATATATAACATACAGTAATATACCTGATCAGACACACCTCAGAAAAATACTTAATGAAGTTATGACTATCTATAATGAAAATTAAGTAGCCGAGAGAGACTTTGAAAAAAATGGCTACTTTCTTTTAAACTAATGCTTTATGTCCTGTTTACTTTCGTACTTCACTCTGCGTTTTACTGCTTTATCATGAAGACAATGAAGGAACCGTAAGTCCATTACCAACACACTTTGCTGTCCAAAATACAGACTTCAGTCCCTTACTATGTGATATTTTAGGAGTTTGTACTGTATTTTCAACGTTGACATCTTCATCATTTTCAGGAATTTTTTCATTGTGACAGCAACAATGTCTGTATCGGACATAATGTCTTGCTCAGTATCGCTCAAATCTGCAAGTGGGGTTTTTCTACCTGAAAGGGAGTGGCCGAGTTATCCAGGACTGTCGGGTTATCGAGTGCTGAGTTTTCACGAGACTTTATAGTATTATATTTACTACATAGTTTATATTTTTTATTTTACCAGTGTTAAATAATTTCTTTTTCAAAACTTTAACTTGATAAAAAAAATATGATGATAAAATAACCAACCAACTAAAATTGAGTTCGATCAGTTCTGTCTAAATTCCTAGTTTATATATATCAGGTACAGAATTTTTTATTACAAATCTCTTAACACATGGGTCATTAAGAAAACTTGGTACCCTTTGAACTACTTTCTTTCTTTATGTATTTAAAAATTATATTTTAGCATTTTATATAAAGTTTCTATTCAAGAAAATGATACGAGAGGAAATTTTTCACATATTATTCACACAATTTTAAAAATTTTAAGTTTTTGAAGGAAATTTGGAAAATTTTAAAATCCTACTCCTTCTGTAATTATTAATTTTTGACCAAAAATTTTTTTGTAATATTCTTATGAATCTTATAAACAACTTTAGCAATCGATTTTAAAATAACTTAATTCGTTTTTGAGGAAAAAAATAAAATGTTGATATGCATACGAAAAATCTACGAAAAAGCCAATATCTCTTACATTTTAATTTTTTTTAAAAAAAGTATACAGTTAACAGAAAAATGGATCCCTCATTTTGTTACATGCTTTATATTCAACACACAGGAAAAAAATGGAAGTGATTGGTAAATAGTTGTGGAAGGAGTAGCATTTTGAATGCACTAATGTTTCGAAAAACGCAAACTGACAAAAAACAACTTTAAAGTTTATAATTCTGAAAAAATATTATAATAAGCTTAAATAAATTTAAAATACCACTTTAAGATATTAGTTATGTATTTTTCTTTAAAATAATTGCATTTTCGTATTTTTTCAACCGATACAATTTTATAAATGAGCAATTTTAAGAAGGTATTAATTGCACAAGAAAATTCAAGAAAAATGTTTAAAAATTTTTTTTCCTGTCACGACAGAAAGTTTAGTTTTTTTTCTTCACATATATTAAAATATTACATTTGCATGAAAAAAAATATCAAGAATAAGACCTGAAATTATGAAATTATTAATATAAAATGCCTTAATTCAAGAATTGTACAAGCTCACATTTCACAAAGAAGAAAAGTTACATTATTGTATTGCCTCGGAAATCTCGGAAATATTCTGCTTTATATATTGCACATTCTTTTTTATAGTTATTATTTCTCTTTATAAAATAGATTTTTTTTTATCATAACGCATTTTTTAGCTTTTTTTCTAAAAAGGGGGCGTGGCCGATTTGCCTAATTTGTTTTCAAATGAAGTTTTATTCAATTTTTAACTTTCCGATTTGCACAAGTGATATATCAATTGAAAGATAATAATGTAAAGAATAAGATTAAATAAAAATAAAAAAAAGATAGGTCGGTCATTTTTGGGGTACCAAGTTCTCTTAACGAAAGATTCCTCTATTGCATTGGTTCCTAAACTGTGTTCCGAGGACCCCTGGGTTTCCATGAGGCATATCCAGGGGTTCCACGAATCACAATGAAAAACTCGAGTAGAAATAAATATGTATTCAAAATGGATTCACGTTCCCTATCATATTTTATACAGTTACAAATACCTATAGCTCGTTTTACTCATTAAAACTGAAAAGCTCTCAGATGTCGTCATCGACACTTGACCATGGTTCAAAATTACGAGTTCTGTCACCAATGAATATCGATATTTGTTGATTGCAGTGAGAAGTGCAACAGCTGTCTGGTGGACGTCTTAGTGTCACAGGAATTCATATTTCAAGCGTAACATAAGAGAAATTTGTTTGCAAGAGGACCTGCTATTTACGTCCCTTCACTTACGTGCACAGAAAAACCAGTTTACCATAACATCGGCAATGAAGCAGAAATCAATGAGAAACCGTACTATCACAGATTCTCGGCTTGCCTTCATCTGAAAGGAGCATAGTCTCGAACCGTGGTTCGTTGCAGTATTGATAGTCAATAGTCTACAGACATTGGAAACTCTAAAATATCTTCATTGAGTTGAATTCAAAATATATTTTGGGAAAGTGTAAAAGAGGAGCGATATGAATAAAGGAATCCTAATCGAATATCAAAAACTCGCTTATCTTTCTGCAACGACATTGAGCCACTGTCCCAATTATCCTTACAATATCCTCCTAAAGCATCACGTAAACATTATTCGGGAAATTCCTTAATGAGAATAATCCTCACTTCTCAAATCAAATCGGAACAAACAGCATTTAATCGATACTCTGATTTTCACCATCTCCTATACTTTCGCACTTCAAATTTATTTGTTTAAATGTTTTTTTTTTTTTTTTTGCGGTTTCTTTGTTTTTTCACACAATACGAGAATTTCTAAACCAACAACACCATAGATACTCTCCAGAGGCTACTCGAAAGGGAAAACGCGTACGAAACCCGGCAACTAGGAATCAGCTACATATCCTCCAACATCAAAGAGACAAAAATGGCAGTGGAAAATTTGATGGTCTAGACAGGCATCTTATTTCACAGAAGTACTAACACCCATGTCTTTGACAGAGATTCTGTGACTGTTGGAAAATAAAGGAACGAATCCTTGATGCTCAATGTTTGCCTTTTCAGGGGTGCATGTGCTCCTATTTCCTTTTTATGAATGAAAATAGTTGTCTAGGGCCCGACAAATTTCCGGAAAGGAAGCGTGATCGTTAGATGGACTGACCAACCAGATCTCTAGACCGTGATCGCTTAGAGCACAAATTCCTAAACTTTTTTTTGTCTCGAAGACTCCCTTGCCATGTTTTTCAGTTTGGGGTAGACCACTACTTAACAAATATTGAAATTTTTTTGAAAATTTATTAAATGCTTTTCTGACAGCTGGTATAGAACTAATTACTTTAAAAGATTTAAATTTCTAACTATAGAAGCATAAAGTTTAAAACTTAAGACACACATTAATTAATTAAGTTAAAACTTAATTAATACATAAAATAACTGCGTAACAAATAAATACTTTTAATGAGAGGTTTGAATCTGGTGCTTCCAGAATTGCTGAGATCCGTTTCCAAACTTTATTTTAAGATCTTCGTTAGTGCTTCTTCCGATTAATTTCTGTTTCTGGCCATATCAATTCATTGTATAATGAGGTATTACTATAATCAAAGCATTCTCAAACCTAGTTTTAAAATCTAAATAAAGGGACTTTAAATGTTAAACGTCAAAATGCCATTTTTCTGGCAGATTGTCTGTGACAAATTGAAAAACTGGAAAAATTCATGACATACAACTCCTTGCCATTACATTATACTCCTTGACTTAATTTTGGCAAGAAACGCTGAAATGATTGTCCTTGTAACATCAAATTAGCCTCATTAAATTTAGTAAATAAATCTGTTAAGTAGGTAAATGTGATAAACTGATTAAATTTTTTTTTTTGAAATTAAAGTCCTAATCTGGTTTATTAAGAGACACTACCGTAGACTCTCGTTTGCTCCTTATGGACCCCTAAATTATTTTTTCGCTGAAGTGAACCCCTTGAAGGTTGCTATAGACCCCTGGGGGTCGATATAGACTACTTTGGGAATCACTGGCTTAGAGCATGTATTGATAGTCTTGGAAGGGTCGTCTTTTCTTCTCAGAACCATCCGTGACCTGTAAATAGAGTTCTTGCAGGAGTAGAACCGACTACCATCGAAATTTATGCCAGCATAAATTCACGTTAGGAAAACTATATAATTGTAAGAAGAGACCATATTCGTGGTTTAAGTTTTCTAAAATTATGATCATTGATCAGTTTGCCTCATATACGGGAAACTTTGATCTAATTTCATAGTTTGCTCACGATTATAATACTGAGTATGTGGACGAAATTCATTAATTACCTTTTAGTTTTATTTCAGATATTCTTAATGTTCATACAAATCTGGAAAATATTTTTTCAATCATTGATCTTAACAAGGAAGACACTTTAAATTCTAACAAGACCTGAAGATAAGTTTAGTGGGGGGATTTTAGGAATTACATACAAAAAATACTTGCAACCGTATTTGTCAAAAACATTTTCTGATAAAATAGTCAGCACCACAAAATAATTATTAGAAAAGTTGCTTATCTACTCAAAATTCCATTACCCAACGAAAATCTTCATTTAATCAAATGATAGGAACGTGGTAATCTTTATAGCGAGGACAGAGATTTTGATTCGTCACACGATGAGCAAATGCCCTTATTAATAATGTGTAGTGACGAATAACTAATTAATATTATTTCAAATATTTTTAATCTGAAATGTTTGTTCTTTCTTGAGGTAATATGTTACATCCCTCAATTTCTTTTATTTGAAACATGTATGATTTCATTCTAATAAAGGGTGTTTTTTTAGAGGTATATATAGAAATTTAAATTGCAATAAAACAACGATGCATTATTCGATTGACATGAATTTTTTTTTATTCGAAAGATAATCTTGTGGCATTACATTTTAAATATGATTTCTGGCATAGGACTGCCACGACTGGCTCGGATGTAGTCTAATCTGGACGTCCAATTTTCGATTTGTGGCCGTATATCGGCAATAACACGGCTAATGTTGTCTTCCAAATGGTCAAGCGTTTGTGGCTTATCCACATAGACCAATGACTTTACATAGTCCCACAAAAAATAGTCTAGCGGTGTTAAATCACAAGATCTTGGAGGCCAATTCACAGGTCCAAAACGTGAAATTAGACGGTCACCAAACGTATCTTTCAATAAATCGATTGTGGCACGAGCTGTGTGACATGTTGCGCCGTCTTGTTGGAACCACAGCTCCTGGACATCATGATTGTTCAATTCAGGAATGAAAAAGTTAGTAATCATGGCTCTATACTGATCGCCATTGACTGTAACGTTGAGGCCTTCATCGTTTTTGAAGAAGTACGGACCAATGAATCCACCAGCCCATAAAACGCACCAAACAGTCAGTTTTTCTGGATGTAACGGTGTTTCGACATACACTTGTGGATTAGCTTCACTCCAAATGCGGCAGTTTTGTTTGTTGACGTAGCCATTCAACCAGAAGTGCGCTTCATCGCTATACAAAATTCGCTTATGAAAATCAGGAACAACGGCAATCTCGTTTTGGGCCCATTCGACGAATCTACGCCTTGCTTGATGATCGTTTTGATGAATTGCCAAATCAAACTCAGAATAAATCACTTGACAGCTGTTAAATCGGTCGCCATCTTGGAAAGTAATGCCCACTTAAACTTCTATACCTGGAAAAAAACACTCTTTAAAAGGAAGAGTTTATTTGTATGAGTATATGTTTGAGAAAAAACGAAAAGATCTAGACGAATGAAATTTGGTATGATGAAACTAAGAACGATGATGGAGTAAAAAGAATTTTTTTCGAAATTCATTTTAAATTGTTTCTTTTCTTTTTAAAATAGTGCATTTTGAGGCGATTTGTCATAGATCATCATTATATTTGCTCTTTGAAGTAGAATTATAATTCAATAAATGTAAAAGATATTTTTTTAACGATTAAAATTTATTTTCGTATCAAAGAAGGTGTTAACTGTTATATTTTTGTTGTTCGATTAAAACCAAGTTTATTTTATCCTTTTCAGTTCATGCTTGTTCACATCCATGACAGTTTTATTAAAGATAAACCTACATATATTGTGTTTGTTTTAAATGATTGTTTGACTTAATTTATTTTAAGCGAGAAACTATTACACTTTTATGTTTATAACTATTTTATGAACTGCATTTTCTTATTTATATAGAATTTGATTGCTTATATTGTTTTAAGGTATCCTTACATTATATTAATAATAGAACAAATGCTTGAGCAATTAAATAACAATATATATTCCATTTGACGAGTATTCCCAATTTATGGTGATGGCTCCTCCTTTTACACTCCTATTTCTTATTTGGTCCATGGGAACATATAATCCAGCTACAGAATACGGCAGGCTGACTCAATTACATCATCCATTGTTAGTACAACTGCAAGGGTTTCACTCATGATGACAAATGGATCAACTACCCATCTCATATTTGTGATCCCAATGAGGACTTGGCTTGTCTGACTGTGTTTTTAAAATCTTTTGAAATGCCGACAGGCCTTCACAAATTTTGGAACTCAAAATTTTTGCAATTGAGCCAGACTATCCATTAAGAGATTCATTCCCAATATTTTTGAAACAAGTATTCTCTCCGGACGATTTATTGATTAAGGCAGTGTTTCTCAAACTTTTAATATTGGCGACCCAATATTCAATCATAATTTCCATCACGCCCCCCTGCCCCTCCATACAAACAACAATACATTGAATTCAATAATACTGTATTCTTAGGCTAAAGGTACAATACGACTTTAACCTCTTAAGTGCCACTGGCGTATATATACGTCTTGCCCAACCATTGCGTTAAATACCCCGGGCGTATATATACGTCTTTCTAAAGTACAATATTTCTGTGCACTGCTATCTTTAAAATTATTCCGAAGGTTTTGGAATGCAATAAAAGGACCATGACAGTGTTTGCGAAGGGTTTACTTACATCAGGAGATTTCTTTATTTATTTCTTCTTCTTTATTTATTTCTTCTAAAACATTACATACGTATACCTACGGGGAGAACGGAGGCATTGGGGAGTGAATCGTGTAACTTTTAATCGACAGTTAAGGGATTATTTATAAACCGTACAAATTATCAAGATAAGTGTTCATTTTTGTATATAATGTTATTTATGACAAGCCCATGGGGTCACTTAAACGTTCTTAACTTAGAATTGTCAAAGTAATTATAAAATACATGTGTGTAGTACTGATACATTTATAAGTGTATTATATCAGTGTAAATACTAATTTCATTTTTTATTACGCCGGAATGTATTTTGTTCGTTTGCTTCCAGTAAATTAATAATTTCTTTAAATAATTTTTGTTTCCGACTTTTCAATAAGCTCGCGCCCCCCTCTTAGAGTTATCATGTCCCCCCTCTAGGTGGCGCGCCCCACAGTTTGAGAAACACTGGATTAAGGTATACGACTACGTCGGAATGTGGTTTTAAAAAGCATATAAATGAATAATTTTTTTGATATTTACTGTCACCTGAATTAAGATACACATATAAAATTCTTTTAAGAATATTATTTCAAGAAAAAATTACTTAAAGGCAATTTTTTGGCAAAAAAATTAAGAAAGAATGATATATTTTCAAAACATTCTCCTTTTATGGAAAATGTTTCTATAATAATAATAATATTTTGCTTACAGACTTCTATACAGAGCCTAAACGACGATTTTTAAATTTTTTTATTTAGAAGTGGATTTATTCATATTTTAATACATCTGAACACAAAGAAATTTTAACAATAATACAAAAAAAAACATTGGTGATTACTTCAATTGATCGTAACTCTGAAAATAATGTGAATTTATCAAAAATTCTAGTTCAGGCTATGTAGAGGTCTTATCTATATATAAATAAAATATGATAACTGTAGAAACATTTTCCATAAAAGGAGAATGTTTTGAAAATGAGTCATTTTGTCTTCATTTTTTACCAAAAAATTGCATTTACGTAATTTTTTTATCGTAGATATATTTTTAGGACCATTTTATATGCTTATTCTATACATAATTCAAGTTATACTAAGTATAAAAATATTTATTCATTTATACGCATTTTCAAAATCATGGTCTCGAGCGTTGTTGGATACATTAGATCAGGGATGGCGAACCACTGGCACGCGTGCCATTGATCGCCCGCGACTCAATATTTTGAGCACGCCACCGATCAAAACAGTTTGAATTTTAATTCAAAATAGCAAATTTTAGATTGAAGTATTACGAACAAATCCGAGTAATCTGTCGCAGTTTTCGGCGAGATTTTCTCAAAACAAGCAATATAAGTAAAAATGCTAATAATGAAATTTCGGAAACATGAAATTCGATTCCAGACACATGTAACTGTTTGAAAAGCTGGGTCATGCTATTTTAACTATATTTTCATCTACCCGCGCCTACGAGTCATTATTTTCAGAGATGAATAGCATTAAAAACTCACTTAGAAACTGTTTGGCAGATGACTCTGATTCAGCATGCACTTTGCTAAAAGTAACATCTTACAATCCTAATGTAAGTTATTTTTCATGTAATCAGCAGCAGCAATCACACTAATGTTACTTTAATTTGAATTACACATGTAACTAAAACGTTTACTATTATAAGATGCAAAATGTATTTTTCGAAATTAATAAAGATCTTTGTGTTGTTATTATTTAGCTTTATTATTTTCCCAATAATCGCAAGTCAAAATTATTTGACGGCACGTCTGTACCTCATTTAGCATTTCTTTAGAAAAAATGCCACGTGGATACATAAAGGTTCGCCTCCCCTGCCTTAGATATTGTAACCTAGAGATTTTTCTGGATGCATCACATGATTCATTTCTGTTTGAGGGATCACTTGAAGCAGGAATTTCTCAATCTTCTTAAAATTAAAAATGGTCGAGTTTAAAGATCCTTCTTTTTAAAAAAATTTACTGATCCTACTATAACAAAGTTAATTCTACATTGATTATATTTTTATAACTATTATAAAAGAGTCTTTATTAAAAATCTGATTAGATTTTCATTAAAATTTATACGTTGAAAATTTGAAACGATGAACAATAAAAATTCGTGTGCATTTTATATATAATTTATAAGTACTCTTTCTGCACTTTATTTTTTTTAACAAAATCTTTCTTGAAAATATTTATTTGTACAGTTTTAATATTTGTGCAATATTTCAAAGCTATAAAATCAGCAGTTTTCTTTTTTTTTAAATGTTTTTTTTTTGAAATTTAAATTTTTGAGGTTAGCGAACGATTTTTAGACAGATGTGAACAATTTTTTAAAAGTAATTAATTTTAAGTAATTAAAGTAGCTAAATTTTTTCTCTAAAGTTGTATTTAAAATATTTCTACTTAGTGGTAAAAGAAAGAGTTTAAGCTGCACTAAAGACAAAAAGAATTGTAGTTTTCTTTACAATGAAAATTGAACCCCTCCTCCCCCTCCCTTTCTTTAACATCTTTCTTGAAACGATTTTCGCACGTAATTTTAATTTCCAATTTGTCTCAGCTTTTTTATGCATACCAACCAGTGGCGCACACAAGGGGGAGAAGGGGTCCTGGGGTCCGGACCCCCCAAAGCTTTTGTTTTTTTTTTCCGATTGACTACAATTCTAAGTATATAGTACGTAAAATTTAATTAAATATTTGTTATTAATGATTAATTTTATTAATTAATGCTAATTATTTATTCAATAATTAGTTTTTTACTGTGTTTTGCTCCCGAAAATCGACAAAATCAAAAGGAGCATGATACAAGAATGGTGAACTTTTGACCTCGCACCCCTTGAGAAATTCCTGTGTGCGCTACTGATACCAACAATACCCAAGGAAAATCTCTTCAAATCGTTAGGCTGTATTCGAAAAGCCTATGTTTCTCTCCCATAGACAACTTCATGTTGATAGTTTATTAAATGGTAATACTGAAAATTTGTACATCTTTGTGCCATTCATAAGGTTTTAATTTCTTTTTTTACACATGACATCGATTTTTCTCTAATTTATTTTTAAATAGTTTTTAGACATTATATAAAGTAGGGTTTGGCTTATTTTTAATTTATTAATCGAAGTATTTCAAAACATGTGTTTGACACTATTTGTCCCGAGAGGATTCAGAGCCATAAATTCCAGCTAACCAAATTTGTTCCCCAAATGGAATGAAATTTTGCATTGTTTTTCGATTATCATTCTTCTCTGATAGTACAGATGTTGGTGCTTACCCTAAAGTTCAGTTCTCTAAAAATCCCCATTACATTTTTAAAAATTCCGTGTTGAAAGAATTTTTCATCGCCGTTTTAATTTTGCTTCTGACAGTAGCGCACACAACTATTTTTCAGGAAAGGGGGTTGAAAGTCCACCATTCTTGTAACATGATTCTTTTGATTTTAATGGTTTTCTGGAAGAAAAAAACAATACAAAAATTAATTGTTGAATAAATAATTAGCATTAATTAATAAAATAAATCATTAATAGCATTTTACGTACTATATTCATAGGATTATGATCAATCGGAAAAAAATCAAGGGCTTTGAGGGGACCCCCCCCAATTTTCATTATATTTATACATGTTTTTTTGGTAGAATTATAATTATACTTTTTCCCAAATTAATCATTGTAAAGTATTGTAAACGTTATTTCAAAAATTAAATTTTAATCTTGGCAACACAATTTTTGCTCTGTCTGAACCAACTCATGAAATTTGACCGATTTCTTCTTATGAAAAGAAATATAAAAAAAACAATTAAAGATTTAAAAGACGACGTCTTCCTATATTTGAAAGCTGTTGTTTCATATTTTTAAAAGAAAATTATAGCTATTTATAGATGAGTCATTTGTTATCTTTTAATTGCATCCATCTTCTTTTTTTTTTTTTTCTGAATAAAAAACATCCTTTTAAAGTATATAAGTACATGGAAATAAAATATCATGGAAGATAATACTTTTCCATGTAGGCTTTTGTTAAGGGTTTCATAAAGTTACCTTCATTTTCTTTATTGAATGTTTTAATGTTATACCCTAATATTATTGTCAACTTTGCATTATATTAACATATTAGCTATACATTACCATATTTATTGAATTTTTTTTATAAGTATAACACGAATAGTAAAAGAAATTTAACTCATTAAAAAACTCCATTAAATGTTCTTATGATTGTTGACATTCAAATAAAGTTACATACTAAATCTTTTTTTCTTTTTTACGCGGCAGATACTTTCCTCGAATAAAAATTTAAAAATATATTTTATGTACATAAATGTACTTGATTAGAAAAACAGTATTTAAAAGTGACGAGAAATCAATCCTATTTAATTTTCTAAATGTGTGTATTTATACTTAAATATTTGAAAAAGGATCCAAACTTTGAATTAAAATGCGTAGAAACAATATATTAATTAACTATTCATCATTTCTTACAGATAATAAGCGTATTTGCTTTTGGTGATATGGATCGAAATTTCTGTTCTCGCTATTAAGACCTGTCACACTCGCTAAGCTCTCTCTCTCTCTCTCTATATATATATAATCGTCTGTTAATAACTTTTGAGACTGTTTTACGACATTGACTTTTTTAAATCAGAGAATATATATTTTCATTTATTTATTTTGCTGTTTTATAGTTTTGCAAGCTCGTTATATTATTCTTGATACTCAGTTACACAAATCTTCAAATCTTATTGGAATTTTATAAGGCGATTATAAGATTTGCACCAAGTTTATACACGTACAAATTAAACTAGCAGTTAATTGATGAATTTTTTTCCTTTTTTTTTGCACAAAATAAATAATCCTATATCTTAGCTGTGTAAAAAAGAGTGGAGAACAAAGCCTTTTATCATGAACCGTGTTATTTTTAAATCACATAAAGGGTGTTTTTTTAGAGGTATAGAACTTTAAATTGCAATAAAACAACGATGTATTATTCGATTGACATGAATTTTTTTTATTCGAAAGATATTCTTGTGGCATTACATTTTAAATATGATCAAGCAAGGCGTAGATTCGTCGAATGGGCCCAAAACGAGATTGCCGTGGTTCCCGATTTTCATAAGCGAATTTTGTTTAGCGATGAAGCGCACTTCTGGTTGAATGGCTACGTCAACAAACAAAACTGCCGCATTTGGAGTGAAGCTAATCCACAAGTGTATGTCGAAACACCGTTACATCCAGAAAAACTGACTGTTTGGGTTGCTTTATGGGCTGGTGGAATCCTTCTTCAAAAACGATGTAGGCCACAACGTTACAGTCAATGGTGATCGGTATAGAGCCATGATTACTAACTTTTTCATTCCTGAATTGAACAATCATGATGTCCAGGAGCTGTGGTTCCAACAAGACGGCGCAACATGTCACACAGCTCGTGCCACAATCGATTTATTGAAAGACACGTTTGGTGACCGCCTAATTTCACGTTTTGGACCTGTGAGTTGGCCTCCAAGATCTTGTGATTTAACACCGCTAGACTATTTTCTGTGGGGCTATGTAAAGTCATTGGTCTATGCGGATAAGTCACAAATGCTTGACCATTTGGAAGACAACATTCGCCGTGTTATTGCCGATATACGGCCCCAAATGTTGGAAAAAGTCATCGAAAATTGGACGTCCAGATTGGACTACATCCGAGCCAGCCGTGGCAGTCCTATGCCAGAAATCATATTTAAAATGTAATGCCACAAGATTATCTTTCGAATAAAAAAAATTCATGTCAATCAAATAATACATCGTTCTTTTATTGCATTTTAAAGTTCTATACCTCTAAAAAAACACCCTTTAAAAGAGTTGAGTACACTAGTTCGATTCCCGATTTCCCCATCCCCCGAAACTGGGCCTGTGGAATGATGAGGCTAATACACATTAAATGGAATTGATACTCAAAGTTCTCATTTGAAGTAGTATCCAAGTTAAGAACAACAAAGTGGTACTATTCCAGATATTCTTGTCTCTTCACTATCGTTCTAAATTATAAGATTCTTAGCCAACAGACCTCCTCTTACATCTTTAGTACACAGTTATGGAAAAATCTTTTTTTCTATTTTAATCTCTACAATTTTTATTGTAGAAAACACTTTTTCACATATGCAAGACGAAGCAAATTAAGGCACAATGTTCTGATCGTGTGATATCATATTTGGGAATTTGATTTTAACAGACTTATAGAAACTTTGATCTTGGAACATTGAAAATCTGCTATTTGAAGTAATTGTTCGATTCCAATTCTGCTAATTAAAGATGCAAATCTCAGATTTCTATGGAAATGTTTGCATACTAAAAAAAGGGAACCTGTCGTAATCTCTAGTAAGGCAGGATGAAACATTGAAGAAGCCTGTATCTAGTTATCAGTCCCAATTCACTCACTGTTCTAGTTCTACGTTAATTAAACAAATCAATAATGGGATATTCGATTGTTTTCAACGAAGAAAATTTATTTCATTTTAATATGAGTCTAAACCCCCAATTTTTCTATAAGGTATTATTTAAAGTTAGTTATCCATGACATTCTTTTTTACTATTACGCAAATAAAAAAAAAGAGAAGGTGAATCTTTCACAAATTCAATATTTTTACGGTACATTTATGACCGTATATTAATTAAAAATTTAATTCCTTAACACAGCATTTTTCAGTTTTAAAATAAGAGTTCACCAATATAAAAGGAGTATTCTTAATTTTAAGTTTAAATTATAAAAATAAATAAATAGATTTCAATCTTTGATTAAAATATGTTAGATTATTCTTTAACTAAGTATTGTATTTTGATTAAAATATCTAGGTAAATAACATGGTTTCTTTGTCGTAGTTTATTAGAAGAATTAACGCTTTCTTTTTATTTTACGCAAATAATTAAATGCTATGGAGTTTTTAGAACAATGCATAATGAAATATATGTCAGTGTTATACATTATAGCCGTGATTTATAGTATAAATTTCTTTATCCGAATTAATACAAGAGGCTTTTTGATTGTCTGCTGAAGCCACGTGTCAGAAGCGCATAAAAGTTTTGAAAAAAAAATCGCGATAAGGAAGAAAAGAGACGGAAAGAAAAAAAATTACGTAAGAGGAAAAAGTTTTCTTTCTTTTTTTCTTTTTCATTCTCCCTCTTCTCTCCTCCACTGAGTGTAAAGCAGACAACGGGAAAGAAATGCTGTCAATAACCTACTTCAAGGTCAACATGTTTCTTCCCAGGAGTCGGATCAGCCTTGACCGTGGCAGTGAAAGTTAGCAATAAAAGAGTTCCAGAGACGAAAAAGGAAGGGGGGAAAAAAGACTCTTCAGGTGAAAAATGTCATAAAAAATTTTTTCCGCAAGAGCAAAGACCTTCCATATCTTAACATGCCCATTTATCCAAATCAATGGAAGTATCAGCAGAATTAATTAAATGAGTAATAGCAGAAATACTTAGATGCATAAAATCATGTTTCTGAATTCTTAAATGATGTTTTAATCGAAACATTCATTATTAAATGAATCTTTGAATTTTACTCAAACTTTGTAGAACATAGTCCTCTTATCGTCCAATTTTGAAAACCACTTTCTACTGGATCACCATAAATTAATTGTTTATAAAGAATTTTTTTGATTTAATATCAGCAAATGGTATTGTAATTTTCATTTGATACTCCAAAATATATCACTTATTTCGGTTTCATAGCTCTAAGTCCTTACTACGTATGATCGGTCTTTTGGAGTAAAAAAGAATATCACAAATTAGTTTGTTTATTTCAATGAATAATTCGAAGATTTCAGTAAAAATCTTAAGTTGGTAATAGATAAATTCGCTTTAAAATAAAATACAAATTTCGCAGTTCTGAATTAATAACATTTTTATAGTAATTTAGCAAAGTTTTTATTGAATACCCTTGATATTTGATAGATCTCTGATATAATCCTTATAAAAATGTATTACACTTCTTTTTAAGAGAATATTTTTGGATTAAATGTATAATGACATTAAAAGAAATTAAATTCATAAAAAAGGCTTAAATTGTATTTTCTGAGGAAAGCAGAACGGATGTCTTCCTTTTAGAGTGTTTAAGAAAAGTGTGTAGTAATACATCGTGACAAAAATGTAATATTATGGAGTACTAAATTTTCCTAAAATGTTATGAATCTCTTTGTCTTTACATGATGTTTACTGAATACATTAGTGTGATTGTACGTTCAAATAATGCTGATAGTTTTCCGTCCTGACGAATTACATGTTAGTGATATTTATTCGTACTAGCGAGAATTATTTGTAAATGTTCAATATTTCTTTCATTTATAACACTGTAATAATTCTTGTATAAAATCAAATTTTGTATTCAAGTATTCTTCCCAACACAATGCAAATAAGGATTGTGTGTATTCAAAGAATAAATATACTTTTTAAATACCGTTAAATCCAGCGAATAACGCGCCCCCATACTTTCGAGCTGCAATTTCTAATTTTTTGATGTATTCGCCGTTTTTCGTTCATCCGTTTTTTACGAAGAAACTTGAAATGCGCGTATACAATGCTCTTATGTTTTAAAGTCATTTATTCGACATATTATTCCAAGTTTTAGGAAGTATATACCTCTAGAACTACAACCCTTTAAGTTCATTCGAAATGTAATTTTTTTAAAATGAACATTATTTCGATATATGTGTAGAAATCTAATTTTTTTATGCTCAACTTATTTTATTTTTAAAGCTCTCATTTTTATACTAGGTGCAAACCCGCGCACCCGTAAATTTCTATCTTATTTTTTTTGTGTTAAAAGGACGCGTTAAAGCTGGATTTTACTGTAAAAATTACTCTGCTCCTTAAAATAAAAATTAAAATCCAAAATATTTGATGTGAGTTAAGGGAAAGTTCACAGCGTGAACGATACATCTTCGCAGCAAAATTGTACATAAAAAAAGTTATTTATTCATTTCTGGAATAATTTTATACATATCACATCCCAGAAAGAAACCCCAAAAGAAAAAAAATCAAAAAGAAACCCCACAGCAGTAACAATACATTAATTTTTTTCTATTTTTATTTATTTATTTGTGTATAGTAACGTGTCACTGTTCATCTACACGAGGGCTTTTAATTTTTCTTATGTCCGCATCATTATTCTCACAATTTCCATAAATTCATAGTACACGAGTGATATGAAATTTCGATTTTTAAATCCATTTGCTTCTATTGGAATACCACTGGAAAGAAAAATACATAAATCCTCAAACCTTCTCCGCCCATCCCCACCAATGTCAGAAGAGAATGGTGAGTAGATGATGGGGGGGAGTTACAAGATGGCGCATAATAAAATTAAACTCGGGAAAAATGACCTCATCCTTTCCCTCATTGGACCGGTGTAGTTTTATCTCAAAGCCCCCACCCACACACTTATGCTCAAAAGCTGTGCATGAAAATGAGATGTAGAATTTCAAAATGGAAAATAACATAAAATGCTCAAAACTGCCATTGAAATTAAAATGCTGCTATATAGCTGATTTAAAAGTGAAAAATAAAATAAATGCTTTTTGTTTTATTGTTCTGGTGTTGAACATTTTAAAAAAAAGTTTAATGGTACATTTTTTAATCAGTTTATTAGTATCTGGATTATCGAGAAAAAAATGTTAGGCATAAATATAAAATAATAAAGTAATAAAAAAGTACTTATATTCAACTAAAAATAAAAATATAATAACTTACTGATACAAAATTGTACAATTTTTATGCCAATTTACTGGAATTTATAATCTTAGAATTGTGTTACATTACTGTATCATATAATTTTATTTTCGCTCTAAAAGAATTTTAGTAGATCACTAGGGGAGGCCGCAAAGTGAAAAAAAAATGTGTTAAATAACATCGATTTTATTTGATTTTTCTTAAAATTTCCTTCTTTCAATCTTTACTGTGATTTAAATTTATATAATGACGCTAAACTTCATATTTTTTTCAATATTTTTGCAATTGATTTTCTGCTTATTTAAAAATATTATATTAAAACTCAAGGAATGAAAAAACATTTATAACAATTTTGTTACAATTTGTTTTATTAAATAAAAGTACAACTGAATGAAACTGTTTTAGAAACTAAACAAACAATAATAATACTATATTTCTTATACTTTAAAATGCATAATTTGAAAAAGTTTAAATATTTTTTTTGTTGTTAAATGTTGTAATTTACTACACGGAATTCTTTAAAAATTCAACTGTTACTATTTTTAATAGATGGAGAAATTAATTTATTAATCTCTAAATCACACATAAATTCAAGTCATGTTGCTTATTTATTGAATAGTTCTATAAAAATCTAAGCTCGTAAAAATTTTCAAACACACAATTAAGCATCTTAACTTTCTTTGAAATAAAAAATGTTAATTTAATATTTCATAATATTTATAATTATGTCATACGAGTATAATTTGTTTATATAATTTAAAATAATATTTCAAGATAAAAATTTTATTTTTTAATTTTGATGTAATATAGACTTTTTTTTCAATTTTAATTGTGATAATGACTAGTAACAAATTACAGTCTAAAAGCATAAGAGATTTTTTTTTTAAAAAAAAAATCAATATTGATTAATACATTTGTTTATTTTTCTAGTAAGCAAAACGAATTAATTAATGCCTTTTTCAAACTCCGTTTTTGATAAAGACTAAAAAGATTTTTATAATTATAAATCACTTTGAGAAAATGATTGAAATTATAGGGAATGTGTATGCGTGTACCGTAAAATCCGGCGTATAACGCGCACCTATACTTTCAAGCTGCATCTTTTTAATTTTTAGGTACATTCGCTGTGTAACGCGCATTTCTTTTTTCACGAAGGAACCTGAAATGTACGTGTGCAATTCTTTTATGTTTTGAAGTCATTTATTGGAGGTATTATACCAAGATTTTTAAAAAACAGTATGCTCTTCTACAGGGGCGCACACAGGAATTTTTCAAGGGGGGGATCCGGGGTCGAAAGTTCACCATTCTTGTATCATGCTCCTTTTGATTTTGTCGATTTTCGGGAACAAAATACAGTAAAAAACTAGTTTTTGAATAAATAATTAGCATTAATTAATAAAATTAATCATTAATAGCAAGTAATTAATTAAATTTTACGTACTATATACTTAAAATTATAATCAATCGGGAAAAAAAATCAAGGATCTTGGGGGGTCCGGACCCCAGGACCCCTTGTGTGCGCCACTGCTCTTCTACAATTACAACCTTTTGAATTCATCAGGCATGTCATTTCCTTTAAATAAACAGTGTTTCGATCTACGTTGAAGTCTAGTTTTTTTTTAATGCTCATCTCTTTTTTTATTTTTAAAGTCATCATTTTTATACCCGGCGTATAATGTACACCAGTAAATATCAATCTCATTTTTTGTATTGAAAGTGCGCGTAATACGCGGGATTTTTTCGGTAGTTCCAATCTAGACACCGCTTCTGCTCTCAACTGAAAAACGAACTATGTAATCTATCTGCTTGTGATCAATGCGAGTCACCAATAAAGAATATGTGATTCTTCGCTCACGGCCAGAAAACAGAGAATCATGTAAGAGATTCGCTCAACTTAGTGGGTGGAGGAACACGGAAATTCGCTTTTCCCGTTATTTGTTCGTGTCATTACTCAGTATCATATTAATGTTTCTAGTTATTGCTCGCGTGAAATAACAGACAGAGTTATTGTTGGGACCGATTATCAGGAAAGAATTGGTGGAAAAGAAGAAGGAAAGAGAAATTATCTAGTGTACAGGTTCATTGGCCCAATATTCCACACAGGCCTCGAAAGGTTTGCTGATTCAGCTTTTTTTAGATCCTAGTTGTCGATGATTAATCAGTTGAGAAGAGGATGCAGTTTTTCCTCACGCAAATCTGGTTTGTTTTTATTTGTTAAACCCAGTTTTCCTTCCTTGCTTTGTTGTAGCTTCTGCAAATAGGATTAATTTTTTTTAATGTAGCACCTTTTGAATATGTTATCAGGTTATTATATTTAAGCCTGCTTTTGCGTAATGTTAAATAACAAGACTCAGGCTAGGAATATTTGTTCAGTTAAAAGAGTATTTCAACATTAATGTTAACTTTCTGGCTTCGCTATTCTATTGAAAGCAGCACACGTATTTTATCATACTGCTCGTTTTTATTCAAATTGGTACATCTTTTCGGGTATAAAATGTGTTTCGCGTTTTTTTCTTCTATAACCTAATGTGAATTAGGCTATCTCTTTACATGTTAAAATAAATTTGATTATTTATAAACATTTTGAAATTTGTATGAATTACAGTGCTGCAAGTTTTCATACAAATGGAGACATCTTTCTGTCTGAAGATGTGCTTCGCGTTTAGTTCAGGCTCTTGTGCATTTGACGAAAAGCCTTGAAGTTTGAAAAAACACTTAAAATTTCTTCTTACGCGAGAATCAAAAGACATTTTTTGCATGAAGGATATAGAACAGGGGTCGGCAACCTTTTAGCTCTGGTGTGCCAAACCAATCTAACAATATGATTTAGCATGCCACTCAGTAAAACATTTCTATTTCTGCGATAATGCATGCAGAGTTAGAGAATAGAGGTCAATAATGCAAATATTTACAGTTTTATAATATATTATTTTTTCATCATTTAAAGATATTTCTTAGCCTAAAAAAATTACTTCTTCAACAAAAATTTTGAAAAATAAAATTGTACATATATTAAGTACTTTTAACACATATTTATATTAAAATAAGTAATAGACAACATAAAATATAAGTATTTTCCTCTATTATAGTTAAATAAAAAGATAAATAAAAATTTTAATGCGGACCACTCTATTTTCATATCACAAAAACAGGACGTGTCTAACAGCAAATCACAAACAAATTGTGACTTAGTATTAGACACGATTCTACGCATTCAGTAGTTAAATAATTTCTTTACGGACTCGGAAATATTTTTCATATGAAGAAAATTTTTTTACTTATATATGTAAAACCAAAAGCGGAAAAGCGGCAATTTTCTCTCTTCAAACCATTAAATCTCTCCAGCAATGACATTCAATACTTTACAAAATAGTTGTAAATTTATCTTTGGAATTATTTTTCAGATTTTTTTTATAATTACGTAAATGTATGTAATTCCGAGTCAATTAAGGTCCATTACAAATTTATCAACTTCCATCCACTCAGATACTGACAAATTTGTAGAGTAGTGTACAGTGCTGAGATTTGTACCACGTGCCACATGTGGCATGCGTGCCATAGGTTACCGACCCCTGATATAGAATATAGATATTAAAATAAAAAAAAAGGCAAACACTGAAAGTGGATAAGATATTTATTGAAGTTATTTATATGAAAAAAAGCTGGATCATATTTACTTAGTTCTGACACACGTTTTCATAAACAAGTAGGTTTAAAACTCACTGATATGATAATAAAAAAAACTCCATCTTTACATTTATCATTATTTTTTTCTCTCAGTCTTCTCCAGTCTACCGAGACATTCTAGCATCAGGTTTCGCAGGTAAGCCCCAGTAGAGTCCCCAAAGGATGGGGAGTGGGTCCTCTTAGTTGAAGGAAAAAAATATCAAAACTAAAGAAGTCTTAAATGACGGGAGGAAATATTTTTTTTTTCCTTTCGTTTTTTTTTTTTTCGATGGAACAATTGCCTCTGAGGCTACAGACGTACGCGGCATGCATAAAAACTAACCGGTTGCCAACTAATTTTTTCTTTCTTTCCCTTTTTTTACCTCTTCAGGTCATTTACAAGGGGTGAGGGAACTTAAAAAAAGGTAAAGGTTCTTTCTTCTTTTTTTCCTCATGTCTTATCTTTGGGAGGGAAAAATAGGTAACGAGAACGAGAACTAACTCATAAATGAAACTTATTAACTTCCTCGATGCCCTTGACTTAAAAAAGAATCAAGGTGGTTTTTTATTAAATGTTAGCGTTCGGTCGGTCAAGGTGTAATTCCGTACGGTGACTTGAAGACGCATTAAAAACTTTTCGCATAAAGCTTTAATATTACAAAATATATTTTTTAAAGGTTTAAAATACAAATTATATTTTTTAAAGGTTTAATATTACAAAATTGATTCTTACTTGACATTTTGCTTTTATTTCTCTAAATTTTACGAAAACATATTTCAACATTGTAAAAACAACATAGATATAATAAAGCAGGAAGTAATACTTTAAACATCTAGAGAATAACATATCAAGGGTAATCCTTGTTGTTTCTTTAATATGGGTAATATTAAGTTTATTAACAGACACACATGTGCGCTCACACATACGTATATTTATACATACATAAAATTTTCGTTATTTTAAAGAACATAAAATAAATTTTTATTGATTTTTACTTGAATATAGTATAATGGTATATTCAAGTACTTTTATAAAAAATGAAAAGAAAGTGCAATAATGAGAACTTTTTTGGCATCTTCAATATAATGTTTGTCAAATCTTTGGTGCGATACCAAAAATTAAGAACAGCATCGTTATTATTCGTTGTTGTAAGAATTCGAAAAAAGTATATAAATACATAAAAATGCGGCAATTTAATTCTTTGTTTAGATATAAATTCAAAAGAAAAAATCGGGCAGACAAAAAAGGTGTGCATTTACGGTGGGGGAGGGGGGCTATAATATCTCATATGGGGGTTCTCTTTCCTCGAAATTTCATTCATTTCTTATTTTTGTATATTTTCAACAACTGAGCGAAAATCAATTAGTAAATTCCGGGAATGCAAGAAGTAATTCATAGATTTAATTTATTTCAGTCGGGAAAAGCATTGAAAACACGTAAACAAAATTCCTCGCTTTTTAAATCTCTTAACTGCAAAACTACTGCATTCACAAACGTGTGTGAGTTTTTGTAAAATATGTCTTCGACGTTTATTTTATTTCATTTCTTCCTTTTTTGCCTTTTTTGGTACAATTCTTTGGCGAGATGACTAATGAATAAAAAAAATTACTGATTTACGTATTTTTTTAAATACTTAATTGTATTAAATGCGTAGCAAAATAATTCTAAATAAAAACATTTTTCGTGTCTCTTCAAAATATCCGAGTTTCCTTTAATGGTAAAATGCAACTAATTTCTTGAAAGATTCGATGCGCATATCGCGTGACATTCAATATCTCAAATGCTGAAGGTTTCTATTCTTCTGCGAAGTCTATTCCTATCTTTTTGAACAAGAGAAAAAAAGGAAGAAGAAAACCGAAAGAAAAAGAAATGTTGAAAAGATAAAAGAAACGGATGGAACCAGGAAGATTTGCATGTTATTAGTTGTGAATCTTAATTGTGTTTAGAGAGACATTTATTTGGAGGTGAAACGTTTTATAAATTGAGCATATGTTGTTTATTAGGATTCTTTTTATAAACTTTGATTTCCATTGTATTTTCCATTTAAGCAAGCGAATTAATATCGGGTGATTTTTACGCTTCTGGAAAGAGCTCATTGTGAAAATCTTCCTACAGTTCCGGTTTTATTTTCTTGGAATAATATCAAAATTTAAGCGAATTATTTACCTTCTTTGCTACATTTTGACTTAAAAAAAGAAGTCTCAGCAGGTGTACTTTATTGTTTAAAAGGTAGGCATTTTTACTTTAACTTTTTTCTTACTTTATTTTAACATAATAAAATAATAACTGAAACTTTTTACGCTAGAAATATATGCGTTAAAAACAGTACACACACACAAAAAGCAACCTTTTTTTTATTAATTTTTTTTCCAAATAAAATCATCAGTAAAGTAAGAACGTCTTTTCATTTTAATTTAGGTTTTAAAGCAAGTATATTATAGAAAGATTTCATTGCCTGCAATATTTAAAACTAAATTGAAATTCCTAATATGTGTAACATGTTTGTTACTTCTGAAACGTATTCAAAAATCATTTGCATTGAGAATGGAATTAGAAAATAAACAAATTTACGATTAATTTTTAAAAATATTCTGATTCATTAAAAAGTTCTATCTCAATACTTATTCCTCTTAGAAATCCAGTTTTTTTTTTTTAAATTCCTTCTGATAAGAAACTTTTGTACCAAGATTTTGCATGTTTTGATGTTTTCAAGATTTAACGTAATTGCTTAAAAACCGATACTCCCCTGCCCCAATATTTTTTAATGTTTTTTTTAATCATTTGTCTTCCTAAAAATTCATTTAAATGAAATAGAAACATTTCTTTTCGAAACGCACTTTTCGTAAAATTTATTTCCTTAAACAGAATGTCAAAAGAAGAACTCATTGTTATTCGATTTTATTATTTTTTTTATATATAAGTATTAAGACTTAATTTAAATATTCAACAATACTGACTTGTATTACTGAACTTTTTATTCCGTTTCATTAGAGCACATTTAATAAAATATTTATAAATAAAAAATATATATATACCTATATATAAATAAAAAAAACGCAACAATAAATTAAACTAAAATATGTTTCTTTTTTAAAAAGTAAAGAAATGCTCTCTTTTTCATTTTTCCTTTTAGTTATTTGCATTTCATTTCATTAAAGCTTTTCCTGATACCTTAAATTGTAACACTAATACGCCTTATTCTGTTTTAACACGATAGATACATTCTCGAAGAATACATGAAAAAATAATATATATTGTACCTTTTGAAAATAGAAGAATGCCCCCACCCCCGCCTAAGAAATCAACAAAAATAATACAAGTTTTCATGTTAGGATCTTAAACATTTTATTTCATAAAGACTGTAAGTGTGCCATGGGAATTAAATTATCATTTGAAAAGAGGGGAGGGGGAACATGTCAGTAATTCGTGAACTGGAAAATTAAGCAAAATCATTTAAGGTATCCGACTACGTTCGGAACCGTGATTTTGCAAAAACGAATGGATAATATTTATGATATTTAGTGTCACTTAGATAAGAGAATGTATATAAAATTGTTTTAAGAATAGTATTACAATAAAAAATTATTTAAGTACAATATTTTCACAAAAAAAGGAACATAGAATGACCCATTTTCAAAATATTCTCTCTCTCTCTCTCTGTTTGTGAAAAATACTTTTATTATAGTAATATTTTGCCTGTATATAGCTCAGACCTCTCTACAGAGGCTCAACTAGAATTTTTGAAGTGTATAACTTAGAAGTGGGTTTATCCATGTTTTGCGACAACAGAGGGAGCAATTTTAAGAAAAAAACGCCAATAATTATTTCAAATGGTTGTAACTCTGAAAATAATGTGAATTTTTTAAAAGTCATAGTTGAGCCTCTGCACAGAGATCTGAGCTATATACAGGCAAAATATTATTATAATAGAAGCATTTTTCACAAAAGAACATTTTGAAAAAAAGTCATTCTAAGTTAATTTTTTGCCAAAATGTCCTTAAAACAATTTTATGCATGTATTCTAATCTAAGTGACACTAAATATCTTGAAAACTATTCATTTATGCGCTTTTTTAAAATCACGGTTCCGAACGTAGTCGAATACCTTAAGCAAATAATAAGCAAAATAATAATAAGATAAAAATTCTTTTTTCGCTGTCAAATTCTGACGATAAACGCAAACGTTTGCGCAAGACAACAATATCATTACAATCACTAAAAATGACCTTATGTTTTTTGTGTTCCATTGGTGAAACTCTTTCTTTCATCTCTTGAACAAAATTAAGACAAACATCCTAAAGGTGTACCGATGTCTCAGTGAATTTAAGAATGAATTCAGTAATTAATCGTTGTGTTTAGTGTTTTGATTGAGCCATTGTTTAATTATTTCTAATAGGACATCAGTAACTCGAAATTATCCAGCTCGTTTCTTGTTAGGATTATATTGCTAGCGAAGTTTGGTCTGTCCAAGTCTCTTATCAATTGGAATTCCGAGCACCAGTTTAACATTTTCTGGGGGGCTGCGGTAGCCCAGTGGTTAAGGTATCCAACCATGGCAGGCATGTCATGAGTTCGATCCCAGTACCACCAAAGACCCGCCGTGTAGGGCAGCGATGCACGTTAAATCTGTCGAGAGCTGAAACGTCCTCCCGTTGGTGTGGTGTGGTAGTTAGGAGAGGGGGTGCCAGCTCAGGTGTCGTCCACGTCACTTGACCATGGTTCAAAATTACGTGGTCCGTCGCCAAAAGCCCTCGTGTAGCTGAACAGTGCGACGTTAATATTAACTCACTCACTCACTTAACATTTTCTGGTTGAATTAATTTTCTTATTCTTTCAGGTACCTCTATCGTCGTATTTGGTATCGTGAGCCCAATATCCTTCTATACTCGCAAAGCGGATAGAATTCCATATTGAGGTTATAAAATTTAGGAAATTCTCACAAATGGTAAATGATATTACCTTCTTTGTCTCCAATGTCGCAGTTATAAAAATAAAATTTTCTTCTTGGAATTTGGGGCGACAGTATTAAACCAAAATAAGTCACGTAAAATATTTTTTCCCCTTTTAAAATCATAATCGTGTAAAAGAATTAGGTGTATATCCAGTGTCTCGTACATATACTACTTGTATGGGAGGGGCTAACATTTTAAAAACACGTTAACGTAAGAACTGAGGCCTTAATCTTTATGCCAAAAATTTTTAAGCTCTTTTTGTGTGGGGGAGGAGTTTGAGCTTCCAAGCCCCAACCTTGTTTAGGCCACTGTTTGCAACTATTCATTTTATTGATAATTAATACTAATTTAAATATTTTTTTCTTTTTTACTTCCAATTTTTGAGTTGAATTAGACATTATAAGAAGCGAAAAGAAAAAAAAATTGAAAATGGACTTCAAGGACAAGTTTAGGTTTCTTTTATTTTCAAAAGGAGTTAACATTTCGCAAACAACAAATTGTTTGGTTCGTTATCGCTTAGTATAGGAGGATCTCCATTGGGCGGAGAGATAAACGAGTGGTTGGAAAAGAGGTGTAACTATTTCGCATCAACCCTTTCCCCTCGAACGGGAAGGCCGGGCTTAGTGATACGCACGAATGAGAGATAGCAGTCATGCGAAGAGTGAAAGGGTTGGCTGAATGCACCGGCCCAGCTCATGGTCCTCGCTTATAGGTGTAGCTGATAGAGCCCACTATCTTCTAAATGTTGTGATTGGAGGACTTGTTAGAGCAATCACGCTTTAGAACTGTATGATAAAATATTTTAATAATCTTTACTTTTTAAAAGTTTTTCGCTAAAGAGTTTTCAAAATTTAAAATATTAGCAATAATTTTTTTGAAATTCAAATTCAGTAAAAATTTTAATTTTGAGCTGGACTATTTTCGAAAAATTACAACATTTGTTTTATTTAAACTGACTTAAAAAGATAACTTCTTTTTAGTTGCTGCTTGTGACAGATTTCGTTAATTTCGAATGTTTAACCACTTATGATTCATGAGCTGGCATATCACACTCTAAATTTAAACACTATTTATATATGCATCTGTGAATTTAACAACATACATGCACTAAGATATCCTGATTATCCAATACGACATATTGTAGAGGAATCGAATTCTTCTAAGAAACAAGGAATCTCAAAATGAACTCGTATAAATCGTTCTACTTTTGAGCATTGTTGAAGCTAATAGCTTCTTTGATGAGTTTTCTTTTATATTGTATAAGATATTTGTTTTAATACACATAAAACACTTGTGCGCAGTAAGTTTTAAACCAATAATTTTTCTCCTTGCAAGTTAGGTAAACAATTAAAATTATATACGTGAACGATTGGCGCACCCCACTGTTTTTTTCTTCAAGTGATAGGCATTTTTTTTTTCTTAAAAGAAGAAATAAATATTGTATTTAGCAGTACCGCACACAGGAATTTTTCAAAGGGGGTGTCCAGGGTCGAAAGTCCACCATTTTTGTATTATGATCCCTTCGATTTTGTCGATTTTCGGGAACAAAAATGTAAAAAACTAATTATTGAATAAATAATTAGCATTAATTAATAAAATTACTCTTTGAAAATAAATACTTAATTAAATTTTACGTACTATATACTTAGAATTATAATCAATCGGAAAAAAATTCAAAGGTTTTGGGGAGGGTCCGGACCCCTAGGACACCCCCCTTGTGTGCGCCACTGATTTAGACTGAGTATTCCCAATGGGGGGTATATGGAAAATAAAAAGAGAGAGTGTCTATACTACTCCACAAATCTTTTGGTTTTTTTTGTTTTAAAATTTTATTTAAATTTTAAGAGAATTGCTGTTATTAGGTAATATCTGTTTTAATATACATAAATATAAACAGATTTACTTAAGGAAGGTATGAACCATCTGAAGAGAAATGTCAAAGAGTGTAAAAAATAAAATATCAATCGCCACCTTTTTCTCATAATTTTCTCTTTAGATTCTTAGTTAAATTATCTGTAATTTTTGTCAGCGTAGTTATAAGTAAAATAATATATTGCATTATACGTAGTAAATCTTTGAGAAAAATGTAAGGGATCTATGAGAAAATTTATTCTTTTAAAAGGTATCGATGTTAAAAGGAATTTGGAAATCCCTGCTTGATATACAAAGAGGAAAGAGAGAAAGAAATAAAAAAAGCCAAAGTGTTTCTTAGTATACATACCTCTTTTCTTTAAGAAAAATACGTACTTGCTTAATACTTGTGCGAATTCTTACAATTTTATGAATGCGCTAAGTCTTTCGACGCTCCGTACACAATTGAATTGTAATTTAAATTTTGCTTAATCCAGCTAGATTTAATTCTAGCCATGGGAACTCAAATAAAAGAATGATTTAGCACTTCTTTAAAGCAGTAGTGTCAGCTCAAAATTAAACACCGGGGGCTTTGAACTTCCAGAGCACGTCTATTGTCAAAGCCATGATCCAAAGAAAGTGTAGCGTAAGGTGATTTGTAGCAATAAAAGCACCTACAGAATTAAACCGATCAGGAAAAAAAAATTGATCTTTTCCCCTCCGTAAGAAAAATAAAGGCTTCAATTATCTCTCAGCCCTTTATTGATTTTATACAAACATTCCTGTTGCATTCAGTGTCAAAGTGTGTTGTCCTCCTCCCCTCCTCTACCCATTCTACTCTCTCTTGCCGTTATATTTAAAACTAATAAAGGCACGTGTAGTTGGGGGCAATGCTCTTCAACTTCAGTCCCTGAGGTTCATAAAAAACGAGAGAGGAGAGAGTGAGAGAGAAAAAGAAACCCCGTTTTTTATAATGGATTTTTTCCCTGCATTTTATTTAAAATTCATTGTAAAAAAGCGAAGCGCCGGTGAATTGCCGCGCGTCTTCCGTCACAAAGCATTATTCTTTTTTTTCTTTTTTTTAATTTCGTTTCTTTCTTTCTCTTTTCATTTCATTTCCAGGAAGCAACGCATATTTAAGAGGTGTGAAGGACTTTCTGATCCCATAAAGATTGAAAATTTGGAATAGATAAATCTTGGAAGAATGCTATAGAAGAAGCAAGTGGTTCTATCAGAAGATATTGGATTATGCAAAAGCAGAGATAGCGAAACTGATAAGAAACATGAGGTAAGATCTACGCATACTTTAAACTTAAGGCGAATACCAAGGATGTATTTGTCAGCATTGAACGATTTTTAACTTCTGTGTTATCTTGCGTAATGCTATATTTATCTACAGCTATACAAATAAAACATCTTCGAATGCTATAACTTAAAAAAATATAAAAACATTGTTTTAACTCAAAAAAAGAACGCATGTAACACTGTGCAAGTTAATTTGCTTGAAAACACACACTAATTTAAATGAAATATTTAGAAGTGAGTAACAATTAAATCGTTTCAAAAAGAAAATAATTGATAAAATTTATGTACCAAACTTTTGTAATACAAGCTCTTTAAAATAACTTTCATTCAGATCTCAAGAAAAGAAATTAGTTGTGTACTAAATATGAATAATATTTTTATTTTTTAAATTTTTTTTGTAAGAGTACATTATTCATATTTACACACAACAAATTAATCATTAAAATAACTTGCAAAAAATTATTAATTATTACTTCTGTCAGTAATTTACACTGATTTATTTACCTTAACCTTTAGTAGCATATATTTATAATACTAACAATTTCTTTACTAGGTTTTTTATTAAAATTATTAAATTTCTGTCATTTTCGTAAAATGTTTGAATGAAATTTTTTTAAAAAAAGAATACATTAAATTAAAATTTCATTAAATTATTAAATTAAATTGTTGAAATTTCATTAAATTATTAAATTAAATTGTTAAAATTTCATTATCTGAATCTAATAAGGGAGTTTCTTTTTGAAATTCAATTACGCATAAAAATTTCAACTGCTTCTGAGCCACAAAAATGTGTAACACGCAAAGCCTTGATTGATAAGTTGTAAGAATAAAAAATCACTCGAATGACCTCAGTTTGAAATCAAATAACGAGGACAACGGCATTGACCGTTCACGTATGAGATCCCGTTACCCTCCGGAATATAGGCTTACTTGCTAGGAATTCACTCATAGTGAGGCGCCATGTTAGGGGTGTAAACCCGTTTTGTAAATTTGGAGCAAACGCTGCATGGGCTACAAAAGAGTTGGCGATTTTTCTTTCTTTCTCGCGTGCAATTCTTAATCAATCAAATCAAATTTTGTTGCAGGAAAACTATTAGAAAACAATGTTATGGCTTATTTTAAATTGTGTTTAATCCATATTTTGTATGGATAATTTCATATTAAATTATAAATTCTTTAGGCAAGATACACCAGGCATGTTCCCTTGCGTTTCGACTGTTAAATGGGCCATAAAACGCCAATTTTATACTTTTCTTTATTAAAAGTATGTTAAAAGAAAAAAAAATATGCTGAAATATTAAATATAGCAAAATAATTTCCATTTTAAAATATGTTAATGTGATTAAGAATATGGTTAAATGTATTTTTTTTATCTCTGTTTCTCACTCTTCATTATAAAAGGGGCATAATTTTTTTTCTGTGCTTGGTGCCTCAACTGATCTTAATTGTAAAGAATTATATGTACAGAATTCAAAACTTTCACATAGTATGTCTGATTTTAATAACTTCACTTGATTAGTTCAATAAGAAAAAGTCCATTCTAATTACAGTAGGAGCACTTGCATTATGCTAAATTTACAAGATTTCACTTTATTCTACGAAAACAAGGAAATTTTTCTCCGAGTCATGCAATGCAATCCTATACGTCGGTAATATTCAACCGACTGATGCCCTATTCGAGATTTATTTACCGTATAATCTGGTGTATAACGCGCATCTATACTTTCACGCTGCAATATTTTTAGGTATATTCGCCGTATAATACGCAATCCCTTTTTTACGAAAACCTTAAATATACGTGCGCAATGCTCTTATGCTTTGAAGTCCTTTACTCGAGGTATTATTCCAAGCTTTACAAAGAAAAGTATACTTCTTGAACTACAACCCTTTAAAAGTTCATAAGGAATCTCATTTATTTTAAAGAAACAGAATTTCGATATATATTTTTTTCTATGCTCATCTTTTTTATTTTTAAAGCTCTCATTTTTATACCTGGCGTATAATGCGCACCCGTAAATTTCGGTCTTATTTTTTGTTAAAAGTGCGTATTATACGCCGGATTTGACGGTAATTAATTTTTTTGCGGGGAGTGCAGCAGTTTTATTCTACGTGTCATAACTTGTGAAATTAATTAATAATCAATTCTAAGGATAATTTAACAGACAGATAAGATTCGAAAATTATTTTTTTCGCGTTAAATATGGCATTTCACTATCAATTATTGATTTCTCCTCAGAATATTGGTGAAAAAAACCCATTCTAAAGTTATTTAAAGACATGTTGATTTTTACATGTAACTAACTAATATTTTATTTTTTAAGCTAAAAGAAAAGTTATAACTATAAAATTGAGTAATTTATTAATTTCTTAAAAGGAGACCTTGAGAATTCTGTATGTCTACATTTTGAAGGTTTGAAGAATTTTATTATAAATATATATATATATATATATATATATATATATATATATATATATGTACAAAATGGACATAATTAAAAAAATATTTTATCAATCCCAAAGTACTGCAAAAGTAGTAGGAAAATTTTATATACGCAAGAAAATATAATACATTTTCAAACAATGAATTTTTGTGACACAAAAATTATTCTTTTCTTTCCTCATGAATATGTACTTTAAAAAGTAGTTGCATTTTTTTAAATAATTAAATAATTTAAAAAGTTAATGAAATTCCTTTCTTTTCTCTCTGTACCATGTATATTTCTCAAATAATTCTACAATCTCTTCGGCATAAAGTAAACTCAAAACCATGGTTTGACTCTAACCCCCCAAAATTCGACCTTGAAAGCCATCCATAAAAAATCGATGCAACTAGAGGTTCAGCGACTCAGGGAAACCAAATGTTGTTAACCTTCCAAGCCTACCTGCCCAAGTATCTTTATTCTGCGAGGCGCAGGTTAAGGGGTTTGGGACCCCTTTCAGAGTGCCCCACGTTGAAAAAGAGTTGGGGGCGAATTCTTAGGCAACCTGTTGGGGCCATTCTTGGGATAAAGGAACCCTTGCCTCGTGCCCCTTACATTCGCTATTCGGAGTTATTGAAGATAAAAAAATCAGTCATAAAAAAATGAAAAAATATGCACATAGAACAAAGAAAACGAAAGGCAAGAGCAGTTGAGTTCTAATGGTGGTTTAAAATGACCAAAATCTTGCGAAAGTTTGAAGTTTTCTTTATTTTTATAATGTGATTCATTATTAATACATCAAGTTTCAAATATTTATGTTTTACATTCAGTTTTATTAATAAACTTATTTGCAATACAATGCAGGCAGTTCCAAAGCGTATGATGTTGCACTCATATGAATATTATATATATGTATAAATATCCTTTCTGTAAATTTTTAGTTAATCTTAATTGAATGCAATATATTAATATCAACAATAGGAATGTTCTGAAATCTTTCTATCAGTGCCGGTTTAAGCTCATTTTGGGCCCCTTTTGCACTGGCGGTTTGAAATTTATTACTAGAAAACCTGGTTAAGTCTATCTTGTCCGGGCCCTTTCTTATTCTTCCGGGCCCCCAGGGGTGCCCCAAGCACCCAATGGATAAACCGGCATTGCTTTCGATGAATAATCTATTGTTTCTTTTCTTTCTCTGCTACTAATTATTCTTAATGATAAAAAAAATTATAATTTGTGAAGTTGATCGTTAAAACTCACATTCTGGAATGCACTCATATTAAATATATGTGAGTTAAAAACTTGATCTGAAACATATTTTTTTCGCTTATTTTATGATACATGTATAGATTGTGTATTTCAGAAATTATTATTTCGTTTGCTTAATTTTCAGTGAGGGAGGTTCAGATCGGTAATCACCTAAAAATAACAAACCTTGATCTTTATAATTAATTCATCTTCTGTCTCCGTTATAAGTATAGATTTTTTTTCATGTAAAATGAAAGAGTCTGATTTTTTTCTGATCTTCTCGTAGTACTTTCTAATAATAATAATTCTAGGTAAACTTTTTGAAATATTGTCGGCTCTTTGATAAAATGCCTTTTTTAGAAATTTTAATAAATGGTTTTAGTTTTAATATGTTTTTTTTTTTTGTGTGACGAGAAACATTTTGAGAACACTTAGATTTTCTCTTTGAGGGGAAAAAATGTTTTTTTTAAGGTATTTATATTGCAGTATTATTACTCTTTTGTACAATACGATTATTAAAAATTACATTGTTAAACCGTGTTAGAGAGGTATTTCACGACTTATTTGTGTTTAAAGCTATCATATGGTTGTGCTTTTGATAAATGTATAAAGTCGCAGTAATATTTCACATAGATTATATATTACTTATCGTAGCTAAGTTATAGAATTAAGATAGAATATTTCAAAACAAGAATGTATAATTAAGCCAGTTTTTAAATGCCAATTTTATAGGATCCTTCCGGGAGAAGAAAAGTATTCTTTTGGATAAAAATTGTTTTAATTTTTAAAAAGAAATAGCCTGCGCTTCAGTCTCTCTCTCTCTCTCTCTCTCTCTCTCTATATATATATATATATATATATATATATATATATATATATATATAATGTAAATAAAATGTATGAAATGCACAAGACGATAAAATCAATTTTGAGTTACTTTTTGAAATTTTTTTATTAAAAGTTTGATGTTTGTAAAAATAGCTGTAGTCTTATTAATATTCATTTAGAAGCTCTGCCCAGCAAAAGTAATTCGATTTGTGTGTTGCCATTGTTTTACTGTTTATTCAACTTATATCTATCAAATTTAGTAGTTTAACAAAATTCATTAAAAATATGAGATTTAAGATAAAATAAGAATGTTTGACTCAAAATCTCAATACATAAAATCAAATCAAAATAAGATCGCACAAATTTAATTCAATTACTTTCAATATTCAACATAAAATAATGATTTTATTTATCTATCTTACATATCGAAATAAGTTTGACATTTTTAAGAAATTTTAACAATAGCTTAATAGTATCATTATACATATTCAAATGTAAAATATAAAAAACAAGGGTGTGTCCTTAAAGCTACTACATTCATCCGCATATTTTATTTCATGGAGTTAAATTTTCAAATAAATGATGCAAATGAACTTTTTTAAAAATAGATTTATATTTATACCTTAATAATTATTCTTACAATGAGAATAATAATATCTTATTCGAATCACAAACACTTTCAATTTGATATGTATGAATAAATTTATTCATAATTATATGTGGCTTTGTTAATAAAGTCACATTTAAATTAATTTACTTAAAATTGCAAAGACAAATGAATCACCTTCTTTTCAGATTAATCTTGATTTCATTTCTTTTCTATTTTATATTATTACTTTTAATTGAATTACTGAATTGGATGGCAGAGAGAAAAAGTCTTGGGCATTTATTTTTTACTTGTAAGGAAATTAACTCTTGCAATAATAACAGTAATAATAAATATTTGTTGATATTTTTGATATTAAGTCTATGTTAACGTGTGTATACAAATATTTCTTAAAAAAAAAAATACTAATGTTCAAGAGTTTTAACGACTGATGGTAAAACAAATAATATTCTGTTTCGGAATTTTAAAATTTAAATAATTAGACAATTTTTTTCTATCAAAAGCATTTTTTTTCGTATTTTAGGTCAGAATATTTTAATCAATATTTGCTTTTGAAAAATAAATATGAAATATTATTTTCTTAAATATAAATATATTCGCCAACTAGAGAGAGAATATTGCAGGTCATTAATGTTCTCTAATTAATTCGTTAAATGAAGGTAACGCAATATCTGCAGTATTAAAACTTTGATGCATAATTAACTGTTATTAACCAATGTACAAAAGAATTTGGGGATGATTTCAACATCAATATATTTTTTTTTGTTTAGACGCCAGACAGAGACTTCGAAAATATTTGAAATTTAAATCATCATTTATTAGTAATCATTTATTATATTAAATTATTCGATGTAAGACTAAATGTTTTTCTAATGATGATAAGATAAATTTATCAAACATTAATAATTTCAATTTATTTACACCTAATACAATTGTTTTCGTTTTTTCGAATAAAAAAATACTTTTAAGGAATTTAAAAAATATTTTCAGTTATTATTAACATTCATTTTATGAAATAGAACAATTTTAGCACTGTATGTACAAATTATTATTTGTTTAACTATTTTATACCAGAAAAGATAAAAAATGAAATAATTAAAAGATAATTTTACAAAATTCAGACTTATAAACTTAAAAGCAGTTTTGCAAACATAAGCAAATAACCCAAGAATGGTAATATTTCTTAAATTATTTTCTATGCAATTTATTTCTCTTTTTGCAACAGCATCATTAACTTAACTGCTATTCGGAAAGGGATTAAAGTAATTTTGAGCATTTCTTCTCCCCTGATGATAGTTATCTCATAATTTTTTTCTCTCTTTTTTTCTGTAATCTGAAATCCTAATTTAATAAATACCCGGAACTTTCAGTTATTGATGGATCGACGCTGTCCAACACGAGGTGAACGACCCTCCATGCTGATGACTATTCCACTGAAACCACAGAGATTTAAAAAAGGGATTCTGTACAAGTCATGTAAAACATTACACAGTGTATACCACTAGTATGAGCCCCCCTCTATTTTTTGGCTTTCACCATCATCTACTCAAAGTCTAACTCGCTTTTTGAGAGGCCACACGTTATCTCGACTATTTCCTCTTTATACTGTCCCCTCCGCCTTCCTCTCTTACAGACGGTGTGGTGGCGTGAGATGTGTATTGAATTTTTGGAACATTTTTCTTCATCATGGAACAGTACCGAGGGAGAAAGTAAGTATAAGCGCGCGCGCGTGTGTATGTCTGTACTACATGCGTGATTTATGGCAAACTGAAATGCTGAGGGGTGGAAAAAAGAGGGAGTTTTATACTATTCGTTAGGCGGATAAGCTAGGAGTGGAGAAGTATTGTTGCATTTAACATTTAAAAACCATCGTGCAAAGAGTATCAGAGCGGAGATCTATGGGAATCAGTCGGACCTTTGTTTAATTATAGAGTTTGAAGTAGGAATAAATTTCACATGTCTGAAAGCTAACATATAATAAATTTCTGTCCTCCCCTTTTTTGCTTAGAAAATGGATGTTTAAAAATAGCTAAGAGGTGAATTTGGGACAGCAAAATGTAGCTAAATCATCGTAAAATAAATTATATAAATAATAAACAAATGTTAATGTAATGATTTTATTTTTTGCTTTATTTCTTCTGTCGCCATTATCTTTTATTTAAAAGATTCTGAAGAAAATATCTATTATATAAAAGTTTCTGAAATTATTCTGTTTTAAATCTGTGTTTGAAGAAGACTGGAGATTTTGCTAATTTGGTGGTTGAATTAGCTGTTAAAGCTCAAGCTTACGATTATTTTTTCTATCAAAAAATTTGTCCTTATTCTTTATTTAATAACTTAGCAAATCATATTTAATGTTTCACAAATAAATAATTTATATTAAAAAAGCTCCTTGATTAAAAAGTATGTTACATCTTAATATTCATACAGGTAAATTAAAATACCATACAATGAAAGTGAAAATTTAACCTTTGTTGTTGCTTATGCCACCTGATTGACGGTGTCAGTTCGAGGCCTACGAAATTCATCGCGGCAAATGGCTAGTTGTACGTCTGTCGTTAGTCGTAGCTTAATTTAATTAAAGCACTAAAAAATAACTTATAATTTTTTAAAAAAGATAACACAAGTTCTATAATTGCATGACTAGTTACGTACATGTAATATTACAATACAGATCGATCCCTTTTATAATTTATAACATTAGACACCTTTTAAGTAACCAATAGCCAATTAGTAACGCATTCTGAACTTTGAAACCAAGAGAGACGCTTACAAACTTAAATCTTAGAATTCCGACGCTCACAGTCATGTCGAAGACACTCGCACGGTAGGAGAAGCCTTCCCGGAGTTTGTGAAAAGTTCCTGCTTAATGGAAGAAGATGGACAGAGATTTTTCATGATTTATTAGTATTTCTCAAGCTCGAGTTGTTGGTAAGATCCCCCTCCCTTCCCTTCATCAATGACTCCCGTCCTTTTTCTGCGTTAGCCATTAGTTGGAAGAGTAAGTGTAAGATCTGGGGGGAGGGGGGTTATTATAGCGAGGAGGGAATTTACAGTGCAAAACTCAGTGAACTGGCTATTTTCTGTGTAATAGCGATGTGCTATCTTTTGCGCTCATGGAAAAAGTCACAATAAATGGTCTATTCCCTCCCTGAGTATAAGGGATTAGTTGATAAGTTTTCTCTCTTTATGTTCCGAGGAGGAAACATTCCCTACACAAATCCCTGGCTTACACACTAACTAGAAAAATAGAAGCAAAATTAAAACTTTAAGCTACAGTACATTAAGAAGAATTAAACCTATCGTTATCTTCTGGTTGGTAGATGATCTCTTCCGGGGGATGGGATGGATTTATTCACACCAAATAAACACTTTTGCAATACATATTTCTTTGATCAACTATGATAAAGCATTCTAAAAAATGTAACATTTTTCTACAGTAACGAAACCTTGTCTGCAGTGGTTTAAGTATTCTTTCGGTATATGTGTGTGTGTGTGTAATTTTCAACAGAAGAGCTGTCACACAACTTTTTTTTAAAGAAATCTATTTATCTATGTTATTTGTGTTATTTTTTAAATATGTCCAATGAAAGATATTTGACATTTAATGGCGTTTACATCTTTGAACTGTGGGAGCCAAACTGCGATATTCTTAATTGTAAGCTCCATAGGACGAAAAACTCAGTATCAGACTTATGTCAAAAAGTAACTTCATTAATTTTTTGGCTCAGAATTAATTAGTAAAATAACATGATGAAATATTAATTGATAAAGCTGTAAATTTTTTAAATGTATACAGAACACTTATGGTAAGATGATAATTTAAGAGTTTTGGTGCAAGATTTGAAAGAAAGCTCTAAAATATTTGGAAAAAAAAGGTGTCTGTTTATTCACGAGTGACAATTAATAATTTAAATAAACTAGAGACACGCTTCAATGAAAAGATTGTTTTTTACTATAACATGCGTAGACACAATGTAATTTTCTCAATGACTGCATCAATCTTTTACAACAATCAATGACTTTTTACGAAAAAATAAAGAAAAAAAAGCATTATTATAGTAAAAAATACCTATTCTACAAAGCATAGGTTAGTGCTCTTTTTTTATATATACGGAAATGTCTTAAATGAAGAAATTGAGTGAAATGTCCGCATTGAATCAGAAAATAAATCTCGTTGCACGACTGAAGGAAGAAAAATAACTTGCTGCAAGAATACGAAAAGAATTGCTTCTCCTTTGCGTGTGGATATAATCCCCCCGTCTCAAACCTTTTCCCCTTTCCTAAACTTCCTGCGTCTTCTATTCATTTATTTATTTCCTTTTATTGACAATGAAAAGCAGATGTTATTTCCTTTAGATGATGTTGCAGCGTTTTGTTTACTACCGCTAGTACAGGTGATTTGAGAAGAGAAAGATTCCCCCTCTCCTGGAAGAATCGAGGGAAATCTGTGCATTTAATGATGAATTTCTTCAAATCTCCTTCTTTCATTCTTTTTTTTTTTTTTTTAGAGTTTTCATATGTGAACTCTGTTGTCTATAGCTCATGTTTATTTATGTGTATTCGAGCGTTGAATCGCAAGTCACATATGATGCTTGAGAGTTTTATAATTATTTTTGTTTTATTTTCATTACATCGGAATTATATAGATTTTACGATGTATATTGTTCTTTTTGTAATAAAAATAATAAATATATCTTTTAAATGGTATAGATTTGAACTTGAATTTCGTGGACCTCGTTCTGGCACTGCCGATCAGGTGGCATGAGCAACAACAGATCTGAACTGATAATATCATTAATTATATTTCTTCCAGAAATTTAATTTGGAGATTTTAGAATTTTACGCACACTACTCGTTATAACATAATTTAATAAATTATAAAAATTTTCAAAAATATCGAATAGTTTCAAACAAAAAACAATTTAAAAATAATTACTCTGTTGCGCAAACTTTTGTGCAGATTTTTCTTTATCCGGCCAAAAAAATTTTAAATATCAGTTAAGGGGTTAATAACGTTTTTTTTTCAATGTATTTGATGGAAATTAGTTCTATGAATTAATGTTTACACCACACTTTCCCTTTTTCTTCCCTTTTAAGCACTCGTGTAACAATTATATCATTTACTTCCTCAGTTCGGTACACAACATCAAATCAAAAAGAAAAACAAATTGTTTAATTTTGAGAGTTTTCTGTATGAATTTTTAGGAGAAATCATTCTAGGTACACTGTCTGTCACACAATACAATATCGTTAAAACAAGTGTATTTTTATTTTCCAAGTCTAAAATATTCTTCACGCATATTTATTAACTTATTTTTTAAATTAAATTATTATAACAAAAGTTTAACTGGTCTTAAGAAAAACACTGTGTGTATTTTTAATAGGATTCAGACTATTGAAAATACTAGTTTTTTTAATAGAAAGCAACTATGAAAAGTTATTACGATTGGAGTATGCCATACCCATGCCCGCACTTGAAGCCCGTATAAAATACTGAACAAGTATTATTAGCATAGAGGCCATATATAGGATATATGCACAAAAGATGCGTGTAAGAGTAAAAATAAGTCGGTTGACATCAATGCATCAAAAATTGATAAAAGTTTTTATGTTAATATATTGGTTGTAATATTTCAGTTCTTTCTATGTGTGTGGTGTGTTGGACAAGGTCAAATAAAATTTAACATCTATTTTTAAATTTTGTCTTAAAATAATAATTCGCAACGTATTGGACTTGCCGATTATAAGTCACAAATAATTAAGCTACGACATTAAAATATCCTTTATATGTAATGAAAATAACATTACACACATACACAAAGATACAAACATGCACTCAATAAAAATATTACAGCAATTATTAGGGAAAGAGAAGTGAAATTAAAGTAATTTTTAAAAAAATTTGTCCAAAATACCAGACTAAACAAAATGTTTGGATTAAACGGCAGTATTTAAAAATAAAAATAAAATTCTTCGAAGAAACATTTGTTCTGAATCTTATTTTTTAAAACGCATCATTTCTAAGACTAACAAAAAATTTCACCTGTTTAAGTTTTTAGAAAATAATACTTAGGCATCATAAGTAAGTTCTTTTCCTTTTTGTATAATTAGAAACGCCTGCCCGTGACAAACATTGCTTATTGAGTTTACTTTTTATTACATTTGTTGACTTTGTTTACTATAAAAAGAAATCACGGCAAAAAAAAAAAACTTCATAAAAGTATGCTACATTTGTCAATCACTGTTTTCACTGTGGTTTTTATAATTTGAGATGTAATTCTTTACTTTTAAATTAAAATATTTACATTTAAATTGATTTCTTGAATAAACACCGCCATCGTGCATACTCGTGTTCTTGGGATCTTAAATATAAACATATCTATTTAGGTACAAAAGAGCACATAAAAAATCAATGCAGTGACCTTTTTTTGACACATTGTAGGCGATAAAAGTTTGTTCTTTTTAAAAATCAATTGTAATATAATTTTGAAATTATATGGTTGATTTCCTATTAATTTATCCTTGGAACAAAAAACATCACATTATTATTTATTAACCCGGAGACTTCAATAATGATTAAAAAACAAAATTTAGGTTAAATAATTAATAGTGTTCAAGAAGCTACCGTTTTAACATTATTATTAAGTTCTTATGAGTAAATTAACAATGTTTGTAAAATTCACGAAATTTTGTTTTTGTATGCATAAAACCCCATTCATATTTTTTCTGGAAGAAAATTTTGAGGCTTAATAAAGTTCTTTTATCATTATAAACAAGGAATAATTTTCTGCTTTTCCAACATAAAACCTAATCTTAAGTTTTGTTTATTATACTATTTAGGGTCTTTGCGACATTAAGAAAAACATATTTGAATATTTTCTTGGTGTTTAATTATTTCATATACTTATTAAGCTTATACTTGATAAGCATATTTCATATACTTATCAAAAATTACAGCATAAAGTCATAAAATATTTACGTAAAAAAAAATTTAATTTTGTTACCAAAGTAATTGTGAAATGCCATTTTGGCGATATTATTGTAAACAATTTAAAAACGCTGCTACAAAAATTCATTTATGATTTTGTTTCGGTGTTACTCTCAGTCGCCTTTATACTTTTTTAATTGTTGTATTAAATATATTCTTGGAACATTGTTTTCATTTAATTCGTCGTCTCATATAGAATCTGTTGTATGGTAATGTATGATCCACAAATCTCTGCTCCAAAGAATTTTCCTTAATTCCCTGAGACACATGCTCTGAAACTTTTTTCTTCCATTGATTCTTTTGTCAATATGATAAATGCCATGAGTCTCTTTTCAAAGGGACTATGACAGTGTCTCCCTCAAGATAGATTATCAAATGAATTCCCCTCCAAAGGCAAACCGTTTTGTTTTTATATATGTATAATAAATATGCATACAGAGAATACTCAATATTCTCCTTTTATTTATTATAAAATTTTTAAATGTATACGTTAATTTCTAAAAAATTAATAGCTCCGAAGAATCCCCCTTAATTTCTAAGAAAATATGCAAGTATAAAGAATTTAGCTGCATGCATTGAAAAACATAATTAAAGCTTCAGTTCTCTATTTTTAATGACAAATATAATTCCTGGAATTGCAATACATTGTAAACATCTTTAAGAAGGAAAATGTTAGATCAAGTTATTTGCTAATGGAAATAAAAATTGATTTGTTTTAAATAAAGTTAATTGTTTTCTCTCTATTATTCTCATGGATTCACAGAAAGCTTTTTACAGATTACTAATGCCCATGAACCCTTGAAAGGAAGTTATTGCTCTAAAATAATATAAACCTTTTTAATCAACCTAAATTAAAAATTTCTTCTGTATTTATTAAAATCAGTGGCTTAGATAAAAAAAATAATACTTGTATCGTGTTCGCAACACATTTGGTTAATGCACTTTTCCTCGATTTCCTCAATGCTATATGAGTGTGAATATTCTTTTATGCGTATGATACATATTATTATACTTTTCATCTAGTACTGAAATTTAGTGTGCGTATTTTTCGTTATCTCACAAAAGGACCAAGGGCTAATTAAAAGACATGCACTATGTACTAGCGATGAAACTTTTTTTTTTAAAGTTAAAAAATAAAATGCATCAGACTGCATATTTGATGGTGAATATTTTGAAGTATTCTAATACGGTATTTCTAGTATTTCTGTTATTGAAGTTATAAAAGTCAAAGGTGTCTTTTTAAGTTATTCTGGTTAAGAAATAAAGTCAAAATGCTCAAATTTCCTAATCCCTAAAAACAAATCTCTAAAAAAGAGCTGTAATTTAATTTTTATATTTTACAGAATTATTAAAAACAGCATGTTTTTAGATTTTAACAAATAAAAAAGTGATCAATTCGTGGTTTTTCCTACATTGCATGAAGTAACTAAAATTCACAAGTTACAAATACAATTAAGTTACAAATAAAAAAAATTATGAATAATTACATTTTTATTAAAAGTACATTAAATAATTAGCAATCAGTAGTACTATTTACAAGAATAAAAATTCTATTATGCATATGTTTTCTTAAAAAATATTTGAATTGTGATTTGTCCGAATATGATCAAAATGATCTCCAATAGAAGTGTGGATTCGTTTTATACGAACTCAGCTGTGAATAGTTAGAGATTCTGAGAAAATGTATGTGAGAAAATTATAGCACTAGATCTGAAAATAATATTAATCTTTCAAAGATTAAATAATTTACTAAGAGCAATCTTTTCAGAGAGATAGAGACAGGTTTTAAAATTGTACAAGTTAATCAAAAACTGCTGATTTTTAAGTTGTACCGTTTGAAATCAAATGAAATAGAATGTAGCAAATTTCATGGCAAACTTTGCACACATATATTGTAAATGTTCCTTAATATTTTTCATTCATCTATAATTTTATACCGTTATTTTCGAAATTAATTTCTTAGATTATATGTGTAATTTTAAAAACGTGACAGCCAAAAAAAAAATGCTACTTATAGAGAAATAGATGTAAGTTTAAATATATTCTATTTATACTGATTCTCAATAACTTTAAAAATATTCTAATTTTTTAATCATTTATGGGAAACATTTGAAGTGACTGTACCTTTTTATTTATTTTTTAATTTCGGAATTATGCATTTATATCAATTTTTTCTCTAAAATAATTATCCTGCTGTTTTCAATATTCTCATTCTCATATTTAAACAGGAGAAATATGACATAAAATTAATTCAAAAAATTATAAATTTCAGATTGAATACAGATATTTTATAGATATTTTTTTTGTGTCAAAATTTACTTTGCCGAGCTTATTATTTTTAAAATCGAAAATATTTCCATTGTTTAATCTTAAAATTTTTGTGCAGCAGGCTTTTACATTGATATTTCTTTGAATTATTATTACATTTTTTAAGAAACTATGTTAAATATCTACATTATATGTATAAAAATTAAATAATTTGAGAATTAATTTTATAGAAACTTTTTATAAAACAAGGATGTTTGAATTCCATGCATATATAATGAATGCAATTTTATTAAAATATTATTCTTATTGTGTTTATCTCTGCGTAAATTCTCACTTGTAATCTTCAAGTTAAATAAAAATATTCAATAATTTCGTTAAATACGAGGAATAGTGTAAAAATTGTTTCACACATTTATCTAAGTCATTTCTTAAATGAAATAAATAGTATGGCATAAGAGCTTACATAGTATTTCTACAATATTAACTTAAGCTATTTCTTTCATTGTTTTTAGTGTTAAAAATGACAAATGTTCGAGTAATTTAAATAATTCAAATCATTGAAAGGAGTCCTTAAATATTATTTATAAATCACATGAATATATTAAAGCATCACGTTATGCCTATCTCACACAAAAAAATGTATTTCAGCTGTTTGTTTATTCAGATATTTATATGAAATTTTAAATGATTCCATATATGAGATTATTTTTTAATATATAATTTTACTGCATTTATAATATTGTAATTGATAAGTTAAAAATTGGGCGTATACTAGCTGAAAATATGTATAGTAGCCATTTTGAAAATTTTAGTTGGTTTTAAATGTTTAATTTGCAACTTTGCACGACACAAAATTCATAATTCGGTTTATTTGATGTGTTTTTAAATAAATTCGTCAACAAATATTAACGTTTTCCACATTTATTACATTATTCAAAACACACTTTTATGTGAGAATTTATTTTTTTATCTCTATTAAACACACACAATTGAATGGATATTTATATCTCCACGCTAAATCCCCGAAGAAATGCACTCGTTATTTGATTCATTTAACATTAAAAGTTCATTGCAAAAAGATGATACAGATCCGGGAACAATCGGGGTGCACTAAATCTTAGAGAGGTTACTTCAGACAGTCGTCAAAATGGAAGAATTCGAAGGGAAACGAAACGACAATGAGGTTATTGATTTACGATTCTAAAAAGGAGAAGGGGAAAAATTTATATAAAAAAAATTCAAGTATGTATGAAGTACCGAAACCCCTCGCTTTTTTTCAAGATCCCCTCGGATTCCACTTTCACTTCTGTTGCCATTCTGCGGGGGGTTATAGTCGCTGAAAAGCTCGCAAAAAATGAACCCGACCCCCTTGCAGCTATCGGCATAAAAAAAAAGGAGAGAAAAAACTTGGTGAATTAAAAAGAAAAGGAGAAAAAAAAAAGAATATTTTTTTGAATCAGGTACGCCCTTCTGCCAACCCTAAAGTTCGGTGAACTCAACAAGGTCATTCTTTACGAACACTGTAAACAATGAATCGGAATAAACAACGTTGTGCATCCACCCTAAAAAATACCCCGCTCTAGGGGGTTTTCTGGTTTTTTGAAGTTACGTAGCCTTGAAAGTGCATGAAGTCTTTCATAATCTATACTTGAGGGGTTACTTCCCAGGATACTTAGAGGATCATACCTCGTTCCCCACATTCAGATTGCATCTTCGTGATCGGATGCTAGTCTGAAATTATGCTTGAGAGAAAACAGCCAACATTCTCGAGAAAATCGCCAAGCAACTATTTTTGAAAAATTGTGATGCGTTATTTCTCCTAATTTAGAATTTTTTGTTTTAATTTAAAATTAATCATCAGTATAGGAAAAATTGCATTTTTGTTAAAAAAGAAATGTCGAATTTTTTTTTCTTTCGCCTTATAACTATATTTCTAGTGAATTTTCCCGTTTCAGAAAATTTATTTTTGTAGAATTCTTATAATTTTTCTTCATCCTTTGATTTGTTTTAATTTCGTCCATTTTCAAGTCAATTCCATTTGTGACCATCATTAAAATTATAGGATTTACATAATATATATGTGAAACTTATGAAACTTATGGAAAATTAACTTTTTATTTTTATGTCATAAAATGAATAAGAGAAATGAATCTTTTCTATAAATTATACATAAATCATCCCTTCCATTAAAAAATTTTAAACTATAAATGTATGTATAAAAAATACTTAAAGAGTTTAGTTTAATTTTGCTTTTTTGGAATAGTTAAATGCGACGAGGAGAAAAAAATGAACGAATGAAGAATATATTTAATTTAAATTTAGCTATAAAAAGATGAGGAACGTCTTTTCATTTAGTAAAAAATAAGTTTTTATAAAGATGCTTTTCGAACAAATTTTGGTTAAATTAAACTGATATAACAGGATCGCAATGAATCATTAAATTTAGCAGACAGCTTGAGTGTTTATTTTCTCTCTTTATATATTCATTATATTTATAACTCGTTTGAAAATAATATATTAATGCGTTAAATGGAAAGGCATTCTTTATCAGATTATGATCTTAAAATAGCTAACTGTTAAACTGAGAACAAAAATAATTTAACTTAAAACTTAAAAATTGTACTCGTAAAGCTTTATAAAATCAACCGATAGAATTCAGTTTAATATTAAAGAAAACATTTTAATCGATAAGAACATTCACTATAGAATTCACAAATGCATAACATTGGCTGGAATAAAATAAATTAATTCCGTTTTAAAGATTTATGTGATTCTCTAAAAAAGATATTATTTTTATTTTAAAATCATGCAACACATCGGAAACTGACTGTACCCCCAAAAAAAAAAAATTTTTTGTAAAATTAAAGATAAAGATATTTTTGCGTTTGTAAAGGTAATTTTTGGTTTTTGAAAGAGAAAAAAGTGATAAAAAACTATATATACAAATGTTAATTATCTGATGTAAAAATTTTTAAAATATGGATGACTCTTTTACAAATTTTTTAAAAAAATTAACCGAATCTCTCGTGAAAGGGGAGAAACTTGGGATTCTCCCATATTTCAAGATGATTTTTTTAAAAAAAACGCGATCACGAAGGTATTCTAGCAAGCTTCGATTCTAATATTTTTTAAGTCGTAAACAACCATTTGGTATAGGCAGATCTTAGGCAACACCTGTTGACCTTTGTTGCATCTTTTTTTACCCCTCTTGGGGGTAGTTTTTTCTCAAGAAGGGACACAGGAAGCTCTTTTTAAAGAACCTCCTTCTTTTCACTTTCACAGTTTTACTTTCCGGTAAAACTGCAAGCTGTTCAGCAAATTTTCCCGGAAAACCTTTTTTTATTTCTTTTCTCTTTTTGTCGAATAAATAGTTATTTTTATAGTTTTCAAAATATGAGTTGTGAAAGAAAAAAATGCTGAGTGTTCGAAATGTAAAATAATGAATGATAAAGAATCCTTGGAAATGATGTAGTATACAAATAAAGGGATTATAATTCTTCAAAAAGACGCGTACTCATACAGAAAATACTCTCTTATTTCATTTTTTTTACTTAAAATTTTTCTTCATCCTCTCTCCCCTCTATTCATAAGAAATGAAACAATGTTGAGTAAATTCCATTACGAAAGTAAGAGAAGATGAAAATTTGTAGTACTATTTTTGAATTCAAATGAAGTAAATGCCTAATTCAATTCTAATCCCTTTTATTAAAATATGTATAAAAATTATTCTTTAACTTATTAATTTATGATTGATTGTTATTTCATTTATAAATGGTTCAATTAATTTTTATGCAAACTAACACAAACACATTAAGGTATATTTCCATCAGAGGAAACCTGAGGTTATGAAAATAGCAGAAGTCTGCAGTGATTATTTCAAAAAAATCTAGATAGATTTGAATATTAATGCTATTCTTCATGTTTTTGTGAACATATTTATTCAATCTTCATATCATCGAATTATTTATAACCATTTCATGTTGAGGAATTTTGAAAGAGGCATACATTCAAGAGGTTCTCTCTCACGAAACAAAAAACTTTACACTAGATTTCCTTCATAAATGTGCTATTTTTAGTTTTGACGTTGCTTAATAGACTTGGCCCCCTTCAGAAAAGTTTTTTCTGCACTTCTCGGTATTCTTCTCTTCTAATTATTTTAAGAAAAGTATCTTTTTGTGTTCTTATGAAATTGAAAACAATTTAAATTATTTGCTATAATCAATGCAATAGGTACATATTATTTTAAAAAATTCTATTAGTAAATAGTGTCCAATAACTTTGAAAATTCTAAATTACAAGTTTCTTCTCGATATTCGTTTTCTACAAAGCAATACAAAACAATCAGCAGAACTTTTGCTATTGTTTAGATGTGATTTCTGAAACTATATTCTTCCGAAACGAAACAAAGGATTCGTTCAAACATTTTTGCATTTTTTCGAATTTTTTAACGGAAATTACTTCCGCATTGCATTCTTTTTATTTTTCTCCTCTCTTTTCGGCAAAATTAGAGGAAATTTCCCATTACAGCTAAAGAAGTATGAGCAGGAAAAACAGCGAAGTCGTCAGAAAACAACCTACTACAACTATATATAGGACACGCGCCCGCACCTTACCTACGAAAAGCTTTAAAAGCTTTTGAAAGTCATTTAAATGCCCTACCAAGAGATACATTATTTTTAGATTTGCAGGCACAGGGTAAGAGAGGGAAAAAGCAAACAATTTTCACATTTAGAAGCAAAAACTACATATTATAGAAATAAAAATTCGAAATGTGCCACTTTTTTCTCTCAATTTTTTTTCAAGCTTCAAAAAAATTGCATGCTTTTAAAATTTTTGGAAATGCCATTTAAAATATAAAATAAATTTAATGAATCGTGAATTAAATTTGTGCGAAAACTTACAATATTCTTTAAATATTTGATTTCAGTACACTCTAAGCGCTAATAATTGTATTCTCGTTGAACGTGTAAATTTGAAATATGTACTATAAAAAAGAAATTCCAATTCATCAAAAACTTTGCTTATGAATCGTAAATTTCTTTTATTATTCATTGAGTTTCATTTAAGGCTGTCTTTGGAAAATGTACAAGACCTGAACTAAACACGGAGAACATTTTCAGAAAAAAAAGTGGCTCAATTTTCATAAAAATTTTGAAAAATTATAATTCAAGCATCTGTTTATAAGATAACTTTTTAAAATTTAAAAATATGCTGTGAATACTTATTTTTTGATTTTAATACCTAAAGGGATAGCACATTTAACATTACGGTATAGAAGAAAAAATGCGAAACACATATTATACCAATGGATCAAAGTTAAAAATAAGAAGTATGATCAAATATGATACTCTCTAAAGGATAGCGAAGAAAGAATATAATATTAATGTTTCAATTCTTTTATATCTGAAAAAAATATTCTAAATTCGGGTATTATTCTTTAGCATTAACCGAAGAAAGCCTTCAGTTATATAATAGTGGTCACTTTATATATATAAACTGGATATTAGATTTATATTCATATCTACTTACATCTGGACATTTACATATACACAGTTATAAAAATCGAACGTGTTTTAAAATTTAAGTTTAATTTAATAATTGAAAACGAAATAACTAAATAACGCCTTTTACGTGATGTATAAATTCTGCTTCGATGTGTTTTCTTTACCTTCTTAGTCACAAATAAAGGTAACTTATAAATCATATGCATATCATTTACTTGCATATCCAGTGAATGGTTTCATATTTCTTTTTAAGAAATTGTCGATGGTTATCTAATTCAAATTATAACAATTCTAAAATTCCACAAAGTGTCAAGTTGTATGTGATGTATCTCAACATTTACAATGTGAGTGTTTCTTGAATTTATTTTAATTAAAACTATTTTATAGATTATAAATTATTTTATCTTGCTATATTTTTCCGATTTTATTATTTTTTAATGGATTATAAATATTAACTCTAAATACTTTTTCAACAATTTAAAATTTATCAATTTTTTTTAAAAGATGTAAATTAGTTTTCTTTATTTGTCATTTTTCGTGTTACGTTAAACTGAAAAATAATTAAAAACACTTAAAAACTTAACAAAATTTAATCAAAAGAAAAGAAGTGACTCCAAAACAACAAAAGAAACCCATAACGAAATGAAGCTTATGCTTTTATTATGTAAATATTAAAATACAAATTTAGAAAAATAAGTGATTAACACAATGTGCTACATTTTTGTTTTTTCAGAGATAAATTTTTGCCTATGTTTATTCAAACAGTTCCGAGAGCCAAAAAAAGATTAGCCTTTGCACTTATTATTTGCAGCGATTTCGTGAACAAAAGGCGTGCCAATTGTCACAGGCATCTTCATATATTCTTGAAACATTTATCTCGGTTATCAAGACAAATAATGCTAGGTCACTGACTGACACTAAATCAAGCTCACGCTTTCAGGGTTGCCTATTTCTTTACAATTTTTATATCATTTTTTTCAATTGTGTGTTATTTGTACGACATAAATAGATAACCTCGGAAGTGAGACATGAGGTCTATAATTCAAAAATCTAATTTCGCAGGAAAAATTCTCAAAAATAAACTAAAATTCAAATATGAATCCAATTAACTAACTTTAATAAAAAAATTTTTTTTGAGAAATCTTTTTTCTTATTTATTGTTTAAATTAAAATTGCCGAAAAAGTTGTTAATAAAAATAATTACTGTTAGGATTCAATGAAACTAAAGTTATAGTCAAAGATGAATGAAACAAAATAATTTGAATTATTCGAAAATTCGAATTACATTTATTTTTCTAAAACGAAGAGAGATAAATTTAATAAGTTAATTCCACAATCAAAGATGTCAGACACAAATTTTATTTTACTAAACAATATATTACAATATATGAATTTATTTCATTTAATTCAATTAAACCAGTGCTTCTCAAAGTTTCAATATTCGCGACCCAATATTCAATCATGATTTTCATCGCGCCCCCCTCATACAATAACAATTGAATTCAATAATACTATACTTCGAAGCTAAAACTACGATACGACCTTACCCTCTTAAGTGCCACCGCTTATATAAACGTCCCACGCAGTCAAAGTATTAATTTCCCCGGACGTATATATACGTCTTTCCAGTGGCGCACACAAGGAGGGGGTCCGGACTTTTTTTTGCTTCTTTATCCCCCCCCAATATACATCACATACACACATCTACATGGTAATGGAAGCGAATCGCATAACTTTTAATCGGCAGTTCAGGGAGACTTTTACGTAAGACAGACCTTCAAAAAGCCATCGAGAGTTTCATGCACTCGTATTAAAATTTCTGATGCACCAGCTAAGAGATTTAACGGAACTCTTTGTCTCCACATGCTCTATCCGCAGTTTTATTGTTCTCCGTCGCTTCAGTAATGATAGCCGTGTAAACTATTTAACCACACATAGCCACTCTTCGTTTCGTATTGAAATACTTTTCTTATGAGTTTGTTCGATTAGAAGTTACTTCTTTCGAACTGCCAAAAATAGGCTCAGGATCAGTTTTATCTAAGTATTCGACATTTTACTCCTTTAACTTCTTTCTTTTTTTTCATAAATCCCGCCTGATAAAAACATTCCATGATGATCCTCTCGGTAACCTTGTCATTTTACCTTTTAAAAGGTTCATTGAAATATGAATAATCATTAGATTTTTACTCCTAAAACTTCTGAGAGCGATATTTTCAACAGAACGCCTGTAAAATGTTTTTAACTCTTTTGTCTTGTCATGTTAGCAGGAAAAAATGACTTTACCGTGGGGGGGACGCTACTGTATAATTGTCAATAAATGGGAGAATCTCTCTTTTTCAAATTTCTTGTGTGTGTGTCCACATTCAAAATCTACTTTTAAAAGAGTTCACCCGCACCGCTCACCCATACCGCAAATATCTAAATATTGCACTACTAATTCGAATTATCCACATTTTTTCCAACATTTTAAAATAGAATTCTAGGAACCGGCAAAGAATTAGAATTATTGAAATTCGGCTATACTAATTATATATATATAACTATGAGATGCATTTCAGTTAAAATATTTGTTTGCAGTTGTGGATCCTGGTTTTCATTAGCCAAAGAAATGTAACCAAGTTAAAGACTAAGATTGACACACACAGTACATTGTACTATATCCTTTCCTACTATTAAATCAAATACATAAAATCATATTTTTTCTATGAGTGTAACACTGAAATGTATTGAGTGTAGCAATGAGTGTATCATTTTTAAAATACCGTAAACAATAGTTTTATTTCCGTATGTTGTGCAAGTGATCAATACTTAAATTTCTTGTATTTTATTTGGTATTTAATATAAAAGTTATGGTCAAAGCATATAAATTTAAAGTTTCATTTCACATCTCTTTCTATGTTTAACTGAAGGAATTTTGAAATACTTTATTTCCGTGTGGGATTGTAAAAATTATTACTGTATAAAATTAGCGCAAATACATATTTAAGCTGTCTAGTATTATACAACTCATTTACTTAAAGCTAATTAAATACAAAACATATTTTTTCATGTTGCGTTCTCTCACATGCGAAAAATTAACTCTCTTATTTAATAATGATACATGAAAATCGATCTTCAGAACTAAATTCATTCGCTTTCCTTTACACGTATTTCTTTACATACAAAAATAACTACATTATTATTTATATATCTAAAAAAATTCAAAGGGAAAAACCACTTTGCCTTGAGGATAAAATGTGTTTAGTAAACTTGTTCATTATGCTCATTAATTTACTAATAATGAACAGTAGTAAAAGGAAATTAAAATGTCAAATTCTGAAGAAGTTTAAATGATAACTGTTTTTTTTTGTTTCTGTTTTGTTTGTGGCTTTAAGTAAATATTTTTAGACAACAATTTTATATGGACTTTCTTTTTCTTTAACCAATGGAAAATAAAAGTATTATTTACAAATCCTAATGTATATTATAAACGCGAAAGTTTGTGAGGATGTTTGGCAGTCTTTCACGCAAAAACAACGTAATGGATTAAAATGAAACTTTACAATAATATAGCTTATAAATCAGAATAACACATAGGCTATAATTTATAAGTATTGTGTGACGTTTTCAAAATATAACGACAATTGTCAAGAAAGTAGGAAAAAATTCTGCCATTTGCTAAAAAGCCAGTGACAGAATTCATCTATATTTCTTATCCCTTTTGTTTTGTCTACGCCAAGCCTCACTGCGCTCTCGCTTTTAATTTATTCCGTTCATCAGTGTAATCACTATTTTTTTTTATTTCATAATAACACTAGATTTCGAAGAGACAGGTGGTGGCAAGATTTTAACATAAAATACAACAAAAGTAATATTAATGTATTATGTAGTGATATAAATTATTTACACTATTTTAAGCGTTGATTACACAAAATTTGTAACAATGACAGTGGAAGGAAAAACTATGAAATTAAAATAAAGTATCAAAATGTTTTTATCAGTCAGTTTTTTTTTTTTTTGAATGTTTTTTTTTCAGTACATGTAAATATATATCTAAACTTTCCCCCATACTGTTTAATATATATATATGTTTGTCCAAGCATTAAAAAAAGCAATTGTTTTAATAGCTATCTGTAAATTTTTCTTTTATTTATTACTTATAGAAAATGGATTTTAATATATACATATTTTTTAAAAGAATTATTTCTATTATTTCATTACTAAATTAATTATTTGTTAATTAAAAAGTACATCGTCTATTATTTTGGATAAAAATACATTTCAGAGACATTTTTATGTTAACTATACATAACGATTGATTGATTCATGAAAATCTTAAATTTATTATATTATTTTAGCTTCTTAGAAACTAACTATATGATGAAAGTTTTTTGTTTTACTCTTAGCATTAGAATCGTTTTCTTTTTATTGCTTCACATAAATAATTTTTTAACTAATGCAATATTGTTTTTTGAAAGTCATACACCGAAATTTGAAGCTTTATTTTATCTGTGAGGGGGAGGGGAAGAGGAAACAGTAATTTTACACTAAAAAAACCCGTGTTATGCCGGGCTAGAGGGAGGGGGGAAACCTGTCTTAAATCGAAAATATGTGGAACAAATTTCGAAAAAAAGAAATTTAATGAAATAATTTTAGAAATCACTCACATTGCGCGCGTACAAACACACACACATAATTTCTGGCGTCATGAGGAAAAGAGAAAGCCCGTGCAAAGCCGGGCCATGCAGCTAGTTATAGAATAAAGTATGAAAACATCAAAACTTATACTAAAATGTTTTAAAGATTATGTTAAAGATCTATTACATTATCAATAATTTGATGTTTTGGTGAAACAATCACAATTGAATTCAAAATCTAAATAGAATTTCTCTTCAGTATCATATTCATTTCTACTCAGCAGCAGATTTGAAACATTTTTCATGAAAATAGTTAAAAAATAATTTTAAAAATTCAAACTTAAAGAAAAAAATTTAAAAATACGATTTTTACTCAAATGTGTGCAAAATAACTTTTAAATTAATCTAATTTCTTAAAATAAATTTCTAAGCAAATATTTCAATTACGTTTATAAGAAAGTGAAGAATTCTAAGGATGGGGACTTCATTCATTTATAGCAAAATACATGTTTGCATATGAATATCTATTTTTACATCATTTTACTCAATAGAAAGCGAAACAAGTTAGTAAATTTTCTGCTAAGCGTTTCTCAAATTTATGTTAGTGTCAGCACTGCAATTAGGAGTAATCTAATTCAACATTTTATTGGAAATCAGATTAAAAAAATTGATGTTATAATGAAAATAATCAAATGTCTTTATGAATCCTCTGCCCCTAATGAGCAAATGTAAATTTTTATTTTCTGCAAAGAAATATTATACAGTAACAATGTTTTGATATGAAATGTAACTTCTGCATTTTTTCAACTAAGTCAAGTTAGAAAGCAATTTTTAAGTGCACATGCACTTTTAAAGATTAAATTTGTTTAAAAACAACTCCTTCGCTGAGATAAGCGTGGAGCTAACTTATGGACGTGGGATTTTACGCCCAATTGTGTGGAATGATGGGACAGTTGCTTTTATCACTGGTGCGATGCAACCGTAACTAACGCGCTGAGTGGCTGAACAATCTATTTGTACTATTATATGTAGGCAGATACGCAAAAGAAAAAAAAGAAAGCTATCTTATTATCAGTTTTTAACTGGAAGAAAATATTTGAGGGACACAAAAAATGAATGGGGAAAAAAAAAGTTCGCGGAACGCACGTTAACAATTTCAATAAAAAATAGAAAACACCCAGCGATGAAAAAAAAAAAACCAATAGAAAAGGGGGATGAAGGGAGGAATACAAGCAAGCAATGAAAAAAAAAAGTGGCGCAATCCTTCCTGGTGCGCAAGTTGTGCCAATGCCCCAGTCCAAGGCCGCTTCAGAACATTGGCACGGTAAACGGTGTTTGGGACCGTTAACCCCTTGAGCGAAGGCACGTGCTACCTATGTGTGGCAGTTGGTAAATTTTTTAGTGTTTCATTTTTAGATGAATCTAAGTTTTGACCTTGGCCCTCATAATAGAATACTTTTACCGACCTTGCCCTGGTCTAGGCAGTTGACCGCCTCCGGAGTTGATTGCGAAAGGGTAGTTTGAAAGCGGAAGTGTTTTTCATTTCTTTTCCGCGAAAGTTCTTTTATATTTTATTTCTTTCAATATGATCTCTTCATTTTCCTTTCACTTCCTTTTTTTTCCTTTCATTTCATGATGATGGATAGAAATGTTGATACAGGTACACAAATCTCCCGAATTGATAGTTGTTTTTAGTGCAGATAAATAAAGTATTTAAATTCTTAATCTCTATCATCAGTTAATTAATGTCTATAAATTTCAATATAATTTTTGTTTAAAAAATAAAAAAAAGTTATATTAGAAGTACCAAGAAAATTTTTAATTTTTGACTTTTTCTATATAACAACGTATTTTTTATAAAAAAATCGAAAATTATATTATGTAAACTTTTAAAAATAAATTAATATTAAATTGAAAGTAAATATATCTTTCCTCGAATAAATAATAAACCTATTAAATATGTTTTAAGTTAGCAAAAAGGCAATTTTCAATTTATCTCGTTAAATGTAAAGTATTTATAATATATTTTAAGATTAGAATCAGTTCTGAATTGAGACGTAAAAATATACGTAAATGATGAGGTTAATTTGTGCATGGCTTATACAATAACGGATTACAATTATGTTTTTTGAGTCAGGATCAGAAAATTTGATCCAATAAAGTTAATCACGAATGCGTATATTAAATAAGAATCAAACTAAAATTTTTGATAGTTTGTGCTCTTTTATTTCTTATAAAAATATTACAATTTTTTATTTTACATATATTTTTTATTGTTTAACAGAATCGTTGGAGTTTTTTTGCTGTTAAGCCTTCGTCAATCCCTTTTTTGTTTTAAAATGGTTTACGAAAATAAAAAGGAACGAATAAGAAATATTTCGGGATATAAATGAGAATATTCTTTTGTAGGTTGTCAATTTCAACTCAAAAATGTATATCCGTAGACTCTTTCTTATTTATCCAGTCCTTTTTTTTGTTCTTCATACTCGTGACGATTCATTCGTTAAAATTCATTTCTGAAACTAAAAAATGGTTCCTTTGATTTTTTTATTTTATGAAGAATCTTTTTTTGATTGATATTTAGATTAAAAAGAATCTACTACATGTGGGACAAGAGGCTTGCATCAATTATCGCGATCTTCCTATCCACAATATTTTAATTAAAGTGCAATGAAAGGGATTAAAGTGGATAACATTTCTAGATAGCATATTCCCAGTTGGTAAGTTTAATATAATGTGTTACACACTGACAACATGTATTGATTAGTTACATACAGGATTCGTCGGAACAAAAGCAGGACTTGGTGTAAAGTTAACTTTCTGGGCCCCGAAACACACATTTCATACAATAAAATTTCATTTCATACAGAAATTTAGTCATGAGAATTTTTTTCTAGAAGGCAATTTAAAACTTTCAAAAAATGAAAGACTAAAAATGTTACTTTTATCAAATAAATTAGTATTTTCTGTAAACAAAGTATTATGAATTCAGTATATTTTTATCTGAAATAGATAAACTCTTGTTCTCAATGTTAATATCTTAAAACTTTTTATTCTACATGTACCTTTTTTAATCATGTATCTAGATTCCACCATTCTCAGAAATAAATACCGAAATATTATTTACAATAGCAACAGTGAAATTAAATAATACAAACTAAAAAACAACTGATTTTTTAAATTTATGCATAGATTAATTATGATGAACAGTTAAATAATTGCATCTCAGTCATAGTAAATGCAAGTCTTTATTATTCACAGTTATCATTCCAATAATTCAGAAAATATCATCTTTATATTGTACTTGAGTTTGAACAATATTAAGCATATATAATTAAAAAAAGCATTGATAAACTTTCGCATATTCAATATATAATACTAAACTCTTTATAACATTTTGTTGCATCTGTATTGTGTATAATACAATTCACATCTTCAATTAAGATGACTATTAATAAAGGAGATTGATGCTAATCTGTGGAATAATTGAAAATTGTTAGTTCTGTTTAATCATTACAATTTTATAATATAACTGAAAATACTTCTGTGAATTCAGTTAGTGTTAGACGATAGAGTGGTATATATATATATATACTCCCGCGTAGGATGAAAAGTATCATAGAGATTCAGTAACGAACACAATAATTTTTCAAGGGGGGTGGGGGTCCGGGGTCGAAAGTTCACCATTCTTGTATCATGCTTCTTTTGATTTTGTCGATTTTCGGGAACAAAATACAGTAAAAAACTAATTAGTGAATAAATGATTAGCATTAATTAATAAAATTAATCATTAATAACAAATACTTAATTAAATTTTACGTATTATATACATAGAATTATAATCAATCGGAAAAAAATCAAGGGCTTTGGGGGAGGTCCGAACCCCCCTCCCCTAGTGTGCGCCACTGTAGAGATTTAATTATTATTACAAACAATTGAGATATAGAAATTTAATTTTTATTTATTATTCTTAACATTTTTCTGCGCTATTTAGACTTCTTTACACTATTGTAAAGTTTTTAGTAACCATCTTTAGTTATTCCTTTCTCCCAAGGTTTCCTGACCTTTCGCAGGCCGTCAATGTGGAAAGTAGTTTGCATCAAAAACCATTGATTAACATCTTGAATGACGTCATTCTTATTGTAAAATCTCATACACTGTAATGAGTTTTTGACTTCTGTGAATTTGAAAAGTTGTTCGGGAGGAGATAGGGAGAATAGTACAAATGCGATAAAATTTCAAAGTCACATACATCACTTTGATTTTTCAACCATATCTCGAGACGAATAAGCAAGTGCATTGTCGGCAAGAAAACGAAAGCCTTTGGTGCTCATCCCACGTCATTTATTGATTAGAACATTATCCAATTTGCTCAACGATATGCAGCAACAGGCACTGAGAATACTCTCATCCATTTCAAAGTAGTGTGTTAAAATGACTTTGCGATTATCCCAAAACAGATTGTAGGACCTTCCCTGCAGACTTCTGCACCTCAACCATCTTGAGAGGAAGATGAGTTGCTTACTTCCACTCTTAGCTCATCTCTTAGGTCTCTGGATCATATGGCAAGATCAAGGTTCATCCTCAGTTACCAGGTGACCGAAATCCTCTTCGTCTTACTTCTAAAGATTTAACATTTCTCTCGGCAGGTCGAGCCATGTTTGTTTCTGAAAAGGAATCGATAATCGGGAAATTCACTTTTGACTTTCTCAATTCTTCATGAATAATTTCCCACAAACTGATGTAACTGAGATCAGTTTCAGCCGAGGTACATTAAAGGATTACTCTTTTGTTTAATAAAATAAAGTCTTTCGTTTTCTTCATTGTGGCCACATTGTCTTCCATTTCTTGAATCGTCTATGTGGGATATATGGCTAATTTGGATAATCATTTGTTACCTTACAACAGGGTCATATGGCGGGCTATCAGTTCAATAAGTAGCCACCATTTATTTTAACGTGGATTTGCTATAATCACTGTAACCTCTCTATATAATGTAGGAACATAATCATACTGCAGGCCTCTGTTTTTTCCATGCTATGAGTTATTTCAATCTGCAGTTCTTGAAACAAACAAAAAAATCAGCATAAATAGCTGTAATTTACAACATTATACGCATAAAAGTGTATGAATATGAGGAATAAGTTTTATTCTTCAGATATCTCGGTTATATTTTAGTAATAATTAGTAATAATAGGAATGTATGATATACCTCTGCGTATATGTTTAAATATATATAGTTTGATTATGATGTCGTACAAAACATAACAAACATGGCGTTATTCTTTTCCAAGAACATGACTCATTTACTGTCCTATTTATTCATTTCATCGCCATTTGTTTCTGAAATGTTTTAGCTTTCGAAATGATACTAAATCATTTAGGTACCAAACTTAACTAAACAAAATAAATTTCAGTTGAAATTCAAACTTAATGTAAGTATGATTTATTGATCTTCATTTGAGCACCAAAATGTTAACGTAAGATATTCCGCCTCCTGTTGCTACCAAATATCAAAAATTTTTCATCCGCATAATCTGAAAGAGAAAGTCTCTAAGCGAACTACATATTTTTTCTATTTTTTTAAAGTTCGTATACAAATATATTGCTGATATTTGAAATCTAATTAAAATGGTTCCATTGATTTAAGTTAGAGTACATCGATTGTATGCGACTACTTTTTTAAAAAAGTTATTTGCAGATGTGAATTTCATAACATACAACATTTAAAGTTAAATATTCCTAAATTCCAGGAGGAAAAATGGATATACTTCTTGTTCCTCTTATTTCAAAGCAATGGAATTTTTATTTCATAGTATTTTTAACATTTGTGTTGCGTAAATACCATTCAGTCTGTTATAAAATCATGAATGTTTCTGTGACTCTTTCGACTTCTTTGAAAATTTTGAAGCTTTGAAAATTTAGTTTAATTGCTTACATACATGCTAAAAAAACTGATTTGGAATTTTTCGGTTAAATGCCTTCAAAAAATAAATAAATAAAAGCTACTGTAGAAGGGAATTCTTAAACTCAAATTTTTAAGATCGTAGGGGGAAATTAAATTATATTTCTTATGAGAGTGAACTCAGAATGTGATATAGTTCTATTTTTTTCGTTGAAAATTGCTCTTAATATGCAATATTTTGTTGCCTTACTTTCTAAGCGAAAAAAGGGGAAATTTACGAGCTATTATCTTTAAAAAAAGTGTTACGGGTGAGGAAAAACTGAATTCTGACTCAGACAATCTTAGGTCGGGCAAACCTGGTTCAAATAACACTGGCTTACGAAGAGATGAAAGAAAAAGAGAAAAAGAAATTTTTTTTCTCCTGGTGCGTTGTCTTAGCAGCAGTATAAGTGAATATGCTGACCCACTTTACCCACCCCAAACGTGAAGTCTAAATTTGACGCATCTCGAAATAGTCTAAAATGGGGAGGGATCTAAGGCGTACAGGTCAAAGGGTTTTTTCTCTGCCTCGCCTTCTTGGGTTCGCTAGGGAGAAACAAACCTTCCGCTTACCTGACTTTGTGTTGGTAAACTCCCGGTGGGCTGGCTGTGGTTTCGAAAGGTGGATCGGGTAGAGGTTGGTGAGGGGACTCCAGTCTGCAATAGTATCCAGTTTTTGTTTGTGTATTCTCATTTGACAGAAGATGAAAGCTATGAATTCTTTCAATGTCATGTAGCCGCACCGAAAGGTAGTATCCTTTCTTCCTGACGAGAAATTTTTAGTTGGATTAAAAGGGATATTTAAAGTTAATTTTTTTCATATAAAATCCCATTGTTTAAAATGTCTTGAGTTATTTTGTGGGAGAGAGATAAATTTTCATTTGGTACACCAACTTATTTTTTGACAATAGTGTGAATATCTAATATGATACGCGTTAAGAGTTCATGCATGTTTTTCTTTAAATGGTTAATATTTTAGAACTTCAATTCGGTGTATAATCAAAAAGGAATGTTCTTTTATTTGCATTTATTAGTATTTGTTTTGGTGTTTATATGTATATATACCGTAAAATCCGGCGTGTAACGCGCATCTATACTTTCAAGATGAACTTTTCAATTTTTAGGTATATTCGCCATATAACGCACCCCCCCCCCTTTTAACGAAGAAATCCGAAATGTTAAATACATTGCTCTTATGTTTTGAAGTCGTTGATTCGAGGTTTTATACCAGACTTTTGAAAAAATAGTATACTTTTAGAACTACAACTCTTTTAGATCATAATGCAAGTCGTTTCTTAAAAAAAAAAACAGTATTTCGATACATATAGAAGTACATTTTTTTGATGTTCCTCTCTTTTGTTATTTTTAGAGCTATCGTTTTTATACTCGGCGTATAACGCGTACCTTTAAGTTTCGATCTTATTTTTTGTGCTCAAAGTGCGCGTTATATGCCGGATTTTACGGCATATATATATATATAGATAGATATAGATATTCTTTAGCAGCAATAGTTCTAATATTAATAATACTAATCTTATATTACGTAAATTTCAGAGGAGATTTGTTTTAAATAACTTTTTAAATTAACAAATAACAATAAACAAGTTAAAAGAAGAATTAAAATATTCATTACAGTAAAAGATTACATATATGATACGCAGTAATGTGTGGCTGAGCTTAAAATATTCTGTTCATATGAATGATAGGTGATTGTTTATCTTGCAAATCTTTCTTTTCATTGTTTATATGCATTAATAATGTATTTTTAAGACAACATTTATTAAAAAAAGACAGGATTTAAGATTATAAACTCAAGTACGGTGAATGTTGCATATAATTTGCTTAATTTCTTTTTTTATGGGAAGATTTTCGTTTTCAAACTTTTATCACGGATGTTTTGGAATCCTCACTCATTATACACTCTTACTGATCACTCATCATTGATTTTAGATAGCATAAGTCTCCTTTTTTTGATATCTTGTAGTTATGTGTATCGGTAGAAAAGTAGTTTTATATAAATAAAATACTGTAATTTTTAAGTCATATAAACTCTATTTTGGTCTATTATCTAGTATGCGAAAAAAACATTTTTGATGAAAGAGATGGATTTATTTAATTTAAAAAAAGATTAAGTTATTACAAAAAAAATTTTAATGAATTTTTATTGCTGATATTGTAGAAAAATAATTTGAAATAGATCCATACAGATGTTTATTTCATAATTTAAAACCTTTTCATTCAGTAAAGATATATTATGCTTTCAATTGTATATAAATTCACTCAATTCCAGAGTTTTTATTTAAAGGTGCTTTTAAAACAATAATATTTTAATAAGACCGTTTATTTGGCAAGACACAGATTATTACAAGAACAATTAAACGATATCTTTTGTCAATATATTCAAAATATAATAAAGCTAAATTCTTTCTTAGTATACAAAACAAAATATATACAAATAAAGATACAGTGGACTATCAACAGTTTTATAAGGTTAATAATAGAAGTAGTCTTTTTTAACGACATTTGGACATTTGGCCGTCCCCAACATTATTTCAACTCTAGAAAAAAACCAAGATGCAATTAAGTCAACTTATGTTGTTAAAATGTTCGGTTGATCAAATTTCCTCAAATCAGCACCGTTCATTTTGTATGCAGTGAATACCCCGTACGTGAGAGGTTCAATTTAGAGGCGCCAAACTCGGTTGGTATTGTACACATTTTACGTATTTTAAAATTATACAGTACACATAAATATAATGTTTGCAGTTTACAATCACATCAATATTTAAAATGTGACTTAATACCTATTCTTTCTCTGAGTTGTGATTTTTTATGGTACCGAATTCATCAATTCTGTACTTTATAGCTATTTTCTGTACTTTTTAGCAGTGGATCTAGGAGTAAAATTTTTTAAATCTGGTGGATCTGCAGTCATTTACTTGTGGTGTAATGATCTGTATATTTTTTAGAATCCTAATTTAAATAATTGCCACTTGCCATATTTTTTGTTTCTTTTTTTTTACGATGTTACTTTGTTCTACGGTGAAATATAATTTCCATTAAATGCACGTTCACATAGAGTGCATCAATTTCCTGGCTTGGGACTTGATTTTTCTTTTCTCGTTTAGTGTCTTTTTTTGACATCTGAACTGTCCATTGTTTTCGATGTTTGAAAATAATAAGCAATTATTCAACTTTATCTAAATAATTTTTGTTGTTGTGCTTAGTCAACATTTCTTCAAACGAACATTTAACTCAGAATGCACTACACAGATGTGTTTTCGTGGGTACATTCCCCATCTGAATCTTTTTAAAAATTTCAAAGTGCTCACAGCAAAAAGATTCTTTAAAATTTCAATACTTAGCAGAAATTTAAAGAACATCATATAAATGGAAATAACATGAAATTTCAATGAGAATGAATCTTCATTAAAAATAATGATATTATCGAAGTATCTAACAATGTTCAAGTTGCTTTTCCCCAATTCCTGATATTTTAAAAATTTATTTTCCAATCCGTGTGCAAAAGTTTTCATAAAAGAATTCTCGCCAAACCAAATGTAGAGTGTTTTTAGATTCAATCAATGCAAAAAAATTTTTCATCGAATTCAACTATTATAGGAGAAAAGTAGTTTGTTTTTAACTACAATGATTAATTTCTGAAACTTAATGTACTGAATGAAAGTGAATAATCGTTATTTCTTCTATTACATGTGTTATGGTGGAAATCATATAAATTGTATAAAAGTTTCTTCCATTTTGCTGCTTGTTTCAAAATGATATTATTTGGAATTATTTTTGTTTCCCTCTCCATTTGGTACCAATATTTCTTCCATTCATAAGTTGAAAAACCTAAAAATGCAGTGTTTAGTTCGGAATGAGCTTCTATTTTTAGTACTCATTCTCATGCTTACAACGTTATCTGAAATTTTATTTCTGACCAATATCGACGAAATTGCTTCTTACATTATTTGGAATTCCAAGTCTAATTTGACAGCAAAGTCTTAATCGTGACATTTGCTTAAAAGTTTTTGTTTCCAATCCCACTGTCCATTTTGAAAAATAATTTTTAATTTCTCCCGAAATTCACTTTTAAGTAATTTTTGGGCTTATGCACAGTAAGGTCTAAATTTTTCGGGAGTCATTTTAAACCGCTTTAGACGCAAGCATGATCATAATTATCCGAAATTTCTTTATCTGCTTTTGCTACAATGCGAGACATGATTTGGCAGTAAGCCAATCAGGTAAGACACTCAAAACTTTTTCGCAATATCTGCTCCTTGAATTTTATGTTCAAATGAAGTAAGATAGACTATTATTATTTGTAGAATCAAATATACTTCAGCATTAAACCTTGAATATCCAATCCAGAATTCCACAGTTTTTGTTTCTAGATTTCCTTTGCGATAACTCATATTTCGCTCATTTTCTAAATTTGGTTTCTCTAATTCGAACTTAAGTTCATCTTTATGTCTTTTTTCTTCGTTTAGTTTGTACTGGCTTTGATATATCTTTTCCTCGAATTCGTCTTGATGTTTTAATTTACATTCATCTATTTTATCGTATTTGACAATTCTTTCCCAAAGTCTTCTTCATTTTATAAGTAATTGATTTTTTTTCTCAGTTCGAAACTTTCAAAGTACCAGCTTTTTCGATTCTGAACTCGAATGCCAGGGTTCGAAAGTCTTGTCTTAAAAATTTTCCTAGATGTGGTATCTCGAGGCTTTTATAAAGCACTTCTAAATAATATTTTACAGTTATACTATTTAAAATCTACCAAAAAAATCTACCAGAGTTATTGGTAGTCTTAACCAATAACTCAATACCGACACCATAATAAACGAAGAAATATATTTTAAAGTAGTATTTAAATGTAAAAATGAGTAATTAAACTTAATACTATTAATCACTAAAAAAGAAATTATTAATTGGCGAAATATTGCCGTATTAAAGAGATATCATTACAACCAATTAAAGGATATAGTTTGAGGATAAAAATCAGACTTTCTTTTTACCTATACATTTTAACTTAATTACAAATATTTGCAAACAATGCATTATAGTCGAATTTAATCAATATTCGCAGAATTATATCTCGACTTTAAAGCAAAATAAAATATTTTGATTAAATTATTGAATGCTACTTTTAAATTAAGCAAAACCTTTAACGTAACAGGCAATAAAAATTTCAGTCAAAGTAATTACAAGTTTTAAAAAGAACATACCATAGTTATCAAATATTCAGTAATAAATAAGAAAGTTTGTTTTACAGCTTAAAGTTAATTTATGTAAAGAAATAAACTCGACGAATGGCATAATATAACATCATCGTTGTACTGTAACCCTTAAGAAAGTTTTAAAACTTCAGAATGAAAGCGAAACAACAAGAAACTACATTGAATCAAAGGTATGAAAAACAAATGGCGATTATAAGAAACTCTTAGTTAAATACCAGACATCTATTAGATAAGGTAACATTCATAGCAAGATCAAAAGGAAACTGTTGCCAATATACATAGTCATATATAGAGTGAATTTGGAAAAAAGGGGCACCAAAACATTTAATTGAAAATATATACTGCAATAAACACTTTCCAATTTTCCGAAATTAAGGTATTTCAAACTTTAGAGTATGGTCTTTCAATGGTATATGAACAAACCTCTAATTCTCTCGTTGCTGTGTGCATAAAGAAGCTCCAAAGCAAATTTCGCCATTGCTTATTTTTGACTAAACCTTCAGGTAATATGAGCAGGTTGCGTTATGAAAATATTAGAGAAACCTCCATCTTTACAATTACCTTTTTGAAACAAAAAATTTATATGAAGTAAATTTAAATCTTTGTTACAGAACAAATTGTATCACAAAAAATTGTCCAAGTTTTTACCAACAAATTAAAAATAATTGAATGCTGAAAGTCATATAAACTAATAAATTAACGCAAATTATATTATAACAAAGGTAAAGGGGAAAAAACTACACTTATTACAACAGAAGGAATCACCCTCAATTTCGACACATTTCTCATGGACCTAGGATGAACATTACACCCATTTCTATCCTTAATTTTCAATTATAATAATTAGCACCACGGACAGGACAAATGCAGGATGCATTTTGTTTGTTGGCACGTGCTGTTTTCTCTCTCTCTCTCTGCGTTTTCCCATACACCTTCTTTACAACCTCCTTTGGTAACTCTCTTCTTCGAAGAAAACAGACCTTCTGCAACATTCTTACGTCTACCGCGATTTCCGCAGGTTGTTTTCAGCGTTGGAATTGGACTCAGCTTCTCCAAAAATGATGCTGCTGACTGCGATAATTCAGTAGTGAAAATAGATGAGCCATGTGCTGCTGTGATTTGGCCTAAATCATTATAAAGAAGAGGTTTGTGGAAGGTAGATAAACTAAAACGACATGTAGGACGAATGGATGATCCAGGAGTAGGGTTGGAAAGTATTGCTTCATCAAATTTCGGTACTATCCATATTATCTTTAATTTTACTTGCTCTAGTGACATTATACAATAGTTTGCGTTACTGCTGTCGAAGAGAGAAAGAAAGAAACCACCCACTCGCTCCAATGGATGCTACAGTTACATAAGATAACCATTTATAGATTTCATGTTAAATTAATTAATTTTGCGTATTAAATCTTAAGTAAGAAAACTAAAATACAACAACAAACCCCAATTTAAAGTATCAGGTAATTGTACTTACATTAGAAATGGTCTGTTTGAGCTTCTATTTGAACCGCACAATAACACAAAAAAAATCACTCAGTAGCCATGACGCTTGAACATTTTGCCAACGCCGCATTACGAATGCACAAACTCAAAACCATTAAGGTATTCGACTACGTTCGGAAACGTGATTTTGCAAAAGCTCATAAATGGATAATATTTATATTTATTATCACATAGATTAGAAAATGTATATAAAATTGTTTTAAGAATAGTATTACAATAAAAAATTATTTAAGTACAATATTTTGACAAAAAAAAAAAAAAAAAAAAAAAAAAAAAAGGAACGTAGAATGACCAATTTTCAAAACGTTCTCCTTTTATGAAAAATCCTTCTATTATAATAATATTTTGCCTGTATGTATCTCAGACCTCTGTACAGAGGCTGAACTAAAAATTTTGAAATATATACTTAGAAGTGGATTTATCCATTTTAATACAACAGAGAGGAGAAATTTTTAGAAAAAAACGGCGATAATTGTTTCAGTTGGTTGTAACTCTGAAAATAATGTGAATTTTTCAAAAATCCTAGTTCAGGCTCTCTGGAGAAGTATTTACTTTATATAAGCAAAATATTATTATTATAGAAGAATTTTTTTATAAAAGGAGAATATTTAGCAAAAGATTATTCTAAGTTAATTTATTAACAAAATATTGTATTTAAATGAATTTTTTCGTTATGATAATGTCCTTAAAACTATTTTATACATGTATTCTAACCTAAGTGACACTAAATATCTTGAAAACTATCCATTTATGCGCTTTTTGAAAATCACGGTTTCGAACGTAGTCGGATACCTTAAGAGTAATATAGGTATTTGTTAAATTTGCCCATATTATCATCGTGCCTATATTTGCCAAGTTAACCCTATGTGTGTGTATAAATAAATTCTTTTAAAAGATTTCCGTAATTTTGGTCTATGTTATATGTTCCGATATAAGATAGAATGCGGCAATATAGCTTCCTAAGGAAAAATTTCAGAAATTAAATTTAGTATTGAAGAGAATTAATTGCTTTAGAAGGATAAAGTGAAACAATGGTGATTATATATCATTATGATGCACTTTTTATGTGTAAAATCATATAATTATCGTTTCAATAATGACAAACATAACAAAGATTCTGTGAGAAATTTTAAAAAAGGAATTATTTGGCTCGTTAGGGTACTTAGTATTATCGTCACTATAGCCAAATATGCCCCACGTTAATCGCTCCATATTTTTTTTAAAAAACCCAAAGATTCTTAGTGTTTTATTTGGAAGAAAACCAATCAGTAAGATTTGGGTGGAAAATCCTGCTTCACTTGACTCAAATTTGGCAGCGATGACGCTAATACGCAAGTACCGTAGTTAATAATATGATACATCGAAAGTAAATATCAAAATTGCTATCAAAGAAAAAATAATATGCATTTTGTTCCTTCTTACAAACAAAATAAAAACTGGTACTTACGTATTATACCATAGAACACTTTCTCCAAATCAGAAGATGTTGCCAAATGCTGAGATTGTGAATAATAGCGGCCAAAGTTTATATTCCATAAACTTCTTTTATTCTTATAATCACTCAAATAATCAAAAAGATTTGCAGATGAATGACAATATCTCGAAAATGCATAAAAATTAAGTTCAGCAAGCATCGAATACGCATTACAGCTCTTTTTCTTCGATTGAACTAACATATTTAGAATAATTACAAATGATGCCAATTGAAGCAACATTACTTTAAAAAACAAACGATTATATATCAGCAAATAATTTAAATAATCAAGTAAATTAGAGTTACATAAATTATTGCAGACGATAATAATATGGAAGAAAATTTTTCGACCTAAACGGTATTTATAGCTACTCCATAATTTAAATTGTTAATTAAAAATTGGTTCAAAATAAAGAAAAGATATTTAAATTGAACAAAATATTTTACAATAAGAAACATTCATATACACTCTAACAAGATTATTTTGTTTGAAAATACGTGGATACAGTTTTCCACTATTGGCTGCATATAGTGGCATTTGGTGACGATTTTCCATTTGACGAATTGGTCTACGGTATAATACGTAAGTACCTAAAAACTTAATAAAGATATTTTTAGAAACTCAGCAATTATCTATAGTAGTATTAAAATATTCTTAATACTCATTCTGATTCAGGCAATTTTTATTTGAAAAAGTAAAATATTAATTAAATCACTTTGATTTTATAAGATATTTTCACTACTTTATATTAAAGAAATTGTCTTTTTAAAATTCAAAATGCTCTGAAGTTTGAAGGTGCTACACAGAAGATATTCAAAATTAAGTTATTTTATGCTTCATCTTTCAAATTATCCCATTAGTTAAGCATAACATATACAAATAATTGCAAAAAGATTGTACCTGAAAAATGCGTCTTAAAATTTTTCACTGCATTTTGTTTCAAATATGTTAAAATTAATTGATTTTTCATTAACGCCGAGCTAAAAGACAATGTGAGGGCTAGTGGAAACGAGTTATTCCTCATAATTTCGAACTACGTCAAGTGATGAGGATATATTTTTTCCACACTATGTTAATATGAGAAATACTGGGTGGGTAGAAAGTCCGTAAAAACTTTACAAATTTATAAAACACGGAAAATTGAACAAAATAAAAAACGGTTTGCACGTGTAGCATCCATAATGCACGGAATTTTTTTAAGATAAGGAAAAAATAAATAAAACAACCAATAGGTGGCGCTGGTACAAACGACTTAATTGGAAATATACGAATGAGACAGGAGATTATAAATACTGATGCTCGTGATCCAGATCCAGTTCTCAGCCCCCGGCCAATCGATCGGTGTCTATGTTCACTTTACCATTGACCAACCAGAGAGCAGCCTCTAAGCTCTCACCCTGGCACCTTCCATTCTATCAAAGAAGAACCTTAGGCACGCATCCCGAATATCTTCGTCTCAGCCAATGACCATCATGCCTCTCAGCAGAACGCAAAACTCCACTTTCATCGTCTTCCACATCGAAGTACACCAGATATGGGATTGAGGACTGTTTTTCCAGTCCAGATACCCACAGAAGAACGCCCATTCACGCCAGATCCGGTTCTCTGTTGCATGCCAACTAAATGAACAAGGATACTGAGTGGGAAAGACAAAGCTTTGTTGGTGAAGCTGTTTTACAGGAAAAAGGAATCAGCGACTATTACATTGCGTAAATTCCGACTTAGAAAAATGTGAAGACTGGAAAAGGGCCTTTAACAGTGTCAGATAAAGCTTGTTCAGTGATTTGAGGAAATTGGATCGCTCGAGGATCGTGTTAAATCCGGACGACCAAGTCTAAGGCAGACACGTTTGGCACTTGTTGCAGCCAAAATGGAAACATTAACGTCAGAATCCACTGCAGGGACTAGCAGTGCCTGGGAAACTGGCAGAAGCTTGGGATTACGACCATTCTGGATACGCCATATTCTTCATGGAGCTCTTAATCATTATCCATACAAATTACAATCTTGTCATGAACTTTTACCGTCGGATACTGTAGAGAGAGAAGCATTTGCGAGGTGGGCTCTCTCCATATTTAAGCAAGATTCCTGTTGGGTCTTTAACATCACGTGGACAGACGAAGCTCATTTTTCGTTCCATGGGGACGTTAGCCATACTGTCAGTACTGACAATACCCATAACTGTCGCATCTGGAGGACGTCAAATTCACGAGTGTACACAGGGAAATCACTGCATTCTCCCAAAGTCACAGTGTGCTGTGGGTTCATAGGTTCCTTCATCATAGGACCCCTCATCTTTGAAACACAGTGCCCAGTAAATGGATGGAAAACGGTGACCGTAAATGTTCAACGTTATTTAACGCTTCTGCGTGAAAAGGTTGCTCCATGCTTGGAAAAGATGTGCTTTCTACTGTTACGTTTATGCAAGATGGAGCAACAAGTCACTCTGCTGATCCAGTCAAGGAATTCTTGATACAGACGTTCGGGGAAGAAAGAATCGAAAGTAAACGTTACAAGTTTCTATGACCTCCTCGGTCTTCAGATCTGGCACCAGCAGACTTTTGTCTGTGGAGATATTTAAAATCCAGGGTGTATCGATCCCGTCCTTCCAATCTGTTGTAACTGAACGAGGCGATGCACCGAGAGCTGTCATGTATATAGCCGGACATTCTGCACTCTGCCGTTGATGAATTTGTGACACGCTTGCAATGTATTATTTTCTGTAGTGGTGGACACGTGATAAATTAAATCATATCTGCTATATAAATGATCTGGTAACATTTATTTTGTTATTTGTTCGTCTTTTCTTTCACCTTTGTACGAAACGCCATCTATTGGCTGTTTTTTAAATTATTGTTATTTTTTTTCCTTATCTTAAAAAAATCCCGTGACTTATCCATACTAAACCTGCAAACCATTTTTTATTCAATCCCTACTATTAGCTCACATTCTCTATATATTTATTTATTTATTTATCTTGGTGGAATTTTCAATCGTTAATAAAATACATTTTAAAGCGCTTGATTGAGATGAAATTTTATGTACATAATTATTTTGGATAACAATACAATAATTTAATTATTATTAATAAAAATTACCTGATTAAAACTAAAGAATTACAAATACAACCACGTTGGCATCATTTTTGGTGACTTAGTGACCGTTTTGACGACTTGAGTCAAAACTTGAAAATATTTTTTTTCCTCGCGTTTTAAAGCATTCAGTTGAACTGAAATTTCATAAACACGATTGTTTTGGATGACAATACGATACTTTAATGATAATTAATAAAAATTAATTACCACTTAATGTTGTGCGTGCATCTGTCATATGTATAGACGTATTTATATTAATTGTAATTATTTAATAAAAAGTAGCTAAAATAAAATATTTCTTTGTTGATTTTAGTAGGAATTGACTTAAAAACTTTTTTTTATATTACTTGTTTTGATTAATTTTCCGGGTTTTATAAATTTTTAATTTTTTACTGACTTTTTGCCCTTTTGGGTACCCTTTTATACAACACTCAATTCTCTTATAATTCTAAAACAGTTTCTTTTGCATTTATTGTAATTTCAATACATAAATAATCATCACCTTTTTTTATATTTGAGATCTTATATTAGATCTGTTTTAAAAAGGCAATTTCAATAAAACTATAAATAAATTTTTAAAATCTTATTTTATCTTCAGAAGAAATTAAATAAATAAATTTAATTAATCGCTTCTAAAGGTTGAGAAACGGGAAAAGTATAATAATTCGAATACTAGGTTAAGTGGGGAAAATGGGTCATTATTATCTGATTTGATGCGTGATTCATTTTCAGTTGAATGAGTTTGTGTTACATTTGTTGCCATGACGATTATATGCTTGGCAAGCATTTTATTCGTTTTGGTAAATTGTGTGATTTTGGCTCATTGTTGGCCAAATTTTTCCAATTTGATGAACTTCCTTATTTTATTATGACGAATGAGATTGATGAAGAAATTTATTTTGAGTTTGATAACTAATAATTTTGTATTTTCTTTGCGTCGAAATATCGTGGGTTTTTATTAGGCGTATGTTCTAATTTTAATTTAATAATTTAGGAATTTTAAAATATAACAGTAGCAATTCACACATACTGAATATTCTTCTTCGAAAATTGCTTTCCCAGTATCGTTGTATTGAATATTTTCTTGGAGGAATTATATTTGAAATTTATTGTCTTTTTGTGTATTTTTAATTTCCTCCCTTTGTGAATATTCTTGTGAATTGTCTGCCAGATTATATTCAATGATTGGCTTTGGGAATCTATTTCTGTCAGTGGCGCCCACAAGGGGGGTCCTGGGGGTCCGGACGCCCCTCCAAGCCCTTGATTTTTTTTCCGATTGATCATAATTCTAAGTAAATGGTAAGTAAAATTTAATTAATTACTTGTTATTAATGATTAATTTTATTAATTAATGCTAATTAGTTATTCAAAAATTAGTTTTTTACTGTGTTTTGATCCCGAAAATCGACAAAATCAAAAGGAGCATGATACAAGAATGGTGAACTTTCTACCCCGAACCTCCCCCCCCTTGAAAAATTTCTGTGTGCGCCACTGATTCCTGTTGTTGTATTTTTAAAAATATTTTTAGTTACATGAGAGAGATGTATAGATTTAATGTAAAAACATTTTTATTACAAAAAAAAACATTATAAAGTTTATCATCGATTTTTCTCATAATTATTTAGAAGATAAGTTCCTCAATTTTATAATAAGTCAGCAATGGGATATATTTTTGTAACTTAACAAATAAAAAATTATAAGCATTAACAATTTTTTATTCGAAGACTCATTTTAACCATTATTTCTCCTATAATCGTCGAACGGTATGTTTAATACCAACATTCTAAATATAATATCAATTAAAATATATTAAAAGCTTTTAATAACCAGTTAAAATATACTAAAGGAATTAAATATTAATAATGTCTTTATTAAATGGTTTTTGAGAACATATTTAATGCATTTGTTTTATATATAGTATGTTATAAAATTCTATTGAAAAATCTAATAGTATACGAACTTTTATGCAACATTTTTATAGTTAAAATTTTGCTTAGAAGCTTAGAGAAATGTTGTGTGATTAGTTGATTATAAAATAAATAAATTATTTTTACATATCAATAAGCTTAAAACCATGGAGAATTTTTAAAAAATCTTCTGGATATTGTAAAAAAAGTATGTTCAGTACCAAAAAATTAGTTAACTTTTATTAACTAAATGGGATGAAACAAAGAAGTTGAGCTAGGGAGCAAACCTGAAAGTTTGGGAGTCTATAATCTCTACACTCGATGGAAATGCGTTAGAAAACATCCGAATTTTATTCGTAAAGGGATTTCGTGTTCACATATAACACAATCAAACTTTAATCATTTTCGTAATAGCACACACTTCTGTCTCGTCGGAAGCAGTACGAGAACTCTTTGTTTGAGATGGGGCGCGTGAGTCTTTATTAACGTCTTACGGGAAAAAAACAGGAAGGCTATATTGGCGATGGACCTCGTGACGAGGAAGACATCTAAGCTGGCTACCCCTCTCCTAAATTCCACACAACACCAACAAGAGCACTTTGAGTCTCGACAGATTTAACGCTCAGCAGCCCTTCTACACCTAGGGTGTCCAACCCAAATGACCTTGCAGGTCACTTTGGAAAAACATTATAATCTCGCGGGCCGCACATAAAAATATGTACCTTTATATCAGATTTGGAAACAAAAAAAAAAATTTATTGGAGTGAAAATTTAAAACAAAATGAATTATTATTATTGTTTTCATTATTTTTCATGTATACAGACATAGATAATATAATAATGTTTATATAATATAATAATGCAATGAACAAATAATGTTTAAAACATTACAGTTGCCATTTTCTTGAAAATTACGGTGTTCCTATTGAATTGATCTTTCGTTACTCGTTATTGAAATTTGATAGTGCTGTCATTCGCAAACGATTAAGTATACATTGTCTTTTATCTTTACCGTCCTGAATATTTTTTTTAAACTTTGAAAAACATCTCTGATTGCCTCTTGCTTTTTGGGCACTCCAAACAGAAAAGGAGGAGAAACGAAAGTCGCACACACAGAGAATCATGTACCATCTATAGTAAAGGACATGCATAATGCAATTCAAAATTTATTAAAAAGTAATTTACTATAGTAAAATCAAATGTAACTGTTTGATAAAATATAAATCTATTTTACTCTAAAGGACATTTCTATTATCAAAAAGGATTTATTTTAAAACAGATGTAACAGGTAAATACATTGTAAATAGATAGATAGATATAAATTTCCCCTCAAATAAATTTCAAAATGATAAAACTTTAAAAATCTGATATTTAAAATTTTTTTAAAAAAGAGTCGGCGGACCGCAACTTACGTACTGGTGGGCCGCATGTGGCCCGCGGGCCGCGTGTTGGACAACTCTGCTCTACACAGTGGGTTTCAGAGGTACTATTGTCTGGCCATGATTTCGAGATCATGACCGCAGGACTACCTTAAGGTGGGACGAAGTTGGTTCGTTATATTTTGCATAGTATTTTCTCTGGACTGAAATTCAGTCCCTTTTTCAAAGGAATTGAAAGGGAAGAGTCCCTTTATCGCGAAAATCTGACTGCACCTATTTACACTTCTACACCTTTGGTGGTCTACGCGCAAAGAACCGGATGGAAATTTTGTGATGAGCATTATATTTATCAGTATAGATGCCTCAAACCACGCTTCCCTAGTTTAATTTACTTGTGTAGGAAACATTATGGTCGAATATATTTTGCACACTCCTCCTACAAATAATCATGGAACTTTAAATGTGATTTTATTTAGAGTATATAATATTTTGTTCTTTGAATCCTATTATATAGATACAGACTTCTTTCAAATTATGGCAAGTTTTAACGAAAGTTAGAGTATGTGTTATTATAGTGTATGGCATAGCACGGTGTATATTCTAGATATTTTTTCTTCAAATGAGGCTCCGGATTGGTAATTACCATTGCAGACCTCGTACATTCTGCGGCAGCTGGTATCACTTTTTAGCAGGGCATTATAGAGGTGGATACCAATAGCCACAATGTAATTTTGATACCCAGAATTAAGTGTAAGTTTTAAGCATTGCGCCACTGAATTCTTATTGTATTGGTTTCTCAGAAGTAAAAAAAAATTATGAGAAATAATTAATGAAATATTTTAACTATTAAGTATTCATTTATGTCCTTCTCTCTTTGTGGGATATTTATGTACTGAAGGTAGAATTATGAATGAAACTCAGTGGCTAACACATGAATTTTTCAAGGGGAGGGGGTCCAGGGACAAAAGTCCACAATTCTCGTATTATCGCCCAACATATTCCTTTGATTATGTCGATTTTCGGGAACAAAAAACAGTGAAAAATTAATTATTGAAGAAATAATTAGTATTAATTAATAAAATTAATGATTAATAACAAATACTTAATTAAATTTTACGTTCTATATCCAAAGGAGATGATAATCAATTGAAACAAAACCTAGGACTTCGGGGTCCGAACCCGTGGACTCCCCTCTCCTTGTGTGCGCCACTGATGCAACTATATGTAAACTTTAAAACAATTAGCACAAGAAAGGGGTATACTCTTCTTTTAAAGTGAACAACTGCTACAAATATATTAAAAATAAAAAACAATCTTTTTCAATTAGTAATAATATGAACCCGAATATGCTACATCAGAATATCATGAGTGGAAAACACAAAGTGGTGTTTACTATTATTAATTACTAACAATTAAGATAAAGATTTTCAGAAGCTTTTAGTAAGCCCTTTTTCCTTTATCTTTATACTCGTATATGACGCCCAAAAGGAAAATAGTTGGAAAATGAATTAGAGCGATTCATGATTTCTGATGATTTTATAGATGCCGTTCACGAGACACGAGGCCAATTTTCATTCCTAAGAAATAGGCATGAAGTCATCTGATGAGTGCTTTTCGCAGCTTCTGATAGTGTTGCCATTCTAAGATCTCATTGATTTAGAATACTACTTTATTTTATTCCCTCCGATAGTTTACATTGTATGTATACACGCGAGTATATATAACTTCCTTTTCATATGACACTTTTATAGCATGGCGGAAAGCCCTCATACAACATAGCATCCAGAACAAGTTTTCACTCTAAGATTTAGATAAATCTATAGAGCGTTTAAGGTGTTAAGAGGAGAGAAAAATTTTTGTGAAATGACGGAAATCCGTTTATAACAGGGAACGTCATAAGACGCTCTTTTCTGGAATTTTTTATTTGACTATGTATTCCGTATCAGATGTATCTGCTGAATATTGAAGTGTGTTATAATTGAGAATTTCTTTTGTTTGTGAAGTGTTTAGTACATGCGTTTTTCTTCGTATTCCTTGCTTTTATGTTTTTCGTTTTTATGAATTAGTTTATAGCTGTGCCTGATTATAATAGGAAAAATAATATCTTTTAAAAGATATTGCATCTCGTTAAAATAATAGTCAGAATGTAAAACATTATTGTTCGCGGTATTATTGATATATATAATTTAATGCTCATCAATATGCAATACTCTTGTCGACTATATTTCTTGAATGAGCTATTGACCAGGGTGTGTAAAGGGTGTGATATACTAGAACTCTTACTAGACAGATTGCTCTAGAGACAATTCATGGCATCCCTCATTCGGCATTGAAAATCTATACTGATGGCAGCATGGACGACGGTGGTATTTCTAGAAGCAGCGTGCACATTGAGAAACCTGATGGTACATTTGGCATCAAGATTAGGAATATTAACTTGATTGTTTTTGGAATAGATTGTTTTTGGGTCTGAACCTATTGCAATATATAAGGGATTGAAATTTATTGACATTGCTTCTGACTTTGTCTTCAAAGACATTTGGATTTTGACTGACAGTCGTGCTTCTAAACAGCACCTTTCTCGTTGGACAACTGTTAGAGATATGACAAGCCTGAATCTTCTGGATGTTGTGGTTTGACTTTCTTCTAGACACTATATACTTTTAATGAGTCCCCCTCCCCATATTGGATTCAATGGTAACGAGATAGCCGATAGTTTGGCCAAGTCTGCCACTGTTAACGCCTTGCGAGGTGACGCATGTCTAACTTTCGCTGAGCTCTTCTTTATTAAAAGGATGGAATTGAATGCACTTTGGAGAGTGCTTCCTGCTCACTCTTGGTTATTTGGATAAAAAACCTCGTTGGTGTCACCAACTTAATATTCTTAGGAATCGGCAGACGGCTCTATCGCACTTTTTTAGTAGCCACATCAAGGCTCTTACTTTTGAAAAAGACCGGAAAGTATTTCCAGAGTGTCATAGGTGCGAGGCTAATCAGGCCTCCCCGAGTCATATTCTTAATTGCTTGGGCTTTACTTTTGACCAAGTTTTGAAAAATCCCATTTTATTTCTGGATTTCTTGGAGATTTTTGGTTTTATGCAGATGGTGAAGCTGAGCTACACTGTCAGGGATAAGAAACAACAACTCTTGTGTGATGAAAATTGCCATAGTAGGCATATTTTCCCAAATAAAAATATAACAATATGTTTTCTAATTTAAGGAACTTAATTGTTTTCTATTTAAGGAACAAAGACTCTTACATAAGTCTTTATTTCGCAAAGCACATCAATTTTTTTAGGAATGTAATAGCCGTACTATATGGATATTACCTATATAAAGACTGTAGATAAATTGAAAAAAAAACCCGTTTTACATTTCATATTTAATAAAATACAACATCCTACCCTTTTCAAAGTCTTCTTGAACATCAACAGAAAAATTTTGCTCTCGATAGATTCTCCAAACTGTTTCTTTCTAAAAGTCATTCATACCGTATTTTTTATTAATCTGTTCAATTGTGTATTACTTTCCCCCATTGCATATTTGTGGGATACGATTAATATAGATATTAACACATGTCTAACACAACACAATCAATAGTTGTATGGAATATCATTTCAATGATAGCAATCCAAAGTAGATATTTCTTGTATGAGAAGTAATGATAAAGAGAAAGAACTATAGAAATTAATGAAAACCAATTTACCAATTATACTAAATGGCCACTATTTTTCAAATATAGATAACTATATTATAAAAAAATATTATTGTAGAGTGACACAATCAGTGATTCTAATAATTTAAAATATTCCAATAGTTCCGATATTTAATAATTTAAATTTTCTAATAGGTAAGTACTCTTCAAGATAGAAAATCGAAGTCAAAATGCAAACTTAGCTATGGAAATACTAACAATTTATAGAAATTTAGATTTCTATTTATTGTAAAAGTATCGCAGAAATGTTCTGTTTATTCCCCCATTTTTCTGCTCATTTTTAATTAGAAAAACTTAAATGAATTTAGTAGCAGGGACGAAAAGGTAGAATGCAGACCCCAGATACTTTTTATTGGAAAAATCTACAAAGGATAAATGAAATCATACGATGAAAATTCTGGAATATTAATAAAATTTAGAGAAAAGTAAAAGTTATGAAATGGCAAAAAAAGATGGAAGTAAGTATTTTTAGATTTTTAGGCTTATAATTTATATCTATTATTTGTAAAGGTGCATGGCATTTAAAAATATATTATATTGGAAAAACAAAATAGTATAAAATACGGACAAAAAGGTTAGAGCACCAAGAAGGAGTCGTCAAAATGAAACGAAATTTTATACACGTAATAATTACTTTGATATAAATAAATGATTAGAAAATCAAAGAAAAAGGAAAAAGAATGGAGGATTTAATACCCTATGGAACCCCCTCTAGCGCGAATGCACGATGCGATACGATCGGGCATTAAGGCATACAAGTTCTGTATGATATCTTGAGATATTTCGTTGCATATTTGCTATAACCTTGCCTCTAGTTCGTTCAAACTAGCGGGATGCCCAACTCACCGTATCAAATGATCCCAGATATGCTCGTTTGGAGACAAATCTGGGAATCAGGCAGGCCAAGAAAGGATAGTAACAGTGCGGAGATAATCTTGTGATACCCTTGCCGAGTGATGCTGAGCATTGTCTTGTTGCGTTGTATTCCTGGGAGCCGTTGCATGAGTGGTAACACATGTGGTTGCAGGATGTCATGGACATACCGCTGAGCTGTCATGACTGAGCTGTCAATACTAGGAGGGACCATGTATTGCAGGCACTGACACCCTATTCCATCACACCAGCGGTGTGTCGCTGTAAAGCAAAGGGAGGATTAAGGCGTTCACCACGGGGTCTCCACACACGAACACGATTGTCATCACTGCTGAGATTCAATCTGGATTCGTCGCTAAAGACGACCTGTTTTCATTGTGCTGCAGTCCAGTTTCCTCGTGCTCGGCACCACTCCAAACTGAGGCGTTGATGGGTGGGCGTCAAGGGCAGCACAAATGTCCTTCAGCCAGGCGCCTTCGTATGGTTCAAGAAGACACAGGGACCCCAAGGGAAGGTGCTACCTGTGCCTGGATGGCGGCCGATGAAGCAGTTGGCTGTACGCGAGCATTTCTCTCGATGTGGCGGTCTTCTCGACGACTGGTCTGTCAAGGGCATCCTGAGCTTGGTCTTCGTGTAAATGACATCTCTCGGATCCACTGGTCCAACATCTCCTCACAACACAATCAGAGCGGCCTAATTGACTAGCTACTCACCTAGCTGATCACCCAGCTTCCTTCATGCAGAAGATTCCTTCCTCTCAAACTGCGACAGCTGCTCATATTGTCTTCGAAAACGGCGTAATGACATATCTACTTCAGCTCCTGCTTTGTAAACGATTCAGCACACTCAAACAAGCTTTGGTTACCTGTTATATACTCCACGGAGAACGACGTTAAACGCCCTCTACCGGCTATACGTAATGCGCAATCAAGCTGCATTTCTAATCATTTGCATATCTTTCCGACATGTACTTTCATGCCATGTTTCGTTATGATCCCGCAGTTATTTCTTGGCACGCTAATTTTTTTGTCCAATGAAAAGGAATCCTACACATTTGCATATTCAACAGGTTTTACTATATATTTTACTTTGTATGTCTGATTATTTGGTGTGTAATTGTGTTTGTAACTGTTTTCTGCCTTCAGCATTATTTGCAGGATGAACATCAACGCTAAGTTTTATCTTAACCACCTCAAGATTTTATAGTTTCTTCCTCAGAGCAGCGTTAACACCGTCATAAAAGAAAAATTTAAAATGCAGTGAAATCGCCTATTTATTCTTTGAATAACAGAACTAGCGTACACAGACATTTTTAAACTAACAGTGATAATAAAGTATATTTGCACAGATGATTGTCAGTATTAATGTAGTAATGTACACTTATGTCCAAAATTAAGGTCATAAATATAAAATCTGCGGAAACCTATGAAATATTTACTGTGTTGCAACGAAATTTGGCACAGAGACATATTACAATGTCAGAAAGAATATAGCAGCATAACAATATGGAAAAGATTTTAACTGTGTATTAAGATACAAGTCATATCAAAAAGTGTGAAATCATGAATCATAGATAAAGTATTTAACTGGGGGAAAATCTGTCTAATATGGATGATATCACTGTGAACTGCTATACAAGCCTCACAACGATCTGTCATACTGTTAATGAGGTATAAATAAGCATTTGTGGTAACAAAGCCCATTTTTCTAAAAACGGGACTTTTAATTCCTGGGGGGTCCTGGGAAGGGAACTACGCTGAGAAAAGGCTTTTCCTAGACCATCCCAAACATATTCAATAGAATTGTGAACCGGAGACCACGAGAGTCAATCCATACAGTGAATATCCATTCCTTCAAAATGAATATCTTCGAATGAACTCTTTGGTGAATATCCACTCCCTCTTGAAAGTCATCATCAATGTGAGTTCTGTGTGGCCGCACTTTATAGTCAAAAAAAGGTAGTTCGGGCTCATAGCACCCACAAAAACCTCAGATTGGCTTCCAGGATCTCATCTCTATAGAGCTGTGAGTTGATTGTACACGCATCGAAAACGTACTGTGGTGTACGACTGCACAACATTATGCCGTCTCACACAAGGATTCTTTTTTCACCAAATCTGTTTATTTTTGTTACATAGGAGAGATAAAAACGAGCTCCATTTTCTCTCCAGGTGAAGACTTGATGAAAATCACTTTGTCTGCTAAATATCTTCTCATCACTGAAAAGAACACGCTTTCATTCTTGTGGTGTCCACAACTGATGTTTTCAGCTCCACATTATCCGGTCTTTCCTGGCAGATGCAGTCAGAGGAACGCACCAAAATCTACGCTGGGCATAAAGTCTCTGCGCACTTTTAACCCCCAAAAGTGGATCGAAATTTAAGGATGCGCGTTATACGCTGGCTATAAAAATGAGTACTTAAAAAAAAGAAGAAAAATATGAGCATATAGGGAAAAAATTAGACTTGTACACATGTCTAAATACTGTTCATTTAAAAGAAATGACATTCCTTATGAACTTAAAGGGTTGTAGTTTATACAAGAGTACCAATTTTTTTCTAAAATTTCGAATAGTACCTCGGATAAATGACTTCAAAACATAAGATCATTCCGCACGTACATTTCAGATTTCTTCGTAACAGGAAGGTGCGCGTTATGCAGCGAATATACCTAAAAACTAAAAATTGCAGCTTGAAAGAAAAGGTACGTAATATACGTCGGTGTGCGTTATACGGACTAGGGTAAGTTAAACATTACTTACACTTTCCATTCTACAACTTTATTAAACATAGATGGGTGTACAACAGATATGTTGTTTTTTCGATGTAATCTCCACCTTGAGCATTGCACCTGCTCAAAGAAACCACAAGCTTCCGTAAGCGTTTCTGGTAGGTGGTTTTCTGTTGAGCGTAAAGCCATTTTCACACGACATACCGCATTTCCTTATCTGAGATAAATCGACGACTTCTCAAAGATTCTTCCAGCTGTCCAATGAGATGAAATTCTGAGGGAGCGAGATCTGGACTGCAGGGAGGGTGTTCTAGAGTCTCAAACCCAACTTATTGATTACTGTGGTAAGCATTCATGGAACCCATCACACACACATTTTATCAAACTTGAGTTTGTCGGGTAAAATTTGATATGCAGAACCGTGTTAGCTGTTTAAAGAAGATGCGACCTCCTCTTTTTTAACTCGCCTATCTGCTGTAACCATCTCTCGAGCTTGTTGAATGTTGTCATCATTAGTCGAGGTTGACGGTCTCTCAACTCTCTCTTTTTGTTCGGCTACTTTTAAACACTTCGATTAACAAGAAAACGCTTTTAAGAGATAAAACTTTTTCCCCGCATTGTGATAAAAGTGTTAGGTGAATTTCAGAACCTTTCACTCCTTCTGACCACAATACTCTGATCACTCGTTGTTACTCCTCTTTGGTGCAATCTGATAGCGGAGCTGACTTACTTATGTTATTATAGCAAGTCGACAGTTGACGTGATCCTGATTAAATTCTGCTCATGCTGCACAGATGTGGCAACTCAATGCATATGCATGTGGCCGCCACCTACTATTGCTTAATAAACTTGTAGAAGGAAAAGTGTAAGTAATTTTTGACTTACCCTCGTAAAGGGTGTTTTTTGAGAGGTATAGAACTTTAAATTGCAATAAAACAACGATGTATTATTCGATTGACATGAATTTTTTTTATTCGAAAGATAATCTCGTGGCATTACATTTTAAATATGATTTCTGGCATATGACTGCCACGGCTGGCTCGGATGTAGTCCAATCTGGACGTCCAATTTTCGATGACTTTTTCCAACATTTGTGGCCGTATATCGGCAATAACACGGCGAATGTTGTCTTCCAAATGGTCAAGCGTTTGAGGCTTATCCGCATAGACCAATGACTTTACATAGCCCCACAAAAAATAGTCTAAAGGTGTTAAATCACAAGATTTTGGAGGCCAATTCACAGGTCCAAAACGTGAAATTAGGCGGTCACCAAACGTGTCTTTCAATAAATCGATTGTGGCACGAGCTGTGTGACATGTTGCGCCGTCTTGCTGGAACCGCAGCTCCTGGACATCATGATTGTTCAATTCAGGAATGAAAAAGTTAGTAATCATGGCTCTATACCGATCACCATTGACTGTAACTTTGTGGCCTTCTTCGTTTTTGAAGAAGGATTCCACCAGCCCATAAAGCGCACCAAACAGTCAGTTTTTCTGGATGTAACGGTGTTTCGACATACACTTGTGGATTAACTTCACTCCAAATGCGGCAGTTTTGTTTGTTGACGTAGCCATTCAAACAGAAGTGCGCTTCATCGCTAAACAAAATTCGCTTATGAAAATCGACCATTATTTTCGAAATAAAATTGCACACTTTGAAAGCGTTGTTCAGGCGTAAGTCTATTCATGATGAATTGCCAAACCAAACTGAGAATAAATCACTTGACAGCTGTTAAATCGGTCGCCAACTTGGAAAGTAATGCCAACTTAAACTTCTATACCTAGAAAAAACACTCTGTATAAGGGAAACGACTAATTTATGTTCTTTAAATCCATTTTACTTAAAAACTTTTATAAAAAATATTAAAACGAAGAAATCATATGAACGTTAAGTTCGATATAATTGGGGGAAAATTGTAAATGGATATATAAATCAATATTTTTACGAGTAATATTTTTAATATGAAATGTATCGTGAGTTTTGTGATATTGCGATGGATCGCGTAATTTTGAACTGCAGTCATGTGATGAAGATGTTGCCTGAGAGTTAATATTCCAATTTCCAACAGACTTTGAGGGAATACGTAATCAGTCTGTTAATATTGAAATGCTTGCGCATTACGGGCGTTATATGTAATGATTACTAGCAGAGAAAATTTCCGTCCCAATATGTAATCTTATATTTTTTGCTCATTGTGTATGTGTGTGTATACAAGATCCATAAATTATTCGAAAATTACTTGAAGCACTTTTTTTTAACGAAAGTCTGTATTTCCTTATAATTGTATTTTTGACTTACAGTAAATTCAATGACCACTGCCACCGAGTGGTCATGGTCACGAACTTGTGACTGGCGTTGTCGAGTCGTAGGTACAAATCCTGGGGTCATTGAGGACCCTCCGTGTAAAGGGATTGATGGACGTTAAATACTTTGAATCTTTTTGTTGGAGTGATTTTGAAGTTTGGATAATGGAGTGTCAGCTTAGGCAAGGGGTACTCAACCTTTTTTTCTGCTGGGCCGCATACATATGTTAGCGATTTCACGCGGGTTGCATACACATGTTAGTTATTTCACCCTGATCGCAACAAGAGGATAAATGGGGGAGGGAAAGGAGAAATGCTTTAAGATCAAGATAACATTGGAAGTTTAAAACGTGGAAAATTGATCATAATATTATAATTCCTGTTTTTTGCTTCTTTTAATTATTATTTTTTTTATTTTTTATTTTTGTTACTAACATTAAATTAAAAGCATTTAAGAAACACTCCTTGACAATTTATGCATCAGTAAACAGTTTCATATGATTACTAATAATGCAACAAACTTCATGGAATGTCTTTGTTACCACTGTGACATTACCACTGGAAAAACACTTTGTTGCTGTTGAAAGGATTATTCAAGAAAATCCTTTTTTTTTATCACCTCTTGAAAGAGATCTTCGAGGAAAAGTGTCATTGAGTTATTCCTTAATTTTTTTTTTAAATAGAGCACTTTCGTGAGACAAATCAAACAATTACTCGTACTTATCCATGTTTGTTTTTCACTACAAAATAGCCAACTTCCCGATCATCCTGAAACGATATATTTTCTTTGAATATTTTTCGCTTGCAAGATATGAACGATAGTTAAAAATTAATTCCACCTACTGTTCATTCCACTTTTGTCTGTTATTATTAACAGTGACTATTCCAAATAGAAAAAAGAATATCAATTCGTACCCATACGAAACGGACAACAAAAAGCAAAATAGATATATTATATTTCTTGACAAAAAATTTCCCATTAAGTTTTTTTATACAATTTATTTTTACAATAAGTGAATTTCTCAGAGCAATGGTCCATGGCCGGGCCACTTAAAGAGGGCCGCAGGTTGAGTATCGCTGGCTAAAGCGTATTCCTCGTCAACAGAGGTTTAAAATTACGAGATCTGCTTTCAATAGTCACACCCCACAGCACAATCCGACCTTAATGAAAAAATCATTCTGTAATTATATTCTGTTTTATGTGAACGAGGTTGAAAGCTTCCTGAATAAATGTTCTAATTATTTCAAAATTTTACATTCATTTTGAATTTTTTAATTTCCAAACTACAGCCGATGAAATTTGTGAATATGAATTTCAGCTATGTCTTTATTTATGATATATGCACAACTGACATTCTATAAAACAAATAACAATTATACGTTGTTGTAATTTTTCGCACCATAACTCTTTAATTTTCCTGTTTGTAATAAAAACTCTTCGCGGCTATTTATTTCTGCCTTAAATAAATATTTGCTAAACGCAACAAGATAGGTTTTGTACATTTGAGCCACAGTGAAAAAAATGAGGTCAGCGCTAAGCAAACGTCTTACTCTCCACTCACCACGCCACTCCGTTGCTCATAGTTTTGAGCTCTGACAGATAAAAAAGGGTGTTTTTTTAGAGGTATAGAACTTTTTAAATTGCAATAAAACAACGATGTATTATTCGATTGACATGAATTTTTTTTTATTCGAAAGATAATCTTGTGGCATTACATTTTAAATATGATTTCTGGCATAGGACTGCCACGACTGGCTCGGATGTAGTCCAATCTGGACGTCCAATTTTCGATGACTTTTTCAAACATTTGTGGAAATAGGCAATAACACGGCGAATGTTGTCTTCCAAATGGTCAAGCGTTTGAGGCTTATCCGCATAGACCAATGACTTTACATAGCCCCACAGAAAATAGTCTAGCGGTGTTAAATCACAAGATCTTGGAGGCCAATTCACAGGTCCAAAACGTGAAATTAGGCGGTCACCAAACGTGTCTTTCAATAAATCGATTGTGGCACGAGCTGTGTGACATGTTGCGCCGTCTTGTTGGAACCACAGCTGCTGGACATCATGATTGTTCAATTCAGGAATGAAAAGTTAGTAATCATGGCTCTATACCGATCACCATTGACAGTAACGTTGTGGCCTTCATCGTTTTTGAAGAAGGATTCCACCAGCCCATAAAGCGCACCAAACAGTCAGTTTTTCTGGATGTAACGGTGTTTCGACATACACTTGTGGATTAGCTTCACTCCAAATGCGGCAGTTTTGTTTGTTGACGTAGCCATTCAACCAGAAGTGCGCTTCATCGCTAAAAAAAAATTCGCTTATGAAAATCGGCATCAACGGCAATCTCGTTTTGGGCCCATTCGACGAATCTACGCCTTGCTTGATGATCGTTTTGATGAATTGCCAAACCAAACTGAGAATAAATCACTTGACAGCTGTTAAATTGGTCGCCATCTTGGGAAGTAATGCCAACTTAAACTTCTATACCTGGAAAAAAAACACTCTTTACATGCAACAGATCCTCTACACTAGCGGTCGACAAACTTTAGTACTTCACAGACCACTAAATATATAACTTTATACATGGCGGATAACTAATGTAAATGACTACTACAACTCTACTGTCACTTATTTATGTCTCTACTTACATTTACATATTTCCTAAAAAAAAAATTTTATGAAAAGCAAGAAAAAACCGGCAACGCAGAGCGGTATCAACAAACTGATGACATACCTTTAAAATTAGCTAAATATTCGCTAAACTCGGGAGGGAATTTCGCTAAAAAAAGTAGTAGTTAAAATTATTTAAAAAAGTATCATCCACCTTCTATAAATTTTACTAGCCGTCATTTTTGTAAACACTGAATTTTCTTAAAAATATAATATTTTCCCAGTTTTTCTGCGGATCATCAAATATTTTTCACTGAGCATCGGTTAGCGATTGGTGGTCTACACGGCGTATTTTGATTGAGATTTCTTTGTGATTTCAGTAGCAATATCTTCATGAAGCCCTCAAAAATCTTAAAGATCTGCTGCTTTAGGATATCGCTAGGGCTGTTCAGACAGAGTCGCACTAAAACATTGGCAATAGTATTTGCAATTAGTTATGCATTTGAAAAATGAACGTTTTAACAGGTGAATATATTCAAATATGACACAAGTTCGACTGACATATTCCAACAATATTCCTGCCCAGTGGCGCACACAAGGGGGGGGGTCCTGGGGATCCGGACCCCCAAAGCCCTAGATCTTTTTTCCGATTGATTATAATTCTAAGTATATAGTACGTAAAATTTAATTAATTATTTGCTATTAATGGTTAATTTTATTAATTAATGCTAATTATTTATTCAAAAATTAGTTTTTACTGTGTTTTGTTCCCGAAAATGGACAAAATCAAAAGGAGCATGATACAAGAATGGAGAACTTTCGACCCCTGGGACCTAGAAAATTCCTGTATGCGCTACTGTTCCTGCCAATCATACCACATTTGGTAACACCATTTCATGATGCAGGACTATAACGATTATCTTTCAGTCACTTTTTAAAACATCTGCCTTTAATAAACCCCCACTCATCGAGAAAACAGTTCGAAGAGGTGTCGTGACCAATTATCATATTTTTCAGAAGACTTACATCGCATAGTATTCAGTGATGAGTCTCGCATCAAACTTGCAGTAAACAATTATCCCATTCATGTGGAGGAGGTCAAATAACGCTCCCAAGTAGATTTTGTTTTCCAATGGTGTATATCCAAAACTCCATTTGTGATAGCTTAGGGTGTCATCTCATAAAATAAAAGGTATTCTTTATGGTATAATCATTTTGGGCTCGTTCCAATGTCAAGTCCTATGAGAATATTTTTCATTCTTTTCAAACTTTTGCATTAGATCAATAAATATTTCACCAACAAATCATTAATGAGGCAAAAGTTGCAAAATACAGGATAAAATATTTCGCAAGATAAGATTAGGATCTACATCATTCCTTGCTTATCCGAGTTCAAGCATATGCGTATTAGAATCAGAGCTGCTAGGGATTTCACTAATTATTTATTGTAGCAACCAATGTACTATAATTAGTCATTGATGCCCTCTACAGAAGAGGCAGAAATTGTGATCATTACATCATTTTAATTGTACATTCTAAAATCTTTTTAAGATTTGTTTTGATTTTAATTTTATTGTTTTTGTTGTTATTTCTAATGCCACCTATCTGATGAAGTCAGATCGAGGCCCACGAAATTCATCGTGGCAATGGACTAGAAGTACGTCAGTCGTGTTGGCCTTGAGTACCATACAGGTGAAAGCACGAATTAGCTTGGCGAAATTCCCCGAATGGACGATAGATGGCGACACCACCTATCTCCACCTCTACAATTTAGGGATGGAACCGAAGGTGACGGAAATATTCTCCAGTCCCCTGCACTCGTGATTCAGACCACAAGACTTTCGGACCCACTGATTTAAAGAGGACTTACTCCGTGTGTACTCGGAGAATATTTGGTGGCATCGGGCATCGAACCCAGGCCTTCCGGTCCGATGCTCTAACCACTGGCTACCCACGGTCCGATTTTAACGTTAACGTCGTAATTTGAAACTGTGCTAAGACTATAGGCTACAGATTTTGTGATTTTGAACCCAGTGAAGTAAAGAAGATGCGTGTGCACAGAGCAGGCACCCCTTTTTAATTCCCATACAACGCCAACGTGGTGAATTTGAGCCAAAAAATTTTTAATATGCATCAGCCCCTCAAATTGAAGGGCCTTTAACAACATCAGGACTCGAACTCGACTCGGCAACACCGCTCAAGAGTTCGCAGCCATGGCTAGCTACTCAGCTACCGAAGTTACAAAATCTTTTTAAGTCATAAGATCAATGAAATCGTGTTCCATGCAAATATTGGATATTTTTATAACTGTCTGATTTTGTTTATATTTTAGAATTTTATGGTGATTTTTTTTCAAAAATTAGTTATTCCATTTGGAACTTCTTTCTGTCACATATTAAGTGTTGGAAACCGTAGCAAATCAAAAAAGGAATAAATAAAAAAAAATGAAACACACACACCTATATATATATAATTAACATCTACATCTACTCTTTGTATTAAAGCCCTTGGTTATAGTTGAGTTATTCCGAAAGAACAAAAGCATGAAATTCGTTTTAAGAAAATATTTTTAGCTATAAATTGAAAGTTAACACAAGTAATATAAAAAAAAATTTAAGTCAATTCCTACTTTGAATGGATAAATAGAAAGTATTTTATTAACAGTTGAAAATTTGAACAAGATATATATATAGGGAGAGAGTGAGCTAATAGAGTACAGGAATTGAAAAAAGAACATGCTTTGTCTGCATTGTTGTAACAATGCACACCCGGTTTGGCTAATTGGCTAGTTTGGCTGAAAAAACAGTTTTCGTCGCCAACTTATGTCATTGTTTTAAATTTACATTGTTACAACAATGGAGACGAATCTAAATTGATGTCAAAAACAGGTAATTAATTTAATTAATTATCCGGTAATCAATGAATCAATATTTGAAAAAAATTTATTAATTTCAAGTGCCATTCACTAAAAGTTTAAATAATTTGTTTGACCTTGATTGGATGAATAGAAAGTATTTTATTAACGACTGAAAATCTGAACAAGATATATAAATATATATATATATATATATATATATATAGAGAGAGAGAGAGAGAGAGAGAGAGAGAGTGAGCTAATAGTAGGAATTGAAAAAGAGTAAAGAGGTAATAATGGGAATTTTTTTATCAAAATAAATATATAAATAAACTACGATTTTGCACTTCAATTTTGCGTCATTTCATTATTATCATTTAGTTATTGAAAAAAATTATAAGATAGAGAAGAATAATTAAAGTTAGAGAAGAGAAAATTATATTTAATTGAAAATAAATATGCACTTGTTAATGAAGCAATATACTTAATTTGAATGTTTTTATACAGTATTAGCACAAAAAGGCGAGAAAATATTTTTGGAATGTATCATTTCATCTAGTTTAAATATTTTTCTTCTTCAAATAAAAATTGGGAGTTATGAAGTATGTTATATTGAGTATAAAAAGTTTTTTTACTATTAAATGCACTAGGACATAATTCATAAAATACTTAGATGTGTTTTTCTCGATAACTTTCTTACACTCTATAACATAAAATGCGAAACACCAAGATAGAATTATGCAAATGGGTCAAAACTGCGTATACCTTATGATTGAATGTGCAAGCTAAAAACTTTTGCCGAATAATGACTGGTTAGCTGGATCTCTAGAGCACTGCAACAGAGCATTCGGATGTTGTATGAAACATAACACATTCCAATTCTAAAATATAACTTTCCTGTTAATGTGATTTCGTCGACCCCGTGTGGATGGATTCGTGAACAGTATGAGCAGATGTCGCCAATTTAGAGAAGACATACAATCAGACTAAAGATAGTCCAAATTACAAGAACGCTTGACATATGGATTGGAAAGATGCTACCATTCGATGATGTTGGTAGGAATGGTTGAACCGTGGTCGCATATAGTGGGAACAAGATAGCGCAAGACACAGTTATCGTTTTGACGGCTCTTATAGCTCTGATGTATTAGTATTAGAAATCCGACGAGTAACCGGAATTCAAGGGGCTGCAATGACTATGGATAATCATCTCAAAGGAGGCCAGTGCTCTGATTGTCCCTAACCAGTGCACCCCGCCATGCATTTTTAAAGTGGTGCTGGGCGTATACTATCTGGGGTCTCACGAATCAGAAAAAATTGTTTGCCCGCTTGGAGCAAATTCCCAATGACTGGCGAAGACGTGTCTGGAGACATCCAGGTCTGCAGTGGATTACCCTCCTGACTATCGAACGTTACATAGTCTATAAATAAGAGTTATGGCGAGCCTTTTCTTTTGACCTGCTGATACCTTTTGGCTATCATCATCAGCACCATTACAGCTAGGCATTACATACATAAGTTCTTACGCTCCAAAGTGTTTCTCTTCTTTCCACGAGAGAGAGATTGCTTGTTTCTATATTTCAATAGGATTATACTCTTTCGCGCACAGCTCATCCTGCAACTGTTCGTCTTCCTGCTTCTTCAATACTTTCTTGACCATTGTGATGTTCAGATCTCTCCTTAATAAAGTACATTTTTGATTTCATGAATAAATATCTCCAACCATGCTTGAATCGCGCCGATCTAACACGCTGTGGGACAAACATGACAAAATATCCACATGAGGACAACTTCTTGCGCTACGAATTAATGCATAGCTGGATAACAACTTACCAGGCAAACTCATTACTGATATCTCTTACTCTTGTATCTGTATTTTCTAAGTAAAACATTTGATTCCTATAATATTGTTAGTGTTTCTTTTACAATGCATGTACATCACAGCTATCAATTTCCGCCTCATCCTGAAATGCACTTTTGATGTGTCGTTTTTTTATCTGTTACAAAGCGATAGTTTCAAACTGTTTTTACCGAAATTGCCGCATAAGCCCCTTTAATGCGGCGTACATTGAAAATCAGAATACTAGAGATGAGCGTTGAAGTAAAACGAATAATCTTTTTTTCCCACAGCTTTGACAACTATCTTGTTTTCTGAATACACCTGCATTCAGAAAGAGGTCTTGGCTTTATACACAGTATTTTTGCTGTAAACTGTTGTCTTCTCTAATCTCAAGCAAACTTTGAAAAATTTCATTCATCATTCCATTGGGCTTATGTTTCAAGTCTTAAGAAAACAGTTTCATCATTCAACAGTATATATATGATGAGATTTAATGTCAGGAAAAATTGATCAAAACTATGCTTCTTTACAAACTTTGCCAAATGGACAATAGCAATTCGAGGAACTTGATTTGAAGGTTGATCTCCTTTATTTTAACTAATTATAGAAACCGAAGTAAGTTGGAGATGTCTCTGTTATAAACACGCTTTCAAAAATGCAATTGTCTTACATTAAACTTTTATTTTCTCTAATTGGGCTTCAAGTTGGCCTAAAAGTTTTCCATTTAAACAGCCAATCAACATCAGTTAATTTTTGAATAAAAGCTGTAAATGTGACTATTAGTACATCTTATAGTTCAAATAGTTTTTGGTTAAAAATGTTCCCCTTGATACCCTCTACCCTTTTGTGTACAGCAAGAGTTGGAATTGATCCTTAATTGAATAAATTGGCGGTAAGTTTTACAAGGCGTGTTGAAACGAGCACTTTTTAACATGCATAATTATCTTCTCGGGGGGCGTTATAGAAAACAATCTTTAAAGGTAGTCGTACAGAAATTCGTACTGGTAGCGGTATTTTATTAGCCCCCCTTGAGACTACAATAAAGCAACACAACCCTGACACTTGCTCTGTTTTCAGGAGTTAGTTTACTGCGAATAATGTAGGGCCTGCTGCTATCATGTCTTATGATTGCGATTTTGAGGAACTATGGATTTTATCGGACAGCCACAGTGCACTACAACGTCTTAGTGGCAGATTCTCCACAAACGATCAAACCATCGTTTCTATTCTGCTTATACTGAGGAAGATCTCTCAGACTCACGATGTCCACTTCCAAAGGATACCATCACATGTTAACATTAGAGATAATGAGATCACTCTGAGATAGATTGGCCTAAGAGGGTAGAGCAAAAGGAACGGCTACTGGCACTTCGCTCATTTATCATGAACTGCACTCTAATGCAAGATCTAAATTAAATTAAATATGGCATATTCCACCTCCGTACCAATGGAACACAAGAAACATCCCCTGGCTCTCTGCTGGAAATCAAATGTGACCGTAGCTCCCAGATTGTTCTGGCCAGACTAACAAGTAGCCACTTGGATTATCTTTCCTATGATAGTGGCAGAGAAATCCACCCCACTTGTAAGAAATGCTTTGACCCTCCAGCTTCATCGGATCACATTAGGAAATACATCGGACTTTCTAAGATAGACTTAACCTCCGATCCCCTTATTACTATAGATTTTTGGTGATCAACTACCTTCTGTAGCTGATTTGACACATGTCAAATCGTTCGAGGATAAAGAAACAACAACAACAATTCTTAAATCTTCCGATATCCTTCTAGTTGACAGAAAATGTCGATATATGACATAGTAACTGCTGGTGGCATACATTTCTTGCCCCACTTACTTTATCTTATACGCGGCTCCCTTTACTTTTCTAACCATTGCAGTTACTCCATCGCTGTAAGCATCCACACACATGCACTCCCTTCCAAATCCTTCATATATATATACAGTCCCTGGCCAAATTATTAGACGCACTCCTGTTTTTTAACAATTCATTGTTTTATATAAGTTTATATGCAATACTTTCATATTTAAACATAGATCCATTGGATTTTAATGAGGAAATTTATTATATATTTTGTATTTGTATTTATTTTTCACACATGGCAACACAAAGCTAATAAATTGTCACACGAACGTAAACAAGTCAAAAACCTGCTCGAGTCGCGTTCACGCATGCTTCAGTTGCGGACGTGTTTGTTAATGTGCTTTGTGTTTGTTAATTTAGCAGTTTTATTTTATGCATTGTTTATTTCATGTGCGGTGTTTAAATAATCAGTTTGTACACTTTCAGCATGTGTAAAAAAGGTGATCTTTTTTTTTTCACCATGTAAGAAAGCAGAAGTAAAGGCCCTTGTGAATGCACAATTGTTTTCAAACCGCGAAATATCACGAAAGCTGAAAGTTTCTGAAGCTAGTGTACGACGCATAAAGAAGAAAATTGAGTCAGGGGAAGAATTGAGCTCAAAAAGAAAGAAAAAATGTGACAGAAAGCCTATTTCCCCCCCAAGGTCAGAAAGATCTTTTAAGAAAATTTGCCTTAAAAAAAAGATTTGCTACCACAAAAGTGATAAAATCACAATTCCAAGATATTAATGTGAATGCTTCTGAACGCTCTGTTCGAAGAAAATTAAAAGATTTAAATTTTAAGACCTGCCGCCCCACCAGGAAGTCCAAGTTAACCTCTACAATAGACCTGCAAAATGTCTGAATTGGGCCAAACACTGGCGTGATAAAGATGTGTACTTCTGGAGATCGGTATGTTGTTATAATTTATTCACAAACAAAGTGTTTAACCATTTTCTATTACAGAAGGAACAGCAAAAATGTTTATTATTATTATTTTTTTTTATTTTTGACACGTCTGCTTCAGAGATGAAAGAACATTTGAAATTTTGCAGAACAAAACTCAGTTTGTGCATCGTCGTGATGGAGAAAAAGTTTCATTCCGACTGTGTTGTTCAGACTGGGAAACACCCTACAAAAATAATGATTTGGTCAGTCATCAGTGGCAAGGGTACTGGACGTCTGTACGTGGTTAAAGGTATGATGCGGAAAGACCAGTACAAGATGTCTTGCAAAATCGCTTGATTCTGCAGCTGGAAGAATGGTTTCCAAATGGAAAACCATACATTGTTATGCAAGATGGAGCTCCCTGCCATACAGCTCGGTCTATCAAAGCTTTTTTGGCAGAACAAAATATCCCTCTGTTGGATTGGCCGGGTAATAGCCCTGATATGAACCCAATCGAAAACATTTAGGAGTTAATGAAAAGAGAAGTAGATAAAGATGTGATTACAAATAAAACGCAGCTCTTAGAAAGATTAATTCACGCGTGGAATCATCATCCTCAAATGCAGGAGACAGTACAGTCTTGTATTGATAGCATGCCGCGCAGAATTGAAGCTCTCATAGCGGCTAAGGGTGGCTCAACAAAATATTAATATTTAATTATATTTGTTCCTGTTTTCTTTCAAGAGCTAATAAATACATATATTTTTCTTTAATGATGTTTTATTTGTGAGAATAATAGATTATATTAAATGGACAACCAAAAAACATACACTGTATCTGATAAATACAAAAAACCTGTATAGTATCACCCGATAATTAATATTTTTCGTAAAATCTTATAGTGCGTCTAATAATTTGGTCAGGGACTGTATATATATATATTTGTGAATAGATTTGAAAATTTCATCACCAGTCCGGTAGAGCAATTTCCTAGCGCTTCATTCATAAAAAGCTCTATTTGCGCAATTCGAATGAATAACTCACAAACTCGGGGATAAAAAAAGTCAGAAAAATCCACATCATTGGTACTTTTATCAAACCGTAAGCCGAAAAATTCACAAATATTCAGTCTTTTTATACACTTGTTCACCTCAAACTCTGAAACTGAGTTAATTCACTTACATATTATGCTATTTGGCAGCTTCGCAGTATCAGCTTTCTTAGCCATGACCTAACAAGCAACTTACAACATTCTTCATGCAATGTTTAATCAGAGTCTAGGTAATAATAGAAGGGGATTTCCAGTTTTTAAAATGTGTAAACTGACAGTAAAATAAATTTTAGTGGCGTTTTAATTTTCATACTTAGAAAATTTTTCTATTATGAACAGAAAGCCTGTGAAAAGATAAAACGCAGCGTTTGAATATTTCTTCGTCTTGATGTACTAATTTAGATGAACCAAAAACAGACTTTAGCAACAAATTTATGACAGTTAATCCATTGCTCTTCCGGCTCTTTTTTTTCCCAACCAGAACAAATCCAAACAGCTTGAGGTAGTTAGGATCATATTTGCTTATTTTTCCTCGAGTTTCCGTTTGGACGTGAATTGGCTTTCCGCGAAATGAGGTGGATCACTTGAATGGCTTAGGCTTGTAGGTATCCGCTTGGTTATTTTGTCTTCTATGAAGCAGGTTATCATTGAATCTGTCGCTTCAGAAGCTTCAGTTAGTTCAACACGTCTCTCTCTCTCTCTCTCTCTCCATATTAAATATCTTTTTTTTTTATTCAATTGTCCAAAATTCTGCAATAAAAGTAAAGTAGGGACCCCAATAAATATAAATTTTCATTGCCCTTAATTAAGCTTATTAAGTTTTTTATAAAAATATTTATTTAGTCCATGTTAATGACATATTATTCCAAATACACTTTTTTTTAACAGATTATAATAATTTAAAGAGCAATTCGTATAAAAATACTTCAGAATCGGCATGAAATAAGAGAAACACATTGCTAAAAATAAATTTTATTTCCTAACAAATTTATAAGGTTTATTTCATGCTAAAAATAGCAGCAACAACAACAAAAACACATTAGCTATAAATACAAATACTTATTTGATCAGGCTTACATTTACTACTGTAAAGATTAAACTTTTTTTCTACCTTAAAATTGAACTCAAAATTTAACTACGATTTTACGAATAGATTGCACCATAACAAATGCAGATAGAAGGTCTGTTGTACTTCGAAATAAATACACGTTTCAATAATGACGCAATGGGGAAGAAAAACAACTTTTGTAAATTTTAAGTATGTTCATGTCTTCTTTAATTATTTCACAATTTTTAGTCAACTTTCTTTTATTGTTTCCTTGGTACTAGGGTTTCTTTCCCGGGTTCCCGGGAAATCGTAAGATTTTTGAACTTTTTCTATTTCCGGGAATTAAACTTCTCTCCCAGGATTTCCCGAGAATCGCACTCTATAGTTACTGTATATATTTTGCGATTGCCTAGTAAAAATTGTTTGGTTAGACAAGCCCAAATGAGAGAGAGAGAGAGAGATAGGGACAAAGCTTTTCCGCGAAGAAGAGGAATCAATATCCAGCTCTTTGCTCTCAGAAGAATAGAGCGGCCACGGTAGCCGAGAGGTATAGGTATCGGATCGCGGCTTGCTTTGTCACGGGTTCGAGCCCAGTACCACTAAAGACCCGTCGTGTAGGGTAGCGATGCACGTTAAATCTGTGGAGAGCTCAAACGTCCTCCCATTGGTGTGGTGTGGTAGTTAGGAGAGGGAGTGCCAGCTCAGGTGTCGTCCACGTCACTTGACCATGGTTCAAAATTACGTGGTCCGTCGCCAACAGCCCTCGTGTAGCTGAACAGTGCGACGTTAATATTCAATCAATCAATTAATCAGAAGAATAGAGCATGGAGATTTTGAAAGAAGAATCTCTGATGTTTTTTTGGACGAAAAATTAGAGAAAGCAATTTACTCTTAAACAGAGGTTCCCAAACTTTTTTGCCTCATAGACCCCTTGACAGGTTTTTCAGTTTGGGGTAGACTCCATGCTTATCTAATGTTAAATTTTTGTGAATATATCTACTTAAATATGTTTTTGACAACAGGTATAGAGCTATTTACTTTAAAAGATTAAAATTTTTAATTGAAGTGAAGTATAATGTTTAAAACTTACAGAAAACACATGTTAATTAATTATATTAAAATTTAATTTATGTAAAAACAATTCCTCCAACGTCAGCTGAAGCCGAGAGAGCATTTTCTGCTGCCGGATTGTTCGTCACAAAGAACTTGGCTGAGTGTTAAAAGTATAAAAAAAAATTACTTATGCTTTCTGAAATCCTATTTTAAAAATGAATAATCAATTTATTGTACATTTTTTGTATGTATCCTTATTTTATATAATTCAAACTGATTTTATTTAAAAATAACTTGTTTTTAAATTTTTTGAAACTTTGATGTATTTTCGGGAATCCCGGGAGCGACAATTATATTCCCGGGAATGGAAAACCCCAGGAAATCAGAAATTTTACTTGGTACCCCTAGCATATGCTCGTGGCATTCAGTTTTAGAACTGAGTTTACAAGGTGTATTTTTCTAACTATATTCTCAGGTGATTTCAGTAATTTTAACACCTTTTTTGCAAACGCGTATAAATGTTGATTATTAAATTTCTTAAGAAAGCATTTCCGTTTAAAAGTTATTCTTTATACGATACAAAAATTCTGAAATATTTACTATTACATTTAATTTGAAGTCAATATTTGAAATGAATTAAACACTCTTAACTGCTATATAAAGTATCTTTAAGATTTTCATTTAAAGAGTATATATGACATCACCTTTCAATATAATGCACACGTTTAAAAATAACATATTGGTTAACAAATATGTAAAAAAAATCAGTAACAAATTACTGATTAATTATTTGTTAGTTGTATAACTTTTGGCCTTGAACGGTGGATTATGAAATTACAAAAGTGTTCTATTAAATAAATATTTAAAAAATAGGAGCAAATTATAAGTTACTTATTTTAGTAATAAAGAACCAGTATATCAAGTATTAGAAATATAAATAAAAAAATTTCCCAAATAAATAGAGGATAGAGTAGTACATTAATAGAACTAGAGACAAATGATCATCGGCGATTTCTTCAAAATACTTCGCAATACCTACCACGTTAACACGATACAATTAGAAGGTATATTAAATCGCTATGAGAGAAACTTTAAGTGGGATTTTCTCTGGTTGGATCATTTTACTTCATTTTGTCTTCTATAAATGTGGTAATTTTTAAAAAAAGTTAACAAAACAACTTTTTGTTGATCTGGTAAAAGTAGTAATAATCCGTCATAGTTTTTTTTAATTCTCCGTGTTCTTTCTCTCTACGCGGATGCGCGCGCAAACACACACATACCAAAATAAACTAAACTCAGTGGCGTAGCAGCCCATGAAGGCCAGGGTCTACAATGCCCATCTAGGTATACGTGACCTTGAGACACACACACACACACACACACACACATATATATATATATATATATATATATATATATATAATTATGATTTAAATAAACTGAAAATAATAAAAATAAAAGGAAAATTATATTTTTTTTCAAAGATTTTATGAAAATATGGGTTAAACTTTCTTAACCTCCTCTCTTTCAACAATAACATATTAAAAACATTGTTAAAAGTTTCTGCAAAGTTTCGTTACTCAAACTTGCTGTTTTATGCTTTACTTATAGAAACAATTATGTATACATTGGCATGCTTTATCAATGTTCCATTCCATAAAGTTTTAGATTAAACTACTTTTAAAGTTTATTTTAAAGATCTGAATTTTTATGCTAAGAATTTTTTTAAAGATTCTGAGTCTCATTTTATGACGGTTTCTTTCATACAAAAATGATCTATTTTCCCTTTTTCGTTTATTAAATTCAGTAAAATAAGCAAAAAATATAAGTTCATGTGACTGCGTAATTTTTGACCGTAAGAGAGCAGTGTGGGTGAGGTCACAACAAGAGAAAGGTAACTGAAAGACGGTAATTGCTGAGGAGTGCGCCAACCGCCATCGCTTTCGATACGGTATTCAACTGGTTAGAGCGTTACGCGATTGTATATCACAAGATGGATGCGGTGTTATGTGACCACGTCCGCCCACTGAACACAAATAATTGTGTCCCGATTGAAAGAGGTAGACGAGGCCACAAAGGGCTGAAGCTAACTCACGGGTGACCCTCACGATTACTGCCTTTTCATAAGCCCTAAATAGCCTCTTGGGGGTAAGTATTGTTGAACACGTTGTTGACTTGACGAGAGAGGTTATACGTTGTTGCACAAACATTTTGATGTCGCCAATTGTCGTCGCCAAATAAATTTTGATCTGTATAATAAATTTTATTTCTCTCTCCTGATCCGGGTTGGTGTTATCTGGCGATTTTTTTCGCTCGTTCAGTTTCATTTTTGAAAAAAAAAAAAAATCTGAATTTTGATTGATAAAATATTTTTACATTAGATCAAAGCTTATTGAAAATGCTGCGATGTAACATATTTGATATCTCAGTGAAATTTATCTATCATTTATGTGATATGAAAAAGATTAAAAATTTGCAAAGGAATAAAAATTAATTTTGGAGTGCATTATCTTGTAACAAAAATTTAAATTAAAAATAAAATTAATTAAAATTTATTAAATTTATATTTTACAGAAGTATTATTTGTTAGTATAATATGAAATAAAACATACTTGATTAAAACAGAGTCCGATCACATATATTTATGCACAACCAATCAGTTAAGATAAAATTTTCACAAATTTTCATTTTTTAAAAAAATATTTAAAAGATTATGACTAAAGATTAAAGGATTGGTTAGTGGAATAATTTTATTATCTTTCTTTTTCTCATGCCGCTTCCATCTAAACTGATTACCTTTAAAAACTTGAGATTTATTTTAAGAATTGAAAAAGAGAGAGAGAGAGAAAGGACATTTTTTGTTTTTAAAAAAAATTTCGATTTTTATAGACATTATTATCAAAAACGTGGAGAAAGTCTCTCTGGTGATTTCTTGCAGATCTGGTGTCGAATTAAAATGCGCTGATTCGCCAAATCGTTATGTACAGTTAGCGCCAATTCAACCCCCTCGTTCCTTCTGCTGTGTTCTCCGAACTCTTTATTTTTCCCTTTCCCCTTTGCCTTGCAGATGTCATCACATTTTTGTCTCCCTTTCTCTCCCAAAAAAGTTTTCCTGACACTGAACATAGCTACCCTCCTCCTCCCCACAAACGTTCCTAACCTGCTGTCAAAGAGTTCCTGTTTTCATGTTACGTCCACCACAGCAAGAACTCACAAAGGATTGCGGAACCTCTAAAAAAACAGAAAAAGTATCATTTGAATGATTATAGTCGACAACAATAAATAACCAGGCTGCACGCTTGGCTGAGAGGAAAAAGGAGCTAGTTCGTGTTTACTAGGGAATCTAATTCACTAGTATCTGAACCTCTTTGAACGTAGAAGGGGAAAAAACTAAAATCCAGATGTCAGAACGGTTTTCTACGTGCTTTTGGGACGATTCGATGCATTTAGTGTTTTAGAAGGATTAACGTTGTTTAAGTGTGATATATTTGTAAAAAAAAGAGCATGTGAGCAAATGGAAGCTTTCTATACATCTTCCACATTTCAAATTTATTAAATTAATATAATCGTAAGTTAATCGCATTTCCAACATAAGTCTTATTAATAATAATATTTTTTTTATTTAAACAACAACTATGGATATATGTTATTTAACCGTTGTCCGTTTTTTTTTTCTGTCCAAAAAAGACACATTTTTTATTGCATATAATTCAGCGTAATACTTAACGAAATGCGAAAATGGAAGAATTTTATTTGAATTTCAATTTTTTCGCATTATTTTTTTATTTTATAATTGTGGAATACACAAAAACCCATACTTGTTTGCTTTTTACGCTCTGCATGTTATGAAGAATATTTCATATATCTTAAAATAATTTCTCTCGTACTTACAAAAAAATTTCGTGTTCGTACCTCTTTTTCAAACGGTTGAGGATTTTGTGTGTGTGTGCATGTATACATATATGCACACACACACAATCTTTCCATTTTCATTTCTTCTCAAGCAAAAAATTGTATATATTGCCTTGCCAATCCCTGTTCTTTATAGAATATTTTCAAGAATCTAAATTCTTGCCTTCGTAATACTTAACGAAATGCGAAAAATGGGAGAATTTTATTTGAATTTGAATTTTTTCTCATTATTTTTTTTTATTTCATAATTGTGGAACACACAAAAACCCATTCTTGTTTGCCTTTTATGCTCTGCATGTTATGAAGAATATTTCATATATCTTAAAATAATTTCTCCCGTACTTACAAAAAAATTTCGTGTTCGTACCTCTTTTTCAAACGGTTGAGGATTTTTTTTGTGTGTGCATATATACATATATGCACACTCACACAATCTTTCCATTTTCATTTCTTCTCAAGCAAAAAATTGTATATTGCCTTGCCCATCCCTGTTCATTATAGAATTCAAGAATCTAAATTCTTGCCTTCAATGAAAAATTCCCGCCTTCACTACAAATAAAATCCCGGATGAGAAACTATTTCAGTACCATGGACAAACTGCATCTCTAAAAAACACTAGCACTGATAATCTCACTAGAAGAATTAAAAATATATGCAAATCAAAAATATAAAGAAGGAAATATCAGTGCCCGTACAGAGTACGGGCAAACCATTTAAGAAGTTAAGGTATCCGAACACGTTGAAAATGACGAAATTCGGTCAAGACAGATATTTTTGTTTTCTCTTTTATTGAATAGAGCCATCTTTTGGCTTTACAAAACATATTTTGTTTTGTTTCTACTCTACCTAGAGGCCAAGTTACAATCCATTTTATTAAGTTAGAAAAACCGGAAGTGGGTTTTTGATCTATCAGAAGTGGGCATTTAAATTACTCGAAATCTATCATGGCGAGTCTGATTACTCAAAATATTACATATGTATTTCTATAAAACTTTTTGAACCTGATATTTATGCTATCTTCTAGAGAATGTACTAAAATATTGCTTATTGTATGAATATTCTTTGAGTTAGGGCTTGTTATTTAAATAAAGGTCTCAAAGAATGTGATTTTTCTTATGTTTACTCATTCAACTCTAAAATTTTCAAATTTTAATAAAACTTTAAAATTTTGTACATTTTCTAGATAAATGCATCTAGATTGCTTTGGTAATATGTTTACTAATATAAGTTTATTACTTTTTTCTTTAATTGCTTTGAAGTTTTACAAAAATGTTGCTAAAATTTCACTTATAATTGTGATTTCTGTGAAATTTAGGCAATTTATTTTAAATATTGTTAGTTAAATATTAGTATTTATTGGTATTGAGTCCTAAAAAAGCCTTTATAATGTTTAAATATGATATTTTGTTAAAAAGTGCTCCGAACGTGTTCGGATACCTTAAGAACAATAAAGGATCAAAATTTAAAAAGATATATATCGTATGCTTACTCGTTATTTTTACACGTTGCAAAAAAAAAGGCGTTTCTCTTTTGTTTCGCAACTGTTTCAATTTAACACGACTTAGGACTTCTTATTGTGTTATGATCATTGATCAATTTGCCGCAATCTATTTTTAAGGGATGTGTTACATTTACTACATCAAATGATTATTCAAGCACATATTTTAGATCTGATTGAGAAAGACAATGGATGCATGGAAAAAACATTACATTTTGGATCGCAAATGCCTCTTTGGTTTCAGTAGCTACAGTAATCTAAATTAAATACTAACTGTAAAATAATTTAACCAGAATGTGCGTTAATAATGGAGTTCGATGCCCCAGACATTAAAAATCATTTCTAAGCGTACAGCCGTGTCGCATGAAATTGGTGGAGGTTTTGAGAATATACAACGCGAAGACATCCATGAATTGATGATTACTAAATCTCTTGATTCTCTCTCTCTCTCGATTGATTCAATAACAGATAATCCCCACGACATAACAGCAAGGATAAGGAATAAATTATTCTATCAACGGCTAGTTTAATTTCTGATTTAAATTTTATGCAAGCATGTTTTATCTTTGATCTAAATGTCTAAAATTTAAAAAGCATCTAAGGATTTGTTTAGCTAGATTATAACTGAAAAAAATTGAATTACCGTAAAATCTGGCGTATAACACGCACTTTTAACACAAAAAATAAGACCAAAATTTACAGGTGAGCGTAATAAGTCGGGTATAAAAATACCTTTAAAAATAAGAAAAGAGATGAGCATTAAAAAGTATGCTTCTTCATAAATCGAAATACTGCTTGTTTAAAAGGAATGAAATTCTTTATGAATTTAAAAAGCTGCAGTTCTCGAAATATGCTATTTTTTCTAAAGCTTGGAAAAATACCTTGAATAGATGACTTCAAAACATAAGGGCATTGAGTACGCACAATTCAGGTTTCTCAGTAAAAGAGAGGGTGGGCGTTATACGACGAATGTACCTAAAAATTAAAAAAGCGGCTTGAAAGTATAGGTGCGCGTTATACGCCGGATTTTACGGTATGCAAAAAATTTGCAAAAATGAACATATTTTGATAAAATAGTCACTATCATACAATATTTTGGACAGTCATTTATGCACTCAAAACATCAGTATCGAACAAAACTCTTCATTGAATTTAAAATTAACGGTACATTTTTCAAGAGAGGACAGCGATTTTGATTCATTTTATTGTAAATAATTGTATTTATTATCCAAAGTAAAATGACTGATAATTAATTAATGTTTAATTAATGTTGATATTTTCATTTCTTCATGAGGTAAAATGTATGCATGCATTCTTCATCTTATTTTACTAATTAAAGCTTGTATTTATATTTATTTTAGTGTTAAATAATATAAATGTGTTATGTTAAATTTATAAATGTGTACTAAAGTTTAAATGTTAAATGTGTAATTGTAAGTGCTCATATCCGAAAAACTTAAATTTTCATCACTTTTATCTGTTTTCAAGAACTAAAGTTCTTTATTCCACCTTATACCTTATATAGCTTTTGCCAACTTTTTCTACGCAAATTGTTTTTTTTTTTTTTTTTTTGCTCAGGTGTTTTGAAGAGCATATACCATGTAAACAAGACTGTATAAAAAAAAACATTAGTATGTGAGACTTTAAGCAGCAAAGTCATTTTTCAGCATACAGTTAGGAAATTGTAGAAAAGTATTTTTGCGATAAATACAATGGATTGCTAACTCAGTATGCAAAAATCAAGAATATGACATCAAACGCAGACAAACGCGTGGAATGCGTGCACCGAGTACCAAGACAGCAGTGGCGTAACGTACATCCCTGCATCGTGGGTAGGGGGCCAGGATGCTAGGATGGCCTAAAGCCATACTGACACCAAGTACATATTTAATCAATGTATAAAATATCAAAGGCAAAACCTGACTTTGCAGGCGGGGGCTAATATTCTCTAGTACGCCACCGCAAGACAACTTAAGAAGGAGGAAGAACGGATTTCTATACATTCCTTGCAAGTGAAAATCGTACGTAGAGGGGAGTACATAAAGGAACATTGCAGAAGAGAGTTTGCAGAAGAGTACTAAAGTATAGCTTCAAAATCTTGAAAAGCTATTCCTAATGGCAGATACAGATGTAAGAAAGATTAGTGGTGGTCAGTCAAGGAAAACAATAACAAATGATGATTGTCCTGAATGCGAAAAGGAACCGAAACCAGATAGCAGACTACATTGCGACTGCATACGGCAACCTGACGACAGATGTTTCGGTTTACTGTAGTCAGACACCTTCATAATGGTGGCTTATTTGCTTACCATTTTCATACCATTCGCTTCATACCATTGACAGCGGCCCATCGACATCAGCTTTAGTTGCGTAATAACACATGAAATGGACGTTTCATCAGTCAAGCAAACGTTTCTCCAGTTGATATGGGGAAAGGTGGGGACATTCTACTGACATAAGAAAAGAGAGACCGTTCACAGATGGTTCGGAGGACTTTATAAGAAAAAGTACAATCTAATATGAAATATAATCTAAATGATGAATAGAAGAACATAGCTCCCCATTTATGACAAATGATCACTTATTGGAAATAGTTATCTTCTCCAAGTGCGTCTGTTCCGAGATTGATTGATTCAGACTTTGTTTTTATGGACCACAACGCACAGTGACATAGATTGTCCAGAGTGCTCCTCTGATTTGAATTCCATTGAATATGTGTGGGAGGCTTTAGCAGAACATGGTAAAAGATCGTATCCTACGGAGAACATTTGGCATAGATGCCAGTGGTGTAAAATACACCCCCGAAACCCCGGCATCGAGGAGAGGCAGGGTTTCTAGGGTGCCCAAAACCTGACTAACGGCAAGTACATACCCTTGGTAAGATCCGACTAGGGGCCCAAAATCTGACTTTGTAGAAGGTCCCTAATATTCTCCGTTACGCCACTGATAGAGGCTGATTGAGGAATGGAAACTCTTACTTCATGGCTGTTGGAGAATTTGATGTTCAGTAGAGACAGAGACACGCAGCCAATGTAGTTTGGAGGTCATATGTTTTAATGTGGAACTTAGGTTTGTTGATTTCCCTCTTGGTCAGGCAGTATTTTACATCAATGTAATTCTCGCAATAAATTTTTGCTGAGTTCTATTTTATTATTCTTTTGTATGCATTTTATTATTATTTTTCATTAATGTGCTTTACTTTTCATGTACGACATAATGCCTCTGTAGTTTGAATTTTATGTCTCCCAGTTGATTTTTCGCGGAATCAGGAAAAATGTTTAAGTTTTGAACATTTTGTAGTTTATAAGTAACTTTTATAGATAATTTTTGAAATAAATAAATTAGAAAAAAATAATGTTAAGTAATAATAATATAAAAATTTCAGCTCTGTTATTTTTAATTTACATTTATTTTATTTTATTACTCGGATATAAAAGAAATATCTATATCAGCATAGAACTTGAGGGTATTTGATGAATATTTTCAAAACCGGGATTTATTTAAGATTTTTAAGCGTACTTTTTTTTAATAAATCGAAAAGGGAATAATATGTATTTAAAGTAATAATTTATGTACATTATTTCTCTTTTTTGTCTGAAAACATTATGATTTAAAGCGTTGTCATTTAAAATAAATTGGTTGTTTTATAAAGAGAAGTGCAAATTAAAACATTCGACACAAAGAACGAAAAATAGCTTTTAAGAGACTTATCAGTTCCATATAGCCTTCAAAGCAAAATATTTAAAATTATTCCATCTAGGAGGAATTTTAGTCTTTCATTAAATAAGTGATTTGATAATAATTCCCTCAATAGTAAACAAAACATTTAAAATAATAAATAAAACATTTAAATTTAACCATTAAATTTAACAATATTTTAGATATACTTTTTTATTCAAAGAAATTTTTTGTCAATTTGTTTTATAACACTGTGTAACAAAAAAAATTGTCTTTCTTCTGTTCCTGGGGGAAAACTACTATTCCCAAATTTTTTGTAATTTAAAGGTACATAAAAAATGGCTAGCATTCTTCATAAACTTTGCTTCAGTAACAGGGATAACAAGTATTTGTGAGATTTACCCTTTTTCAGTATATATTTTTTCTCATTACGAATAAATAAGATAAATAGAGTTTTATTTTATTCGCTGTAGCCAATATTAGTCTTTCATACAACTGAAATGAACTGATTTCAAGTCTTTCAACAATAGCATCAATCCTGGTTGGAGAGCAACAAAAGCAGAAATCATGTATTCTAAAGACTGTTAGTTTAGATCTAGTTACTTGGATACAAGTTTGCAATGGCGTCAAGAGGCTGCAAATATATGACAGATGAATTTTACTGTTTCTGTGGCCATTTTATAAAGTTAAGTAGTAATAAGTATTCTGTAAAAGATCCGATAAAACGCATGAAATCAATAGAGGACATTTCGACATATATGTTAGGGATCAATACAAAGCTTGGGTATCTCCTATCACATGCGAAAATTGTTAAAAAAACTCTTGAAAGTGAGAAGGAAATAAAAGTTATTGAACAATACAGTTTAATGTAGCTTGCAATAGAACGTAAGCAGACATACCAATTGTATATTTTGAACCGTATTACAGTTAATACATACTTATCTATAAAAGTATTGAAATCAAGCCCCCAATCAATATGCTGTTAAAAATTAAATCAGAGATCTCAATCTCGCAAAATCCAGTACTGAATTCTTGACGTCTAGACTTGCAGCAGTGCAATCAATTAATTGGATGAAAGTGTGAAAATCAAGCATTACAGGAGGCACCGTCAAATGTTTTCCAGCAATTTCAAGCCTCAAGAGGGATTTTGTTTCTGCCATTATGAAATCTGTCGGTTTCGAACAAAATTGACTAGAGTCCAAATGAGTGGCACTAGTTTAGTGATAGTTCATCCAAAAGCCAGTTCTTTACAATGGAAATACATACTTTTCCCTTCCACTGGCTCACTCAATCTATCTTACAGAATAATACAACACAAAGCGACTGCCAGTTGCGTTGAAGTAAGATGGGAGTATGCGGGAACTCATTAGTTTCTTCAAAATGATAAGATTTCTTTTGAGTCTCCAAGGTGGTTTTACAGTATTTCCTTGTTATCCTTGTCTTTGAAATAGAAGAGATACCGAAGTTCATTACATCACGCAAGACTGGCCACAGAAGACCGAATTCTCTATGAGAAAAAGCAACGTAATGAGACACTGGTAGACTCTGTAAGATACAAATTATTTATATATATATATATATATATATATATATATAGTCTAATTCTCTACAAACAAGAGATAAACATTCATCAATCACATTCGAAAAAAACACATAGACAGTAGAAAGATCGTACAATGAAGGACACATGAGCATATATATATATATATGCCTCCTCTTTTACATTGAATTTAATAAAACGATTTGTTAAAGCTTTAGATATAGCTTACAATATTTTGAACATAAGAATTAATAGATATGCAGAATAAGTTTTGTCCATTTATCTTGCTTATTTCTTAGTAGTAATTAAAAATTACGATACCTTAAAACACTATGACGTTAACGATTGCTATACGCTTTCTTAATGTGTTTATATATTTTTTAGCTAGTTACAAAATTATTGAATATCTGTTATCACATGTAACGCATAACCTCTATATTTTGCCGATAAACTTCTACGGACACATAGATACTCATGTTATAATATATATGTATAAATTATATGTATCATACCGTATTTCATTTAAACAAGTTTTGCTCATTTTGATAAAAAAAATTTAACTTTAATGAATGTTGTTTCTTTTTTACTCAAAATCTCCCAATTATGACTTTAAGAAGTTATAATCATTTTTTGTCGTGTTTTTCTTTAAAAAAATTAAATTTGTGAAGTTTTTTAAAGAAATTTTAGTTTAATTCTTATTAAAATTAAAATTTAGCGTATCATTATAAATTGCATACTTTCACAAAAATATAATTCACAATATTGTATTTAAACTCATTTAAAAGAAACGTCTCACCAATGCGTGCTTTCTCCTCCCCAACCATTCGTGATTTCATTTCGGATTTGCAAATCCGAGCTTTATCTCACATAAAATGGGCCTTTGTATTTCCTGGAACCACTCTCCTCCCTCTTCGGAATCATAGATGTGCGTGCCCTGCGCAAAATATCTCCGCACCCACAGGATGAAAGGGAAAAAATATAGGTCGGGTGAAAGAGCTTTGAATTTGCATGTCTCAGTATCGAGTGGGTGGAGTGGATTTTGAGTTCCCTTGGTTTCTATGACTCTTCTAATCCGGATCAAAAGCTCAAAATTTTTATTAAGGTATCCGACTACGTTTGGAACCGTGATTTTGCAAAAGCGTATAAATGGATAGGATTTATGATATTTATTATCAGTTAGATTATTTTAAACACTTGTTTTTATTTCTTTATTTCAAAAGCTTACATCAGGAGTGTCCAACCCAAATGACCTTGCGGGCCACTTCGGAAAAACATTGTAATCTCGCGGGACGCACATAAAATTATGTACATTTATATCAGATTAGGAAACAAAAAAAATCATTTATTGGAGCGAAAATTTAGTACAGAATGAATTACTACTATTGTTTTCATTATTTATACAGACATAGATAATATAATAAATGTTTATATAACATAATAATGCAATGATCAAATAATGTTTAAAATATTACAGTTGCCATTTCCCTGAAAATTAAGGTGTTCCTTTTGAATTGATCTTTCGTTACTCATTGTTAAAAATTGATTATACTGTCATTCGCAAACAGTTAAGTATACATTGCCCTTTATCTTAACCTTACTGAATATTTTTTTTAAACTTTAAAAACATCTCTGACTGCCTGTTGCCTTTTTTTGGGCACTCCAAACAGAAAAGGAGGAGGAGAAACGAAAGTCGCACACACAGAATCATGTCCATCATAATCATTCATAGTAAAGGATATGCATAATGCAATTCGGAATTTATTAAAAAAGTAATTTATTATAGTAGAATCAAATGTAACTGTTTGATAAAATATAAATCTATTTTAACCTAAAGAACATTTCTATCATCAAAAAGGATTATTTTAAAACAAGAACAGGTAACAGGCAAATACATTGTAGATTTATATATATATATAAATTTCTCAACAAATAAATTTCAAAATGAAAAAACTTTAAAAATCTGATGTTTAAAATTTTTTTAAAAAGAGTCGGTGGGCCGTAACTTACGTACTGGCGGGCCGCGTGTTGGACACCCCTGGCTTACATGGTTAGCTACACAATTAGTTCCTTTTGATAGCGGTATGATTTCTCATTGATTCAAATGAGAATTAAGCATATTTTTTTAAGAATTAATTGCATGCCGCTTCTTTTCATCCTATGAACGAAAAATATCTTTCATCATTTATACGGTATTTATAATTATGAAACAAATAAACTGAGTTATACAAAACGAAACAAAATTTGTCGCAAATAATTAAAAAGTGGGCAGAGTTTATAGTTGGAGAGAGTAGCATAAATATTCATATTTTTCCGCTATCGTTTTATCTTATTTATTAGCATCTTATGATTTTTAAAAATTCTGTTTAAAAAAAAAGACTTAACCCTTTTCCTGTAAAAAAAATCTCCTTCTGAAAAAGAAATGGTGCGAATAATATCCAATCGAATAAAATTGAGTGGCTTCAGTGGCACACACAAGGGGGAGGTCCTAGGTGTCCCCCCAAAGTCTTTGATTTTCCCCCCTTGATTATAATTCAGAGTATATAATACGTAAAATTTAATTAAGTCTTTGTTATTAATGATTAATTTTGTTAAGACTGTCTTCGGTTAATGTTAAAGAATAGGACCAGAATTTGGAACATTTTTTCAGATATAAAAGAAATGAAACATTAATATATTTTGGCTTCACTATCCTTTAGAGAGCAGAATGTTATCATACTTCCCGTTTTTGAGGGTTAAATCTGTCGAGTCCTTAAAAATTTTGAATCATATGACTATTAATAATTTATGTATGGCTAAAATGCCTATCGTTCAGTAAACTTAAGCTTTTCTAGTCCATTGTTTAAAATTTTTTTGTAGAAAAACTACTTTTTATTCGTTAAAAAAATACTTTCTATTCATCCAATCAAGTTCAAAATTTTTTTAAAAACTTGTAGTGGATGACGCTTGATGTTAATACAGTTTTTTCAAATATAATTCATTAATTACCGGTCAATTAATTAAATTAATTACCGGTTTTTGACACCAATGTAGATTCGTCTCCATTGTTGTAACAATGTAACTGTTAAAACAATGACAAAAGTTGGCGTCGAAAACCAATTTTTCAGCCAAACTAGCCAAATTGGGTGTGCATTGTTACAACAATGCAGACAAATCATGCTCTTTTTCAATTCCTACTATTAGCTCACTCCCTCTATATATATATTTATTTACTTCAAAATTTCAATTGTTAATAAATTACTTTCTATTCATCTAATCAAGTTCAAATAAATTTTTTTAAACTTGTAGTGGATGACACTTGATGCTAATGCAGTTTTTTAAATATTAATTAATTAATTTAATTTAATTAATTACTGGTTTTTGACGACAACTTAAATTCGTCACTAATGTTGTAACAATGTAACTGTTAAAACAAAGACAAAATTTGCCTTCGAAAACCTGTTTTTCAGCCAAATCGGGTGCGCATTGTTACAACAATGCAGACAAATCATGCTCTTTTTTTCCATTAACTCTCTCCCTACATATATGTGTTTATATATATATATATATATATATATATATATATACTGCTCAAAATAATTAAAGGATATTGCGGTTTTAGGTGGATCTTGTGGCTGGGAAACTTTTTAGCTGATTGATACATGGTCGACAGACGTAGTAGATTATATGAGAATAAATTACACATGTTTGGCAAAAAAAATGCATTTTATTGGACATTTGTGTACAAAAAGAAAAAAAACACAATTTGTGCATATGAGAAAAAAAGAATAAGAAAAGGTGTTTTCTTCAAAGGAAATCATTTTTAGTAGGGGGTATGGTTTCCACGGACGGCCAGCAACGTTGAGCACCTTTGAGGCATAGAGTCAATGAGGCTATTAATCACGAGTTGGGGTATTCTGTCCCACTCTTCCAGAAGAGCTCTTTCCAGTTCTTGGAGAGTTTGTGGGGGTGGTTGGCGGCCAGCAACTTGTCTTCCTAGAGCGTCCCAAACGTGCTGTATTGGATTCATGTCTGGAGAACACGCTGGCCATTCTATTCGTACGATTCCTTCCTCGAAAAGGAAATCCTCCACCAGGTTAGCACGATGTGGCATGCAGTTATCGTCCATTAAAATGAAGTCATCTCCGATTGCTGCAGCGTAAGGAACTACAATAGGTCTGAGGATCTCATCACTATATCGGCGAGCAGTCAGAGGTCCATCTCGAATGATGTAGAGGTCTGTGCACCCGTCAATGGAGAAGCCACCATACACCAACACTCTCCCACCACCAAATATGACACTTTCGTGCACGAACGCAGGATTATTCCTACTGCCACAAGCTCTCTAGATGAAAATACGCCTATTATCCGGATGAACAGAAAAACGGGACTCGTCAGAAAAAAGAACATTGCTCCATTCATTTCTCCTCCAGTTCACATGCTCTGTTGCCCACTCCCTGTGGTCGCGATGATGCCTTGATGTTAGTCTAACACATACCATCGGTCGGCGAGCATACAGACCTGCACCATGGAGCGGGTTTCGGACAGTCTGAGTTGAAACCATGGTGCCAGTAGCCGAGCGAAGGTGTTGTTGGAGAAGAGTAGCGTTCATATTTCGGTGTCTCCGAGCCTTTAACACAAAATAACGATCTTCAATGGGCTTTGTTGCCCGTTTACGACCTTGTCCTGGTCTTCGGTCTGCACTTCCAGTCTCCAAAAAACGGTTCCAGATCCTGGAAATCACACTTTGTGACACTCCAATGGCTTGCGCTACTTCGGCTTGAGTTTGGCCCCCTTCTAGCCTACCAACAACTCTCCAAGCTTCTGAATCGGTTTAATGACTTCGCTGAGACATCGTACTCATCGAAACAAAACAGTCACTGAATGCCGATCATCCTTGTCTTCATTTCTGTTGAAAGTCAAATTTCATTCGCTGCCGCTGAAGCGACGTTTTTGACGTCGAACTCAAAATTAGCATACTCTACAGTTTGAAAATCAGAAAACTTTGCATTTGGGATTCTCTTCTTCCATTCTCGGCAAAAAAAATTTCGCTTATATCTTTACTTTATATAAAACGTACAATATCCTTTAATTGTTTCGAGCAGTGTATATATATATCATTCAAAGTAGGAATTGACTTAAATTTTGTTTTATAATACTTGTTTTATTTTAATTGATTCATTAGAGATTATATGCTGAATATATGTGAAGAGAGTTGTTATTTTATTAACAACTTTTTTTTAAATTTAATTTTCAAAAAACCATTTTTTAATAAGTTGAGCCAATATTTACTTTTTCAACGTGTTTTTAAAATTTCATCTAAATAATTTGAAAGAAAATAAAATATATTTTAATACATTTCATTGCCTATTAAAACTTTCCTAAATTTAACGTGAAACGTCTATTTAAGGAAACACTTTATTCTTTACTATCAAGAGTTCATTTACATTACCAAGGTTTCGCTTATAAAATTTTTGAAATAAATAAATTGGATTTACCGAAATAAAAAATGACAACCTATTCAATTAAAAAATACTTCTATTTTGACATTGAGAAAGGAGAATATATTAAAAATTATCTTCATTTATATTTTTCAGAATAAACAAGGTTCGAAAGCGAGCTTTATTTTTCTGATTTTCCCCCTCCCCAAGATGTTTAATATAAGCCAATTCATACAAAACTTAAAATTTGAGTATATTTTTGATGCAGAAATTTTAGTTAATTATAGGAGAAGTTTTTATTGCCTTATAATTAGTAGTTAATTTTATTGTGAATGTTTAGATATTTTGGATCTTGGAAACACTTGAAAAATATTCAAATGAGAAACCGGAAAAGATGAATGCATTTCAAAGTACACTCATGTCCATAAATTAAGGATAATGAAGTTCAGGCAAAGAAAGAGACAGAAGCAAAACAAATTTGACTTATTTGTAAAGTCTATTTATTAAACAAAAGGTAAAGAGCAAAAAAGATTCTATATGTTTGACATAATTAATAAAAATTGAGATTTTTACTCCCTGGAGCAAATTTCAAAAAAGAACTAATTACAAAAAAACAGTATAACATGGTTAGTATGATGGTTAATACGAAGTTGTTCCAGAATGACATCCCGATAGATATGGTCTGTCATCGTTACACTCTGAACATGCAGGTCAGTTCTGGAACCAAGAATAATTCCTCCCCAAACGAGCCATCCTGCACCAACGTAACGGTGTCGTTCAATGGCGTTCTCTTGGTGATAACGGCTACCTGGCTCTCTCCATATTAAAGTTCGGCGAGAATCAGACTTCAAACTAAACCTGGACTCGTCGGAAAACATCACACAAGACCACTGTTGTGGTGTCCACAATGCATGCTCTCTACTCCAGGTTAATCGCAGGCGGCGACAGTGAGTTGCGGTAAGTGGAACACATCTGACAGGCCTACGATTATATAGACTAATGTGCCCTAAGCATCTGTACACGGTCTTGAAACTGTCGTACCGGTAGCTGAAGAGAGCTGACGAGACAGGTCTGATGCTGTGCTGTTTCGTTTGGCAGTAACTGCCAAATATACCGGTCCTCATTCGGCGTTGTAACTCGGGGGTGACCTGTGCTGAAACATCTCTACTCACATTACCATCATCTTGGAATCGTTGCCAAAGCTTGGAGATGACACTCTGGGTGATTCCAAGTTCCTCGGATACTTCCAGCTGGGTACGTCCTCATTCCAGTCGTCCAATAATTCTACCACGTAAAAAATCATCTTCAATAATTCAAAATGCTCCTTCTTAATCCAAATGCTTCCTTTGTGCCATAACTATGCGGTTATTGCACTGAAAGGCTTTTAAAGCGCTTGTGAACAATTTTACTTCTTTGCCACCATTCCTTATATACCCCTCTCTTACACTCTCGTCATTATGACGTACTCTCCGCGCCATCTGGTGGTTTCCTGTAATTTGTATATTCTTCTTCAAGATGTGTGTGATAATTCTACAGGTTAAATTTTTATTTTAGAGTTCAATTTTTGTGTGATTCTGAATTATCCTTAATTTATGGACATGAGTGTAATTGCAATATTTACACTTTCTTGTCATTTCGATTTTGGGCTTCAAGTTCTTATTCCTTGTTACTTAAATTTTATATCAACGTATTTATGTGCTACTTCGTAAACAGATATATTTCATCATTGCCGAATCATTCAGAAAGGTTAATTTTATTTACGTGCATAGGGAGTGATTTATTTGTAATGTGTATGTAGAAATGAGCAGCTAAAAGCCTTTTAACAGGAAAACAAAATAAATAAATATAAAGCATATTTAATTATATTTTAATACCTACACTTACATGGACTTTTCATGTTATTTTTTGTATTTTTTAAAATTATTTTTAAACTTATGTTTTAAGTTTTCTGAGATTCCCGCAATTTTATGCATGAAATTCAATCACAAAATACCTTTAAAAATATCTTCAGAGACATTCTTAACTAATTATCACATAATAGATAATTTTTCTGAGTATTCGAAAGTGTAAAATAACAAAATTTTAAATCCACAAAATAAGTGAAATGAATATAATTTAAAATTATTCCATATTATTATTTATATTAATATATAAGGGCTCCATTGTTTCAAAATATTAGACAGGTATTTTCTCTGCTCTGAACAAATCTAATTTAATTCTTTATTTTGCTTTAAACAGCTTAATTAAATTAATAAAACAAAATAAAAAAAAGTTAAATATTATTATTTAAAAATCCATTCTCTCACAAGAGATCTATTCACCATTAAATCATTCTTAAAAGTATAAATGGAATAAGATTTATAGATTTTTGTGTTATAAACTATGTACAAAACTTACTAGACTAATGGCAATTATCAGGATACATTTTTTGAGCATTTAAGTCAATTTAAAAAGACACTTTGTTTCTTGATTTGTTTAAAAAAAATCATAATGTATAAAAGGTCATTTTTCTGTATTTTATTAAAAGATAATATTTTTTACGTACCATATGTATCAACATATGACATACTTAATCACCCAAATGTCTGGCATTTGTCTGGATTTCGATAGACTCAAAGAATAAATCAGGAGAAAATTATTTTTATTTCTAGATAAGATCTAAATACCTCTCGGGAGCCTCTCTCTCTCTCTTTTACAAAATATTTTCTTAATTTAAGTTTTATATATAATGATGAGTTTGGAAATCTATACATTGAAAAGGGAGTATTTATTCAAAGCATTTAAATATTAAATTCACACACAATGCAGTAAAATTAGACTTTTTCTCGCCCAAAGGGAATGAGTTCAAAAAAAGAGCACTTAGAGCAGCAGAACGTCCTCTCAGAATGATAAACACTTTACACACGTGAGGGTACCGCACGTGCCAGACTGTTAGGTAACATTTATTAAATTTTCAAAAATATTTTTAAAAATAAAAGATGTTCCCCGTACAAGATGATAATTTTACAAAGTTTTTGTATTTCGCAATTAATTTTAAAATACAGGCAGCAGTTGGTATTTAATTAGATAGTTCAATTTACTTTAAACTTCTTTTACAGTAAGAAGTCCTGATAAAAATAAAATAATGAAGATAAAAGTAATAATAATAATTCTAAGTGTTTAAATCTAATACTATATATATATATATATATATATATATAAACATAATCTACTAATAATACTAGCTTATAACTGAACTGAACTCAGCGGCGCAACAGCCCATGAGGATCAAGCCCAACTGTGCCTATCTCAGTTTACGTGACCTTAGGCACTGGGGTGCATGTGCAGATGTTTCGGCCACGTGGTCAGTCTGATGCAATCCCTCAATGTTCAGTTCCCAAGCGGGCTTGGTCCTCATTTATCGACCCACTGAAGGGATGAAAGGCTGAGTCGACCTTGCCCAGCCCGGAATTTGAACCTCGGACCTGGAGCATGGAAGTGCAATACACTACCACTTAGCTACTGGGCTTCATACTAGCTTATACAGACCTAAAAACTAACTTCAATAAATTAAAAAGGGAGAAAAGTGTAAACAGGCTTGGCAAATATAAATATATGAATAGAAATAGTTAGTTACATTACTATTGAATAGGTCGAGCATCTCAATCTCACACTTATATACCTGCAAATTGATTGTTTGCTTATTAGTGTCGCATTTCAAAAGAACACGAGGGCTATTGCTAACGAATCTCGTAATCTTAAACCTCGTTCAAATGACGAGGTCTACATCTGAACTGGTGTCCCATTCTCCAAATATTCACATCTCACCATGAAGAATTTTAGCCTTGTCCGATTAATGTTTGTCAATCCCTCTACACGGCGGTACTTAAATGGCACCTGGACTTTGAACCTATGACTCCAAAGAAGTAACGTCAGCCACGAGTTTTCTGCCATGACATACAAAAGAAGGCTAATTAGAACAAATGTCGTTTCTTGAGAAAGTAGTAAAAATCAATCAGAAAGCTTTAATTAAACTCTTATTTACGAGGGATAGAAAGGAAAGTATACCATAACGACCTAATAATTTAAAACAGAATATTACAATAAAATAGACGTGTAAATTTTTGTGTGAGAAACATTTTTTTCGTAAGAAAGAATTCTTAATTAGATTATCTTATTTAAAATAAATGCGTTGAACGTCATACACTGATTTTGACCGCAGAAATATTAACAGAACTTTTCATTTTAAAAATAGGGAGTGGATAATTTTGATTCTAATTTTCCATGCCATTTATTTCATATATCGTTCAACAGAGTTTAATCAATTTGTGATAATTCAGATTGCCAGCACAGTTGAAGTTTCTTAGAGATATGAGATTTAAAATAAGTATTTTTCCAAATATTCACGAAATATCCTTCGAATGTGTGTATGTGGATAGCCAAATAATCACAATGCCAGTGTGGGATGAAGATTAAGGGAAATGCAAATAAATGCTAAAAATTAAAAAAAAAGTTTTATTCCATTGTTATTAATTTATTGAAATTGTTAACAAACATCGGAGAGAGTTGAGGTTTCATTCAAAGAGCAACTTTAAAAGAATAATTAATTTAACAGTATATATATATCGTTTTTACTCGAATCTAAGCTGCACTGTTTTTCCAGTGTTAAGGCTACTGAAAATCGGGTGCGGCTTAGAATCAAAGGCAAAACATTTGATGGATGGATGAAATTGAGTTTCAACCTCTTTTAAAAGGAAAAATGTAACCATCCATTCTAGACACTTGCATCTAAGACTTATCCCATGCCGCAGTTTATCTCTAGTGCGTGTGTAATTCAGTCTATCCTAAACATCAAAAATACTGTTAATAGTTTCAAGACGAGTTCACTATGATTCAAGTTTGAAAAGTTAGGCAATTTTATATAGAGAAAAAAAATGGAATCAGAGTAAGAGCCACTGAAAATTTGACACAGATGAAACAAATACAAGTCGATGGCGTAAGCAAAATGATGTAATTTTTACTTGTAAATGTTCATCAGTCTTTAATAATTCTTTCAGATTCTTCTATGAGAGTGACGAATTATTTTCGAGACATGATACTGATGGTTAGATTAATTATAGGTTCATGTATTATTTGAAAGTTTTTAATACTGGTCAAATAAATTAATTATTAACTTCTTATTAATTCGCATTAAAGTTTTTTTTAAATTTCTTAAGTATCGGATATCTATGAACCCTTTACACAATTTTTTACTTGTTCTCAAAAATTTATCGAGAATTGGGAATGCGACTTAGAATCGATGGTGGCTTAGATTCGAGTAAGTACGGAATGTAACAATACTGAAAATTAAACCAGTATTTTTCAACATATCTGTAGAGATGCTAAATTTATTTAAAAAGGTTCAGATTATGTCCAATTTATTTTCTATCTATTTTGATATTAAAACATTGATATCAATCGTTGATATTGGAGAGGAAGTATTGCTTGTTGATACAAAGAAACTTAAAGAAAAAAAATTATTCTTTCTTCCTTCTGGTCTATCTCAGAAAATGAATTAAAGATTTGAAGAATATAATGCAATTCTTCAAAAATGTTTCATTCTATGATCAACTGGAATCACATGATTCTCTTTCCCGTAATTGCTCGCTTTCAATGTGATGAAGCAGCGAGTGTAATACTTCGAGTACCCACAGTTTGTCACAATGTTAATCACACAGAGTATCAATGATCTATCATTGGACACTAAGTAGCCTCATATTCATCACAACCATTTATCGTTACCTTGTAGATCTCATTAACTTCTGAAATAGAAACGTGACACACTGCTCACGGTATCGAAATTTAAGTCATACAAATATAAAAGTACGCCGCCAACTCAGTCAATATGTAGTCAGGTAGATTACTGCATATCTCCGAGTTACTATAGCAACAGTTTGCGTGCAAAGCCACTGGAGGAAAGGGGCCTAGCTTGTGCAGGGGTGCTCTTATTAAGCATTCATAGGGAATTCTCTATCACCGCACCACACGCTGATCGGGGGTTGTCGGTGTCGGGAGAGTAATTGAAGGGTTCGCTTGCAGGATATTTATTAAGTAATAAGCTATACCCCCATCGTGTACATTGAATTCACAAATGCCCTTTCCTGCTTCAAAAATATAAATTGCATTTTAATGAGAGATGAACATAAAAAAGCAAGATAATGAAAAACAGAATATTTAAGATTCTATTTAAAAGAACCCACTTCTACTTTTAATTTAAATCTGAGATAGATTTAGTTGTGTGGAGTAAACAAATAAGCAACAAAAATCACAGAACTCCTTTAGCAAAAATATTTTTCTTTTCTTTATTTTTATTTCAAGATGTTTCTTTAGAAATTACCTCCTGTTGTTCTTAAATCACACTCGTATTATTTTTATTTTATTAAAAAGAATTTTTTTCATTTAAATAATTTATATACGGGTAGGGAAATATTAATTATTTTAAATGCAGCCTGTTTGTAATCATCACATTTTTCATCAGCTGCTGAATAATTTTAAATGTTCAGCAATGACACGATAAAGAAAATAGCAAAGGTATATATTTTTACAAACCTTTATAATATCTATATAACATATATAATTATATATTATATAAATATAATTTTATTTGTATTGTTTCAGATTAAAACTCTTTATATATATATATATATTTAAAATCCGGTTATCACCTATTTATTCGTAGTTCAATTATTGAAGATAGTCTTAAATTATATATTTATGTAATATTTATAGTATCAGGACTTTTTACATAACTTATGATAGCATTTGTAATTATTGCTAAAAACTCATTTTACTAGGATTTATTTTGCAAACTAAGTGTATGTGTATGTACACTCATAATATTCTTAAAAATTTGTTTAGAGGAAAATACCTATTATTTAGCTTCTCTAGATTCTTATCTAAATCAGAAAGTTTAGAAATTCGCTGTAATCATACTTATAAATTTTCCCAGTAGCAATATAATTATTCTGATACTTATTACTCATTTGTTCAGGAGAGATTAAAAGTTTTTTTTAGATTTAAAATCTTAACTTTATAATTAATATGGTAATGTTTGTAAAATTGCCTTTTTAAAGTATAAAGACATTATTAAAGATTAAAAGAAAAAGCTTAGGATTTCACATTTTTACAGATTAGAAAAAGTGGAAATTTACTTAAGTATACATTTTTAGTGGTATTCTTAATTCCTCAAAAGTTGCCGTTATGTAGTAGCCAGTGGCACACAGTAGGGGGTCCTCGGGTCCGGACTAAGACTTTTTCCGTCCCCCCCTTTTTCGAAAATTCAACCCCTTAAGTGGCAATAATAAATTTTGGATTTTTTTTAATTATTGTTTTCCTAATCTCTATATTACAGGACATCTTTTCTGTACAGGTAGTTTGCGATTATTAATAATATTTTTTTCATATAACTACGATCCACCTCAATATTTAATATGCATATATCAGGAAAAGTAAAGGAGAGAGAGAGAGGTTTGCTACAGATTTCGATAAAGATATTTAATATAATTGTTTCCTTTCTGCTACTTTGATAATACAAAGATTGTACAAATCTTTATTATTATTTTTTTTTTAAAAAAAATGTTTCTTAAATCGATTGACGTTTCCTATTACAGTATAGTATAAACGGTAGAAATTCTCATAATCTGTCACATTTACACGTTCCTTTTACTACCATTTGTTTATATATATTGAAAAAAAGAATTTTATATCATGTCATCTATAAAAAAAATGTTTTGGATGGGAAACATTAAAAGGATCGGTTAAACTGTATTTTTTTAGAAATTACAATCCGAGACTGCGTCATATGATCAAATAATCACATAGTAAGATTTTAAAGCGTTACATTTTACATACGCTTTGCGAAAATATTAATCTTAAGTTGCTTTTTTTTTAAAAGAAAAAAGAAAACCGAAGGATGAATAGTAAATTACGAGTGCCATTTTCAGACGTTAAATAAGTGTGTAGCATTCCTTTCAGTTTGCTCTGCCGGCAGCTGGAAAGAGGTATAGCTTTAAGTTTTATTTTCTTTTCTCAGTGAGTTTTATTGGAGTCAAAAAGCAGGTCGCAAACAAGATATGACAATCCTTTTTTTTTCCTAATGAGCCACACTTTTCTTGCGTGAAATAGAATATCATCAACATCTCAGATCTCATGCCAGATTCGTTTAGTTTTACTTGTGTAAGTGTTTTACTTTAACAACTTCTTAAGGGCTGCTTAGAAATATGTTTGGAAATACTTGTTATAGAATCTTTAAAATATAATTTTAAAATTTCGCAATGCGGTTCTAATGGTAAGTACAAATATATTAGCATTTATGCTTAAATAGTCCTGAATCTAAGTACATTCTTATTAAAATGTTGGTCCAATTGTGAACTAGATTAACAATGCTTATTTTTTTTCTCATTTATGCAAAAATAAATAAATAAAATGGTTATTTATTCCCATTTACAATGTAAATTAAGAAATAATAATTTCTAATTAGGGTTGAATAATTTTATAAAATAATGTATTCTGCTCCTGTGTTCATTTCTCAATAATTATAATTTACATTGTATAAGTTTAAAATAATTTATTTCACTTTGTAAAAATAATACTTATAAAACAGGTTTTTTTTCAGATTTATATTTTTACTGTTATTAATTGTGATTTTACTCTTTTACGTTAGATAAAAATCATCTTTGAATGATTAATTATAATTTTAAGGTAATAAAATCATTTAAAAAAACCAGTGGAAAATAAGGGAAGCGCTTAAAGACATTAAAAGTGTTATCAAGAGTAGTTGATATGTATTTTAAATTGCCTATCATCTATTCATTTACCTCTTTCTCTTTCTTTCTGTGACAACCTTTTCAAGAAATGTAAAGACTAAAATTCTCCTTATAGCCGAGTTACTTAAAGTAAATTTATCAAAATAGTTTTTTAAACTCATATCAGAATTATAATTAAATAAAATATGTAGCCTACTATAAGTAATGAATAAAAATTAAATTTTTTCATTTTTATTCTAGGTCAGAGACTTATGGATGCGTGCTTAACGGATGCAAATGTAGATTTGAGGTAAGATGTGCTTTATAACTTAAAAAGCTTTCACATAAGGTAAAATCTTGTTATATTTGATTTGGATACATTTTTCAAATATTAATAAAAATATTTTTATCGCTTATTTAACTAGTAATTACTTTGAAATATATATTGCAAAATATTAACTTAAATATTATTTACTAAATAAAATTATTGTTAAAAAAGTATAGATAAATTATTACATTTTTATTGCAACCAGCGTATTTTTTAAGTTGGTTAATTATTGATTTAGTAAAAGAATTGATTTAAAAAGTAATTCAATTTCTATTTATGTGATTTTCTGATTGTAGGGGGCACGTATTATGTAAGAGAAATTAATGTTAAGAACAATGTTTTTACTGATAATAGGTGTTACACGACATATCTTCAGTGGTTGTATTTGTAATACATCTTTTTTCACTTTGTTGTGATTATTTAAAGCTTTCTATCGCGTAATTAAGGAATACGACCCACAATCAGGTCCTTTCTTTCTGAATAAAAAATTATGACATTAATATGATATTATAATTGCACTCTATCCTACCGAGATACACATATTAACATTGTCATCTTCTGTCTGGATTAATCAACTTTTCCTGGTATAAAATATCTTCCAAACTTTGTTTCTTAAACTTTATTTCTAAATAAATCTTAAACTTTGCATGTTCAAGAGGGAAAAAAAGAGTATTTATGGAATGTATCTGAATTTTAAAGGTACTAACTCGACATCTTTCGTTTATATGTAAATTAGGGTTCCAATTTCAAATGCAAATAAACTGTGATCACAGTTAGTTTTTAGTGCATAAACCATACAAATCTTATTTCCTTTTTGCAAGAATAGGCAAATCCAGCTCATTTAATTCATTTCAAGATGTTTCAATTATGTTAATGGTAAAATAAGAATCCTTCTGTATTTTCCTATATAATAACACTTAAGTTCAAATAAATGAAGTGAATATCTTGAGGGCCGACAGGAAGTACTGGGCAGGTGAGATGGAAATATTGCCTCAGCAGGTGAGGTCACAGATAACCTAAGGCTTCTCCATCCAACTTGTCGCTCGCACCCTGCCCACTGTAAAACAACCACTTGGCGACAAAGTGGAGGTTCAATTATTATGCTAGCAATTTACTTGTCAAAGGACGCACCCCCTCCCAAACATACACTATTCTATCATCTAAAAAGTAATAATGTGAGGCTTGTCAGCATGTTTCCGAAACAACAATGTGATTTCTCTGAAGCAAAACAACTTTTCTGCTGTATTTCTGTGAGGAAAAATTCTTTATCTATTAAACAAACTTAAAGAATAACACAAAGATAAATCTCTCTATCTCTTCACACATATTTAAAAGAAACATGTTTCTTCTCTTATTCTGCAATGGTAGTTTCTTATGAAATGCCCACTAAAGAAGACAAAAATTTCAGTATGTTAAAAAAAAAACCCACATCATTGCTTTTATAAAAACTTAGTATCGTGAATGGAAAGTTACATTATTTTATCAAATAATTTTTATCTTTTTGTGTAGAAAGTTTTTTTTTCATCTATAATGCTTCGGATTCAAAGAATATAAAATTATAATTTTGTTTCTACCTTTACGTTTTAGGAAAAGGCATATATGGGTAATAAAGTTAAAATTCCTTTACCTAAGTTGATTAGGGTTTGATTTTATAAAAAACGCATAAAATTCCCTATGTTAAATTATTTATATAAATATATTATTTATATAATTATAAATTAAGTTATCCCGAAAAATATTCGATAATTTTAAGTAACTTTGTTGATTTTTAGAAGATTGTGAATGTGTGTAGTGTCTATCCATACATTTTTGAAAAATTATTCATGTATTTAGTGGAAATGTCAAAGATGAATTTCTAATTCAACTGTTATTATTGAAATAATATTTATTTTAAATTTCAAACATGTATAAAACTAAACTTATTTTTTGTTAAAAAAAATAATTTATATTACATATATTCGCGTATATAAACCGCCAAAATTATGCGATTAAAGGTGTTATCTCATTCCTCAAGAAAAAAGAGAAGTTGAAATTAAGTAGAATATTTCAAGAAATTTTTTATAAAGTATATTTATTGTCATAAATATTCATTCTTATTGATAAACGCCGATGTGGAAAAATAAAAAACAAACAGAAATCCTGTTAAAAACCGTGTTCTGTAAGAAAATTCACTTATAATTTTTTAGAAGTTAACTTTTAAACGAGATATAAGATTTATAGTTGAATCTCAGAAGAGAACTATCATATATTTCTCTAAAGTTTAAATAGAAATCAAATAAGGAAATAGTTAAGAGTGGATGATTAATATCCTCCCACTTAAAAATTTGCAAATAATATATCTATATTTGTGCAAAAGTTTTCAAGAATTTTAGAGTATTAATAGTTTATTTATGTTTTTATCCTTTAATCTATAATTTGATCCATTTTTAATTTGAAATATATTCATTAAGGAGGATCGTGGTTATATTGAAAAAATTATTATTAAGAATCTACCTTAAGGAAAAGATAATCTATACATGTTATGGAGATTAGTAGAAAAATAATTTAAAAAATAGTTTCAAGTTTTTAATATTGGTTCACACACAAAAACGGGTTGAATTTTCGAGAAAAAAAATGGAATAAAAGGACTTAATTTTGCTTAGAATATTTTAGATTCAATTATTTTTGTATGATATAGGTAACCAAAAGTGCTGATTATTAGTAAGTGAGTATTGAGTAATTACTAGTACAATGTACATTGAAATATCCAGTGCCCTTCAACAGCAACGTTGAATGAGTCTGATCCGAGATTTTTTTCCCCATCTCCCACTTTTTAGTGTGCTTTGATGTCAAGAGTAATTTTTTAAAGAGCTCAATGCTAAAGAAACCATTAAATTAAACTAATGTTTTTTATGTAACTATTTAGTATTGTCTTCTCATCGTAATAAATGTCAAAAAGCATTAATACCTGTTTCGCTTTTTAAAAAATAACTTCGACTTTTTACCATAAAAATCTCAAATACCTTAATTTCATTCCCTTTGTATCAGTACTTAACATAAAAAAGAATTATTTTTAATTTCAGCTATGTACCGTAGACTATTTTTTCCGCATAGGTAGGCTTTGAAAGTCTGAATGAAATTCATAAAGAAGTGTAACTACAGAGAAAGCCAGTGTCTTTCAATAAAGTTTGTTAACTCTGAGCCTCACTTTAAAAAGTCTCATCAGAAGGAAAAAAGGAATAAATTATAAGACTTCAGATTAGACTAAAAACATCAAAAATGTATTTCACCCTGTAGAGTTAAAAAACAAATAATTGAATCCTAACTGATTTTAATGTAAATTTTTTCTAAAAAGTACTTAAACAATTCATTGAGAGCCAATTCAGCTTTGAAGTTGGCCATTTTCAAGCAGTGAACCCTCAACGACTACACGTTGCAACAAAAGTATCATGTAGGTTGTAACAACGATTTCAAGTAATGATTTTATAACCAAAACCACACTCAAAACACAACCCAAGTCAGTTAAAAAGGACCAATTAAAAAAGAAATGTAGCATTAGACCAGCGGTCTGCAGACCTCTGGGAGCCCCAAGGGCTTTTCTAGGTGGTCTGCGGGGTTTCTCATGTAACATTAAAATTTCCCTGTTTTACCGACTCTGAAAGGCCTCATGGAAAAATTGAAAGATGCAGCAGCCTAGACTAGATCACTAAATTGACCTAATGAAATGACTCTACTAGAACATGTATTTCAATCAAAAATTTTGAGTCGGAGCGTGGGGTGTCCAAAATCTCGGGGTCCGCTATGGCAGACTGATACATAAAGGGCACCCAAGGTAATCGAATATTTAAGAGCCGCTGCATTAGATAGTTATCTCAGGATCGTTGCGTGGCTACGGCAGACAAATGATAATGGTTGAAAACTCATGGCCAGTGTTGTTTTCGTTGAATCGTGAGCTCGAGCCCCGGTACCACTGCAGATTTGACGTGTGGAGGGGATTTGCATGTTAAATCTGTTGAGGATCAATGTCCTCACATTGGCATGGTGTAGCAGTTTGGAAAGTGGCGTGTCAGCTTAGATGTTATCTTCGTCACTTAACTATGGCTCTAAATTACAAGATATGTCTCCAATATCTCTCATGTTGTTTCGAAGTGGGACTTTAATGAACAATCAATCAAGACCTTTGTGCTGCATCATGTATCTCAGATAACGGCATTCACGGAAAATGTATTCAAACGGTTAGCAGAAAAGGTCCTTTTGCGTCTAACTATCAGTGATGTGTACCCTTATAAAAGTATTTTAAGATCAGTATTAACTTATACATGTGGAACTTGGTCCATGTCTCGAACAGATGAGAATATGATACGTATCTACGAGAGGAAGATTTTAAGATCCATTTTTGGAGGAATTCAGGGAAATGGAACATGGCGAAGAAGACCAAATTTAGAGCTCTATCGGTCATATAAGAAATCTGACATTGTCAACTTCATCAAACTACAGTGAATTAAATGGGCAAGTCACGTTATCAGAATGAACGAAGACCGCGCCACTAAAAAAGTCTTCAATGTTCAACCAATCGACACACGAAGAAAGGGCAGGCCAAATCTCAGATGGATTGATGGCTTAGAAAAAGATCTCCTAGTTTTGAGAACTAGGTATTGGAGGACACTTTCAGGAAGAAGGCGGGCTTGGAAAAGGCTTTTTGAGAAGGCCAAGGCCCACCCTGAGCTGTCGTGCCACCGAGGAAGGAAGGTGTACCCTAATGATCATATCTCATAAGGAAATGGACCAAACATACTTTTCTTACACCAATAATATTCTCTTTAGTGATGATTCAAGGATCATGATACAAAGTTATTCATAATATGCTTAGTCTTGAGGCAACCTAAAATCTACAATCATTTTGCCAACATAAGGTAAATCAACCACCTTAATGATAAAGCAAGTTTTGGAGGAGAATATCATGAACTACCATAATCCCCCCACAACACGTTTTTCATGCAGATTTTGAGATCAAACGGAGTCCTAGAAATAAGATTTTTGAAGCTCGCGTGAGATTTTTTAAAAATAATAATAAGCATTATTTCATAATATGGGATATCAATGTATCAAATTTTATTAAGATAAGTCAATTAATTTTTATGATACTACATATTTTAGGCTAACTTGATGCTAGATATTGGTGTAAAGTTAATCAACTGATTTAAGTCCTCACAATAAGCCTAGGCGTAAAAAATTGGATACATTTTAAGATATCTTCAAGATATTACGATATCAAAGATTTAAGATAGCAAGTTATATAGGATTTTTCCTTAAATGTAATGGAAAAACAATTTTCTTTCAAGTATTTTAATTAAATGTAGTTAAAAATAAAGCCAATTTAAAACGTTTCATTATGTTTTTTTTGTTACTACTTTTGAAGTCAAGTTAGTTAAAAATTATGTTCTATTTCTTTTTATATTGCATCCGAACGTAAATACCTTACTTATCTGGTTTATTATGTATTTCTGAAAAAATTTTTTCCGCTTTAAGATACAATTGACAAAAATCGATCAAAAATTCAAATAAAATATTTTTAGCCTAAATTATTATTGATGTAATTTTCTATAATCACACAAAATTTGGAAGATCTAAGTTAAAAATATTCAGAGTTATGATAATTTTTCCGTCCATTTTTATTCACATCCCAATGGCAAATAAAAACTTTAAACTGACTTACCTCAGGAAGAAAAAACACCTAGTTTATCTTCATTTAAAATGCTACGGCTTTTTTTGTATTGTTCCAAATGCTTTAATATTTTTTATAATTATTGCTATCAGTTCTCATGTAACAAAAGTTACCATGTATTTTTAAATGAAAGAAATATTTATTTGTTTAAATAATTGAATATAGAATTTATACATATATTAAGGAATTTTCAATAATCATTCATAAAGAAACGTATTTTACAAATAACAATCATGTTAGTAGAAATCCCATACCGACTTTTGCCGTGCATAGTTTAATTTGATGTGCATACCTCAGTTATTGCAGGAGGAGTAGCATTTTAAAATCCTTTCAAAAATTTTAATTCTTCTTTTAAAAAATTAAACAGTTGGGTTTTTTTGTAGTATTTTGAGCACAAAAATGTTTTACATCATACGAATACACAGGTTACAAGCAAAAAATTGTAAAAATCATTAAATCAAATATTTTAGTTTAAATCGTATAATGTCCTCTTAAACATTTAAGAAATTTGTAAGAACAATATTTTATACTTTTCTATGTAAAACGAATCCCATTGAAAAAAATAATGAAACCAAGCGTTGAGAAGAAAGCACCATGCTGGAAATAAAAGGTTGCGTTCATGTATATACACTGCTGGACATTTGCTAAGGACGGATAACACTATCATCCATAGCAACCACAAAATGAAAGGAAGCAAAATGTGGAAAATTAGAATAAGTGCGGGATATTAGTAAGAAGAAGTATGAGTATGCAAATTTTTTTCCACGTCTGTTCATCACGTGATAGCGTTCATAAGAGCTTTAAAGATTTTGACGCGTGTGGACAGTTGTTGTTTCAAGTCAAAGTTTTACGGGAAAGATTTAATAGACGAACTTAAAATTTTTGGCATGTCTTCCCGACATCACATAGATGATTTTATGCGTGGCCGAATTATTGAAAAGATCGAAGAAGGGCGAAAAATAACAAATGTTGCCAGGGGGTTCGACATCGCTCACAGCGTTGTTTCACGGCTGTGGAGGTCATCTAAAACTACTGGAATGTGTAGTAGACGGCACGGGGGAGGTCGTGTTAGAAGTACGACGCCTGTAGAAGACAGATATATCGTCCTATCAGCAAAAAGGAACAGGCGCACCACAGCTCAGCAGGTGGCAAATCAGTTTCTTGCTGCCTCAAAAAAGCAGATATCCCGAAAAACTGTTGCCAGACGTTTGAGGGGAGGAGGACTATACGCACGCAGAGCTGTTGTGTGTGTCCCATTGACCAGACAGCACTGTACTGCCCGTTTGCAATGGTGTCGTGAGCATCACAATTGGACTGAACAGGACTGGGCATGCGTACTATTCTCAGATGAGAGTAGGTTCAGTCTGTCATCGGATTGTAGACGCCAACTGAGTGGTACTGCTTATCGTCCAGAAAATATCCAGGAAAAGGACCGATATCCGACATGCAGTATCATGATGTGGGCCGGCGTCATGATCAATGGCCGCACGCGCCTACATGTGGTTGCGAATGGGACTATGACGGGCCAACGATACATTGATGAAGTTCTACTTCCTCATGTTCGTCTTTTCCGTGGTGCTGTCGGTGATAAATTTGTTTTTATGGCCGACAACGCAACATGTCATCGAACACTCGCTGTTCAGGATTGTCTAGACAGCGAGGGTATTAAACGTCTCGTATGGCCAGCGCGTTCTCCAGATCTAAACCCCATTGAAAATGTGTGGGATGCTTTGGGGAGGCAAGTTGCTGGTCGAAACTATCCTCCGACAAACAAGAACACCCTCATCCGTGCACTCACAGAGGAATGGGATAAATTGCCTCAACAGCTGCTGGATAGTGTTGTGCAAAGTATGGTACGACGTGTGGAATGTTGTATCACACTCCACGGTGGACATATCCCGTACTGATACCTTTCTTTAAGGTGCCTGCTGACTTTTAGATGCATTGTTCCATTTCTCTGTACGCAGATCAAATGAACATTTTTTTTCTTTCAGATGCTTCACGGCTTTTGTACTTTACAGAACAATAAATATTCTTTATTCTAATGTCTGAACAGTGTGGCAACTATATTTTATCCTACTAGGCCTCATGTCTCGCTTAATGTTATGCTACATAGCAATTTGTGATCCGTCCTTAGCAATTGTCCAGCAGTGTATAAATACTAGCTGCATGGCGCGGCGTTGCACGGGCTGTCTCTACTTTTATAAATTTTCCCTTTCCTTCACAAAATCAGCACTTCTAATACCCTTTTCCCAAAATGGCTTCCCCCAATTTTTTCAATCTTAGTACAGATTACGGATAATATCATTCTACACACGGAAAAATAGTTTCGTGAGATTATTTTTATAAATAAAGCAGTTATTAAGTATTTAAATAAAATTTTGAGTATTTTTTGAAAAATCGTAAAAAAAGTTTTTGACATTTTATTTTTTAAATGACTGATTCTAAAAGAGAAAGCATGAACTTTTTTGTGTAGAATATAATTTCATTAACGCGAAAGAAAATGCAAACGGAACGATTTAGAAATCATTTTTATAAAAACGTATCGATTTTGATTCATTTTAGAAAACATCGTAAAAAATAGAAAATATCATTATTTTGTAAAATAAATTATACCGTATTGTGGCGAAGTAAATGGTCTTTCTGATTCTGTAATTGTTTTTTGTTTGAGTCTCATAAAAAAATTAGATCGTGTTTTAAAAACGTCGGGATAAAAAAAATTTCACCTTCCGGTTTGCACTTTGTTTGACGGTAGAAACAACAGGCAGGAGTAAAAGAAAGGTTTTTAATTAATATCTTTTTAACTAATTGCAATATCAGAATATAAATGATCAAAACGCATTCCTCTGATCATTCCCGATTTTTTGGTATTTTCGGCGAGTTTTTGCGTCGTGCGGTTCGTGAGAATATAAATGCACGTAGATAGAAAGATAGATATGTTTGTTTACCTATGAATTTTAATAGTGTAGATATTCCAATCTCTTGATTCCCCCTCTTCCCAAAAATGTTCGTATTCGGTCACAAACACAACACTTATATATATACATGTATGTATGGGAATGAATGAATAATATGCATCAAGTTATGAGAAGTAAGTAAATAAAAGTACTCCTATAATAAATTACGAGTAAAAGTTTTTTAAATCAAGTTAATTTATAAATATGCTGCTAAAGAAAAATAACGATTAAAGAATGATAAAAAAATAAGAAATAATCTCATTTCTTTATGAAAACAGAATATTTGTTTTCTTCAGTTTGTAACTCGAGAGTTTTCAGGTACAATTAGATAAATATAACTTATCCTATCTAAGGTAGTAATAATTTATCGTAATTGAAAAGAAAACTTACCTTTGATTTTAATGTTTTTAAATAACTGAGATATGATAAGATGAACTCATTTAGAAGAAACGCTTATTCATCATGGTTCATAAATAAATTTTGAGAGATATGTTTGCAATCTGTTTCATATATCATGTGTTTATTCAGAATAAATAATTAAATACAAACCGCAACTGAATTATGGAGTTATATAATTTTAAAGGTAATGAAATCAAAAAGTACGCAACAAATGTAATCAAAATTTTGAGATAAAAAGAACTAACTTTGAGATTTAAAATAATTGAGATTAATTACCATGTCCTTTATTAAACAGGAATTCTTATAAGTATCTTTTAAGAATAGTAAGAAATGGTAATATCCAGTCTATTTAAATTAATTGGATTAATATTTTCAATTATATTTCTCTTCTATGAATCTTCATTGATGAAAGTGCATTAAATGAAGTTGCATGGTTTCTTAACAAACAGAGGGAATTTTTTCATAGATTATACAGTCTAAAATCTTATTTATATTGAGAGTTTGAAGTTGGATAAAAAAAATTTTCAGCTTATTTCGAAGTATGATAAAAAAAAACTTTTATATCTCTAATAAACTTAAAAAATAACATTAAAATTATCGTCTTACACAAGAAAATTACCGGCAGAAATGTACCAATAAATGTTTTATTTATGACTACTTTACTCGTGTGTCAAATGTGGAAATTTTATTATATACAAAAAAATATTTTCTTAAGCACAAAGATTCTTGAAATTCAGTCTCATTTCTTTATTTACGTATATGAATAGAATATGATTAATTTTTCTACCTTTTTTATGGATTGTTGCCAATTTATTCTGTGAGTGAATCACTCTACAGGCTTAGTTTTCCCTGCAAAATGGCTGTGCCGAAAGGGTTAAGCAATTGCAAGGAAAATACTTTTACAGATATCTAAGCCAGGGGAGTACATAAGTGAAACAGTTCAGACAAGAACATATACATCCGTCTTTTCTGTATTTATCTTACCTCAATGCAGGTTTTTTTAACAAAAAAATATAATTATAAAAGTAAAATAGTAGCACCTCTTACAATAAATTCTAATATAAAACTCCTTTCCATTCAGATTCATCTATTTAACATATGAAGAAGTGCATTGATTCTAAGTGATAATAAGTTGGAAAGGAAAAAATTTTAAAACTTAATTCAATATGATTTTTAACATTTTTATAAATATGCATTATTCTTTGTGAAAATGTAAAAGCATAACATGCTGTTTTTTTTTTTGTTTCTTTGATTTAGTTTTGAAGAAAAGATACAATTGCTGTAAAAAAACTTTTATTCCAAACTTTTAAAAACAACTCATGAATATTTGAATTTAATAATCAAATTCGTAGTGCAAAAAGAGGGTGGGGTTTATATTAGAATTTAAAAAATACTTTCATAAAAAAAAATACGAGGAAAACAAATTTTCGGGAAAAAACTAAAATGTCAGTTTATTTTTCATTTCACACTCGTAAAAATACGTGTTTCAAAATCCGTTTAATAAATATTTCATTTTTTTATTGGTTTGATAAAATGTTTTTAAGTTTTACAACGTTTAAAGAACCCTTCAATTTTGTTTATGAAGATTTATATCCCTGTTACCTTTTACGAGTCTTTTTTTATATGTGATATTGAATATTTATTTTTGTTTTGAAAGTGATTTTTGTGACTGCGTGAGAATTTTTTTAATATTTGGCTATTTCAAACGTAGCCAAATGATTAACTAGTATAAAATTATGATTTCCAATTAAAAAAAATTATTTTAAGCCCCCTAATAACATGTTTAATTTTGATGGACGGGGGTTACTGATATTTAAGTTCAAATTATGTTCAAATATTTATCGTGTTTTTTACACAATACGAAAAAAAAAGATTATTAAAAATGTTTGTATTTTTCTATTTTTTTCTGAAGTTGAAAACTTTTTTTAAAACTAGAAAGCTTCTTAAGTATATAACAAATATATATTTTAGAAAAAGAAAGTAATTTTTCTAAAACTCACACATTTGTTTTATTTTAGTTATATAATCAATAATAAGTTTTTCAATGAGTGGCTTTAAGTGAAAATCGTAACTGAGTTTTCGTCTGACATTTCTATTAGATATCATACAGCTTCTGCTAATAATCATTATGAGGAAGAAAACATTTCGCCATTAAAAGTAAATACACCCAACTCTTTTTTCACACAGTAGATATGTTCCTTAGAAAACTGTACAAAAAATGTTGTAAAAAATAAATGCAACATATGGTAAATGTGGGTATATGTTCCAGATTTTTAAAAGATCGTTTGAGATAAAAAAAAAAAGCTTTAAATATTTTCCAAAAAAATCGTGCAAAGAAAGTAATAAGGAAATCCACGTTACCTATGTATTAGACAAAAACAATTCATTTTTATTACAAAAAAATAGCGTATAGTGAAACTTAAGTCTATAAAACTTCTTACTAACAACTATAACAAATAAAACTTCTAACTAGTAGCTATTCCTTGCTATTTGATAACAAGCATGAACGTTTATTATGAACTGGATCATCAGTAGATGTGTCAGATATGTCTAGCACAACTGGCAATTGTTTTGGTTTCTCAAGTTGCTTAATATAATTTTTGATATCCTTCTACTCAAAATTTAAGATAACTTTGAAATTTTAGTGCATGCTCTATGTCAGGATCATGAGTAAGAAAATGTTGTTCCATACCTGTAGCAAATTTAAATTAGCTGTTTATAGCAGAATTTCACCTTCGACTTCGTCATTATTGACTTCTTTCTTTCATAAAATGTCATAAATTCGATCAAATGGTCCCTATTCAAAGTGTATGACTCCCCAAACGTTTTTTGAAGTTCGTGCTAGAATAAAAATCTGTGTAAAAAAAAATCGTTGAATTCGTGTACCGCGTTATTTCAAAATCATGCAAGGAAAGACCGTATAAAAAACTGAATGTAATTCAAAAGAACCATAATCGAATGTAGAATGATGTGCGGAATTTAAATAAAGGAATTCCATTCTTGGGGAAAAAATATAAATTTTTAAATGCTATCCCGTTTATAGGATTTAAAAATCTCATCCACTTCCGACCTTAAAAATTTAAAGTAGGAAATAATTAGTTATAAATATCCTTCATCTCCTTAGTGCATTAGGACTGCTACTCTTATTTTCATTTAAGAGAAAAGATTTCCAATCTGCTTACAATGTCCTGAAGAATTTACACAAGAAGATTCTTGAAAATATCTTAATCAGATCCAAGATACACGAAATCGGCAAAAAAAAATGAGTAATTTGAGAAACACGTTTAAATTAAACTTCGAATCTGCGAATCTTTATCGGAAGCCTGCAAGCTGTTGTCATGGTTACCAGTGAAAGGAACTCTGGCGAAGATAAGAAGGTATTTTTAGGAAATTTTGGACACCATTCTCATTTTGAGCGCTCTCTCTTCAACAAGCATTCCTCTTTTCGCATCAAAATGATTCACACAAAATGTTTGCGAGGGAAGCGTGCGGTTAAGTATTTTTCCGCTCCTTGTTAGAAGCTCTTTCAAGGTCTTCAGGTGCTGTTTGTTAACTTGCCTCAGGTCTGTTAATTTTCTATGATGCGTCATTTCTAAATATTAGGTGAATTTTATCTCGGCTTTTCGGTCCTGCAATAGAAAAATTTCATGCAAAATTTATTAGAAATAGTTTATGTAAATGAAATTTATTCAAATGAAAGGTAGATTTACATTTGCAATATGTAAATTGTAAAAAGATTCTTTATATGATTTTTTTCTGTTTGGCTATTTAAATTAAATTATTCAATTTCGAATTTTTAAAGAAATTTTTCACATTATATAATTTATAATATTATATAATTTTAACAAAAATTTTGTAACGAAAATATATTAACATTTCTTAGATTTCAATTAAAAAAAATTAATATTCGTGAAGCTGCGAAAAGTTTATTAATTTTATGTACTTATTTTTTTTCCATTTGCTCACTAAATACTAAAGATAATAAGAAATAATATTTTGTACTATATAAAACAAAATTTGCAATAAATATTATTTGCACAGATAAATGAATTTTTTCCAAACTTTAAAATTAATAGGTAAATTTAATTCTCTTATGTATCTATATATATATATATACATATATATATATATCGTTCTTTTATTATTATACTTTTTTTTCTACTAGCTATTTAATATAGCAATTTTTTTCAGTTTATATTTACTTATTTTTAGATTAATGAAAGATTTTGTAATATTAATAAAGACTGTTGAGAATATCTTCTGACTAGTAGAAAAATGGTTCTTCTACTGTTTAAATTTGGTTTGATTTGTTGGTTTTGATTCATGATTAATATATCTGATTCATATTAGGAAATTCAAAGAAATATGACTGAAGAGAATAATTTCGAAGTTAAATATTATTTATTATTACTACTACGATTGCAGTTTAATAATTATTTTGCAATTTAATATTTCATATGATGATTTTATTTTTCATATTTAATATCTCAATTAATTATTCGAGAAAACGATCTCTGACTATGAGAGTTTTATATTTTTTTAATAAAGAGTTTTAAAATATTCTTGTAAAAAATAATAAAATTAATAAAGGACTTTTAAAGGGAGAATCCCTTTTGATCTGATTTGTGAATTTTGAAGACTTGTAAATTTTTATCGTCCTTCCCTTCCATAAAATCTCAAAATGTGTCTGTTCAGATTTTCTTTATTCGATATGTCAAATAAAACATGCTTTTTTCTTGGAATAAAAATATGTGAAAAAAATCATAAAATTAAAATGCGCAATGTTATAATTAATTCTCATATTTTAGAATAGTTTGATAATTTTTTGCACCTATATTACATCTTTAGGAAAATCATTTGTAATTCTAAGTTCAAAAATTTATTCACAAGGCACTCAAAAATTGATAGAAGGAAAGAAATTTAAGGAATTAACGAGACTTTAACTAGAATAATTAAATATATTTACTAACATTGGGTGCAAAAATACACTAAACAAAACTTTCGTTCTATTTTTCTTGTAGTTTTTTTAAAATTAAATCATCACTATGTTGTGCAGCTTCAGCAATTTGGCCGAAAAATTTTTACTTCTCATTAACATTAATCAATCAAAATTTTAAATAATAACAATTATATAGTTTATAATCGTTGCATAAATAACTTTAAAGTTGTTTTGTTTTTTCTTTCCTTTTTTGATTAAAATAAATAAGATGAAAAAAAAATTTGCTGCATCAGAAAGGGATCACTTTTTTTTCTCGGTGTTCCATTTTTGGAATAAATCATGAAATTAAATATGAATGGATTTTTCGCGTCGTTTACGATTTTTTTAAACATTTTTCTAAAACTACATTGTCAGTACATTGCCCGAACACTTCACAAATGGAACATGTTGACAGTTGAAACCGTTTTGACCCTTGTTTGAGGCCTCTAACTAGGACCCAACGTCGACAGATACCAAAGTAAACAGAGTTCGTTTGCCGGCGCGGAAAGGGGACGTAGTTGGCGAAACAGCTATCGAAGGGGTTCTTTTTTCCTACTCCCTCGTTCGTTTATTTGTGAGGGAGGAGGCTGATAATCTAGGATCTTTATCTTTATTTGTAAGCTAAAGGAAGGGTTTTCGCTTGATTTAGGTTTCCAAGCAAAGGAGAATTCGGAGGAAAAAAATCTTGTTAATAGATGGAGTCAAGGCCGAAAATCTTCCAAGAAATGAGATTTTCTTTTTTCTGGTTAAAAATGCCGTTTAGTGTGATTTCGTAAGAATTCTTAAAAGCTCTTTTTTCCCCGAAAATTAATAAATGGAAATTCATTGATTGATATTATTGATTTCTAATAAATATGCTTTGTATCAAAGTTTTTCTTAATTTAATGTAACCAAAATTAAGAATTAATTAGTGTTATAAATCATCGAATGCTTTCTGATAGCTTTTTAAATGTTGTAAAATTGAGTACATTCATCTATGAACTTTATGTGATGAATTTTGAAAACTTATCCATAACATTTTAAGGTATCCGACTACGTTTGGAATTATTTTACAAAAAGAGTATAAATGGCTAATTTTTATGATATTTAGTGTCACTTAGATTAGAATACATATATAAAATTGTTTTAAGAATATTATTACAGTAAAAATTATTTAGATGCAATATTTTGGCAAAAAAGGAACATAGAATTACCTATTTTCAAAACATTCTCATTTTATGGAAAAGGCTTCTATAATAATAATATTTTGTCTATGTATACCTTAGACCTATGTCCAGAGCCTGAACAAAACCTTTTTGAAATATATAACTTAGAAGCGGATTTATTTATATTTTAATACAACAGAGCGGAGAAATTTTAAGAAAAAAACATTGATAATTATTTCAAGTACCGATAATTCTTCTCTAAAAATAATGTGAATTTTTCAAACATTATAGTTCATACCCTCTGGAGAAGTCTTAACTATATATAAGCAAAATATTATTATTATAGAAGCATTTTTTATAAAAAGAGAATGTTTTGAAAATAGGTAATTCTAAGTTCCTTTTTTACCAAAATATTGCATTTAAATAATTTTCTATTCTAATAACATTCTTTAAACAATTTTATTCATGTATTCTATTCAAAGTGATGCCAGATATCACGAAAATTATCCATTTATCCGCTTTTTTTAAATCCTGGTTCCGAACATAGTCGGTTACCTTAAATAGTATAGATGTTGTTTTGAATCATTGATTTTGTATAATTCACTTTATCAGTAATAGAAATAAATGTTAAACTGAATGTTCCAGTATGAGCTACTTATTACTTGAATAAAACATCAATATATCCAATATTTTAATTTTTATCTTTAAAAAAATATTCAAATCTTGATCTAGATTTATAATTATGAGGGGGATTTTTTTTAATCTCCGGTCGAGCTGCTTAACAACCAGACAAGTAGTAAAAGTTGAAGAGGAGTGGTGGGCAACTGTTCATTTTTTAACCGAAATATCAGCTTCTTTCCGGTACCTGTTTGAGAGAGTTGTAGACATACAACTGATGCTCCTCTAAATTTGAGTTGCGTAGTATTCACTACCTTCAAGTGAAAAAGAGCAATGCGACAAAGCTTTTCAAGACAGAACAAGAGGAATGCTGACTTCTGAAGCTGTTCTCATTCATGATATTGCCCTCATAGCACTAATGTAACCGTACAACTCCTGAAGCAATTTAAATGGAACCTGTTTGATTACCCTACGTATAGCCCCTATTTAACGTCGAGGGATTTCTTCTTCTTCTCTTAACTGGCAAAAAGATCAAAACTGACAGACAAATTAGAAGCTTCAAAACAATTTTCAAGACCATCTCACATCACAGGCAACAACATTCTTCGAAGAGGGTATCTGAAAATTTGTCTATCAATAAAAAAAAATGTAACCCTTTTTGTACAAAACGTTGATAATAAACTCATTTTTTCTTTAATATTGCCTTTTTTGTGGTCTATTAGAGGTTGAAAAAATTTTCTGTGCAGAAACTGATCTAAATCAAATAACTGAAATCTCCAACTGATCAAAAATCAAGCGATTCAATGATGAATATTCATGTAACGAATAACTAGAGATAATATTTATTGATAAAATATATAAATTTTTTGGTGTAATTCTGTGTAGATTTAATGATTCTAATAATTTTTGTTTAAAAGAACGGTTGCTTGATAAATGTTTGTTTTTTTGTCACTAAATTCTTGAAAAGTCTGTTTTTTTTAAGTATCTAAAAAAGGATTTAAGAATCATTAATTTTGTAAATTTTTTTCGTGGTATATTTAACATAAAGTATTTAAATAATTTTATAAACTGAAATTTTTTTTTTCGTATGCTAGTTGCTTTTGTATGATTAAGTTGCTTCTTAATTCCGATGTTAGAGAATCGTAAAGCAGAACTAAAAATAAACTATTACTAATAAAAATAGTTGAATAGTTGTAGGAGGAGTTCCTGTTTCCCGCAGGGAAACTTAACTTACAATTGCTTGGGATGTTGAATGGCTTTGAGTTGGCTTATTTTTCAAATCTTAGCCCAGTACTGATTTAAAATGAGAAGACTAGTTGACTTAAGAGAAGAATTTAAATTTAAAAGAAATGCATTAAGGTGGGATAAAAAATTTTCATTGAATGTGAAAAAATGAATAATGAGTGTAAATTAAATTTAAAGTGTAAAAGTGAATAAGAAAGTAGTGATGAGTAAATATGTATTGGTGTTTGAAATGGTGATGGGACAGCTCCAGATACGGCTCATTCCGGTGAGCCGAAGCGGTCCGTACCGGCTTATTATAAGATACCTCAAGATATTACGCCTTTAAAATCGATTCTTATACAATGGAACAGTACTAAAGAAAAATATTACTTTACTGGCTAACTTCCTAAGAAATATTTTATGAAAATTGCAATTTAATTTCAGTTTTATTAAAAAATTTAATGCATTTCGGTATTTACTTATATCTGTTTACAAAATTAATGAGCATAATGAATGCCAAAATGAGAAAAATGAAAACGAATTTTCACTGATCTTCATCTAAGCTCGGTTATAATTCTCTTTGGTAACATTGTGCAATGAGACATTACGCATTTGTAGTGATTAAACAGTAAACATCTTAAGCTATATACATATTTGTAGCTTCTTTTCTTCCGTATTTTTAATATGTTTATTGCAGAAAATATATATATGAGACATGCACCTGTATGTATACATACTTATTCATGAATAAAATAAATACTTCTCAATGTAAGATAATTTTCCAGCTCTTATTATGTTTTCCATTTTTAATTTTCGGAAAAACTTTCAAGAATCTCGCCTCCGCGCATAAAGATGTGGGAGAAAGAGAACAAAGACTAGCCATGTTCAAAATCACTTAATTTGCTACGCAAACAACAACGCAAGTTCGATCAATCTAAACTCAGAGATGCACACAATTTAAGCAATATGAAGACAATTAACGAGGTATGCGAGGTATGAGAGGACTTTAATTACCAGTAACACTTACTTCAATTCAAGTACACTGCCTTCCTAGTAATCTATTCTATATTCAATCTCTAGTGACAAATCGTCGCCTTAATTATTACAATTATTAAATACTAAATATCTGCATTACACTTTAAATTTGATTAATCACTGTTCCGCTAGCAGCCTATCATAACTTCTCTCTCTAACTTGAAAGCCTGACTATATATAGTAGTTTTAATTTGCATGTTCACGTTCTCTTCTTCAGAGGGTGCGTTCTAATAAAATAGTTTGTAAGGACCAAAGATTCCCTAAGAGGATTTGTTAGTGAGAAGGCCACGGATAGAGCCGTCACAAATTAGATAGCTTATTTTGAACTTAAGTAAAAGAAGTTTTCTAGTTTGAGAGGCATTTGAATTTCTTTTATTTAAATTACTGTAAAAATATTTACATTTATGAAAAAAAAAATTTCTTGTTTCTTATACCATTTGAAAAGCTTTATAGATTTTATGCAAATTAAACAACATATCAGCTAATTTGTTAATTTTTGAAATGAGAATAATTTTATACTTTTGCTTTGTATTTTTTAAAATTGTACGTTTGTTTAAAACAGGAATTGAAATAAAGCTTCAGATTTTGAGGTATTAGTTTATTAAATTAAACTTACTGTATGTTGAACAATACAAAAAATCAGAATCAATACATGTGACTAACACCTTGTTAAAGAATTTCTTTGTACCAAATTTTATTTACATTATTTATTTTAATCTCAACATTTCATTATAATAGTAAGTTTCACACACACACACACACACATATATATATATATATATATATATTACTCTATTGTCAGGCTTATCATCCATGTGTGTTAGAAATAGGCTTAACTTTTTAACATGGCTCTATTTTTTTTTCTATTATGTCGAAAATTTCTGCTGTACGGGACAGGTAGATCCATAAAGCGTTTCTTAACCCTAAATCACCGGAATAATTCAGCGACAGCTTTAGAAATCATAATAGGTCTCCAGTTTAGTCCAAAGACTCTTTATGTATCTACATTTGTTGTGTCTCTTGAACTCCAGTTTCTTTCTTCTTTGGCATTGTAGTTTTTAGAACTTTTCACTTTTATTTTATTGTACTATATATATATATATATATATATATATATATATATATATATATATATATATATATACATGTAGTAGATTCATCGAATAAAAAACTTTATTTTTATATAACTTAATTTCCATTATTCATTTGTGGATGTAAATTTCGTTGACATGATAAAGTAGGCTTGTTGATTTTGATGCACATTTATTTCCAGCAAAAGAACATATCTCACACACACACAAACATGGAACACATAACACAAATACGACACAAGCTCATTTTACAAGACGAAGACAAGAAGCGGTGTGAATTTTTCAGAGATCTTCGGTATTAAACCAAAACGTCAACCAGAAGTTTAAAAACTTGCATGACTTCCGAGGACGTCTCTTCTGATTAGTCCAGACATGATCGGATGATGCCCATTGTGTAATTCTTAATTTAAATACGCTGGGCTTTTAATTTCAAGGAGATAAAGTTATGATTATATCCCGTTATGCGGGTATAACTAACAAATATTTACTCGAAGTCCTGTAGGGTCAGGACCATTTTAAATTTTAAAAACTTTTAAAATGGAATTAACGTGAAAATTATTATACACATGTGTGCATGTGCGTGTGTATGTGTGTGCGTACGTGTGTGCTCGCTCGGATCCGAGTCGTGATGTTACTGAAGACCCTCCGTGTAAAGAGGCTGATTCGTCTTAAATATGTCGAGACTCAAAATCTTTATGTTAGCATGGTGTGGAAATTAGGACAATAGAATGTCAGCTCAGGTTATCATTCTCATCTCTTAAACAATGTTTCAAACTACGAAGACCGTTGCCAATAGCTGTAAAATAAGAACATTTTAGCTGAATATAGGCTGAGTGAGGGGGTGGTTGATTTCTGGAGTGGAGGTAACTCTAAACCCCCTTTGAGTGAACTTGGTCTTAATGGGCATTCCGTCATTTGAGTGCATGTAACTTCAAAAAAGTGAGGTTAATAAAAGAAAAATCAAATTATAGAATGATTACTCTAAAAATTATATTATCAACACCATTCTTTTATTATAGATGATCCTTGAAGAGTTTTTAGAATAACTCACTCTGTATTATAAATAAATATTGAATTCCTTTCGATTTTGATATCTTTCTCATTTTAGGTCCTTTCCTTTTAAAATTTCTCTTTCTCAAGCAATTCTTTTTATTTTATAATATTCACTAATTACTTTTAATTATTCTTAACTTTTCAATATATTATAGAAACTTGACTTAGGTTTAAAAAAATTCTCGGTCAGCATTATTATTTAAAAATGCTTTAATTTTACTTTTATGAATGTTTTTGTAATTTTAAAAGTGTCCTGAAATTATGAAATCAAAACACACACACAAAAAAAAGAAATCGGCCTTTAAAAAATATTTTCGACATCGGCGAATATTTTATTGAACCTAGCTGACTTCATTAATAACCATTTCAATAAGTAATATATATATATATATATCAAAATGTCCATTTATTTGATAACATCCTCTTACATTGCTAATAAGTAGATTTTTAATGAAGTTTAAACTTCAACCATATGTTCAGAAGTCTTATTCGAAAGGTCGAACATATTGAATTAAACTTTGAAAAATAAATATTACAAATAAAAATTCTATGAACATTTTTATAGCATCTAATTCTTTCTTTTTTGTTAAAAAGGTTGTTGTACATATATCTTCATGTGAGAAAGAGAAAAAGAAGTATTTTCTTTTATGTCTCACTTACATCAATCCAAATTTTAATCAACAAAACAGATCTTTTCTTTTTTTGAAAAAAAAATTTGTTTTTTCCGCCAGATTGCCATAGATTAGAAAATGAAGCGTGGGAAGAGTGAAAGGAAAGGGAACATGGAAAATAAGAAAAGGGGAGGTGGTTCAAAAGTTGCCAAAACCCCCAATAACATCTGGCCTACTTTCGCTCATTCGATGTCTGTCGGACCTGTACAAACTTTCGATTCTTTATTTTGACCAATGAAAACTCTCCGTCTCCAGAATAAAGTGGATAAAAAATTCTGTTTTTTTTATGCATCTTAAGTGAAAGGCGGCAGAGGGTGTTTAGTTCTCTGAGAAGGGAGGAAACTTAAAAAGTCCATGAGATTGTTGAGTTCGCAGGTGGGAGGGTATCAATAGGGCATGGATATCTTTTTTGACCTTGAATCATTTTTTGCCCCACTGAATAAACAATATTTCTTCATGAAAGGATCCAAAATCCGTCGTCCTTGAACCTGTTTTCCTGTTGACTTTATTTAGAGCACGAACATGGCTCACGATTAAATTCATAGTGAAAAAATATGTTAAATATCTTATGTGTGCCAAAGGGATAAAGAGGGGAAAAAATTAATTTTAAGTACCTTTGAGCTGGTATCGCATATAAAACATGATTTTTAGAATTATCAAAAGTTATATTTAAAAAATATTTTCAGGTTCTGATTTGATTACGATAGTTAAATCCTTAAAACATTTATGCACAAGATGGATTTATTTAAACCAGGCAGTGGTATACACAGGAATTTTTCAAGAAGGGGAGGCGTATAGGGTTGAAAGTCCACTATTCTCGTATCATGCTCCAATATGCCCCCCCTACATATTATTTTTATTTTGTCAATTTTCGGGAACAAAAAGCAGTGAAAAACTAACTATTTAATGAATAATTTGCATTAATCAATAAAATTAATTATTAGTAACAAATACTTAATCAAATTTTACGTACTATATACATAGGACTATAATCAATTGAAAAAAATCAAGGCCTTTGGGGGATCAACACCCGAGGACCCTCTTATGTGCGCCACTGAAACCAGGGGTGGACAAGTAGCGGCATGACAAGACAATCAGAAAACCAAAAATAGACGGAAAATGCTCCCTATATTTGGATCAACATATATTTGTGAACATTTTTTTCTTGCATTAAAACCACCAAGAGTAAATATAGATGCAAGTTGATTGATATTAATTGGCAGCTGTGATGAGAATTTCAACAAACCAACTCACTCCCGATTTTAAAAAAATGTAGAAAAGTGTGATGGGTTACATTTGTTATTCATTAAGCTGATTCTAAAATTAAATGTGCTTGCAGCTATAAATATGAAATTAGCACAATAAGTAAATCGAATAATCCTGCCACTATTTCATTTAATTTAAATTTATAGACTTTTATGGCCCAATTTATACATTTTCTGAGATGCAAACTTAATGCAATCATTTTCAAATGAATGCAATCATTTTCAAAAGGTGCGGCTCTATTGTGTTCTCCGCTTCCACGATCTGGCCTTTTCAACTCCTAACTAAAACACACGTATTGAATTAATTTCAGGGTTAAGTATCGTTTATTTAACAGCAAATTAAAAAATTTAGAGCCGTGGATTTAAATCTTTTATAAAGGATTTTTGTAACTTTTATTATTTTATTCAATTGTCACACACTTTTTGGTAACACAAAAACACCACTTCACTCAGATACCGTAATTGCGCGTCGCCATATGTTCTTCAACTCATAAATTTTATATCATTTATAAAAAAAGGATCGTTAGTTGATCGAAATGCTTTTCTTTCCTCCCACTCAATGGAAAGTTGGAGAAAATGTATTGGTAAATATTTCTATTTCCAATAATTCAAATCCGGTTTACATTCAGAACGTGAGAATATGAACACTATACCAAGCCCACGTGCCGTGAATTTCTTATCTTTCGAATTCCACCATAAATGAAACAACATTCATACCTGATATTAGGACCCTTTCTACCTTCCAAGTAAGCTTTGTTGCAGTCAAATGAGGTCAGCAGAAAGTCAGCAAACAAAGGATAAGATTTAAGTGTGCAAGCTAAAAGTACTTTGATCTTTTATTGTGGAGCTTTTAAACTAGATGAATAATTTTGCCGAATATTTTATTTCCACAACTCTGAAATCAGCTTCTTGTGAAGAGATTTTCTTTCAGATTCAAATACCGAAAGCAAAAATCTTTAGAGGCTCCACTTATACCTTAAATTAATTTTAAAAATTAAAAAAAGGTCATCGAGAATCATCAGGAACTCAAAAAAGAATCATAGAATTTGTAAAGATTAGTAAGGTTTAAAATTTTTAGAAAAATAAAACTAGATTCGTAAATTTTTTATTTTTATTTATTTATTTTATTATTTATTTATTTATTCTATTTTTTTACTAATTTATTTATTTTTATCTTTTAAATTTTCAAACAATAAACTATTTTTGATGATTGTGCACTTTTTTTTTCTCTTCGAAATGTGAATTTTCGGAAAGATTATAAAGCATAGAAGAAAATTTATATTTTTATATTTTAGACTGTTATTTATAAGATTAAATAAAATTTACTTAATATTAATTAAAATATCAATACTTATAAAGATTATCTCAATTTAAAATTTTAGATATTTCACGTATTAGAATAACACTAAAAATTTTAATAGATTGATAATATGTAACAGATAATCTTCCAAAATTATTTTACCTTTCACATAATTGTTGGTATGTTTTACTCTTACATGATATTACATCTTCACTTTTCAATATAACTTGAGGAAATAACACTACTGGGATGTTTCAGAAGCTTTGGCTTTTCATTAGTGTTCAACACAATATTTTATTGGTTTCTACAGTTCCGACCACTTGATGAAAAAAATCGTTTGAAAGAAAAATATTCCCAAATGATTTTTAAAGATACCTATGGAGATAAATAAAGATTTTGTCCAAAGTTATATATATATATATAATTATGTATCTTTATTTCTATGTAAACGTAGCATTTCGTTTTATTTATTACTTCTGTGGTTGACTGTCTTCGGAACCGTGATTTTAAAAAACGGGTAATTTTTTTAATGATATTTAGTATTAGTTGGATTATAATATACATATAAAGTTATTTTAAGAATATTATTACAAGAAAAAATTATTTAAGTGCAATTTTTGGCAAAAAAGGGGGGGGGGGAAAGGATGATATAATTTAACTCCTTTTATGACATATTTTTGACTTCTTTTATGGAAAATGCTTCTATAATAATAGTATTTTATACAAATATATATATATATATATATATATATATGTGTGTGTGTAAGATATAATGGGAATGTTTTCTAACTCTTAGCTTATACCTTGTTTAGAAGTCCTAGTTATATATGAGCAAAATATAGAAGCATTTTTCATAAAAGGAAAGTGTTACGAAACTCAGTCATTCTTTTATCATTTTTTTGTCAAAAAAATTCCATTTATAAGTAATTTTTTCTTCTAATAATATTCTTAAAGTAGCAATTTTATATTTATGTTCTAATTCAACTGACACTAAATATCGAAGAATTATTCATTTATGCATTTTTTGAAAATCAAAATTCCGAACGTAATCAGTCACTTTAGAATTACACTATGACACTTATAACTATAATCACAGAACTACTATTCGAAATTATACAACCAGTCAAACACGTGTTCTTCTATTTTCAATTTAGTTAATCTCATGTAATCAGTATCAGATGTCACATTTTTTATGTATTCTTTTTTTTTTTCAAAAATGTACAATCTCTGAATGCCAGAATTTATCTTTATTCGATAAATATATATTGGGTCGTTTGAAAGCTTTCTATTTTCAAATAACCGAATCACTATCCTTTTCTAGAGTCACATGTATTAAAGATAGGGTGCAAGAGAAGTTGCAATAGAGATGAAACGAGGCCAAGAGTTTATCTTGATGGCTCTTTGACCCACTTGAAAATACGTGCACGGGTAAAGTTCGATGCACTCTTTTTTCGCATGTGTCTAATATACAGTATTTCTAGTCTGTGTTTAGTTTCAAAGGATAAACAAATTTAATATTCTCACTTTCTCTCATTACTAGAAACGCTCTTGGAAAAAAAAAAGGGGGGCATCTCAATGATTAAACATTATCAAAGCCTTGGGATTATATTATCATTGTGAAGAAAGAAAAAAAGTCAAATGAAGACAGACGTCTGTGAGAGACTCTTGGCAATGAAGTTTAGACACTGTTAAATTGTGATTATTTCTTCGATTTTTTTTCACAAATGTTTTTTATTTTTTTATTCCATCATTGTCAATTAGTTATGAATTGATTTTTTTTCTTTTTTTTATGTGTACTCATTATATAGCATATCTAAAAGAAAATTTGGAGTAATTTTTCCAGGTGCAAGTAATTTTATACTAATTATCCGTTTTTCGTATACTGTTTTGATTTTTTTCTAATACTGCTTAAAGTCTAAAGTTTTTATCAACTTTTTTTAAATATCTTATACATAGTGAGTTTAAGTTTTTGAAGCAAAATTTTAGATTCTCAACAGTTTTTCAAATTTGTCACTAATTAATAATTTTCATTTATGTTTGCAATTAAAAAATTTTAATTGGTCTTTAAGTTTTGCTAAATATTAATTAGTACGATGATAATCTTTAAATTAGTGTTATTTATATCCACCTAATGCATCAACAAATTTTGAAGAAAATCTGATTAAAAACAATTTTAGCATTTAAAGAAGTATTAACTTGAAAGAGGATTTATATTTATAAAATCCTCTCTCTTTCTCTCTCTGAATTTCAGAAAAAATTGTACCAACAAAAACTATCAAGTTCAATTGCAAATCCTGTAGAAGGTGTTTTCCAGCAATAGCACAACCCTTTCGGTACAGTTATCTTTTAGGAAGGTATTTTTAGCGCAAGTTACGGAAAAGCCCATTTAACTATTTGACATATTCTTTCTCATACCTTGCATTCAGTTAGTAATTCCTCGGATGGTTTTTTTTCTTGTGTTTAAAAATTCTTCTTTTTAAAATTTAACTAAAATTATATTTTTTAAAAGATGCTTTCTTGTATTTTTTTATTTAAAATAACGAACTTAGTAACGAAATCGAGTGTCTTTTACGAATTACTTTTTGAATATTAGGGTATGTTTGCAGTATGTATAGTTGAAATAAATGCGGTTGCTTAATACAAACGACTAAGTAATTAAAAGGGAAAAAATAATAAAATTTTAATTTATATCAATTTTATATTCGGGAAATATACTTGAATTAACGAAACAATGTGTTTATCATTAACTTTGCGGACTTCATGGATTTTTCATGATACATATTCTTATTTAATATAAACTGCATTTTTGCTTACAATAATATATACTATACTATATATATATATATATACATTATATACTATATTTATCTATAATTAATCTAGATTTATCAATAATAATATGTAAAATTATAATATAGATATTGATACACACTTTTCACATAAATGTTCTTTCTTAAGAATTGCGCTGTAAAATTTACTAAAAAGAAAAAAACTACTAAAACATATTGTGTGTTAAAATATTAACAAAAATAATAATAATAATCTCCTATTTGTGACTTGTCTTAAAAATCGTGCAATAAAGCATGAGATTTCTAAACAGAAAAGGAATCCTTAATGTAAAGAAGTATCACAGCAATTCTTATAGATCTATAATTAGAATGCTAACTATCAGTTTCTTTTTTTATTGTATTAGATATATTTATCAATTTTTTGCATTGATTTTATTTTTTCAAATTTCCCCATGAGTTGAAGTAAAAGTAGGGTTGGAGGCACAGAAAAGTAGGAAATAATAAGAAAAGGTTTCTTTCGAAATAAAAAAAATTCAACATTAATAATACTTAAAAAAATACATAAAGAGATATTTTTAAATATGATATTTTTAAATTTCAAAAGCAAAGAAAAAAGTGAAAAATATTTTAAACCACTTTTGATCTGAAACTACTGAAATTGCTATCTTGTTAACATTATATGATGAAATTCTAAGTTGCTTAAAAGTAGAAAAAAAAATTTTTTTTAATTTTCCGGACAGATAATCATTTATTATTGTCATTATCATTCTTCCTCCCGTTGGTGTGGTGTGGTAGTTAGGAGAAGGGGGTGCCAGCTCAGGTGTCGTCCACGTCACTGGACCATGGTTCAAAATTACGTGGTCCGTCGCCAAAAGCCCTCGTGTAGCTGAACAGTGCGACGTTAATATTCAATCAATCAGTTATTATCATTCTATTTTTTATAGTCCCTTACAATATTATCAAGGTATTTTAAGTTCTTACTACAAAAATATCAACGATTTATTACTTTACTTTTCTTTTATAAGGAACAACTTTATTTATACCATTCTTAAAAAAAAATTTTAAAAATTCATAGATTCAGTTTCTTAAATCTTGTTTTGGAAAATATCATTAAAAATTTTAAAAGACATAGCTAAATTTGTCATACAAGATTTGAAAAAAGACTAATCTTGAAATAAAGACCTGTTGGTAACAACCCATGTTGTACTTTGATATAGACATAAGAAGCATAGATAACGCAGTAAAAAAATTTTAATTAACAAAATTTGTATTTATTAATTTGCTATTGTTTAAAAATATATTGTTTTTATAAATTTGTTTTTTTTTTATTAAAACCATTTTGCTTAAGGTATCCGACTACATTCGGAACCATGGTTTTGCAAAAGCGTATAAATGAATATTATTTATGATATTTAGTGTCACTTAGATTAGAAGATGTATATAAAATTGCTTTAAGAATATTATTACAATAAAAAATTATTTAAGTATAATATTTTGACAAAAAATGAACATAGAATGACCAATTTTCAAAATATTCTCCTTTTATGAAAAATGCTTCTATTATAATAATATTTTGTCTATATATAGCTCAGACCTCTGTACGGAGACTCAACTAGAATTTTTGAAATATATAGCCTAGAAGCGGGTTTATCCATGTTTTATGACAAAGAGAGGAGAAATTTTAAGGAAAAAACGCTGATAATTATTTTAATTGGTGGTAACTCTAAAAATACTGTGAATTTTTCAAAAAAAAAAATAATTTAGACTCTCTGGAGAAGTCTGTAGTTTATATAAACAAAATATTATTTTAGAAGAATTTTTTCGTAAAAGGAAAACATTTTGAGAAAAAAAGGTTATTCTAAGTTAATTTTTTGCCAAAATATTGTATTTAAATAATTTTTCTTGTCAAAATGTCTTTAAAACAATTTTATACATGTATTCTAATCCAAGTAACACTAAATATCATGAAAATTATCCATTTTTGATCTTTTTTAAAATCACTGTTCCGAACGTAGTCGGATACCTTAAACATGTAGTTACATCAGCTTTCTCACTCTCGCTTTTAAATAATTTATGGTACTAAATTATTCGTTTAGTTCATTTAGAGAGTTTCAATATTTAAAACCTAAAAAAAAGTGTTTTTATTTTTATAATTAAGAAGAAATTGCACAATTAAGAGGTATATTTTATTGTGTAAGTAAAATTTATGAAAAATATTTTATTAATAGTATAAAAGTCAAAATTCACAAATTGGCTTAAACTTGTGTTAAAATTCATAAAAAAAAGCGAATTCAAATGAAAATGCCTGAAACAAAAATAAATACTTATATTTCTGTCCATTATGAAAGTCATCATTTTTATGAACAAAAAGAAAATATACTTAAGAGAAATAATGAGATGTATCTAGCATTACAAAATAAAACAGTGTCTGGAATATTTTATTGCTTATTTAGGTAGGAATAAGTCGTTACAATGCTATAGCAAAGATGCTTTAGAAAACAGCAGGCACAGGAAGTACGCATGATTGCGTAAATAATTTGTTTTAGAAATATCTGTTGACAACCCCTGAATAGGAAGATATTCTTTGTAAAAAAACATCGCGTTAACATAAAAGGTTTTTTTTGTTTACTTTGAAAGTTTTATTTGATATTAAAGAGTGTAAGGTATATTTATAAATGAATTCAACTTGAAATTAAAGTCACGTTTCTTTCACCTATACAAAAATAATAATATTTCCTTAGAAAATAACTTTGATCATTTCTACGTGGTTAAAGGAAAGGAGATTAATTTATTTGGTGTGGTTAAAGAAAAAGGAAATATTATTTCATAGCAATTAAAATTATATAGGCACTGACTTTCATAAGTAGTTTTTATTTAATTTTTAAAACTTTTAGATGTAAAAAAGCTTTTTTTTGAGTGAGAAATAGGTATTAGACCAGATAGGATGTAAAAATAAATATCATGAAGTGAATTTAGTTCTTTAATGAATTTTAAATTAATTAAATCTGAAAATTCCCCTAACTTTCACATATAATTTATTTCTTTTCTGACAGTCTCCTTAAATCATAAATTATACAAAATTTCCAAGACATGAAAATACTACGTAGAACATAACTTAATACGAAACAAATATAAGAAGAAATGTAAATTTAATATATACACTAATGTTAAATTCAGGGTTTCGTCAATATTTCAAAAAGAATTTTCATCTTTTTTAAGAAAATAATATTTGTTTTCAAGGAAACTCTGAATATTCACTTATCTTAAAACTGATTGATTGTTACTAACATCGCAGTTCGAAGAAACACGAATGCTAGTGGCGACATATCTCGTAACTTTAAACCTTGAGGACGCTTATCTTTGAAGATCATCAAAGATTTACGAATTTTTTTTAAAAAACCTTCAAAATTATTAATAGCATATTTCGTGTTGTTTAGCGTGAAAAAAAGGTTATTACGGTACATTTATTATCTTAATCTTTTTAATTTACAGAAGTTTAAGCTTTTTGCAATAGTAGTTAATGTATTTAGGGGTTAAACATTCAACAAAGTTGGTATGGTTATTATTTCCTATAGCCTTATTGATATAAGACGAATATTTCCATAAGATTTAATATACAATTAAAAATAAAAATATTATCTTCGAAATTGTATTTCCACACATTTTATAAAAAACAGACACTTGTAAAATCTAACAGTTTCATTCGAATTCTTTAAAACATGAAACGGAAATTCAGATTAACGAAGAATACATGTGTTGGTGAATAAGATGCTCATCTCGGAAATATAAAGTGAATTCTTTTCTCTGACTTCTTTATTGTACAATACGATGCAAGGATATAAGTAGAAAATTAAAATGATAAATAGATATTTATGTATAGTTTTTAAAATGACTATATAGATTGTAAAGCAAAAATTTTGTGCACTTCTTTTGTTTTTGGTCCCCCTCGTTTATTATTCGAAGGGTTCCGTTTTCCATTGACTATCATGTTGTACAAATTGAAATGTGTTTCAGTGTATTAAGGTACCCTACTTCTTACGACAACTTTAAAAAAATGGAGACATGGAGTTTTTTTTTTGTGTGTGTTTTTTTTATTTGTTTAGTACATTTTAAGAAAAAAAAGATTAAAATTATGAAGAGAAAAATAAATTATTACTACCAAAATGGTTAAAAATTGACAAAAAATTAAATAAAGGGTACATCCTCTGTACAAATAGTAAATGAACAAATTCTCAATTTTTCAATTTTAATGTATTACTTTGCTATTCCTTTTTGAAATAACTTTCAGGATAAAAGATATTTTAATTTTTACAAAAAAATAGAGCACTTGATTTGAAATTGCTTTTTTATATGGAATTGCTTAAAAAATGATTCTGTTCACACATAAAGAGCTGTAAATTTTGTAATAAAACAGTGAAACAGTGATTGATAAATCTGAAGGTTAAAACACTTCTACTGTTATACAGAACATACCCAAAAAACACTTCAGCAAATTATTTTAAAAACTTTTTGAGCCGTCGCTGTCCCCGTTTGAGCTTTTAGAAAAAAATACATTTGAAAGTTTGACATCTATGTAAAGTTATGGCATCTGCTTTTACTAAAACAGTTGTAGTTTTTGTTCTAATGAATGGAAAATAAAAAAACTTGTTATTTTTATAATGCTAATAAAAGGTGGCATATAAAATAAAATCATTAAAGAAATTGCCATTTTTTTAAAAAAAAAATCATGATTTTAGGGTAGTCACCTTAAGTGAAAAGTTTCATAGATCGAGAGAAGGCGAATGAAATATAAACAGAGCGGTGTATTAAATGCAACTTCACTTTTACCTTGAAAAGAGTTATCATTTCATAAGTCTATTTATTGAGCTCATGAAAATAACATACTCTTTCTACCCGTTCGAATCATGTTTCTGAAGACGCGGCTGTGAAAACATATTTAAAAAATAGCCCTTCGATTCGGCTATCGTAAAATACAGGTGGTCTTATGTATGAAGACTAAATGTTGTCCAAGGTCTCACTTTCTACCTTTACTCTTCGAAATGCAGAAAATGTCTGGTAGAGTTGTTTTTATAGGACATGGTATCCTTCCTCTCGCATGAATAATCAATGGGAAGAAACAAATATTGCAACACCTGCCTCTGCTTGAGACGACGTCTCCCATCCAAAGAAATGGATCATTTTCGGATGTCTCTAATTTTTTTAACACACTTATTTTAAACATTTTCAAGGTGATTTGAGCGGTTGCGAAAGTATCTGCGTAATACTGGAAATATATGTATGGACATAGAAAACCTCTGATTAATACTATTCGATATGCATCAATTCTATAAGGTTATACATAAAATACTATACATAAAAGAAACGGAAGTAATTATGAACTATTTATCGAATTTATCGAAAAATTTTACCTTTTCTTTGTCAGGTATTTTGAAAAAAGAAAGAAGCATTTGAAATCCAATTATTTTATTATCAGGTGTTCATTTGATTCAATATGTTTAAATTGTTATGGAATATAACAATCCGTTAGGTGCACAAATTTACAATACGTTGTGTTACTACACAATGTGTGTTGTAAATTTTTTGTACCATTGTTCTTGCTTCCTTTTTTTTGACGACTATACTACAGTAGTTAAGTATCAATATTTATAAGTTCATAACTAATCAAAAAATGAAAAATTAACTTATATTTTTTTTTATAAATATATTCTGATTTTTTTTTTTTTTTTTTTTGCTGCTTAGATCTCTAATAGGATATTTAAGCTAAACCAAAAAAATTGTATAATACTAAATCTTTTAAGACACTGAGAGGAATAAAGTTATGTTGTTTTCGTCAATTACTATTAGTAATTATTTTACCTACTAAGCGTGACCACTGTAGCTTAGTGCTCACGGTCACGAGCTCATGGATGGCGCGTCAAGAGTTCTCGAGCTCTAATGCCACTGAAGATCCACCGTGTAAAGGGGCTGATGCACGTTAAATTTGTCATAGCTCTAAATTCTTCCATTAGTGCGGAAGGGGGAGAGTGACAGTTCGGAGAGGAGAAAGCCAGCTTAAATGACGTCCTCGTTACTTGACCCTGGTTCAAAATTAAAAGGTCCGTCGCTAATAGCCTACGTGCTGCTTTAAATACGACGTTAAAAATTATTTCCGAATAGCTCATTTGAAGTACAAATTTACAGTACATTGCGTGACTAAACAATGTGTTGTAAATCATTTTAACCCATTGTTTTTCCTCTACTTTTTTTTAAATGACCATCCTTCAGTTATTGAATAACAATATTATATAAATTCATAATTAATCGAAAGATAAAAATAAGCATCTTTTTCTTTAATGTAATCTAATATTACTCGCTATTTAGGTTTCTTATTAGGATTCAAGAAAAACCAAAAAATATTCCATAATATTAAATCTTTTAAGACACTGGTAGGAATAGTGTCATGTTGTGTTTTCATCAAGTATTATTCGTAATTGTCTGGTCAAGAAGGTACACTACGGCAACCTAGTGGTATTGGTCACGGAGTCGTGGTCAACGAGTCATAAGTTTGAGCTCTAACGCCATAGAAGATCCGCATAGTAGAGTGTTTGAGGCACTGTAAATTTATCATAGCTTAAAATCCTTCCATTTGCGTTGTGTGGAGGTTCAGTGACAGGGTGGCAGTTCAGATGTCGTCCTCTTCACTTTATCATGGCTCAGAATTGAGAAGTCCATCTCCAATAACCGATGCTTTAGAGAGTGACGTTAATAAATATATTTATTCACTGATTAAGAAATCAGAGATATTCTCTTAAGATATAAATGCTCATATAAAAGAAAGGATTATACACATAGCGACAAATAGCATAAATATAAACGATAAATTCTTGTTCGGATATAGAGGATTAGTGTTGTTGTCTTAGGCTAGAATTCTGCATTAAGATATATTTCAGTGTTACTAAATAAAGCAGTTAGTCTCTTTTCCCTTTTCTGTCTTAATACACTATTCATTATGGAACTTTTCTAAGTAATAAAAGCACAATTAATAACCCAATTGCAACTTCTAGCTTATATTCGCAAGCTGATATTATGAACAAAAAAATGAAAGAAATAAAATAACAGAAATATATTTTTATCTACGAACAACATAAGCTGATCATGTATATAACCATAAAGTTCCAAAGATGTCAACATTTTTATCAATAATTTATTTCATTTTTTTCTTATTTATCATTATTGCTATTGAAATGTGTGACTAAAATAGGTCAGAGTTCAATGCGTCAATTATCTTTTCTTCATCCTCACGTTAAAAGGTCTAATTTTTTGGATCATGCGAATGTCATTGTCAGATCAAAGGTTACAATGAGCTGAGTTGAAACTCTAGGTTCACATATTGATTATATCTGTGAAAAAAGATCATCTTTACTTAAATAATATCAGTGACTTGAATTTCAATTTGTTTCAATCTTATTTACAGAATATTTCAAATGCAGGTGTGTGAAAAATATTTTTGAAACTAAAGTTGTATATTGAGTAATATTATTTCTTGAAATTTCATTACTCGCATTAGATTGTACTTCTTGAAAAACTCTAAGGCTTTTAAGAAAATATTTACAAAATTTCTGGTCCTGTCCAGGATTTAACAGTGGAGTGAATTGAGATAATTTGCAGCAAAGAAAACAGATAATCTATAATAACAATCTTTATCTGTTTTATGATTACCATGTGTCTGAGTGCACGTTGAACTTTCGAAAAATATTATGTTCAAGTATTTCCAATCTCAACAACAAAATATGAACCTTTACAGGGATTTGAGATCATCATTTTCATCTAAAAGATGCTTAATGAACAAAAAGTTATAAAAAGATAAAACTCTTTCCGCTGTTAATGTTATAACTGGTATATTGATTCAAATACATATCACAAGTAAATAATTATAACGCGTAAAATATGTTTTAATGGCAAAAATTCCTGTATCACAATAGCTATATCTGTTCTTATGTTATTTTAAATTTGTACCTAGATATGGAGATAATATATCGACTATTGAAAAACCGTGCAACAAAAGATTAATCGGATTAGTGTAATTTGATTTGTAACTGTTTCCTTTAATTTTTCCGATCGCAGAGTTCCTAGTTCAACCATACAATAATTTTTGAGCTACAAACCATATCAGCTTAAATCATACGAGTAAAACTTATTCTTTTTTTAAAAAACTTATTTACAAAGATAACATTTCATTAAGGACATTCTCAAAAAGTTTCTTACCTAAGTATTAAAGAAATATAAATATTGAAGTATAACAACGGTTCACACACACACATATGCTATAATACTTCGTCTAACTTTCCGCGATGCGAAATTTTTCAGGAATCTTAAACTTGCCTACATTTCTTCCAAGTCAACAACTTTGACCTACATTCGAAGATATTTTAAAGGATTGTATTTTTGAAGACTGGTGTTTGTTGGGTTGGGAATCTACTGCCCTTATTTTCCCTAGAGTATTGTAGGGAAGAAGGGAGAAAAGGGGGGGGACTTGGACCCTCTCAGCGGTAAACAACTGACTCATGTTTTTGTTCGTTCTCCCACCAGGAAATCTTGCATGGAATCGTTAAGCCTTCCGTAAGGAGTCCGGCTGTTCGGTTAATACTCGTAAACAAGACGCAGGTTTAACAATGCACAGGGGCAGGTAATGAGTTACAGCAGGAGAAAAAGGTTCCCGTGACCTACTTTTCGTTTTTTCTGAACACAAATCCTGATCTTTTCATTTAATCCTTTATGAAATCCTTCGTGATGACCGTCTGTATTCATTATTTTCTTCTATTTTTATTAGAAGTGGAAAATTTTTAACGCGGATGAAGGGGAAAAAATATGCTTCTTAGCTTGTAATTTCAACTGCAAAGTAATGCAGAGTAGTCTTTACGATGTATAACAAAAATTAGAGCCGAAATTATCCGTCAAGGCTGCTGCCTTCGGGTAATGCTAAAGAATAGGACCCGAATTTGTGGAACATTTTTTCAGATATAAAAGAAATGAAAAATTAATATAATATTCAGGCTTCCCTATTCCTTTGAGAGCAGTATTTTTTATCCCATTTTTAACTGAGTTTATTCATTTTTTTTTCTGTTATAAAATGTGCTTCGCGTTTTTTCTTGTATATTGTAATGTTAAATGAGCTATGCCTCCAAGTATTAAAACAAAAAAAGAAAGTATTCATGGAATATTTGAAATTTTTAAAAGCACTATATTTTGTTAACAGAGGTATGAGTTATAATATTAAAACTCTCCATGGAAATTGAGGCATTTTTCTGTCTGAAAATGTACTTCGCGTTTAGTTCAAGCTGTCGTGCTTTTACCGAAAGTACGACAGCTTGTCGTACCGAAGGTAACCTTAATAGCAAAATGTACGATTGAGATAATAATTTTCGACAGCTGAAAAGGTTTGTGTACATATCAAGGATTGGGAGGGAATGCATGTAAACGAGAATTCTCGGGTAAAGGATAAAAAATGATACGTATTGAAACATGCCAAACTTGAAAGGGGTCAAATTGTTTTATAGCCATCGGAAATCAATTATTAACTTTTATTTTCTTTAATTCTTTAAAATAGTTTTTATTTTACTTTATTTATTTTGCGTCATTTAGGAAAAGTGAAAGAATTATTTACTATGAGCATGCAGAAAAAGAAAGTTATGCGACGTAATACGAGACTTTATTTCTTAAATGTTTTCATTAAATTACTGAATTATAATCCTTACAGGCAACTAATTATTTTTTAATTAAAAAAATTTTAGCTTATTATATGAATATGTTTTAGAGGAAGCTTAAATACCAATTGTTTAAATGATATAAATATTTTTTGTGAGAATAATGTATATATACATGATTATTGGAATTAATATAAATCAGAAAGAGTATCCAGGTCTTATCAAGTCACGCACAAAAAATACAGCTGAATGTCTTTTTATAGAACCATTTTATTTTCGTCTTTATCGTTTTATCTTTGTCTTATCATTAAACTCTAAAGATGTAAAATCACACACATGTCTACTTAACCTTACACAGAAAAAATAGGGAGGGATTAAATATCTTCGTCAAATATTGTATGTTCAATGTGTTAGTGATTGTGATCTTTTGCAATATCAATTCTGTACGAATATAACCCTTTTGTTTATATTCCATAAAATCATGATCGAAGGAGTATTGATGTAAACAAGTATATTTCGATTATTTCTTTTTATACCTAAGTCAGTTGATAAATTGGCAGCTGAATCTCTTGATAGCGTCTCTCAGTGACATATACAGGAATTTTTCAAGGGGGAAGGGTTCAGGGTCGAAAGTTCAGCATTCTTGTATCTTGATTTTGTCGATTGTCGGGAACGAAAACCAATAAAAAATCAATTATTTAATTAATAATTAGTATTAGTTAAATTACTATTAGCTAAAATTAAGTTTACGTACTACATATATACGACATATTAATCGAAAAAAAATATCAAGGGCAATGGGGAAAGGGGGGCTCGGACCCAAGGATACCCTCCCTTGTGTGCGCTACAAGTGGCTCTTAATAATATTATCTATTTGTGATGAGATCAAGAAGTAAATAAATCTCTCGGCGATTTATTCGATCGTAATGGGTACAGAATCTTAAACATCTTAAGAGAAAATGTTCCTTGTAAAATAATTATATTTATTCATTGTAATTTAAAACTCTCGAATTCAATATTTTAAGTTTTCCTGAAAATAATTTAGATAGCCAATGTTTTACATTTTGACTCTTTTGTTGTTCTTTTTATTGATGTTAATACTATTGCATTAAACTAATTATGTAAGGAATTAAAGTGCAGGATATACATTGTTTTGAAAAAAAGAACGATTTTTTATAAATTTTTTTTCAAAAATTTATTATTACCAGTTAATCTCAGTTTCATTTAATGTCAGTGAACCTTTACAGAAAGTACTGTAGTGAACTCAAGATTAAGTTATTACATGACTAGTTTTTCAACACGACTTAATCCGAAAAAATATTGGAAACTTTATCATTTGTGAAATGGGTAGTGCACTATATATATAGCAATGAATATTATTCAAATTATTTAATTATATCGAGGAAATAATTAATGGGATTTTATCATCATTAACTATAGGTATTAGAACTACAATTATAAATTAGTACTGCTGCTACTGATACAGTTGAAATGTGTGTGTGTGCTATTCCATTTTCTTAACTACTCCTTATTTAGTTGCTAATTTATTTTTATATCTTTCAAATTTTTTCGGGTAGCAGACAAGGTTTACTGGAAGCCGAATATGATAGAGCTGGGGTGGCAAACCTTTATGAATCAATGAGCCATTTTTTCTAAAGAAGTGTTTAATGAGGTACAGACATGCCGTCAAATAATTTTGACTTGTGATTGTTGGGAAAATAATAAAACTAAACACTAACAAAAAAACTCAGTACTCTTTATTTTCAACAAAAAAATGTCTTTTGCACTGTATAGTTGTAATGTTTTAGCTATATATGTAATTAAAATTAAAGTAACATTAGTGTGGCTTCTCTTATTGTAGATTGTGTGAATGACAAATAACTTATATTAGGATTGTAGTATGTTACTTTTAGTAGAATGCATGCTGAATTGAAGTCATCTGCCAAATGGTTTGTAAGCAATTAATTAATTTTGCTGTTTCACTATTTTGACAAGAGGATTTGTGATTTTTCTCAAAAAGCCGTTTTGCAGACGATGCTTTACATACCACTGTTCCAGAACATAGAGCACACACCGCTTTGTCGCCTTTACTAATCATACCATATTTCTAGATTCACCGTTTGAAATTTTCTGTTACACTTACTATCTTGCGCTTTTGTTCATTTGCTGAACTAGCCATGTTAAAGAACAGTTAAAAATCATAAATATAACACAAATAAATTTTAAAATACAGTTGTGTCGTCGAAATTGACTATGCTATGCGTAGACAAATTTTGCATCATAAGCAACTGTAGTCCAAGACGTAACTAAGAGACAATGACAAACGAATGTGTTTCCCGCCGCCTCTCGACCGATCACTCGCTCTTGTTTGTAAAAATTTTATACTGAATTTTGTTGTTTTGAAATAAAATGGAAACCATTTTAATCACTGACGTGCCAAAAATATTGTGTCGCGTGCCATTGATGGCACGCGTGCCACTGGTTCGCCATCCCTGTGATAAAGCTTTGTACTAAATTTGCAATTTTAATCCTTGAAAATAATGCAAACACTAGTTTTTATTAATTTTTTTATTACGAACATTCTTAAAATACATTCTGTATAACGATAAACAGGTGTCAGGAAATATCTATCTCAGATTGAAAATAAATAAGGATTAATATATCTGATCAACTCTCTAGCCGTTTGAAAATCGTATACTGCATTTCTAACACTTAGTTTTGGATCAATCAATCTTAAGTGTTGACAATTGGGTGAAGGGCTTAGAAGTGGGGTAGGAAGGTTGGGGAAGATGAAGGGTAATGTGTACCTTGGGGCATTCGAGGCTTCGTGGATTCTAATGTTGTTTACCACAAAAAAAAAGGCCTGCTAACTTGTTTGTCTGAAAAAATATGTTTTTCCATTCGATTATCGTTCTTCGTAACAGACGTCTATTGTGAAGGGAGAAAAGGTCTTCGCCATTGTTAACAGTCTGAAGTCAAAAAGGGTAATAAAACCAGTGCTTGAGCAAAAATGGGATATTGCTATAAAATTTCTGTGAGATCTTGACCTACTTTTGAGAGAGAGAGAGAGAAGAACCTACATTTTATTTCCGTACTTTGCATCCGTTTACCTGTCCATAGGTATTTATTTTTCGGAGCCTCGAAAAGTAATGGGTCTGATTTTATTTCCTAGAGATTTGGATATCCGAATTGTTGCAGAAATCCTTTTTAAGAATACCTCAATATTCTTATCACTTGTTTTATAATAAAGTAATATCTTTTGCAAATAAATAAATAAATAATAGAGCCAACACTTATTTGACATGGTATTGAAATTTGTTACCATTTGTCACTTACTTTAAATTTAATAATTAAAATTTGCAATTTATTGTTATTCATTTTTTTTAGCAACTTTAAACATTTTCCTTCCAAAAGATTCAAAAGTAGATGTTATACACTGTTACTTTAAAAGCGACGAATCAAGGAGATATCCGAATGGTATGACAATCGGTAGATATGATCAGTACATACATTGAAAATGAAACGCTATCACAAAAATTAAATGTTTTATTCCAAAAAAAAGGGGGGAGTACTGCTGCAAGTGCAAAAATTATGAATAAAGCGTTAGCCCACTTCTGGTCCTGGTACAAATTGTTATACAGCGGAGCATTGATTCGTAGAACAAGCGATTGCCCTGGTGTGGAAATTTTGTCATGCACATTCCAGTTAGAGTGTTAGATCGGTGTGATTTAATAACAGTTGGAGATGTTGGCTCATCAGAGCCGAAACTTTCTTTATTGATGACAGACCTGGAGATCAGGCGCTGATCAAGGAAGTATAGAAGCCCGTAGATAAGGTGTAGAAATTTGAGCTGTGTGCGGCCCAATATATTCTGCTGAAATGTAAGCCAAGGGTCTCTGGAAGAAAGAACAATGCTACGGAGCATATAATTTCGTTGATATACCACTGTTTTATAAGGATGTTTAATACGACTACCAAAAAGGCCTGCCTATCAAATGGAATGGTACTCTATACCAGTGCTCCTCAACCAGTGGCGTAGCGGAGAATATTAAGGGCCGTGCAAACTCAGATTTTAGACCCCAAGCTCAAATACGTACTTAGCGTCAGTCAAACTTTGGGCCCCACCGCAATGCGGGGGTGTATGTTACGCCATTGTCCTCGACCTTTTTATTGCTGGTGTCCAGTCAAAATTTTACAATCTTACCGCGGTCCGCTGAGGAAGGGGGACGTTAATTGATTATTTTTGATAGTTTTGATTTAATAATATTAATTTAAACATGCCTTTAGAACACACACAAAAAACAGTTACGCCGAAAAATGAATATAAAGTGATTTAACATGAGATATAAAGTGATTTCTATAAAAAGTCGCACAGAGAGAAGTACACCACAGTAAATAAAATAGAAATAATTTAATATTCCTTGTGAATCCCGATACTATTTGTTCCACGGACAGGTGCCAGCCTGCTGCCCGGGATTTGGGGACCGCTGCTCTGTACCATAACTTTTAGTTATTGGGTTACGTAATGAATGACAATCAGGTGATTATCCCACTGTTGTTCCAGTTGTCTACAGATACGTCTTTGCTGGTCGTCGAATTTTAGTTCGAAGCAGGATTTCTCGCTGAAAATGATTTCAGCGAGAATTGAGATTCAGGCAGAATACATCCATTATTACTGCAAATGTACCTTGCAGTGAGCGACGGTAAGAGGTAGTCAGCGCAATGGCCTCCATGCCTTCAACCCCGTTCATTCAGTCGCCTATCCATGGTCATCGCAGTCACTAGTGTCCTGGCACATATCGGATCGTTGATAAAGGAGGATCGAGGGCTGATATCGCCGATTGGACAATCACTCTCATTCTGTTGTCGTTCTCAGTCGATTGCTACCTACTTGACGCTCTGTATGGATACGGTTCATCTATTCCTACCAATATTGTCGAATTGTAGTATCGCACCATCCCAAATCTCTCTTGCACCCTTTCTCAAATGGTGACATCTCAAATGGGGACTTCGCGAATATGTCAGTGAGATATTGGTACAATCCACGTTGGTCGATGGAACTACATTCATGTAGAAGTTACGCATTGCTGCGCAATGTCCTCTGTTTTATAAACTATTTGGCAGTGGCACAAACAAAATATTTTCAGGGGGGAGGGGAATCCAGGATCGCGAAAGTCCACTATTCTCGTATATTTCAATAAGCCGCCAAACATATTCTTTTGATTTTGTCGATTTTTGAAACAAAAACAAAAAATAAATTTTTGAATTAATAATTAGCATTAATTAATACAACAAATTTTGTTCATAACAAAACACTTAATTAAATTTTAAGTACAATATACAAAGGATTATCATCAATAAAAAAAATGAAGGGGTATGGTGGGGGTGGGGGATTCGGACCCACGGCACTTTGCAGTGCGTGGGAAATCCGGCTAGTCAATATTTGCCTTCAAAAGTTAATCATTTGACTATTCCAGTGGCGCACATAGACAACGTTTTTGAGAGATTTACATTTTAAGAAACACGTTGATAAAAGGACCGAGGCTTCATCTCTATGCTAAAAATTAAAAATTTCTTGGTGTATGAAAAGGGTTCCAACCCCCAAACACATGTTTTCCACTGGCCTATTCTATGATATACGCATTTTCGAATAACTTTTTCTTTGTACATCACTAATAAATGGTTGTATTGATCCACGTATCAGAGCAATAAAATAGATTATGCTCTGTATTGCTACAGATTCGATTATTTTAAACACTTGCTTTTATTTCTTCATTTCAAAAGCTTACATGGTTAGCTACACAATTAGTTCCTTTTGATAGCGGTATGATTTGTCTTTGATGCAAATGAGAATTAAGCATATTTTTTAAAGAATTAATTGTGCGCGCATGTCACTTCTTTTCGTCCTATGAACGAAAAATATCTTTCATCATTTACACGGTATTTATGATTATGAAACAAATAAACTGAGTTGTACAAAACGAAACAAAATGTGTCGCAAATAATTAAAAAGAGGGCAGAGTTTATAGTTGGAGAGAGTAGCATAAATATTCATATTTTTCCGCTATCGTTTAATCTTATTTATTAGCATCTTGTGATTTTTTTAAAAATTCTGTTTAAAAAAAAAGACTTTTATGTAACCCTTTTCCTGTAAAAAAAAAATCTCCTTCTGGAACAGAAATGGTGCGAATAATAACCAATCGAATAAAATTGAGTGGTTTCAGTGGCACACACAAGGGGGGTCCTAGGGGTCCCCCCAAAGCCCTTGGTATTTCCCCCTTAATCATAGTTTTAAGTATATAGTACGTAAAATTTAATTAAGTTTTTGTTATTAATGATTAATTTTGTTAAGGCTATCTTCGGTTAATGTTAAAGAATAAGACCAGAATTTGGAACATTTTTTCAGGTATAAAGGAAATGAAACATTAATATGATACTCTGACTTCACTATCCTTTAGAGAGCAGAATTTGTTATCACACTTCCCGTTTTTAACCGAGTTTATTCATTTTTTCTGGTATAAAATGTTTTTCGCGTTTTTTTCTCCTGTACAGTAATGTTAAATGGGCTATGCCTTCACGTATTAAAACAAAAAAGATAGTATTCATGGAATATTTTGACATTTTTAAAAACACTATATTGTTAACGAAGATATGAGTTATAGTATTGCAAATTTCCTTAGAAGTTGAGGCCTTTTTTCTGTCTGAAAATGTGTGTCGCGTTTAGTTCAAGCTCTCTTACTTTTACCGAAGACAGCCTTAATTAAAGCTAATTATTTATTCAATAATTAGTAGTTTACTTTTTTTGTTCCCGAAAATCAATAGGAGCATGATACAAGAATGGTGGACTTTCGACCCTGGACACTCACCTCTTGAAAAATTCCTTAATAGTTTAGAGGTAGCGCGCCCGCTTTGTAAGGCTAAGGTTGTGAGTTCGATCCCAGCTGGAGTTGATACATTTTTTGGATGCGAAAATCGTAGGCATGCATGTCATATAATTATGTGGCACGTAAAAGATACCTTGAATATCGATTTGGCTCTGGTTCTCTCGGCAAAATTAAATCACGGCAATATTTAGCATCCGACAAGAGCTTGAGTTAAAAATTCAAGCGTCCAAATTTGGTAATGACGAGGCCGCCACACGAAATGGCTCTCACATTTGGGGACTTGCCGCGTGAGTGAGTGAGTGAATATTAACGTCACACTGTTCAGCTACACGAGAGCTTTTGGCGACGGACCGCGTTATTTTGAACCATGGTCAATTGACGTGGACGACACCTGAGTTTGCACCACTTCTCCTAACTACTGCACCACACCAATGGGAGGACGTTTGAGCTCTCGACAGATTTAACGTGCATCGCTCCCCTACACTGCGGGTCTTTAGTGGTACTGGGCTCGAACTCGAGACAAGACCAGCCACGATCCGATACCTTAACCCCTCGGCTACCACGGCCACTGCGGACTTGCCGCAATGCCGATTTAAGCTTATTTCGGGCCCAGGGCGCAGAAGATCTACAGGCCCCCTTGGCATTGGAGGATCAAAATTTATAACCAAAAAAATATAGTTTAGTCTAGCTTACCCAGGTCCTTCTGAAACCCCCCGGGCCAATGGACGCCCGCCCCAAGTGCCCAATGGATAAACCTGCACTGACTTGCCGTGTTTGCGAAGGCTAAGTTGCTGAAATGAAGGCCCATTGTGGAAAAAAATTAATTTATTGATAAAAATTTCGCTTAAAATAAAACATTACCGCCAACAACAACGAAAAAAAACTGTTTAAAATTCATCCGACATTTGTTTGTTTAAATCAGTATTTGTGTAATCGGAAAGCAAATTTGCATTCCCACAAAAAATAGAAATAATCGCCTAAGAAGTCTACATTTTTTTTTTCAAATGTTAGTGAAAAAGTAAAAGCACTGAATATATCAAGCATTATGAAGTCATCTTTTAAATCACACACTACTCCTTTTCCTGACTACGCTACTGACCTACTCAACTCATGCCATTGACCTTCCAACCGTTAAACCGCTCGCAAAGAAAGCGAAACTAAAAAAAGAATAAAATAAAATACCGGAAACGCCAAAGGGTTCATAAGCATCGAACGTGCCAGACATCCTTGGTTACGAAAGAAAAAAAAAAGTTAAACAGGTGCTTCATCACTTTCACGGTTGAAAAAAATTCAGACAGGAAAAAAAAATAATAACAATAATAGAAAGAGTAGTTTGAGAAGAGTGTGATGGGGTTATGCAACACCCCTCTGAAATCCTCTTCCATGAAATAAAGCAAGTTGGGTTGTTTTCACATCAGCTTTATCGCCTTTTTTGGCTCAATTGTTGCTTTCGTATGATCAAAAATTCGGATTATACTACTGTAAAAAACATTAGTAAAGAAAAAAAATTTAAAAAAAGGGAGAAAAAAATATTTAAAAGCTCACTAATTTCTATCTTTAAGGCAAACTAATACTTACAGATAACATTGAAAAAAATAACAAAAATCATTTTTACGGATTACTTCAAATATCAAAAACTATTAATTTGTAACTCTAATGCTTTAATACATAATGAATATGTATTTTTTCGATTTATACTGTTTAAATACATAAATATCAGTTTAAAGTTATTTTCTGCAGATTACTGAGAAACATCTAATCAAATAATTTAACATTTTGGATATTTTTCGTTTATTAAGTAATTTCAATTTATTAAATTATATTTTTCCAAATGCAAATATCTCAAAATACATTTTAGATCAATATAGTTCAATCAGAACTTAAATGCCTTTACCACTGACATATCTAGTCCTGAATGGGCCCTGCATCAAAATTCTTTAGGGGCCCTTTTTTTGAAATAGGAGCTATGTTAATGAGACTATTGATAGCATTTTACGATTTTTGCTTACACACGTTGGGGCCCCATATCATTGATACGGCGGTAGCTAGCGACCCTGGATTTTACTTCAATGGTGTAATGGAAAATATGAGGGCCCCCTAGAATCCTGTCCCCCATCTCCACGATGTGGGGGTTGTGGGTATGTTACGCCACTGCTTTACTTTATAAAAATTTCAATCTTAAGTGAAAGTGAACCATACACATTTGTGTTCTGTTTATTTTAAAACAAATGAAAAAAATTCGAAAAGAAATTCGAAAACTTTTTTAGTTTCAAAATTTATTTGTTTACATTCATCAAAATGGACAGCGGAAAATTAAGAATTGCTTTACATTTGAAATTCACCAGTCTCATATCGCCATACTCGCCAACCATTCGCCAAACTGGCGTCAAGCACACGCGCTAGCTACATACATAAAACGTCAAAAAAGGCCCGAAGGGGGTAATACATTAGAAGGGGGAAGTGGATAATCGCTGTAAGGGTTAATTTGTAACTTCCTGCTGAGTCCATAGCTTTTCGTCAGCCAAAATCCTTTACCGCTAAATGCGTAATGGGAGTTTCAATTTCAAGCGTCAGTGCACATATCACCCCTACCGCCTCCGAATAGATTGGGTTCGAAAGGATTAATTCCGATCCCCCGCTCTTCATCCCTTTGCTCACGGATCACTTGTTGCTGCGTTTGACAATTGAGCATGACAATTCTTTTTTTAGAACGGCTCCATTCTTTGCTTTTGAAAGTGGAAGGTGTTTATCCGTGAACGAACGGTCCCTACTCTATATGAAATAGCAGTAAAACGGATGCCAAAACCGATTGAAAATTTACATGATGACAATTATATATATTTTATGCTTATGATTAATTGCGAACATTTCTTATCAATCACATTTGTTTTTTAAACACTTTTTTTTATCTCTGTGATTTTTATTCGTGGAAGAAATTTTAATTACTATCAGGAATATTGCAATTAATTTGCAAAATGTATCAAAAGGAAAAGGGGAAACTGTGAATTATTTCATTTAAATATAGGGGTGGGGCGTACATAATTTGAACTAAAAGATTGTGTAAGTAAACATTAATCACATATTTCTTATCATAACTTGGATGATCAGATTTTTATCACAAAATTTTCTGTTATTTTTAAGCAAATAAAACCGATTCTCTAGGCATAATTTTTTCTGAAGATTTATGATAGTGTTTTAATTTATCAAGACATATATTAGAAGACACATTACTATTTTTATTTATGGCTGTACTTTTTATTTAAAAATTTCCAGTATTAACTAAATACTTTTTGATACATATATGTTATAGACATACAATCTATAAACAAATTATAAGACTGCTTTAATTTTGGAAACTATGAAATAAAAATAGTTTATATCCATAGCGTATTAAACGTAGATATACTGTTACAATCTATTTATTATAATTTAGTTTCGAAAAATTTAATAATTCAATACAAAAATATTAGCAATAAATGAAAAATGTACTGTTAACAAATTATCAGATCATATGTCTAAAACAATTTTTTTTAATTAATATGATATTGATCCTATATTTTTGCTGATAATCTCAAACACTCTGCGTTTCATTGAAATGATAGCGGTAATGTTCAATTTTAGAAATATTGTGCCATTTATTCACAACGGCTACTTTCAATTTATTAGATGGCCGCGGTAGCCGAATGGTCATGGTTGTCGAGTCACGGGTTTGAAACCTTGGGCCTCTGAAGACTCGCCGCGTAAAGAGTTGGATTCACGTTATATCTGTCGAGGTTCTAAGTACTCCCGAGTTAGAGTTATATTTACGTCGTGTATTAAGCAATACTGGGGCTATTGGCGACAGACCTTGTAATTTTGGATCATGGTTAAGTGACGAGAACGACACCTGAGCTGGCACCTCTCTCCTAATTTCCACACCACACCAACGTGAGGACGTTTAAGCCTAGACATATTTAATGTGAATCAACGGGTCTTCGGTGTTACCAGGCTCGAACTCGTGACATGCCTACCACGAGTTCATGACTTTGACTGCTAGGCTATCGCGGCCACAAAGTACTCCGAAAAGCGTGTTATAGAGGTCAACGGGTTGCCAGCTCATGTGTCGTTCTCGACATGTGACCGAGGTTCACAATTACGAGATCTGTTGCCACTAACGCTCATGTTGCTTCGCAGTAGGATGAAAATTAAAATTAAATCAACTCAACTCATTGGCCTTGGCAGGGAGAATCTTTATTACAAACATAAACTTTGCGTCATAATTCCCTTCCCCCCTCTCCTCGATGTTTTCTCTGGGGCACAAGCAGAAGTGTTAGCTAGAAATTTTCCACAAGAAGGAAGGAAAGTTCTCCCACTTCAATTCACATCTCAAAATTAATTTCATTGTTTATTTTCAAGATGAAAAGAATATTTATGTGGAATATGTGGAATTTCGAATATTAATTTTTTTTTTCTGAAAAAGGGTGCAATACAGAATTTTTATTTTATTAGAAGTGATCTGCTAAAAATTTCAATATCAGCAGTTTTTACTAGGAAGTGCTGCAGCCTCCGTTCACCCCCCTTATCTTTTTAAAAAATATTTTAATCTTTTAAAAAATCGTATGTAATGCAATCAAAACGTACATTTTTGTTTTTGAGAAGTGTTCTTTCATGAAATACTCTCAGATAAGTCTTGTAATTATTTTGATATGATGTATAATATACTAATTTTATCCAGATGTGGTCTTATTTCTTAATAGACACCTTGTTTAATTTTTAGAAAAATGAGTTTATCTAATGAAATGTAGTACAAAATGTTTGTCTAATAAATGTATTTTGAAGTTTGAAATTAGCTCAGAAAGTATTTTGCAATCAGTTTTTAATAACCTGCTAAACATTCAATGTATCGTTTTCTTGAAATGTATTGATTTCGTTAGTTGTCTTTTAATTTCTTTACGCATTGTAGCTGTAATAATAATATCACCAAGATTGAAAAATTATTTTTCATGAATAGATAGATACAATGGTGTGTGTGCTGTTTTTTCAAATTTATTTCATCGTATTAATATATATTTTCACTTAATTCTCTATTTATGTATGCCTGTACGTATATATATTACATTCTCAGTGTAATAGATGTCTAGTCAAGGTAAGAAAAGCTCTTAGTCAAGAAAAATGAAAAAAATATAAGCTCTTTTACTGTTGTTTAGAATAAAAATATCTAATTCATTTTATCAATAGTTATCTTTATAAAGAAGGTCTAAACTACATCTCTCGATTAAATCAGTAGTTCTTGATAAGTCAGACGCTATTTTTGATGCATGTAAAAATTCAAAGTTATATGAAAATTCTCTTCACTTTACAACCTATTTTGTTTAATCATAGATGGCGATATAATATAGCCTATAGAAATAAAACTTACAAAATATTTATTATCGCTAGATTCTTATTATCATACAAAAAATTACGCAAATATTTTTGTATTAATTATATAATTATCAACTTCGTTATTAATAGACCTTTCTTTTTCAAACTTTGAACTTTAACTTAGTTCATTGAATCTGGCTCTAACCAGCTTGTTCTGTGACTCGAGCAATATTTTAAGAAGTTTTGAATACCTTTATTGGTACATGATTTATCTATTAATAATGAATTCCGAATATATTTATCCGCTATATTCCATAGAATTCCGTTCAATAGAATAAAGAGAAGGGGTAAGATTGGTTAGCCGTAAAGTTGGTTTAACCCAACTAAAAAAGCAGTTCTAAGTCTGCTATGTTTATATCGTGGCAGTAAAAAAAGCCTCTTGATATTGATCCCAACATCATTTATTTAATTTTAACATCAGAAGATTTAATTTTATCCTGCTCTCGACTCAGCTGCAAAATAACAAGAGAGAGGATTATTCGTTTTATAGATTTAAATGTTCAAAGAAAAACAGAGAAAAACGTAATTTAATAATATAGTCACGTATTCAAGTAACGGAAAATATAAGTTATTTTTATAAATTACGTCAATGTTTTAGATAAAGTTTCACCCGCTTAGTTAGGCACGTGTAAGCTATTATGATATTCTTGCCAATAAATTTGCCCAAAATTCAAGGTCTAATCCTTTTAACGAAGAATTACTAATAAATCTGTCAAAATATAGGTTTTAATCCATTAATGCGAGATGAAATGAGACATGTTTCGAAATAGGGTATTCGAAATTAGGATTTAGAGAAAAATATATAAGATTCGAATTTTAAGTAAATAAGTTATGACACATACACACGCACACATATACATACGTGTGTGTGAGTTTGACGGTTGTAAAACACCTTTTCCTATCCCTCTTTTGTTTCGCTCTCGTGAAAAATTGATTTTCATTGGACAAGGCACCACTTAGGCAATTCTTCAAACTGACGCCCATACACAGTTTGTTATTTGGATTGCAAATCTCTATTAACGTAAGTCATTGATTTTCCCATTTATTTACTCTCCAATCGAGGCTGTTGCAGAATCGTAATTTCCCACTTGGCTCATTTGACTCTAGATCTAAACTGTCCTCGAGTGAAAAGGCATCCAGCAGTTCTTTTTATCTTGTGGTTTTCCACTACCAAGCGACGCGCATTCTGCAAATGAGTGCGGGGTTTTTTAAGGGTGGGGTGCATAAGGCAGGGAGGGACAGCAGGATAAATCCAGGCATCCCCCATCTCGATTTTTTTCCCGCTATCCCCCCTTCACTGATTGATGAGAAGACCACTAGTGCGTCATGCTCAGTCAAAAGGAGAAAGAGACTTAGAACGCAGAATTGGAAAAGAGGAGAGAGAAAAAAATACACACACATCCCTCACTGATTACCGTTTAAGGAGAGTTTTAGAAATGAACGATAAATGTTAGACACAGTGAGAGAAAGAGGGTGGGGAGAGGAAGTAGGGATAATTGTTTATTTTCTGGAATGGTTTGAGTTACTTTTCGAGTTTTGCTATTGGGTGTTTCCTTAAATGCCTTCAGTATTTACCAATAGGTACACTTTTATCTCGCAACGTTTTTCAGAATTCCCATTAGTTAAACACAAACAAGAGTAAATACAATACTTCAATTTAAGTAGCTTATATACAATTAGATTGAGTGGTCCTAGTCCCCCTTTTTTATATCATTATTAATTCTTTTATAGGAACAGTTTTGCATACTTAATTTATTTTTTGGAGTATTAATTAAATGATTTTAGTGTAAATATAAATCAGAGTAAATATTACATGTTTTTCTATGGGTAAGAAAACAGGATTGTGAAAAACGAATGAAATATGTTAAGTTTTTCAAATTAAAAATAATAATATTTGAATATAAAAATTAACAAAATGACTACTTATATTTATATTTTGCGGGTAAAATGTCACTTCTAATTTTTTTTAAAAAAAAGTTCAGTTTAGCTGCTTGAAATAAATTAAAACAGGTAGATGGAGATGAACGAAATCCCTGTACTCCCCACATTTAGTGGTTGAATTAAAATATTACCGTTTAATATTCATTTTATTGTTTATGATTGAAATTTAACTCGTAAACTATAATGTGTTGATTTAAGGGGGCGAAATGGGTTAAAACACTTTGAACACACATCGATCTAGACAATAATTATTTATTTGGAAAAGGTTGTTGTGTCTTCTCTTTTAGCATTAAAATTTTAATGAAATAAACCCACTGGGTCGATCAATCGTGAAAAATCCCTTAATTTTCGATCCCTTAAGTATTATTGTAAGGGTTTCTCCGGATACTTATTTACGTCAAATAAGTCAACTCCCCCGAATTCCCTGGCACACGGAGAAAAGGATATTTGTCACCTTCACCATCTCGATGCATAAGTACAGCAAGAGCTGCATGAAATAAATCAAAACCAGTAGGTGGAGATATAAGGGAATCCCTATACTCCCCACCCCCATTGGTTCAAAACGTAGGTTATTCGCGTCACACACGCTCCCCCCATTGGATGAGAAGGCCTGTGCACGTTTCTTATTGGCTACGAGGGGTCGTCGATCTACGACCCCCGTTTTCTCTCTCACTCCGTCACGTCGAAAAGCATACAGTAGAGAAAGGCAAGAGCTGGAAAGAGGGGGTGATTTCTCTGACTCGGGCGCGAAAGAGCAAAACAAAACCAAAAGAGAAAAAGGAAGGGAAAACCTGGAGAAGAAGAGTAACGTGGGATGAGGACGGCAGCAGCACGGTAGTGAGATTGTTAACAAGTGTTGAGCAATCGTATGACTAGTAAGAAAGACCTGTGGTGTGAGTGCACGTGCATGTTCGGAATGGGGAAGTGAAGGCTTCCAATGCTATGGCGGCTGGCTTTGCAGCTGAGAGAGACACGGAGAAGGTATGTGTGTTTTCATCTGTTTGTTTACTAAAAGTTTCTCCGTGGAAAAGAGCTTTCACAAAAAGTGTAACCAAATTCCTGATACAGCTTCCGAATGACGTAGAAACAGCGACAAAGCAACACTATTAAGACAGTTCGAAACTTAACTTATAGAGTCGAACCACCTTCGATACACTTCCAGATGATTTGTAAGGTTAATTACAATTTTTGATACAGTATTTTATCTAAAGCTCACCTGCTGAATTAAAATAAAACGCTGGGAAATGAAGAGCAATTAACTTCAAATGAAATTTGGAATAGGCATTTAAGTTTAACAGATTGCACTCATAATTTATCATAATACAATCGTCACCTGACATCAGTGCAGTCTTACAAAATTAATCTCTCTCTCTATATATATATATATCTCTCTATATATATATATATATCTCTTTTATCTCTTTTCACAAATACTTACTTAAATATTAACTAATTTTCAAAACCCTCAGAATTATAATTTTTTTCCCCTGACTATACAATTTTTTATAAAAGTAATTTGAGATCATAAATAATATGGAGTTTAATTCCTAAATCTTTTTATAATCTGCTTACAATTAATCCTGGCTGTCTTTCAAATATTGTGTTTTATAACTAACACATAAATACTTTTCAATTATTTTATAAGAAACTTTAATCTTTTTTTTCTTGAAGTAGAGACATAAGTTTCACTTGTGTGCATGTGTATCATTTAAATAATCAGTTTTATTATATTCATGTTGATTAAATCTCCCACTTTAGACAGAAAACATTTATTCACTCAGAAAAAAATTAATTTAAGCAGTTTCTCCATTTTTTATCTATGGCAAACAATAGATTTCAACAAGAATATTTTCTAAGTTTAATACTTGAAATATATATGCATAATTTTGTTTTTAAACTTATCGTTTAAGCTTCACAAGCTAAAATTCCATTAAACATCTTTAAACAGAAAGGATATTGCATAATTTTTAAAAAGAAGAAAGAAATTATATTTTTTCAAGAAAAGTTTTTTTCTATAGTTTTAATGTTTTCTATAAAAAAAGTAAAATTATATATATTTCCGACAGGAGCTTTGAATTTTAAAAAATATCAAGACAGAGTAAAATTTTTCAAAAAAGAAAACAACTTTAAGGAAACGTTCAAATTTAATTAAAAGTATTTTAAGATAATTTATATATAAGTTAGATTTTGTTCACTAAAGATTAATGCACTATTTGTTGCTTGATTAATATATAATTAAATGTCTCATTACTGATATTTTTTAAGTTAATTCATAGACCTTCAACACGAAGAATTTTCTTTTAAGGTACTCAAACTAATATTTGAAACAACTTCGAATGTAAAAAAAAATTACCGGCACTAAGATTTGATTACTCATTTGTAAAGAATTTTATTTACTAAATTATCTTATATGTATTGAATTTCTTTTGTGAGAGATTTTATTTATGTATATAATACTGATAAAAAAATTTTCATTAAATTTATATTAGAAATTGCATTCTTAAAATGGTTTACTGTAAATAAAAGATACACACACATTTATTTGTATTCCTATCAATATTATTTTGTAGTTTGCTTGTACAAATCTCTATGTTTTCAAATATAATCCAAATGTTAAATTAATGAAGCTGATTTATACAATATATATATTGAATTAAAAAATTGCTGCAGAGATTTGTTTGTAATTGAAGTACTGCTTTTTTAAATAGATATTTATCTATTTTTTAAATATCATCACTAACTGTCCTAATATACTTTAAACAATCATAAAATTTAAAAAAAAAAGATTTTTGGAAAATATGCTGAAAATATAAATTTCCCTCAATGAGAAAAAATCTTAATGTAATTCGACTTAATTTCAATTCCTATTTTTATAACAACTGAACTTTTAATAAATGCATCAGCTAAGAAAGCTTTTTTTTCTTTTTGCTTTCTGCAAACTATGAAATTATTAGTCATACTGAACTATCAGCATTATTTTTGCAATTACATGATCGATAAGCACTTATTTTTTAATAAATATTAGGGAACACCGCATTAATAGCAAATGCAATATTTTGCATTGTAAAATATATTAAGGTAAAATATATGCCACTAATTTTGCCCATCATAAACTATTTTTAATTTTTCTACTTAATATGTTTTTAAACGTTGCATATTTATGAACATAATACTAATATCTAATTTTAATATTTTACATGCGTAACTTTAGTTTCTATTTCACGTTTCATTCCTCAAAAACTATGATAAAAAAATTTTGACTGCATTTTAAAAAAATTAGCACAGTTTCATTGTTTAAATAATTCATTTAATAATTACGTTTTCTTTCTATTCCTGATACGTGTAAATCCTTGGATTTAAACAATTATTTGGATGATGTATCAGTTTGTTAGTTGTTAGTTAATTAAAATAAACGACACGTGTACGAAAGGTTATAATTCCTAATTTTCTTCTTACACAATTTGGATTTAACCCGAATTTAATAAATTTCAATCTCAGTTTTGAATTTATTTCATTTTGCTTCTTATTTAAGAACAATATACATTATAAGAACCATATTTTTTGTGTTACTTCCTCAAATTATTTCCCATAGTATCGCAATCGTTCGATTATATGTCTCTCAGAATTACGCTTTATTTTGCTTTGCTTTTTTTACGTCTTTTAAATTATTTTAATTATAACTAACTGTATAAAAATATCTTTACACGAAATCTGCAATTTCAGTTTAGTATAAAAAATGTAAAGGATATATAAAAGAAGTCCTTTTTTTATGCAATAAGAAAAGAATATTCGCGCATTTATAAATTTACAGAATTAATCAAAAGTTACACACAATTGTGAATCAAAAAAGAACTATTAGTCATTTTCAGAAACTATATCATAAAAAATATCAAGTATTCTTTAGATAAAAAAATAGTGAAAAATAAGATAAGAGTGTTTTTTTTAACATGATACCGGAAGCTGATAAATATCATTAAAAAGTTTAGATGATATTCTGAGGAAAAAGAAAAGATGCATTTCTTTCTTTCTTTCACAACTCATATTCGAACAAAAATAATAATACAGCAAAGTAGATGTAACGTACGTTTAAAAATTCATTCAGTTTGAAAATTAAAAAATAAAATATTTAAACACATTTTTTCAGTAAAATTAGGGAGAATAAAAAGTCTGTATCTCCGTTGGTTTTGTGATTTCTATTTTGAAAAAAAAAAAAAAAAAAAGAATTTGTATCCCGTTATAATTTTTTTTTTTTTTTTTTTTTTGCTTTCATAAATTTAATGCAAAAATGTTTCTTGAGGATATGAAATACTACTTTTTCAATATGTTTGAAACTAATTTTATGGCTAGGTTTCGATAATTTTATGATTTATTTTATATTAATATGGCAAATTTAAGATCGAATATTTTTATTTATATTTCTTATACGGTTTTATAAAGCATGCACAGTGCGTTTACATCAAAAGTCAGTAAGCTTTAAAAATAATTTAATATAAGGAATATGCAATGTTTTTAATAGACGATTACATTTAAAAACAGGGTGAATTCTTACAATTAACCTTGTAAGCTATTAAGCATTGTAAAATTTAGAATCTTATTATTCTCATACTAAAATACCGCAGGCTTTATTTACATAAATCAAAAGAATAATTGTAGAATTTTTTTCTAGTTTATTTTTATTTTAATACATGTTAAACACAAAACATTGTTAAGGATGTGGTTGTTGAAAAAATTATGAAGGGTTATTATCTTCATCACAATGACCAATTGGTAATTGTTTTACTAAATAGTATCAAGATACCACCAAGAAAACAGAATAATTGAAAAATAAATTATTGTAAATGGATTTATTTTTATATCAATTTTAGAATGTTCAATGTAGAAAGCACTCTGTGCTTAACCCCCCAAAAAAAATATTTATGTTTACTTACAAAGCATTTTAAATGTCTGTTTTAGTTACATTCTTATGAATCTTTTAAATCACTACATTGCTAATATTCATGCAATGACTCACCCTTAAAAAAAGGTGTACAAATTAATATCATTTTTGAATGAATGATAGAATGTAGTATTTTGAAATGATGAGCAAAGTGCTTTTCCTTAAGAATTAAATAATTCTTTTTTTCTCCTTTGCGTCTATTACGTTTACTTTCAATTGTTTTGATAAGATGTTAGTTTCGTAAAATAGTGAAGCTGAAGAAAATTTAATCTGTGGTATATTTATATCGATAATGAATTTCGTTAGATTAAATTACATTAAAACTAAAATATATTTTTAGCCTTTAATTCCCTCATAAGTAGCAAATCACGTTTGCGAAAAAATTTTGACCTTGATTTCGTATATTTTCCCTTCACTCAGAATCATTCCTTCGCCATTGTACTTTCAGACATTGTCTTTTTATTTTAATCATTTGATTTCAATATTGTCGAACAAAACACAAAATTTCTATTTTGAATTTTTTCACTTATACGGATAATAGTAGATAAAGCTTTTTTGTATGATCATTTGAAGATCTCTTCTGAATTGTAAATGAAATCTTCAGTTGGTAATACAAAAGAAGAGATTTTTCTGAGTTGCAGAATTATGCAAAATCAAAAAGACGAAAAATTTGATTTTGCCTATATTTTTTATTTTAATAAAACAAAAAAAAATATTTCATCCAAGTTGTTTGGTTTTTCTTTTTTAATGTTTAAATGTAAGGTAATAGCTTTTGCAAAAAATCACAAGTAACATTAAGTTGTTTTTTTTCTTTTGAAAATTAAAAAAAATTGGACATTGAAAAGTTAAAAATAACCAAGCTGATATATAAAAGCAGTTTCAAGTTCAAATAGTCAAAATTACGAATGAAAAACCAAAAATCGAATTGTCATTTACTCAGATTTTTACACACAATATTTTTTATTTAACAAAGAGATAAATTAAATTGAATGATTGCAAGAAGAGAGAACAAAAAAAAAATGTTTCAAACTAGTTGTTTTGTAGAAAATTTATTAAGTGTATTAGTACTCTCCGATATTTTAATAATTATTACAGGTATTTAATAACATTTTAAATATTGGACAACTACTTAGGAAGAAATGTGGCTTATAAAAGTAATATCTCTCCTTTAATTTAATAAATGAATGTTTTATGTATTGTTTTTATCGATTGTAAACAGAGAAAAAAATTCACACTGATTTTACATTAAACTTATGTAGTCATTGTTTTCTATGTAAAACCTTTTATTTAGAGTAAGAACCATCATTCTTTATATTTTAAAACATACGAGGAAGATCCAATATCATATTTTTACAATACATAAAATTAAATAGAAAACTTACAAAGTAAAAATTATATAAAACAAATTCATTTCAAAACGACATATAGTACTAAATAAATATAATTTCAAGAAACTTTTATTTAAAATGTTTATAAAAATTTTAAATATTTCAAAAATTGGTCAGTTATTGTTAGATTTTTTTTTAATAAAATCTCATCTTTAAGTCAAACTACTAAAAGTTGTAAAATTATCCTTTAATGAACAATTGCACATGCGTGACATTTCAATGAAATTAAAATTTGATATAGTGTTTGATTCTTTAATTTGTTTCTTAGCTTTTAATCTTAACCATATTTTTAGTAACAGGGTTACCCTTTACTATAATTATGAAGTTAGCTATATTCTGAAAGTATTTTTTCTCCTTTTGATAAAAAGTTTGATTTCAAGTATATATTTTTCACTATGCTTTTTTAACTGAAGTAACTCGTTTGATTTTATGTGCTTTAATGCTTTCAAACTTCAAGATTACAAACTATTGGTTTCAATAGGACCCCTGTCTAGATTTAAGTCCTACTTTAACTGCTTCAGTTGTATTTTAACAAGCATTAAAATTTTCAGTTTTTCTAAAGAGAGTCGTTTATAATTAACATCGTACAGTACGTACCTATTTATACCATTACTTGAAGATGAGTATTACTCTTAATTATTAGAGCTTAAGAAAAGATGTTAATAGATCTCTATAGATAAATATGAACTTCTAATTTAAAAATTTAAAGGGTTTTTGTTGTACCAGTTAGTTAAACTTTCTTGTTAAATAAATAAATGAAGAATGTAAAGCAGGGAATATATAAATTAAAGTAAATAGATATGGAAATAATAATATGCGGAAAAAAAGTGTATAGTGTTTCAAACAGTTTTTCGAAATAAATCTGAAGCTAACATTTTTATTATAACCCTTATTTAAACGGGGCTTACTTAATAAATGAAGTAAAGGCAAGTTTTTATATAACTTTGTATGTAGAAGACCAAATAAGAAACGTAATTTAAAAATCGTCCTGGCAAAAAAAATTTTTAATTGATTTCATTTATGGAAATAGATTTTTAAAAATTACAGTGTGTAATACATTTCTTTTCTTTTTTTCCCCCCTTTCAATTTGAGGCCGAAAGAAATATTCTTCCACAAAAGTTCTTGCTATTTTCCGCATCCTGTCTTTTGCTCAAATCCAGGGAAATTACAACGTATGCATTTATGCGTTATTTAGGACTCCTGATATTGTATAACGCTGCAGTTCTCTAACAGTTCTCTACTCATGTTTTTTTTTTCTTGAGTAATTTATTTCTAACAAATATAACTTTTCATTGTGGAGGTTAGACATTGTAAATATATTGATCCAATAAAATATATCATAAAAACTGCAATGTTTTTTATTATTATGCTTTTAAATACTCCTTCATTACGGAGTAAAATATTGTATTGGTAACATTTTACACTTCACTAAAAAATGCATGCTTTAGTCAGAGGTCAATATTAATGAAATATTTTTATTACCTCATATCTAAAAGGATTTATCTCAATTCCTTAATATATAAATATATACTTAATGCATACTTTTCATGTTACATTCAAATTTGGCCTTTATTCGTTATAGTTTTGTATAAAAAAAATCGAAATTTTGGAGAATTTTTTTTTCATGTAATAAAACTGCTTGTTAAATAAAAAAAAGTAATTTGTAATCAATATATAAACGTTAAGATAAAGATAAAATTTATTCAAAACTTATCTTCACTATTTTTTCTGAAAATATGTTATTTTTAGTTATGTTTATTTCTGAATCCTTAAAAAAAAGGCGCCCTTAAACAGTTTTTCCAAACATATCATAATGATCAAATAAACTTATAATCGTTTGAGTTACTGAAAAAGATAGAGTTTTTAAAATTCATTTAATCCAAGACCCCATTGTCTTCACTTATGAAGCGAAAAGAATTTTGCAGATGTAATTGTTTTTTTATCAACATACAGTCGAACCTCTATATTGCGAATTTTTCTATACAGCGAAATTTTTCCTGGAACCTTGAACATTTCACGATTTTCTTCGTAAAATAACCTTTATGTTGATAAGTGCATTTTCTATATAACGAACTTTTTCTTTTGTGATTCAATTTTTTTTCTTCCTATTTTCTGAACATTTCAAATTATTCTCTCTTTAACACATTTTATAGTGGTCATAAATCTTGAACTGGTTTTATTAGACTATAACTCGCCGAGAGCAATACAGAACCTTTAACCCTCATTGTCCCGTTCACTAGAAGCATCTTCGATATCCTCTTTTACCCTCAGCAGAGTTGTCCCGTGTTCTAATTATAAAATAATGTATGTTTAATATTACTTGTATGCTTTAAATTATAAAATGTCCACAAAATTCATTAATTTCGGTATAAAATTATTTTCTTAGTATTGAAAATACAGTGAATTCTTCCACATTCTTTTTTCTTGCTATCCTTTCAGTTTTTCTTTCTTTCTTCCTTTTTTGATGAGTAAGATACAAAAAATAAATAGATAATAATTTTAAAAAAAGGTGTGAATAATTACTTTTTTTAATATATAGTGTTTATGAATTTAAAATTTGTTTTATGTGGTTTATAAAGTATATTGATGAACCTCTATGTAACGAATTTTCCATGTAACGAACTTTTTCCCGGGATTTAGCGACTTCGTTACATAGAGGTCAGACTGTATTTTAAACTAATGACAAATATAACATCAAGTCTTTGTAAAGTATTATTTAAATACATATGAATAAATTCTGAAGAAAATGAAAATTAATTAATTTACACACAGCTATTACTTATATTAATCAAAAAACTCCCTCCCCGTAACTTTTCAAAATAGTACAGAATACGCAGTAGTTATATCCATCATTTGCACGAATTTCGAATTTTTCATTTTCGAAGTAAAAAGGAGTTACTGAGATGCGATACATAATAAATCTTATTACCTTATTACACATCGAAAAATCTCTAGGAGTAGATCGCAAAATCTAGAATACATATAGAATATGCCTACAATACTCAAGTGTATTGGGTTTTTATGAAATTTTGCTAATAGTACTAACTGAAATGCTCAATTTTTATTGAAGTGTTAATTTTCTCGATCGATTTTTGTAATGTTCTTAGAATATAATAGCACATATTGTTTCTATAGAAGCCCAGTGGTCGAGTGGCAGCGTGTGGCGCTTCCACACCACAGGTCCGGGTTCTATTTCCGGCCTGGGCAAGGTCAACTCAACCTTCATCCCTACTGCAGTGGGTCAGTAAATGAGTACCAAGCTTGCTTGGGAACTTAAACACTGAGGGTCTTGCTTCTGCTCATGCACCTCAGCGCCCAATGGTCACGTTTACTGGGATGGGCACAGTAGGCCCTGACCCACATGGACTGTTGCGCCACTGAGTTTGAGTTTGTTTCTTAGACCCAACTCCTTTTTTTTACCCGGTAGGTACGTACCTTAGAAAATCGTGCAAAAAAATCATGAGAAAAAATACATGCGACTTATGGCAAGTTGGGTGATAAATTCCACAGCTTTAAAAAATCGTGAAAGACGAATAATCTCTAAATATTTTCCCATGGAACCGTGTAAAAAAAGTAATTATAAAATCCATGTTATTTATTTATAAAGCAAAAACAATTCATTTTTATTACAAAAAAACCCCATTAAAATCAGTGTACAGTGTAAACTCAATCTATAACACATAAAATTTCAAACTAAAATTAGGAGTAAAACTACTAACTAACAACTTTTCATCGTTACTCTATAACAAGCATGCACGTTTATTACGAACTGAATTAAAAATGAATCAGTGGATGTGTCAGATATGTCTAGCACAATTGTCGGTTTTGATTCAAATGAAGAGATTCGTTCATTGTTGACGGCCTCTGTTGATTTTTTTTTGTTGAAAAAAAGTCTGTTAGTAGCAACTAGGTTTTTTTGAGGGAAGGGGGCCTTAAGTTGCTTACATAATTCTTGATATTCCTCTACACAAAACTTAAACTTTAATATACGCTGTATATCAGGATCATGTGTAAGAAAATGTTGTTCCATACTTGTAGCAAATTTCAAGTCCCCGCTAATTAAATCAGCTGTTAATAGCTGAACTTCACCTTCAACTTGGTCATTGTCGACTAAACATTGTCATCATAAACTGTGACGGCTCTATCCGTGATCTTCTTCCTAAGTGTCCTCTTGGGGAATTTTTGGTCCTTAAAAATTATTTTATTAGAACTTATCCTCCGAAGAAGAGAGTGTGAACATGCAAATTAAGACTACTACATAAAGCCTAGACTTTCAGGTTAGAATGAGTGATATAGCGTAGATTGCTTTGCTGGCAGAGAAGTAATTAATCAAATTTAAAGTGTAACGCAGACATTTAGTAATTGATAGTTGTAATAATTGAGGTGACGATATGTTGCTTAAGCTTTAATCTAGATTAGATAGCTAGGAAGTCGGAGTAATTGAATTGAAGTAAGTGTTACAAGTAACTAAAGTCTTCTCATACCTCGCGCGCGCGTACCTCGTAAATTGTTTTCGTATTGATTAATTGGGTGAATCTCTTAGCTTTGATTGATCGAATTTATGTTGTGGTTTGTGCTGTAAATAAATTAAGTAATTTTGAATATGGCTAGTCTTCCTTCCCTTTCTTCCACACCTTTAGACGCGCGCGCAGAGGCAAGATCCTTACAAAACTATCATAAATAGGATCAAATCGTCCTCATCCAATGGGCATAAATCCCCAATTTTTTTTTATGTCTGTGCTAGAAGAAAAAATTTGTTGAATTCGTGTACCGTGTTATTTCAAAATCGTGTAAAAAAGAGTTGGGTGTATATTTTAATTCGAGAAAGATATAGAATCACTATATTCCTTCAAACTTTATACTGATATGTGAAGTTGATGAGCTTTTGTTAGATGAAGATTGATGAAAGTATGTCACAGGTGAGTGGCACTGGGTAAAAAGTCACTAAAGAAAAGAAGCACACAAGAAACCACTACCCAATTCGCTACACTCCTTCGATTATTTGATCAGCAGATTTAGATGACACGTGTGTCAGCCTGTGCACGCTAACTTTTGCTCACCTGTACTTATATTTGGCTTTAGTTAGATACTCGTTTTTGCCTGTCGCGGAAGTAGGTTACAGTGAAATAAAAATAATCATAAGAAATAATAGATCTTAAAATATCTCTCTTTTCTTCTTTCGTTTTGTATAAAAAATATATTGATATGAAGTACACTGTTTTTAGCGTGTGCTTGTATTCGTTAATATTCAAGGGATTACAAAATTTTTGGAATATATTTTTTGCTTAATTTATTCGAAATGTAACATTTTATATTTTAAGAATTATTTTTTTACAATAGTATAGAAAATGAACAATGAAGTAAAAAACTTATAAAATGTTCAACATTCACTTTATTATTATTATTATGTATTATTGTGAAATAAATAAACAACAAATTATTACAAATATAAGTAATAATTCTCTTGAATTTTTTTCTTGAAAGATTTTAATTCATAACGGTCTGTGAGCCCTCCAAGACTTCGTGGGATAATTATTATTATTATTTTTTTTTTGCCTGCCTAATGGAAAAATAACCACAACTTAATCTCCCCAAATACTGAAACGTTTACGTTTTTAAAACAAGATGATGTAATCTTGCATCACCTTTGTATTGGGACCAATCAGAAAATCCTTCATCAGAAATCATATGATTCTAACAGCTTACAGTTAACTAAAACTATAGAGAGTTGTAATCTCAGTAGCGAAAAAAGAATGCATTTGTGACCGTCTTGAATGTTCACGCGTCTGTCTATTTGTGTTTAGGCTGTATTTTTTATGTCACCGCTTTAAGCGTTTGTTCGTGAATAAAATGTGGGTTTAAAAAACAAGGCCTTCTCAACCCTCAAAGTCTGCAATATATTAATTAAATTCATCCCAAAATATCATATTACAGTTCAAACCAAATTACATATGTCATATATTTGTAATATAACTTCTTTAGGTTTATAAATTATTACTTAAAAATTATAATTGTTACTTTAAAATTATTACTTTAAAAATATTATTTAATAAATTGTTACTTTAAAATTATTTTGGAGAACATTAGCATGTTCTCCAAAATAATTTTAAAGTACTGCTCATCAGTCATAAAGTTATAACATTTTTCTCATATTATAAACATGTATTTTTTTATGAATTAATGTTTAATAGCCATTCAAAAAAATCAACACTTTTTTAGAAAATTTATTTATCAATGTACTTGGAATGCTTTTATTACAGAATTTTACATGGTTTACGAATATAACTATCAATCAATAAATTAGTTTTACTTTTGAGTAAAAAAATGTTCCTGCGGTAGCCTTGCGGTTATGACCCCGATCTCATGGCCGAAGTGTCACGGGTTCGAGTCTTGGAGCCACTGAAGACCCCATGCGTTCAGGGGCCGATGTACATTAAATCTGTCGAGGCTCAATATCCTCCTCCTGTTGGTGTGGTAGTTAGGGCAGGGACGTGTCATTCTCGTTACTTGACCGAGGGTCAAATTACTAGATCCGTCACCAATAGTTCTCATGTTGCCTTATAGAGTGACCTTAATGTAATTCTCGTTCACTTAAGTTAAAATGAAACAAACTTTAAAGTAAATAGGAAGAGAAAATTTTCAAAAAAAAAATGTGAACTCAGTTTTTTCCTTTTTAATTTATACTCTTTAAACCGGTTTTTCCCCCTTAAAAATTAATTAAAATATTAATTTCTTACGATAATATAAAGATACGGATGTGTTTTGAAATTACAAAAAAAAATAAATAAATAAATAACTTGTTATTGAAAGTACATAATTATACTATTAAAGATGAACTCATTTAAATAATTGTAAAGAAAGTTTATCTTTTTCAATTCTTTTTATTTCATCTATAAATTCGAAAAATTTATTCATAAAAGCATGTAGCGGTGGTATCTATATAAGCCAGTAGCAGCCTCCTGGTTGAAGTGATCATTTGGGTCCAGTTGTATGTTACGAGCTAACGGAACCGAAGGTCGCGGGATCTGTCCTTCGGATAAGCGCCATTTCATTGGTGACCCTGGTTGAATTAAGAAAAGCGTAACCTTCTGAATTGTCGTGGCGCCATCTACCAGCAAAAAAGAGCACCCAAAAACTCGTTAAACTCATTTGACGCAGCAAAACAAACTCGTCACACTCATTTGATGCAGCAAACAAAATCGTCAGACTCACTTGACGCAACTCCTCCAATTTACAGCAAAACTCACACGCTCACCATAACAACGAAAACGTTCGTTCACCTATCCACCCACTCACTGGTGGGGAAGTGTGTAGCGGTGGTATCTTTATAAGCCAGTAGCAGCCTCCAGACTGAAGTGATCAGGTTGGTCCAGTGGTATGTTACGTGCTTACGGAACCGAAGGTCGCGGATTCTGTCCTTAGAATAAACGCCATTTCAAGCGCTTAAGAATTCGTTTATAAAACATATCGTCAATGAAAAAATATTAACGCTAATGTTTTTTAATATTATTTATTTGAAAAAAAAGTTGGAATGTGGCATTTCTTATAATGAGATTAATTTAATCAGCAGTCATGATATTTTGTGTTTATTGTGTGGTTATGTCAAGCGATAAACGTAGAAAATACGTGCATATTCAATCAGATACGCTAAGTAAGGAAAAGCTTCACGAGATTTTGTGGTAAAAAACATCCCAGTAGAAAGAATAAATTTTATACTTACTAAGGAAGCTTAAGATTTTAAGAATTTTGGAAACAATTAACAGCAAAATAGGTTGGTTTTTTTTTTTGGGGAGAAGGGGGTTTGTTTGAAATTATTAAAAAATAAGAGTTTCTTTCGATTAAATTTGCATCACCTTTGCTTAAGATCTTGCAGATTTCCTTTTTTTTATCTTTGATTTTTTTTCTGGTTTAAAATAAAAGAGAAAAAGATAGGTGAAAAATATTTAATCCAAAATTGAAATTAGGTTTGTATTGCCCAACATGTAGTCTTTTTGCCTATTTTAATGAAATAGATGTCAACAAAAAATGCTATATAAATGCAAACTTTATTTTTCAAATTTAAAAAAATATATATTGTAGTTTTATTTATATTATATGTTTTTAAGAAAAACACACGTGTATGATGATCTTCTTGTAGTAATAAGATAGCTTTTTTACATCCACATAACACATGTGTTTTACAAATGTATTTAAATTATGAAAAAATGCTCATTATATATGGGTTGCAAAGTTATCGCATCATAAAAATTGAAAAATAAGAATGCGACCTGAAACACTACATTTTTTAAAAAAATTGCCAATATTTTTTATTAATTTCTGTAAAGTAAAATGAATCCTGAGCCTGTAGTAGATTTCATAATTTGTAAGTATTTCGATAATGTCATAAATCTTTATTTTGTTATTCCTTTTAAAATTTTATTATATTCTTAATGTTACAAAGTTTATGCAAAAAAATAATTACTATTTTCTAATTTTCTATTTTCTAATTTTCTTACAAGTAACAGTATTTATATTACAAGAGTATTATGTCTTTAAAAATAGATGCAGATGAAAAATACCGCTTTTTCAATATAATGCAGCTTATCTATGTCATGTTTCATTTTTAACTTTTATATTTACATATTGTAAACATCTGTGAAACAAATGTAGTATATATTTACAGGGTGACACAAAACTCAACGTCAAGCGAGCGCGGGGCGAAAGAGGAGGGGGAGTTATATCAGTTCTGGGGCAGACAAAAAAATCAGCATCATTGGTTGAGCGATGACTAACATATTTTTGAGAGTGTGGGAAAATGACAGGCTCCATCAAATTATTAAATAGTGTGACAACAAATTTCACAGTTTTAATGGTTTTTTTACTAACATGATCTTATATAGCTGTGCTATTAATCATAATCCCAAGTGGAGCAAAAAAAAAAACTTTACTAGTTTAGTTAAAAACGTAGCTTGTTTGAGTCGAGAGAGGTTTAAGAAAATGATGTCACCTAACTTTGGCTCTCCATTAAAAGAATCATATAACATAGTAGGCAATAAAATATACAGGCAAATTATTTCAAAAGCTTAAGTTAAGTTCAAAAGCCCATTTAGTTAAGATTCCAAAAGGGTACAACACTTGCTTCTTTTCAATCCGTAAAAATTATTCCCATTTTTTTAAACAAAATGACTTTATTTAAAGAAATTGAAGTGTGTGTAACTCAACTTAAAAACAATATATTTAAAAATAAAATTGAAAACATTTCTGTAATACTTAAGTGAAATAAATGCTCGAAGTGTTTGTTTTCCAACTTCTTCTTGTAAACCAATTGAAAATGTATGGAACTGTGAATAGGAATTGATGATTGAGATATTTCATCTTTCGAAGTAACTTGACTAAGGTAGTATGTAATATTTCTTCTTTTTATGGAAGGTCAAAGTTAGGTGACATCATTTTCTCAAACCCGATTGAAACTAACTACTTTTTTTAACTGAACTAGCAAAGTGTTTTGCAACATTGTGATTGTGATTAATAGCATGATTATGTAAGATCACATTAGTGAAAAATCACTGTAAAAGTGAGAAATTCGTGGTCCCACTATTTAATAAGGATGGAGCGTGTCAATTTTCAACATTTTCAAAACTTTGCAAGTCATCGCTTAACCAAGTGATACGGATTTTTTTATTATTATTTGTCCCAGAACTGATATGACCCCAACCCCTTTCACCTGGTGACAGCTTGATGCAGAGTTTCGCGGGACACCCTATAATATAATTTTATTTTGGAGTTGCGTATAATTGATTCTTTTTTTGTTCCCTGTAGAAAAATTTTCTTAGGAAATCGTTATCTACAGAGTTGTTTCATTTCTACAGAGGTAACATCTTTAGAAACCAGCTTTGTAATACATTTCCACTTATCATCTGAAAACGTATAATTTAAGATGTCTATCAAGGTTTCCTTTCGATAAAAGGCTACACACGATAACAAAAGATTATGATTCTATATACAAAATATATGACTGTATTTAAATTTATATCCCTATTTTAAATGTAGCAAAAAACTTTTCGCTGTTCATTATATAAACGTATGAATAAGTTAATGAAATTATTAAGTTGAATAGGCGAATTCTGTGTCCACCATTTTCTTATTTAATATTGTAATAGAGCATTTGTGTGTGCGTGTGTGTTGCGTTTTAGTTTCAATCAAAAGTTATATTTTGCATACAGATTTCTATAAACAACACCCAATTTTTTAAAATTATTTATATACCTCATCATATTAATTATCTAAATAACGAACAAATCTAAAAAATTGTTTTAAGCATTTCAAAACTTAATCTATTTTTTAAATAGTATTTTTAAAGGAAGTTTTTTTTTAATGTTTGCATGAGATATTATTACTCATAGTTTTCATTTTCATTCTGAAGAAAACATCCAACTCCTGGAGAATTTTAAATTAAAATATGTCGTTATGAAATTCTTACGCTCTGAGTTTTTCGTTCTCTTCAAAACTTTCCATTAAAGCAATTTTCCGATCGTTTAATTTGTATTTACTTTCTCCGTATTAACAAATGTGTCAATTTCTTTGCAGGTGAGCCTTAAGCGGCTGGCTGTGAAGTGACAATGAAGGAAGCCTCGGATGGGGATGGTGGTGGTAGTAGCAATGACGTTCCCTCTTCCAGAGCTGCGGACAGTACTGTTTCAAACGGCAAAGTTAATGGACCAATCTCGATGGTCGCAAGCCAGCCGCGGAGATTGCTTTCAGACAGACCACCGGCTATGGGTGTCACCCTTGCCACCTTGGGAGCAGAAGTTGCCAACAGTGGCTTGGCTTGCACTACCATGTCAGAACATGGTAATCTACCTTTAGGGGGGACTACTTTGGCAAATGCTTTATTAGGAATAACTTTAGATGTGAACCGGGGGTCAAATGGTAGCTCTAGTAACAATGGTGACATAGCTGTGGGAAGTATCCATTCTACCAACTCCACTAATATAGGGAAAAGCATTAAAGGTGAAAATAAGGGTCAGAACAGAAATAAGGAATTCGAGTGCAATATCTGTCACCGCACATTTGGTTATAAGCATGTTCTTCAAAATCATGAACGAACACACACTGGAGAAAAGCCATTTCAATGTAAGGAGTGCAACAAAAAGTTTACGCGAGACCACCACTTGAAGACACACATGCGTCTGCATACAGGAGAAAAACCGTATCATTGCAGTCACTGTGAAAGACAATTTGTTCAGGTTGCCAATCTTCGAAGGCACCTTCGAGTACACACGGGTGAACGACCATACGCTTGCACGTTGTGTACTTCCAGATTTTCTGATAGCAATCAACTTAAAGCACATCTTCTGATTCACAAAGGTGAAAAACCATTTGAATGCGACAGGTGCAAAGGGCGTTTCAGAAGGAGGCACCATTTAGTCCATCACAAATGTCCAAGAGACGAGGCAAATATTGGAAAACCGAGGAGGGGACGTCGTCCAAAAGCATATGACCAGCTTCCTTTGCCTGTATCTATTTTATCACCGGTTTTTAAAGAACATTTGACCACTTCTATCCCAGATCTTCCCCCTCATCCACCATCTGTAACAATGACGTCAGTTATAACAAGAAAGCCTTCACCTGAACCACTGCAGCAACCACCTGTAGCCCACATGCATCAAATCAGAAGAAACCACGTCCAAATATTGCAACATCATGTACCTCAGAATATCAATGGTAAGTTCCATGATACCATACAGACTGGACCTCTGGACATGACAGTGTCATCTGTCCCTAATAATTCTGTTTCAGTGATAGTGCCTCGCATACCCCCAAAAGTTAACCACTCCTGCCGTAATAACAGCTTACGCATGGAAGGAGTTTTGGACTTGTCTAATTCGAGAAGTGATTCTGATGCTGAGCCTATAGAAGAGGAAGTGGATGAAGAAGAAGACTTGGACTCTGAGAGTGACGATGATGATCGACGTCCTCTCCTGAAAAAAAGAATGCCATCACCATCACCCCGACGACTGACAACGTGGTACTGTGAATGATACGGCAGTGAAGGTGAAAACAGCAATTTAGCCCTCCAACTTACGACCTAGAAGAATCATACTTTTCGAGTTCAGTTCCTCATAATCAGGGATTTTTCGTTATATGTTGACAATTTGTTTTCATGTTTCTGACAAAAAGCTACCTCAAGAGAAGGTGGGTTTTATGTAGACAACTACCATGTGTCCCATCTTTATATTCTACCTCTACCCGCTTAACCAGGATATGGATTTGATACTGTTGGGTGTAACGCTGGTCCCAACGCACAAATTGTTTTTCTTTATCATATTTTATACCTTGGTTTATTCTAACGCATAAAGAGCTTTCCATTCCGTCAAAAGCGGAACACCAGAAAAGTTGATGGATTTCCAGGCAAGATTTTTTAAATGTTTATATAAGAATGAGAAAGGACATTTTTACAATTTGGGTGAGAGTTTCAAATTATTATTTATCGAAAGACATAAGCTTGAATAAACGAAAGAAATATCCTGGTATTGTGGAACTTAGTAGTAAATTTTGAAGTTAAGTATATTTTATCAAAATTTAATTATATTCCAGTTTAATATAATTCTAAGTAAATCTTATTAGTATACTCAGGAATCGATCATTCCAACCAGATTTAAAGGCACCCCACATCTGAGTGATAAAGGAATCAAAAAAATTCTGTCAAAATTAAAATCACCACACAAAATTACGTGTGAAAAAGTCATTTATGTTCCTAAACTAAATCAAAACACGTATTCAAGTCTCCTGTACTAGTAAAGGATTCTAAATTCCGAAGTCTGGTAATTCGGATTTCTTTGGGTTGCATGCCTCCTCTGGTTGGATGACCACAAGCAAAACTGAAGATGGGACACATGGAACAGTACATAATTTAGAGGAAGCAAGAGTCCACCTACCAGAGAGAATTCTTTATATATACAAAAAATATAGATATAGATAGATATATTTATATATTTATTTTGTGCTCATCATCTCTTTATGTGTTGGTGAGTTTGTCCATCGGGGTAAATGGTATTAAGGAAAACTCTCAGGTGATTGGAGGTAAAAGAATTATCAGCAATTCCCAACCTTAAGCAAAATTACTTTCTTACCACGCTTTGCTTACCACGTGTAAATCAAGTTCAGTAAATCACGAGAAAAAGTTGAATTTTTCTCTAGTATAGATTAATTTTGTTATTAAACTTATTCAGAAAAATATGATTTTTCAATCAAATTGTATTATATTTATAAACTCGGTGTTTTTCAATCAAAAGGAAATTATATATTTTTCCCTCGTAAATTTAATGATTAATTTCAATCAAAAAGGCTTAAATTCCTTCAAAATTTTTATATAACTACCAACTGAAAAATAAGGAACTATATTAAAGAAATTCTTAATATTCTGTTCTCTAGTTACATTAAATTGATCTCTAAATTGCATTTGAAAATGAAGGTTGGGGAAAGCTGAAGTATGGTATGTATTTGAAATCTTAAATGTATTCATTAAATAAGCTTATAGAAAGAGAAATGCTTGCACACATTGAAGCACTCTTGCAAAGGAATGTAAATTTAAATGAAAATGCAGTTTGTATATTCAGTTCATTTTAACTGATTAAAATAAAAATACATCCGATTGAATTTTTCAGGATTTAAATATTGCACAAAATAATTTTTTACATTATCTGAGAGAGATATATTGCTATTTTATTAGATATTGTAGCAATTTAAATTATTTAATGATTCATCGTTTGATTAAGCTTTTTTTTTATCTTAGAATAAATTTCTAGAAACTGATATATTCTCTAAAAATTCTAAAAGGAGTTTTAATGCATTTTTTTCTAATTAATAACACTGTATGCATTTCTTTAACAATCTAATTTATATATTCTCTATTTTACAAAAATTCTTATGTTCAGGAATAATATTCGGCATACTGAAAATTATATTATATATGATAAATTTCACTCTAATATTGTTGAAAATAAAAATGAAAAAAAATGCGTTATCAGAATACTTTGTTAAAAAAAAATTTATTAAAAAGCCAAAGTTTATAACATATTTTTTTTGTTTTACTTTTGAGTATAATCGAAATTTCCTTATTTTATTAAATAATATCTAAAATATTGGGAATTAAAAAATTAGTATTCAATTATGTTTATTTTGTTCATCCTCAAAAACATACCGATACATTTATCTAAAGCAATCTGGAAACATTTTGTATTGGTCAATAAAATTGTGTCATGAAAAACAAACTTTACTCAAAATAAATCAGAATTCACAATTATAACTTCATTTCTTGAAAAATGAAATTTTGGACATAAAAATTCCACATTAGAAAACGAATATAATATAACAATAAAACAATATTGAATCATTTTAATTGTAAGTAACGTAACATATTTAATTGATTTTAATTTTTTTTTCCTTACATCTTAATAAAGTTTTGATTGGATATATTTCTCTTGAAAAACGTCAAGCAGAATTTTCGAGCACATTTTATTATACATTCAATTTAATAATTAGCAAATCTTGGTAGCATTTTGTATGAAGTTTTTAAACTTATAAAGAGCACCACATTTTAAATGAAACCACCTTTTGAATTTTTGGAAATCTGATTCGATTGATCTACACTTAAAATTTTTTTTAAAAAAATTCTACCCTAATTCCCTTTTTGAATTTAACTTTAAAAAATGTTTAAACAATTTTATTGTAATAAATACAAAAACTTCAAATCGCCTAAAAAAATAAGAGTAAATGTAACAATTTTAACTACCCTATTATTATAATTTTCTCGTGTTTTTCTCTACTGAATCTTTTAAAGTTCAACCTTTTTTTTTCAAATATAATTTATTTAAAAAAACTCCACATACTGAAGGAAAAGCTTATGGTCATCCGATGTATATATTACAATATTTATATATATATATATATATGACCTTTACCTCACACTAATGGCCAGGAAAACCGATAACTGAGTCCTGTTTCGTTTGTATCATAAAAGTATTATATAACCGACCCAGGAGTATTGTCGGTTCAGGTATTAGTTATCGGTTTTCTTGTCATGCTCAAATGAGTTCTTTAAAATCTAAAGAACCCCTATAAATGTCAATGTATCTCACAATCAGTGTGCTATATATACATATAGATGCATGTCTTTTTTCTCCAATCACAAGTGTCAAGAAAAGTATGGCTTGCATTTGAATCTTTTTGTGTTGTGAATGTTGATATTTAAAGTCAATATTTTCTAGTTCCTAAACCAGATATATGAATTTAATAATGTGCTTATTTTTTCATAACAATATATATTTAAAGAATTATATATACTGTGCTAAAGCTTTGAGCAAGTTAGAATAGAGTTAGATTTTCTCCCCCACCCCCTGTCCTTCTTATTTGCCTTTTCAAAAAAAAAACTAGTACTATTTGTAAATGAAAGATCTATAGCTACGATGTTACCAATAAAATGCTAATGAAATTTCATAATTACTATACATATATATATATATGTCATTCTGAATTTTATTTATATAGTATTCTTTTTGCAATATATGTTGGTATTTGTCTTCTAACTTGAATGTTTAGTAAAATACTAAAAATAATAATATATCATTGGGTTTTCAAGACAATAGAAAAAAATATGTTTTGATGTCTACAGATAAACGAGCTTGGTAACATCGGAAGTATTTATTATTTTTGAGTAAAATTGTTATTGAAAAATAATAATAATAATTGAAAGTAAAATTGATTTAAAACGATATGTGATTTCAAACTAAAGTAAATATTGTACCTGATTAGTATTTATTATATTTAATTGACTCACTTATCGCTTTAGAATAATTAACTTTCAAGTTTATATAAGAGCTGGTGATTAAATTTGAATAATTTATTTGTTTTCTTAAAAAATAAATTGAATCAATAATCAGCGTTTTGTTTTTAAACTTATATTGTGTTTTTTTATTAATGTTTCAGAATTAGTTCTAAAATATCCATGTAAGACACGATAAAAAAAAATGATTTCAATCAAATTTTTTAGATTTTTTTTTCTTTAATGTATATTTTTTCCTTGCGTAAATGTATCGATTACAAGTACATACTCTTTTCTCGATTTATTATTTTATAAAAAATGCCTGAATGGTTTCTCTTACAAAATAATTCACAGAAAATTCCAATAGATTCTGTGAATGTTAAATAAATTCGTAATTTTGAAAATTGCACCTATGCTGACTCATGTTTTTATTGCAAAACTCGGCATTTTCCCCCCTTTCTTCTCTAAAGTATAATAAGTTCAAAAGCAAAACGTAGAAAATTATGAAAAAAAAAATTCTACATTCAAAAGAATTTTTCATTACTTTCCTCATTAGATTTGCATTTACAACAGGATTTATAGGCCACTAAAGCTGAAAAAAACCAGATTCTTTAGTTTAAGAGGACACGGTACGATACAATTGACAAAAATCGGTCAAAAATTCAAATAAAATGCTTTTAGCCTATATTATCCTTTATATAATTTTCTATGGTCTCCTAAAATTCGAAAGCTCTAAGTTTAAAAAATCCAAAGTAATGATAACGTTTATGTTAATTTTTATCGACATCCCAATGACGAGTAAAAGTTTAAACTGATTTATCTCAGAAAGGAAAAATAACTAGTTTATTTTATAAAATTCCAAGGCAATTTTTCTATTGTGTCAAAGGCTTTAATAACTTTTTTATTTCTAAAGTTGGCATGACTTACCAACTTTTGTCATGCATAATTTGACGTACTTGAAAATCTCAAATTTCATGTTATTATAGGAGGAATAGCATTTTAAAATCCCTTCATAAATTTTTAAATTTTTCTTTTAAAATATTAAAAGGTTATCTTTTTGTAGTATTTTGAGTACAAAAAGCGTTTTACGTTATACATATACATAGGTTACAAGCAAAAAAAAAAAAAATTGTAAAACCATTAAAACAAAAAAATTTTTAAATAACTGTACCATGTCTCCTTAAATTGCATTGAATCTTTATTCCTTTTTCGTTTTGCAGTTTTATTTAAGTATTCAGTTTCTGCATTAATTTTTCTTAAATATAAATCCAAAAATTTTATCCACAAGAAAGTTTTTTTTTCTTAAATCAAAATTTAGTCACCACTCTTCATGATATTAATAGTTTAGACAACGAAAACTCGCTCAAAGAAGTATAGAATCTGAAAGAATTTATGTCTTAAACTGTATTGTGTATAACTTGAAGCTCAAACAATTTGCCTTAATTTGAATGGCGAGATGGTAGCTAACCAAAGGCTCAGCGATGTATCCTTCAGGCAAGATAATGACATGTACCGGATCGTGAAGCGAGCATAAGTATGAAAGGAATTTGCATCTCAGAAATGCCTCTATTTCTGCGAGAGGTAAGAATAACCTTGTATATTAAGTTTTATTCAAAAAAACAGATGGGGATATCTTTAAAATTGTTACATTTTCTTAATATTTAAAGAAATAATATACATTTGAAATTTTTGTGATGTTTTCAAATTTATTTTATCTTTGTAAAGTTAAATCTAATTTTAGTTTAAAAAAATTTTAAAAAATCTAATTGCTGTTATTTTACAATTATAACAGTTTATATATCCTTTATTTTTGCAGCTCATATTATTTGTTAGAACTGTAAAAGAAAATTAACCTTGAACTTGTTGTTATGTTAACTACCATAATTCTTGGATGCATTTCTTATGAATGATTTAGTATCAAATTTTAAAGAATTTCAAGCAGAGATATTCCCCACAAAAAATAAATAATGCAGTAATCAGCGTTTAGTATCATGTTAAAGTAAAGTTTGCCAGCCATCCAGTTTCAAAATGTCTGCATATTCACTCCATCCTTAACACATGTTTAAAAATGTTTTACGTAAATAATCAATATAAGAACAATTTTTCAGTATTTAAAGCTTTATTTAAATTTTGTTAATCATTCTATATATTTTGGAGATTTTTTTTTTAAATACAAACTAATCGCTTAAAATTTAATATTTTCTAAGACTATTCGTGCATTAATTTCAGTGATTGGTTGATAAATTAATTCCAGATATCCTCGCTTTTTTTTTAGTATTTAATTCCTGTAAAAATACCAGATGTATACACACAATTTATTCGACATTTATTTTATAGATATTCATTTTTTTTGTAGTAGAGATTTATTTAAATGAAGAAACAAATAGACGTTTTAAAAATATGAATATTTAATAGCTAATTAATTTATAATGATTTGATTTTATCACAAGTAGTTTATTCATACAAAAAAGTCCTCTTTATAAAATAAAATGAACTACTTTGTAAATAAAATCGCACTTTAAAAATTAAAATGAAACAAGGTAATGATCAGCAATTTTATAAATTCGATAATTTTTTTATTGAAGTTTCTTAATGTTATTTGTATATTCTCAATTGAATTTGGGAGAAAATTTATTTAATATGATGTTGCAAATAATTAATTTATAATGAAAGTTAGTGTTTAATAAATAGAATATTGAACACATATTCACACAGAGAGAAACTTTCTTAATTTAGTGCCTTAATATCTCATCATTTCAAGATTGAGTTAGAAAATAAAACAATTTCCTTTCCATGAAATATTTTTAAAAATCATCCTTCAAGTTTGTACTGACCGTTAGAATAAAGGAGAATGTAGTCTTCACGTCAGCTTGTAGATGCATTTTACATCCGTTGTCATGACAACAGATCATATGCACAAAAGAGTGTGGGGAAGTAGAAGAGTCGTTTTTTAACGAGAGACACTAGGTTTTCGCTCCTCTCTTCCTCTGTCCAGGCTTTCCTATCGTGATGGTCAGTTGCTTTCCCCACATATTTTAAGGTTACTTGGAATAAAAAATTTTGGATTGTTGTTTTCTCTACTTGTTTAATAATAATTTCTTTCTTTTCTTTTTCTTTTCTCTGTTTTGAACCATTTACATATCTTCAGACATGAAATTCTTTTTTGCAAATAAAACGAGAATAAAATATCCCAAAATAAGTTAGATGAAAATTCACATTACTTTGAAAATATCTTCTTCAGAAACTTTCCATACAAAAAAAAAACCTTGCTGACTAAGACTACTACTAATGGCGATGTCTTACTGCGTAAAATAGAGCAATTTTTAAACATTGGAATGTTTATATTTTTTGTCACTTTTAATTCCTAATTAAAAACAGAAATAATGATAAATATATAAAAAAAATATTTGTAACTAAAATTTAGAAAATATATAGCAATTTAGAAAATTTGATGTGCTTTTGAAACTTTTATCGATCTCTACTTGCAACCCCATGCAGCCCAGCACCACCCCTAACATTTACTTTCCTTTCCCCTTAGCCCAAAAGCAAGTGGGATAAATGTAGGAATTCCCAATACCACTCCGACGCTGGGGAATGATGAGGGGAAAGGGGGTCTGAAAGAGTGGGTGGAGAACAGAGAATGGGAGAAAAAAATTTAGAAAAATGGCGACAGTCATCAGAGATTCTTCTAAAAAAATAGATAGCTTCTTCGAAAAAATAACCAAGAAAATCCCTTGTGTAGCAGGTAAAATGCCAGCCGGCGCTGGACGCGCATTTATTATTCGTTTATCGAAGTAGTTTGCTAAATTGTCGTTACAATATAGTTCTTAAAAGGAAGGTGCCGAGGAAAGTATACGTCGTAGGTCCCTAGGTACTACCGTACAAAAATAGATTCACATTTTCCCATTAAGGTCAAAATGTGTGTATTTCGAACTCATTTCTGTAGTCTTTCTATAATGGCAGAAAGGATCGAAGATTGCTTCTCAAAATCTCAATACTAAGATCTATTTTAAATGGTTCTTTAAAAATAAAACAGAACGTGTTAGGTTTTTATGTACTCAATGTTATTCTATTTAAAATGCGCTTTTTTTTAAAATTATTTTTTATTTTTTAGTTAGATTTTAAGATATTTTAAATTGAAATATCACAGTTACAAAGTGTAATTGGAATAAAATGTTCAAAGAAATATATATTTTTATATTTCTTATAGGATCCTGGTTTTTTAACGATCGTATGAAAAAATTCTAGTTTTTCCAGAGATTAGAAAGGTTTTTCAAAATGATTGTAGGTCTCTGTAATTTTAGAAAAAAAAAGTAAATGTTAAAATTCATCATTATTCATAGGAATTTTTTTTTTTATAAAATGTATAACTTATCTTGTAAGGTTTATGATGTAATAAACAAATTACTTGATCTATTTATTTTTCTTAAATAATTATAACATTTATTAAGTTTAATTAAGTACAAAGCCTTAATTTGCAATAGCTATTGAAAAATAGAACTTGAATATTTGCCTATGTGCAGCAACAAAAAAGAACTTGATATGGTTCTACAATTCTAAAAAGTGATATGAAAAAAGTAAAATGTTCTAAATTTAATTATCTTTTAATTCTCTGATGTTGGATTCTAATTTTTATTTTCAGTAATTCTTTGACTATTTTTTCAAATAGCTTTCCTTGGTTTAAATACCGCATTGCATCATTTACAGATCAAGAACCAAATAGGAAACGTTTTGAAAAATCCCTACAACAAATTCAAACACCCCACTCTTAAACTCTCCCCTCTCCCTTTTACTATCCACGAACCTTTCTGTTTTTTTACAGAGTCTGGGCAAAGAGATTTTTTTAACCTCCTTTCCGAGGGGCCCTCGTCCCTTTTTTTTTCCAACCGAACTCAGGTAAACAACTGCATAAGTTTAGTCAACCTGTTATTGTCGGGCATTCGTAAGCTGTTGCGGAGATGGGGGAAAGCAAAAGAGGGGGAAGTCTTTAATTTTTTATACTGTTTTTTACGCTGGGGGTGATAGGGATATTTCGGCATACCTGGCGGGAGGAGGGGGGTACCTTGTTTACGCCCTGTGCCGGTTGAGGTCACGGATTGTTGTTCGTTGACCTTGCCGAGTTCCGGACTGGCTTGGTTTGATGTAGTATTCACGTTTATACACTGTTTGTCTACTCATCGGATTTTTTTTACCTAGTGGTTGTTTGCGTGGAGAACGCAGGAGGGTAAATTAGGGGATGTCTGTCTCATTTTTTTCTTCTCCACTTCCTTAGAAAGTTGGTCACTGGGCATGCCTTCGAAGCCAGTTCACCTGAACCTCAAATCGTAACGACTTTTTTTTTTAAAGGGAGATGTATATATATCAGATGAAATGAAATAGTTCTTCAATAAATTGAAATAAATAATTTTTTAAATCATTTCCTAACTGCTTAAGATAGGACAGACTACTCATTTTATTGCATATGCAATGTTTTAATACTAAAATCGTCTTATCATTAAAAATTGCCATTTTGATATGGTTATAATGATTTATTTATAAATGTAGTAGAAAATACCACGCGTGAAAAATTTATAACATTTATTCATGCATTTTCTTAACAAACATATAAGAAAGCAATCATTGTATGTATATCCATGTGTGAGTGTGAAACGAATCCAACAACGCTCCCTAGCAGACTCAGAGAGAGACTTTCAGTCCAATCCTAATCCTGGGGGAGCAGAAGCTAGGTTGTTTAGATTTAATCATGTAATGCGATACAAATTCCTCTTCGTGTTATTTTGTCTATAATGTGATATCTGTTAATAAATATTAATGAATACTAGCTAGCTGTGTCATCACTGCTACATAAATATCATACAACGAGAGAATGATGGTTTATTAGTCAATAAATCCTACAAATCAGGAGATAAATTTCTGAAAATTTGAACCTAGAATATGATACCTATTGAAAGAGTATGAAAAAAGCCATTTGGTTTTCTGAAGCTGTCACAGACTTAGGGCTGTGATGTAGGGTTAACCCTGTTTTATAGGATTCTAAACTTACCCTTTGAGCCGAAGATTTTGTATAACAGATCAAGAATAATAATGAATGCACTAAACCAGAAAAATAAAGTAACTGATAAGCGCCTAAAATTTATACCTGTATTCATTCGATCAGAATGCAAATAGATAAATATGAGAATTATATGCATATATGAAGTCCAACTCAAAATAGAAATAAGTTAACGGTAATCAATTTAATCAATCAGATGTTTTATTTTAACTTCATAAAAATTCACAAAATACATTTCCTTTTTTTAAAAAAAAAAGTTTTATTTTTAAAATTTCTCCTGAAATTTGAGAATTTGGAACATGAGAAACGTAGAACAAAATGTCAGGTAAATCAATAAATCTAAATCTGGGTTAGTATAATGAGTAATGTTGATTCAGCTTTTCTTGGCTTTGAGGACTTTGTATTCGAAAGTTAACTCGTTTTTGCTTAGTAAAAGCTATGTATTTATTTATCATTAACATATTTTCTTCCAATGCTTTTATAAGAATTTTAAAAATTATGAATCTTTACCAATTAGAAAATAAATGTTAATATTTAAGGGGAGAGAAATCAACTGCAGTATCAATGCAGTCAAATAATTTAACGAAAATCATTTGCAATTTTAAAACAATTTTGTACAAAAAGTCAGTAGCTTATGCATTTAATCGTAAGAATCTGTTAATATACATTTTCAACCTTTATTTTAATTATCTTCAAATTAATTTAGAAAAATCACTTTGGCAATATTCTTTAATTTAGATATAATACATCAACACAACTAAGAAGTTTATATTTATATTGATTTTATAAAAATGTTTTTTTTTCTTTTTAAATAATAAAGGGCGAAAACCTATAGCCCACTCTGAAGAAAAAGGAAGTAAAAAAGATGAGTGAAAGGAAAAAAATAACCGACCAAAGAGGAACAGGTTGGCAATTCTTAACCTCGGAAACTATTCTAAGCGTGCGGCGTCTAAATAAACAACAAGTGCCCCTAGGGGTAGTTATATCACGAGGGTTGCATAACGACTAAGGGGTCTGAGCGCTGACCCTAATCTTGGCCACCTGAGGTCAACGAACCGACACCTGGATCTTCAAGGGAATCGAATAGGGGGTCTTTTCAAGTGGGTCGTTGGGGGAGGGGTATGCCCTTAGATAAGTCTGTCAGAAATGTCTGTGCCAAGAGTAACTAAATTCGACTTGTTTATTATTGCTCTGTGGCGCCCGCAGTTACATAATTTGCAGAGACTGCACAAAAGAAAGGCGCGTGACCCTAGAGATGTTTTTTTTTCCTTTCCTTTTCATCCTCCATCATCTCTACTTCATTAAATTGCATTACAAATTGCAGATGCGTATTAGGCAGCCGTTTGCAGTTTTCTTTTGATGGACTATAGTAACATTCAACCAAACGGCACACATTTCCTTTATTTCCTAATACGTTTGTTACGCCTTTTCTCAAAACAAAATATAGAAATTTTTACTAAATATTTCGGAATTAAAAACAAAATACTTAGGAAGAAAAAAAAATTATATTTCCTTGAAACTGAAACTATAACACTGTTAACGAACTTCGAAAACAGATACAGTTTTTCTTCTATTTAACGAACTTCTATTTTGAAAATTTCTCTATATTTCACGAACTTTTTCCTAAAATAAACCTGGAAAGTATATTGAAAGATTAATCTCTGTTTAACGAATTTTCTCCAAAACGAACTTTTTTGCGGGATTTAGAAACTTAGTTAACGAGAGGTCTGACTCTGTATTTAATAAATACATAATCCTACCATTTCAAACATCTACAAAAAAGTCCCTTTTCTTGCCTAATCTTCTCTCAATGAAGATTGGTAATTTAAGTATTATATATATGTGTGTAACTCTTCTGTAGTTATTGCGCAATCCAAGCACGGGAGAAAGTCGTAGGTAGTCACGCTATGTGAATAAAAAAAAACATTTTCCGTTCCAAAAACAAAATTCTACATATGATACTTTAATTGTCTTGCTACACGCGATAAACTTAGGAAAGTGTTCTAACTTAAGCATTTTTTTTTTCTTTTTCTTGCTTACTCCAGTTCTTTTTTTCAATGTTTAGTTCAGTGACCCCAATTACGTATTCTACTTTTTTTAAGCACTTATATGTTTTTTCTCCCGTAAGTTATACCTTGAATAATAACAACTTTTCAAAAGGAAATGCTACCCTTTATCTAAAAAAGTAGCATTAATTACAGATCGTTATGAACTCTAAAAAAAGAACAAAGGGGGAAGAGCGTAGAGTACTGGTCGTATTTGCTTATTTCACCAAAAAAATAAACATCTGCTTGTACTTTAATTATTTATGAATTTTTATTTCAATTACCACTATAGTTCTTACGTTCAAAGTGAGCATAATGTATTCTGTAAATCTGTTACAAAAAATCTGTTACGAAAAAATTTTTCAGAACTTTAAAACCTACCTATGCAGATGAAAATGTTCTCTAGTGTTTAGAACAGGAGAGACCAACCTTTTTGGGAAGAGTGCCTCTATCTGATTAATAAAATACTCTAACCGTGACTCTTCCAGCTTTTCCAGCAAACAAAAAAATATTAAAAGGGGAAAAAATGTTGCTTATAGGCTTATATTATGGAAATTTTACATAAATAGCACAGTTTTTAAGCATGTCTGAGTAAATTTAAAAATAATATAATAATTAAGACCCATAGTACACACTTAGGTTTTTTTATAAAACTTTTTACATATTTTTGAATTATTTCAATTTGAATATCAGGTGGGCAGCAATAAACATCTCGCAGAGAAATTGAAAAGGACTTTGTGAAAAAAGCGCAGCACTTTTTTTTTTTTTTTTCATCATCTTGAAAAATCATCAAATCCTAGCCCTGAATGAATCCTGCAAAATGGATATTAAATTTTTAAATCTAGCGTTATTTGGAGCATTACCAACTTTGGTAGATAATACCACACTAATGTAAAAGAGACGTTAAACCTTTTTTCTCCAAATCGAGGCACAGAATCAAAAGTGTGTTTACAAAAGATATATGACCCCCTACTAGGGTAGTAAAAATACAATATTTTCCTTATATTCTTAAATTTAAATTATGTAAATGTCCCGTAATATCGGTACGAAGAGCTAAATCTCATAGCCAGTCGTCTTCATTCTTGAGTAGCAGGCACTCACTGGGCAGTTCATTGTTTTCTTCTAGATATTTTAAAACACGCTCCCTCAAATTCAAGATCTCGCGAGTGCATGTCCTTTGGAAAACCAGTGCACACAACAATGAAGGAATATTCTGAACATGGTAACTCTCTATTGTATTTAAATTAAGTGTATTTAAAATAATTTTTGTTTTTCTTCAACAACCGTATTTCAATGAAATTGTAAAAAAAAAATTCTTATTTTTTTATATCATTTTTTCAAATTTTTTAAATTTTTCAATAAGTTTTCGCGTGCCATTGTCACAATCCCATCGTGCCACACTATGGCATGCATGCCGTGGGTTGCCCCCCCCCCTAGTGTAGAACAGGAGTGGCCAACCCAAATGACCTTGCGGGCCACTTCGGAAAAACATTATAACCTCGCGGGCCGCACATAAAAATATGTATTTTTATATCAGATTTGGAAACAAAAAAACATTTATTGGAGTGGACATTCAAAACAGAATGAATTATTATTATCGTTTTCATTATTTATCGAGACATAGATAATATAATAATGTTAATATAATATAATAATGAAATGATCAGATATAAAAGTATTAGAGTTGCCATTTTCTTGAAAATTACGGTGTTCTTTTTGAATTGATCTTTCGTTACTCATTGCTTAAATTTGATAGGGCTGTCATTCGCAAACGATTAAGTACACGTTACCCTTTATCTTAACCGTCCTGAATATATTTTTTTAAACTTTAAAACATCTCTGACTGCCTCTTGCTTTTTGGGCACTCCAAACAGAAAAGGAGGAGGAGAAATTAAAGTCGCACACACCACCATGTACCATCATAGTAAAGGATATGCATAACGCAACTCGGAATTTATTAAAAAAAAAGTAATTTATTATATAGTAAAATCAAATGTAACTGTTTCATAAAATATAAATCTATTTTAATCTAAAGGAGATTTCTATTACCAAAAACAAAATTTTTCCATTTTTATGAAAATTCAACTCCTTTGTGGCACTGTTAAATTTTGAAAAAAAAATGTTTTTAAATTATTTTTCTCTTAATCTCCTTATCAATGAACATCTTTTCCCCGTCTTGGTAGGTTCAGATTATATAATTTTTTTTTTTTTTTACTCCATAGAAGCACGACACCCACACCCCCGAACCTAAAAATGTACGAAGTTTTTTTTTTTTATTTTCTGAAGCAAATGTCCAGTCATTGAAAAGGTATGTAATGGTCTCATTGAAAAAACTACCTACTTTATTTAAGTTTAGTTAGGCAATAATGTGTATTATCTCAGTCTTTTTTAAAATATTTTTTGTTGAATCTAACATAATTATAAATAAATATTTTTGTGATTTTCTAACGTAACTCAATTAGTTTTGGTAATTTTTTGTAAAATGTAATGTACAAATGTGTAGTATTAACGAGGCCAACGTATGTTAAAAGAAAGATTAGAAATTGCAATCAATTGGATACAAGTTTCGAATTCAGGCCACATGTCCGTAAATATCAACCAATAGGAGGAGGAAATGTTTCCCTAATTAAAAAAGAAAGCTTGGACACAGCTAATCTATAGGATGGAGCAATCGGAAAGTTTGGCTTTTCCCCTATAATGATGATAACCAACAACTCATCCAAATCGAGGCACGTGGTTCAGTCATGCCTAGTACATCATGATTGGCTGAATAAAGTAGGGAAGAATCGATTTTTCAAGGGGCGGACAAAGTGACCTGGGAGGGACGTCTGAGAATTTTTTTTTCCATAAATCTGTTGATTGATTTTGTATCGATTACGCCAAATTCAAAAAATTTGTTACGAGGAAGGGAGTTTCTTAACACACACATTCAATATATGTGCTTTTGAAACAGAAATTTATTTACCATTGAAAAAATTTACTTATTGAAGTAACTTATTTTTGCAGACAAACCCTAGTAACTATAAATACACACTTAATAAAAAAAGTTAAAAAATAATTCTAATCAGTTAAGCATTTAAAATTCCCTTCTTTTTTCAGAAAAGCTATCGATAAACTTCTGGAGGGAATTGTAATTATTGACAGTGCCTAGCAACTATTAGGAAAAATCTCAATGAAACTGTTTTTAGAAATAATTTTTAAAGTTGATTAAAATTAGTTATTAAAATACAGAAATTAAAAAAAAAATCTATATTATACTGATTCTTAATACTTCCATAAAGAGAATGAGTCTAGCTTTTATTTTTACTCTAATTTTAACAGAACTGTTAATGAAGAAATTTTACTGGAAATTATTTTTTCATAAAAAAATTTTGATGATAAAAATTTTTATAGTATTTCCTCTTGATAATAATTAATTTTATAACTAGTAAGACAAACAATGACTCAAATAATTTTCTCTCATTTGATCAATTATTATTATATGGTGGTAAGTAGATTAGTTAGGTTACATGATGTATTTCGATTAATTTTGGTGTCATATATATTAACATCTATGATTCAACGAACACTTAATATAACAAATTAATTATTTTTCTTTTGCACTGTTTATATGTTTTATCTTAGTTTCATTAAGTTTCTGATTTCTTTTAGTAGTGCCGTCAACAAGGGCGGGGTTTAAGGATAAAAACCTCTCCCACACTCCAAGAGATTTTTAATTTTTAGCATAAAAATTATACCTGTCGGTGCTTTTATTTGAGTGTTTTCTAAAAAAATGTAAGCCCCTCCCATGAAAGTAGTTTGTGTATGCCTCTGTCTTTTCGTGATAATTTTTTAACAATATTCTGTAATTTTTAAAGTAAAAAATGAGTATTATTTATGTATAAACATAAATCTCTTTGCTAAATTTAATTGCTTTCATCCGTAATCATATTATTTTTGGCTATTTTTACCCTCCCCCCCCCCGCTAAATAAGCAGTAGTTTTATTTTAAAAACACTTAAATGATACATTTTTTTTAAAAAATATATTACATTATTGGACTATTTTTGTAACTAAACAATGAAATAAAATTCCACTTTTTTTAAATAAAATTTAAATTGTTCTTTATAAAAGTGAATGTAATTTTTTGCAAACATTTATATATTTAATTAATCTTATTTTTTGTACATCTTTTGCAGTTTTTTTTAAAGTTTAATTATATATAATTTGATGTTTTCACTCAGACCAAGAATATTATTTGCAATAGTTATACAGAATAAACTACATCAAAATTTGACTTTTACGTATTTCTTACATTGTTTAAAAAGAAAAACTGTTTATCGCATTATCGTTATCATACTTTCTGCAATCATTATATCGGGAAAGTGTTCATCTCAGATAATTTCGAAGCACGATGTGTGTGCTTATTACTTTTTTTTTTCCAAAAATACCCCTTCTTTTTATCAACTGTGTCATATTTTTCTGATATTGTTAATTTCTGAGAAAGCGAGAGGATAAGTTGCCATTAGCAACGAGGCGACAACGAAGTCCACGTGCCCGACCTAATTCAGCGACACGTGGTAGAAGGTCTTGAAACCTCACACTGTCACTAACACGGCACTCTTATGGCTTATCTACCTTACGCTTCATTGGTGAATGCAGATCAATAATGAGAGTTTCGATAAGGGGTTTCCCCACAGTCTCGCTTCTGAATGACTTATATTTCTTCCTACAATTTTAGTTTATAGTATCCCCTTTCTCGTCTGTGTTCTATAAAATCAAATTAAGTTAACATTTCCCTCCCCCCCCCCCTCTTTCAATGTTTTGAACGAAAGAATATTGATGAAATTTTTTTAAAAATTAAAATAAAACACAAAAAAATCGACGAATTCAAATTTTTATTCCTTCTCTGCCTCGGGGTTTCCATTATATTGATTAATCAATATGGAAGCGATTTTTAAATGTTTGTTTTTTCATCGGCTTACTAATGGCGGAAAAGGGGGTGTAGTTAGAAGGTTATTTTTAGCAGCGTTCACACAGTTTTACATTATAATGGCTATTATAATAATTTCAACTATGTACAATTTAATTATTTTTTGATGTTAAAATATTCTCTTTCACATTCTAATTTATTATATAAAAGAATTTAATAAATTTTAACTATGATACAAAACGATCTTACTTGAAATAATAACACATATTTATAACAAATATAATTTTAACTAGTTGTTGTATTAATATACTTATAATATAATTAATACTATTGAGTAAAAAATATATATGCATATATTTGTATGAAATAAAAATCCGTGTAGAAGATAGTAAGAAAACAGAAATATCGAAAGAAGTTTGAAAGAAATGGATTAGAAAACTGAATTGAATTGATGGTTAGACAGTAATTTTTTCGAGTGGCACATTTTTTTAAATTTATAATGGAAATTTTTAATTTTAAAAAACTTTTCGAAACGAAATCATGGCATAAAAAGGGATCAATTAGACGCAATAATATCACTGAAATATTTTAGTGATGTTGTAAAATAATCTTCTTTTTTTTCTTTCGTATAGTATGGGTCTTTTTTTTTAGTTATCCATTCTATGAAGCATTTTTATGAATTACTCAAGAAATTATCCGACTGTACTTTTTTAACTACACTAAGATCAGGAGACAATTATACTCTTTGCAAAATAATACGTAGATAAATTTTGAATTTAATTTAACAATCAAATATATTACTCATTATATATTTTCTTAAAAATTCTTTTAGAAGAAATCATTTATTACGAGGTGAAATTAACTTGCCATTTCAGAAATGTTTCTTCTAACACTATACTGAATTTTGCTCGTACATATTAAGAGATAACTACCAATAATGCTATAATCCTTGTTATATTTATTTCATAAGCGCGAAAAAACTTACACATTTTAACGCATGTTTATTGAATTAGAAATAGACGTTTCAGTAAATTCCATGAAAATACTTTAAGTAATTAACTAAACAAAACGTATTCAAGCAAAAGTAACCAATTTATTAAACTAACAAAATTATTATTTTTATCCCTTTTGAAAAATTTTTTAAATCGGCAATTTAATTATTTTGACCTAAAATTCATCTTTAAATACCCCCTTTTAATAAAAAAAAGTACGTCTCTAAGAATTTGAAAAATTGAATTTCCTGTAAAACACATCCAATCTGTTAAATAAAGCATTAAATATTTAAAATATATTATTATTTTTTTTTAATTTATCTTTATATTTTTTTGTATAGTATGGTTAATTTTTTCCCATCAATGTATAAAGGAATTTTGTTTAAAAAAATTATCCATTCAGAAGCATTGTGATGAGTTACTCAACAAATTATTAATCTACACAAATTATTACCAAACCTTTAACCCAATTTTTTTTTCTTCATATTATTTCATACAGTATGGGTAATTTTTTTTATGAATGTATAACGGATTTCTTTTTTTAAAGTTATCCATTCTATAAAGCATTCTGAATACAATTTATTCAACAAATTATTAACTAATATGCTATCTTTATTACACTATTGAATGCTTTCAGAGAGAACTTCATGAAAAGTTTCAATTAAGAACTCTCTAACTCTGTCTCAATTCTTAACATGTCAGATGTAGACAGCAGAAAACTGGATGGCTTGCCTCTTAAAACTGACAGCTGTACCACTGTAGTAGATGGTTGATGATTTAAAATTCCAAGAATGGTTAATGCATGCAGTCAGATTGGCTAAGAATAGATAAACGGGAAAGTGAATGGGATAGCTGAGAATTGCTCATGTGTTCAATTGTGATGTTTTATTACTATTATTATTTGTGACTCAGAGTAAACTATATTGTGTGTGTTTTTGTCTCTCTTTATCTCTCGCACCAAGTCATAATACTTTTAAGTATTTTAACTCTCTAATGTAATGTAACACATTTCTACATAATATTTAATGTATGACTGTATCCAATTTTAATGTGGCTTTGTTATGTTGGACATTGTTTGATGTACCAGAATAAAATATTAATGTATAACTCATCTTAAATAATGCATTTTTTAAAAAAATATCTACCTTATTAGGACAATTTCTCATTTTTAGATATGTTATCATGCAGAATTAGATCAAAAGTTAATTGTATCAGTGGCGCACACAAGGGGAGTCCTGGGGTCCGGACCCCCCCCCAAAGCCCTTGATATTTTTTCTGATTGATTATAATTCTAAGTACATAGTACGTAAAATTTAATTAAGTATTTGTTACTAATGATTAATTTTATTAATTAATGCTAATTATTTATTCAATAATTAGTTTTTTACTGTGTTTTGTTCCCGAAAATCGACAAAATCAAAAGGAGCATGATAAAAGAATGGTGAACTTTCGACCCCGGACCCTCCCCCCTTGAAAAATTCCTGCGTGCGCCACTGAACTGTATTATTTATGTAATATCATTGAAATCTATGAATTTTTAATAGTTAGAAAAAAACCTTTAAATTTTTTGAAGATTAATAATCTGGAAAATATTTTGTATTCATGATTTATCAACAGGAATTGATGTGAAAGAAAAATGTTAAAAATAATACCTCAATTATTAATCAGGATGAAGCTCAGGTACGAAATGTGCTTTTAAAACTGAGTTAATTTTTGTATTTATAAAATATATTGGTGACTTTATCAGGTATTTTAAAACTGAGTATATAATACCATGTTATAATATGCTGGTTATGAGGAGAATTTACTTTTTATAAAAAGCATTGTATTCAAGATTTAAAATTTTATTTGTCAGAAATGGTTTACAAGCAGAAACATACTTATTGTGTTTATGCATTTTAAATTCATCTCTAACAAAAAAAAGTTGATTAAATACATTTTTAAACAATTTTTTTTATTTTACTTGTTATGATTTAACAAGCAAAAAATTTTTATTTGAATTTGAATAAAGTTGATTGTTATATTGCAATTTTATGAAAACTACCTATTCTAAAATGTAAATATATTCTAATGTGTGAAGAATATTTATGATCACAACTTGCAATTTTTTATTTTAACTAAACTTTGTATGAAATAGTAATGAATCAATTTCGAATTACGTTGTTTAATTTGTGAAGAAATATCAGTTATATAAAAAAATGTGTTTGTTAAAAGATATATTTCAAAGAAAACAGGGAAATATATCAGTCATAAATAACATAATGACTTGAATTCTTTTCATTCGAGAAGCTGTTATGAAATATTGTATTTAATTCCTTTTGATAGCTATACAATATGTATGATACGTGTATGTAAAAACATGAAGGTAGAATGTTTTCCATATATCAATAGTTTTCAAAACTAAATCTTTCTATTTAAAATATTTTGAAGTAATGAATATCATTTTATGTAATATAAGAAGCTCAGAAAGATTTCTGATATACAGGTGCTATCTTAATCACCTCTCTAAACCTTTATTGTACAAAATATATAAAGAAATATACATTCTTTAAATAGTTTCTGGATCATATTCTGTGTGTGTTTTCAATAACTCTATATCTGTCAAATCAGCACGTATCAATTTCGAAGCTCACAAATGTGATGAACCCATAGAAGCATTTTCTGTAAAATTGGCTATCACATACACATTCCTTCTGTGTGAAATATATATTTAAGTCTTTTCTGCTCAACTTGAATTTTATATATATACATAAATATATTATACATGTCTATTACAATAATGCAATTTTTGTACAGTATCAGTAAGCTTTGTGATAGTTACATAGAATATAACTGTTTCCTTTTTTTTACGTAGCTTACTTTAATTTATTAGTATTTTTGTGTTGGGAAAGAACTTACCGCTTAGGTGGAATCACGACTTAAAATACATTTTTATTTGTTTGGTGAAATGCGCCTTTTTTCTTTTTAATCTTGTTTTTTTTTATAAGAAAATAATTTTATAAAATTTTAATTTATACTAGAATTTTTTTGGATCTATATATGTATATCTAACACAAAACAGGGGAAGAAATTTTGTGTTTCTTTTAAAAATAAAGTTTACTTTATATAACTTTATAGGGAAAAATATTTATATTCATTATACAAAACATAAACAATAGCACATCTATGATTACAACAAAATAACTATAAAACATTCAGGTTTAGACAATAATTATGCTAATATATTTATAGAAAGCGCCGAACTAATGTTATTAACCGTATTTACTCGAATCTAAGCCGCATTACTTTTCCAGTGCTCAAACTACTGAAAATCGGGTGCGGCTTAAGATCGAAGACAAAATATTTGTTGAATGGGGGAAATAGAGTTTTCACTTACCCCATTCCGTAGTTTATCTCCAGTATTCAGTCTATCCTGAGCCTCGTTGTCTGCTCGTATTTAGGAATTTTTTTGTATACACTTTCTTTTAATCACCTAAACATCAAAGATATCGATAATCGCATCAAGACCAGTTCACTATGACGCAAGTATGGAAAGGGAAACAATTTTATATGCAGAAAAAAAAAACGGAAACCGAACAACGGCCACTGAAAATTTGACACGGAGGAAACAAATATACATCAATGGCGTAAGCGAAATTATATATTTTTTGCTTATAAATATTCGACACACACACACACAGTCTTTAATAATCTTCTGTAATTCATTCTTTTAAAAAAAATTCTGCATAAAAATGCCTTGGATGGCGCAGAAGACGACGCCGTGTGGGAATATGGTGACACCAGCACAAATTCCGAAGTCAGTTGTGACAATGGGGATGATGAATTATTTTTGAAACATGATACTGACGGTTAGAGTAATTATTGAGTCATGTAAGTATTTGAAAGTTTTTAATATTCTGGTAAAACAATTTACTTATTAACTTCTTGTTATTTCTCCTGAATTTTTTTAAAAAATTTCTTAAGTATCAGATATAGATGAACCTGTCACACAATTTTTTATATTTTTTCTCAAAAATGTGTTGAGAACTAGGGTTGCGGCTTGGAAACAATAGTCACTTAGACTCGAGTAAATACGGAAATTATTAAAAGACTAAAATGAATCCAAATTTTAAAACGGAAATAACTCTAATTTTTAGAAAATCGAGTTTAATTAAATTCATATATGCTTATCTCGACATACGTTTGTTAAATACTAATTATCGAAAAGAGATTCGTACAGTGAAATTTTTCTCATAATATAAAAGATAGATAAGAGATAAGATATAAAAGATATTCTTTTTTTGTTATTAAAATAATAATTTTCTTAGCAAAAGAATAAAATTTTTATAGATGATAATATATAAAAAACTACTTCAATTTTCAGAATAAAGATGTTTATTTGGGGGGAAAAGAAGATATCAGTATTATATATTTTACCCATCTGACTCATTCAGAAAAAAATTTTAAAAATAATTTTTTTTCTTTTAAAATTAAATTTCCTAAAAGGAAAAAAAAATATTTCAATTTTTTAACATCTATAATAGTATACTATATTTCCAACTATACAACGTTGTAATATGGGCATATTTTTCACTACTAGAGAAGTAAATGAATTAATATACAGTCCTTCATTCCATAGTACAAATACGGGCGATTTATATAAAAACCATTAGTGCCGGCTCGACGCTGATTAAAATGATAATAAAATATTTAAACTATTTTGTGATATCTATTAAACTAATATGCTTTATATTTTTTTAACAATATAGTCAAAACAGTAAAAAATAGTCAAATTATTTTAAAGATAAACTATATGCTAAGTGCCTTTTAGCATATGAGTATTAATAACATCAAATACTTAAGGAGAGAAAAATATGTACATTATAGCTAGAAAAACTTGCCCTAAATTTTCAAGAAAAAAAATATTTTGTTTCCACGTATGTAAAAGAACTTAAATTGCTAAATAAAAGTATTCGAGTTAGAATGTTCTGTAAGAGAATTAATTGTTCTCAGAAAGATTGCTGAAATTAAAATGTATTAGTGAATATTTTAATAATATTTCGTTCCATCATAATATCTAACATTTCAATGGCATAACAAAGTAAATTTAACTTTTTCATGTTACAATTAAAATTATGTTTCTTGTAAAAACAAAAAAAAACCCTGTATTTTTAACGTCAGACGCATTGGAATACAAAATTTTATAAATCTCACGTCGCAATACCAAATAAACATGCGTTTGCATTTCAACGAAAAAATAGAAAAAAAAGTTATGTGAAAATTTTTTACTTTGTATAAATACCTTTTTAATTAATTTACATATACTTTTTAAACTAACTTCAACTGAACAACAAAAATTGTAGCTTTTTAAACTAGAATAAATAAGTTTAAATAAAATGAAATACTTCAAATCTTTTCAAAATTATGTAAATATTATTTTTGTCATGAACATAATATCAACTCAACTTTGGACAAATATTTCAGATGTGTATGTGTTTTTTTTAACGTTGCAAAAATGACATTTTAGGACTGCAAAAAATTAAATATATTCCTAAGTATTTCACCTAGAAGTTAATACTATATTCAACAAAATATTCAAAACTATTTTTGTTGAAAGTTTATCGAATATTATTTGAACTAATAGCTGTTACTGTTATATAAATACGTACGAAGTGGAAATGCGCCACAGTTTTGATGTGCATTTAATCTTATTTCCAAACATTAAACTATATTTCATTTTATTTTTTCGATATATTTTAATGAGTACTGAGTATATATTTATATATTGATTTAAAAACAATTTTATTGTACAATATTCCTTTGTTTTTGTTGTTGTTGTTAGAGTATATAAGTAAAAAATATTATGAGGAACATAAAATCAGTTTGAAATACTGTTAATTTGGTAAAAAAATAAATTAATCAGTGTGTCATATGTTAGTCTGTATACTAATATCTAAAAAGATATGTGAAGTAAAAGATTTCCATAACAAGTTTGTTCTTTTTTAATTAAATTTTGTATAAATATATGTGTAATGTATAAATATATTTTACTTTGATTGTGTGAAATTAAAAATTATTATTACTTGATTAAAATTATTAATGCAAATAAGACTGTGCCTTATTTTGTAGTGTTTTGTCACCAAAACACTAGTATTAAAACACAAAATAGATATTCTGGACAAAAAAAACTTGGAAAATCCCTTATTAAGGCTGTTTTCGCCAAATGTACCTGTACGTGAAACATGTTTTAAAGCGTTTTTAAAAGTTCAAAGCATTCTATAAATAATTAATTTTGCATAATAGCATGCAAAGGGATAGCTCGTTTAGCATTACGATGTAGGAGAAAAATGCAAAACGTATTTTATACCAGAAAGAATGGACCGACTTGGATAAAAATTAATATGATAAAATATGCTGCTGTCCATTGGATACCGAAGCCAGAATATAATATTAATGTTGGTCCATTTTATTTTGAAAAAATATTCCGCGAACATTAACATTAAGTGACGACAGCCTTAAAAAACCTTAATAAAGTACATAGTTTGAAATTCTACATCTTTGGAAAGGAATGTAATAAAAACATGATCGACTTTTAAAAAATTCTAACACATGAAGATTTTATTCAATTGACACTATTTGTTAAAAAATTTGATTTAATAAGAAACAAAAGTAATTGAAGAATGTGGTTAATGATATAAAATGAACAAATGAAAATAAAAAGTAAGAAGCCTCAGGTACTTAATTGTAGAATCCCCCCACACACACACCTATTTCTTTCGCCAAATTCTCAGAAAATTTTATTTTGTTAACAGTTAAGTCTTGTGTTGGAAAAAATTTTTTGCAACTGCAAAAAGTGTAAAAACGAGTAATTTTAAAAAAAATTCAAAAACATATACTTAAACTTCGTAAATCTGTCAACATGGTGATGACTTTTAACATATTAACTCTCTAAGAAAACATATCGCTAAAATACAAGTTAAAGCTGTTGTAAGGTATAATGAAGAGGATAAGAAAGAGATAGCAGACATACATCGGCCACTTCAGTTAGGGACTTTGAGACACGCAAAAATTAAATTATAATTTCTTACAGAAAATGGATTTTAATTTATATATATATATATATATATATATATATATATGTGTGTGTGTGTGTGTGTGTGTGTTTTTTTTTTTTAAAAGGATTATTTCTTATTAAATTAATTATTTGTTAATTAAAAAGTACATTGTTTATTATTTTGGAAAAAATACATTTTAGATACATTTTTAAGCTTACATGTAATGATTGAGTGATTAATAAAAATCTGAAATCTATTTTATTATTTTAGATTCTTAGAAACTAACTATTATTAAAAAATGATGAAAGTTTTTTGTTTTACCCTTAGCATCAGAATCATTTTCTTTTTATTGCTTCACATTAATAATTTTTTAGCTAACGCAATATTGTTTTTTATAAGTCATACATCGAAATTTGAAGCTATATCTTATTTGAGAGGGGGATAATTTTACACTTAAAAAAATTCTGTGTTATTCCGGCTATAGAAAGGGAAAAGAAACCTGTCTTAAATCGAAAATAAGTGGAAAAAATTTCGATAAAGGGAAATTTAATGACATAATTTTAGAAATCACTCACATTGCGCGCATACAAACACACAGAAATGCTGGAGTCATGAGGGAAAGAGAACGCAGGTGCAACGCCACGCCATGCAGCTAGTTACTCTCAAAGAGCTTTTCAAAAAACTACTTGTGATGTAGCTTTCACACCCAGTTTAATACGACGAAAAATTATAACTGCTACAAAAGAAACCTACTAACTCTTAAATACTCGTTTTAATCCGATATGATTGTGCAAAATAGAGAGAGAGAAAAGAGGTTATTCTTTTTCTTAACTAAATTACTTTTAAATAATATAATTATATTGAATTATTTGTAAGAGCTTACAATGAAATAAGTATTCAAGCTGGAAAATCCCAAATAAACTCAAACAAATTTTATGAATTTATTATTTTTTAACATTCGAACTGAAAATGTTGTTGCAGCATTCAGTGAAAAAAACAAACATTTTAACTAAATATTAAAGATTGCAATAGCCGGTATTAAGTTGTGGTTAGATATATCTTGGCTTTTAATGAGTCGACCAATTTTACTGCTGTCGAAATTTTTAACGACTATTCCAGTTATAAAATAAATAAAAGAAACACAAATTTGATTTTATTGACTCAGTTGTTGTTGTCTTTGTCCATGCAGTGAAATCAAATGGCGCCGAAGACGACCAAAACAGCCCTTGCTATGTAGACGACCATTGGCGAAGAAAGCAGTTGATCGTTCGCGGGGCTTAGGTCAATGTTGTGGAGTTTAGTCAATACAGAAAGACAATTAAAAATATGGTTAGGAGAAATTCGAATGTCAGGATAGTTAGCACAAGTATTATATATAGAACTCCTTTGGCCATCAGGGGATATTTTCATCCCCTTAAAGCAGTGGTTCCTAAAGTGGTTTATATCGACCGTCAGGGTTCTATGACGACCTGCAAGGGCAGAAAAATAATTTAGAAGGGGTCTATGAGGTGTAAATGGGGGTTTATGATAGTGGCTCTCCTTTAACCAAATCGTGACTTAATCTTAAGAGAAAATTTAATGAAATGGAAACCAGAATTTACCTACTTGACAGATTTATTTACTAAATTTAATAAGGTTAATTTGCAGTTACAAAGTGACAGCATAAATTTGATTAAAACAAGGACCATTATTTCAGTGTTTCTTGCCAGAATTAAGCTAAAGGAGTATAATACTGGACGTCGTGAATTTTTTTCCAGTTTCTCATTTTGTCATTGACATTCTGTCAAGATGATGTTTCAACAAATTATCAACATTAAATAGCCTCTATTCAGATTTTGAAAATAGGCTTGAGAATACTTTTGACTATGGTAATACAATAGGCAAAGAATTCATATGGTCACATTGAAAAAAAAATGTTATATTACTAAAGGAGCTGATCGGAATAAGCCCTAACTGGGATCTTAAAGCAAAGTTCAGAAACGGATGTCAGAAATTTTGGCATTAAAAAATCATACCTGTTATTTATCCTGAATTACGGAGTATTTTAAGAAAGGTTTTTTAATTGCTTTTCCTAGTGAGAAGAAGATTCAGCACGATTGCCAGTCTCCAAAATAAAAAAAAGTAAAATACTGGACACTATTAACCGAGAAGGTTTAGGGTTAAACCTAACAAAAATATTGTCAAATGACGAAAATTTGTTATTGAAGCAACAGATTCATCCCTCCCATTATAAGCATTTGTTTGTTGATCAGTTATTTTATGTATTAATTAAATTTTAATTTAATTAACAAGTATTTCTTAAATTTTAAATGCTATACTTCACTACAGTTAAAAATATGTCTTTAAAATTAAGTCACTCTATACCAGCTGTCGAAAAGACATTTAAATTGATAAATTTGCTAAAATTCAATATTAGTTAAGCAGAAGTCCACCCAAAACCGACAAGCATGGCGAGGGGTCTATGAGACAAAAAGGTTGGGAACCTCTGTCTTGTACGAATTCTGGTACGTATATGGTTTCTGGTACGTTGTAAGGTGGTTGAAATAATTACGCGGTTACAATTAAGACCTGGAATGAATTGCTTCTTAACTGGATGGGGGGTGAGTTAACGTCTGGCTATAGCATCGTTAAGGGTAAGACTAGTTGAGGGGAATTTCGGGCCTCCTTGGTCAAGGTTGTCAACCTGCTCATTGCCGAAGATGTTGTCTACGTGGGCCGGTATCTATTGCAAAGTGCAATGGATACTGTCAGTTAAAAACATTACATGACATTTATAAGCAAATAGAGCACTTATATTGTCTATTTATAAACCAAAACAAGCATTTATATTCAAATAAATTTCAGAATTGCCTTTTAGGTGAATAGATCTGCTGCTTTTGTAACACACATTTCGGGGTATTTCTATCCTATGACACTTAAAGAATTAATAGAGTCATTCTTATTGTATGAAAAATGGTGACACACATATTCAATTATATGTCCAAAAAAACTTAGAACTTTTTTAGTATAAACATTTAATGGACAGCTTCCCTACATTCTACACTGCTGGACAATTGCTAAGGACGGATAACACTATCATCCATAGCAACCACAAAATGAAAGGAAGCAAAATGTGGAAAATTAGAATAAGTGCGGGATATTAGTAAGAAGAAGTATGAGTATGCAAGTTTTTTTCCCACGTCTGTTCATCACGTGATAGCGTTCATAAGAGCTTTAAAGGTTTTGACGCGTGTGGACAGTTGTTGCTTCAAGTCAACGTTTTACAGGAAAGATTTAATAGACGAACTTAAAATTTTTGGCATGTCTTCCCGACATCACATAGATGATTTTATGCGTGGCCGAATTATTGAAAAGATCGAAGAAGGGCGAAAAATAACAGATGTTGCCAGGGAGTTCGACATCGCTCACAGCGTTGTTTCACGGCTGTGGAGGTCATTTAAAACTACTGGAATGTGTAGTAGATGGCACGGGGGAGGTCGTGTTAGAAGTACGACGCCTGCAGAAGACAGATATATCGTCCTATCAGCAAAAAGAAACAGGCGCACCACAGCTCAACAGGTGGCAAATCAGTTTCTTGCTGCCTCAGGAAAGCAGATCTCCCGAAAAACTGTTGCTGGACGTTTGAGGGGAGGAGGACTATACGCACGCAGACCTGCTGTGTGTGTCCCATTGACCAGACAGCACCATACTGCCCGTTTGCAATGGTGTCGTGAGCATCACAATTGGACTGAACAGGACTGGGCATGCATATTATTCTCAGATGAGAGTAGGTTCAGTCTGTCATCGGATTGTAGACGCCAACTGATCTGGCGCGAGAGTGGTACTGCTTATCGTCCAGAAAATATCCAGGAAAAGGACCGATATCCGACGTGCAGTATCATGGTGTGGGTCGGCATCATGATCAATGGCCGCACGCGCCTACATGTGGTTGCGAATGGGACTATGACGGGCCAACGATACATTGATGAAGTTCTACTTCCTCATGATCGTCTTTTCCGTGGTGCTGTCGGTGATAAATTTGTTTTTATGGCCGACAACGCAACATGTCATCGAACACTCGCTGTTCAGGATTGTCTAGACAGCGAGGGTATTCAACGTCTCGTATGGCCAGCGCGTTCTCCAGATCTAAACCCCATTGAAAATGTGTGGGATGCTTTGGGGAGGCAAGTTGCTGGTCAAAACTATCCTCCGACAAACAAGAACACCCTCATCCGTGCACTCACAGAGGAATGGGATAAATTGCCTCAACAGGTGCTGGATAATGTTGTGCAAAGTATGGTACGACGTGTGGAATGTTGCATCACACTCCACGGTGGACATATCCCGTACTGATACCTTTCTTTAAGGTGCCTGCTGACTTTTAGATGCATTGTTCCATTTCTCCGTACGCAGATCAAATGAAAATTTTTTTTCTTTCAGATGTTTCACGGCTTTTGTACTTTACAGAACAATAAATATTCTTTATTCTAATGTCTGAACAGTGTGGCAACTATATTTTATCCTACTAGGCCTCATGTCTCGCTTAATGTTATGCTACATAACAATTTGTGATCCGTCCTTAGCATTTGTCCAGCAGTGTATTTAATAAGTTTAAAATATTTGTGTTGCATTAGTTAAATGGAATTTCGATTTATAAAATATAAATCACACAAGAGAAGTTTTATATTTCAGAAAATAACATTATTCTCACAATTTAAAATCACTAGAAAAAGATTGATGAACAATTCAAAATACAACTGCATTTCTTATTTCCTAACAAATTTCTAAACTTTAATGCACAATTTATAATAATTTTACAGATGATTACGGTAATTTAAGAATATTTTTTAATTTTAATCATATATTCCATACAAGGATTTATTTTTATGGAATTCAAAGATAATATGAATCATATTTGCATCGATACAACTTAATCTAAAACTCAAAGGTAAACTTTTTTTTTCGAAAACTATTTCAAAAGAAGTACATTAAAATCACATGAAAGATAAAAATATGTTCATTTACTCTATAAATGAATGGAGTGCCGTATAAATGTTGCAACACTAGATTTAATGATTTTTCTTTAAAGTTCTTTAACCATATGCTTAAAAATTTAGTGTTTTTTTTAAATAAATGCTTGAATTTTTATGTCGTATAAAATTAATTATAAAGACAATATCAGACTATAATTCAATGCGATATTCAATTTTTATCTAAACTTTAATATTGAACCCAAAGAGCATATTGTATACAAATAAAAAAATTTTAGTCGCAAAAATATTCATAAGCAATTTATACTTTCAACTTTTACAAAAAATATGAGTCTTATGGATACATAAAGTTATGTATAAATATATTGCTTTTATATATCTTATAAATCCATATGATTTAAAGAAACTCTTTTGAATAAGTATCTTCTGCAAGGAAAACCAACTACGCTACTTAATACTTAAGAATTATTTATAGTATTCGTAGACACGAATCTTATTATTCTTAGCTAATAAGATAACGGGATTTCCACTTGAGATTATAATCTCTAAATATTCAGAGTACGTTGCAGAAAGAATAAGAATCCTTATTTGGTCCAGTGTTTGATCTAACTCAAATATATCCAATTATTTGCACTTTATCTCACATCGTATACAAAATCAGAAGTACCTATCTTGAAAGCTGAAAATATGCATAGCAATACATCTTTTCAAAAGATAAACATAAATATATAATTTTTACTTAAGGTATCCGACTACGCTCGGAACCGTGATTTTGCAAAAGCGTATAAACGGATAATATTTATGATATTTAGTGTCACTTATATTAGAAAATGTATATACAATTGTTTTAAGAATAGTATTACAATAAAAAATTATTTAAGTGCAATATTTTGACAAAAAATGAACATACGTATTTTCAAAATATTCTCCTTTTGTGAAAAATGCTTCTATCATAATAATATTTTTCCTGTATATAGCTGAGACCTCTGTACAGAGACTCAACTAGAATTTTTGAAATATATAACTTAGAAGTGAGTTTATTCATATTTTACGACAACAGAGGGGAGCAATTTTAAGAAAAAAACGCGAATAATTATTTCAATTGGTGGTAACTCTGAAAATAAAGTAAATTTTTCAAAAATTCTAGTTGAGCCTCTGTAGAGCGGTCTGAGCTATATACAGGCAAAATATTATTATAATAGAACCATTTTTCACGAAAGGAGAACATTTGGAAAAAAGATTATTCTAAGTTAATTTTTTGCCAAAATATTATATTTAAATAATTTTTTTTGTCAAAATTTCCTTAAAACAATTTTATGCATGTATTCTAATCTGAGTGACACTAAATATCATGAAAATTATCCATTCATGCGCTTTTTTAAAATCACGGTTCCGAACGTAGTCGTTTACCTTAAAGCTCGATATTTCGGCACAATATACAACTTTGATCTGCGTCTAATAATAATAAAAATGTATCAAATCAATTTATTTGCCCCATATCTTTCATTCTGAAGCAAGAAAAATAACAGAATGCAATGAAATTTGAAATTTTAAGGCTATACAGTACCCTTTTCTGTAAATTTTTTTTGGGGGCAGTAATAATAAAAGCAATTTTTTTTTACTTTCAGATTATATTATTAAGTTGATTCTGAAAGTAAAAAGTCAGTTTGACCCTCCGTTATTTTACAATTTAAAAAAAAATTAAGAATTTTTAAAACTTTTATAAAATGCTCAATTTTTAAAATTTTTTAGTCATTTTTAGATTATTAGAAACAAAAGTTAGAATGGATTTATAAAAATCTGTTTCCTTTTGATTTTTAAAAAATATCTTTATATGTAAACTTTGAAAAAACACGAAAATTTTTAAAATATTAGCTTTAGCAACTCTTGGAAAAAATAACTAGAGATCTCAGACCTAAATCCATACTAGCTTTTATAAAATATATAGTATTTGGGAGTACATACAAAAAATTTCAAGACTCTATCTTGAATAGAAAAAAGCCTTTAGGAATAAGAAAACACTTACATCTTCAAAATTAAAAGTCTGAGAAAAACACATGAATAAGGTTTGTAAAGTCATAAAGCAAAATCTAATATAACGCCTGTGAAGCTCTAATTTTTTAGTATGTTATTTCCCAACTTATGTTTTACATTAAAACACTTCTATAATTAAATATGACAGAATATTTTTTTTATTCAAAATATATTTTTGCGTAATATTGATAGCATTTGTTGCAACGACAGGTTATTCAACCTAATTTTAACACAATATTTTCTTTTTAATAATAATGATACTACCTTAAGCTAAAAGTCACCAGGTTTGTTCATAAAATTATATTTTTTTTAGCTTTAAGGTATCCGACTACGTTCGGAACCGTGATTTTGCAAAGCACATATATGGATAATTTTCATGATATTTAGTGTCACTTAGATTAGAATATATGCATGAAATTGTTTTAAGGACATTTTGACAAAAAAATTTATTTAAATACAATATTTTGGCAAAAATTAACTTAGAATAATCTTTTTTCAAAATGTTCTCCTTTTGTGAAAAATGCTTCTATCAGAATAATATTCTGTCTGTATATAGCTCAGACCTCTCTACAGAGGCTCAACTAGAATTTTCGAAGTATATAACTTAGAAGTGGGTTTATTCATATTTTACGACAACAGAGGGGAGCAATTTTAAGAAAAAAACGCAAATATTTATTTCGATTGGTGGTAACTCTGGAAATAATGCGAATTTTTCAAACATTTTAGTTGATCCTCTGTAGAGAGGTCTGAGCTATATACAGGCAAAATATTATTCTAATAGAATCATTTTTCACAAAAGCAGAACATTTGGAAAAAAGATTATTCTAAGTTAATTTTTTGCCAAAATATTATATTTAAATAAAATTTTTTTATCAAAATGTCCTTAAAACAATTTTATGCATGTATTCTAATCTGAGTGACACTAAATATCAAGAAAATCAACCATTTATGCGCTTTTTTAAAATCACGGTTCCGAACGTAGTCGGATACCTTAAATCGGGGCAGTTCATTAAGTTTGAGTATTTGTTGTACGACTTTAAAAAAAGTACTATAATGTAGTACATATAAATGTTTATTATAATGTGGTTGAGTCAACAGCGCAAACAAGGGGGTCCCCGTGTCCAAACCTCCCCCCCATAGCCCTTGATTTATTTTTTTTTCTATTCATTATAATCCTATGTATATAGTACGCAAAATTTAATAATTTGTTGTTAATAATTAATTTTATGAGTTAATGCTAATTATTTATTCAATTATTAATTTTTTACTGTTTTTTGTTCTCGAAAATCTACAAAATCAAAAGAATATGTTTGGCGGTGCATTGGAGCATGATGTGAGAATGGAGGAATTCCGACCCTGGACCTCCCGCCTCTAGAGAAATTCCTGTGTGCGCCACTGAATTGGAAACATCATGGAAATACTATTGAATTTTTTCTGCAGTACCTGCATTCGGAAGTCTAATTGCAGTATCAGCCGAGGGCTGGTTTTTAGATACATTATTTTAGTAGTATACCATTTCTTCGAAACATTATTTCTCACGGCAACCTGAGAATTTTGGCCGAGACATTTTCTCTACAGGAAAAAAATTAAGTGAAAAAACTTGTAAGTTACACTGCTGTTTGTAAAAAATACAACACCATGAAGGAATCATCAGAAATGAATGAACTTTGCAGTAAATATCAATTATAGGATCTTACGTGAAATAGCAAAGTTTCAGAGCCAACACGCATGCGTGGCGAGCGCAGCGCCCTCTGAACTGATGCTGAAAGCGTATAAATAGAGAGCTGCAGCGGGACGTTGAAAATAGTTAATGATTATTTGTTAGTAGCGAACGTTTAGTGAAACCTAAGTATGCCTCCACGACGAAATAAGGAGAAAATTCAACAACTTACGAACAGAGAATTATCGGCCTTCGAGAAGGAGGATTTTCCTATCGCGCAATAGGAGTTCGTGTGCAGCAGAACAGTTCCACAGTGATGTAAGTTTGAAAGCAGTGGACCGACGAGCACCGAAAAACTGGCAGTAGGCGACGGAAGGTGAAGTCAGCGCGGGGCGATGGACACCTGCTCCGCATGGCGGTGAATGACTATACAGCTTCCTCCAGGCAGTTGGCAGCATGATTGTGGTCTACTGCTACAGATGTACTAATGTCGGCTTCGTCATTTCGTCGACTTCTACTGTACCGTGGATTGCGTGCAATGGTGCCTTTATACAGGATCCCCCTCACGGCAAACCTTCGACGGCTGCGTCTGAAAAGGACTCATGAGCACAGAGCCTGGCAAGCTGATTGGCACCAAGTTGTCTTTTCAGATGAATCACGCTTCAGTTTGTGGAACCATGATGGCTGCATTCATGTAGACGCTGTACCGGTGAACGCTGCCTTCCAGAGTGCGTAAGCAAACGACATAGTGTCCTAACACCCAGAGTTATGGTTTGAGATGCGATTTCATATCATGGACGATCCAATTTGCTACGAATAGAGGGAAATCTCAAGAGCCACAGGTACATCAGTGAAGTGCTACAATCTGAAGTCGTTCTCTTCCTCTAAGTCATCCCTGTAGCTATCTTTCAGCAGGATAATGCACGCCCCATGTTGCAGACTCTTCGAGCCTTTTGTTCAGCCCAACACATGCAACTTCTTCCTTGGCCTACTTATTCACCGGATATGTCGCATATTGAGCACATGTGGGATTTGGTTGGTCGGCGTCTCGCTCGTGATCCACGTTCTGTAGCTTCAAAAAACTACTTTTGCTGGGCAAACAAGCAATATGGAATTCTCTTCCACAGGCAGGCATTCAAAATCTGTTTGACTCCATGCCACGTCGCACAGTGGGCAGTTTTCCCATTCTGGCACTCTGAAAGTCCAAAAATGAAATTGCGCGAAATAAAAAAAAAACAGCCCACTATTTATGGTCCTCATAGGTTCCCTAGCCATGTGGTAAACAGTTTTCGTCAGTACGTGAATGGAGATATTCTACAATAAGCAGTTTAGATCGGTGTTCTTTTTGCTACAAGAAACGCTTACGAGCGTCATTTTCTAGTAAGAAGTTCAATTGTTTCGTCTGAAAAAGATTTTGCAGATTTAAGCTGGGTTTTTTAATGCTTGCCATTGGTTAGTAATTTCTTGATTTGACTCACAAATTAAGTTCAAGTTTGATTAAAAATTGTAAAAACATAACATTTAGAACAGCATGTAACTCCTGCTAAACATATGTCGATTTTTTGTGTTTATTGGAGTAGAAATTTTGGGATTGACACGGACTGATCTCTGAAACACTTAAGTCACATAGAGTAGATATAGATCTTCAATTTAATACCATATTCACACTGCTGCTACTGCCTGCTACTCCCAAAGTTATGATTTTTTTTCAGCTTTGGCCGATGATATTACTCGGCGTGTCTTATTCAATGCATGGAAGGAAGAGTAAGATACTAGTGCAAAACTAATGTTGTTTTGAGTTTAGTTAGGACTACAACGGACTTTGATAAATATGAGGACCAGCAGCATTTAAAATTTAGAAAAATTGTTAAAAATTTCTGTTCGTTTGTAGGAGGGAAATGGATGAGGTACCATAGAAATGAAAAGTTCTTCTCCAAGTCGAATGATGCGTGGTTCTTGGGGGAGTAAGATTTATATTATATATTATTATTTTTAAGAAAAATATACAGCTAAGTATTTTAGTGTGGTATTTTATGTTTATTTAAGCTTATAACAATTATTTTTTCAGAATTATAAACTTTAAAATGGTTTTTCTCAGTTTGTGTTTTTTCACATTCAGAATACCACTTTTTCCCCAATTATTTACCAATCACTTCCATTTTTTCAATGTCTCTTATATTTAATGCATATAACAAAATTAGGGATCCATTTTGCAGTAAATTGAATACATTTTTAAAAAAAATTAAATGTGGGAAATATTAGACTTTAGGTTGAATTTTAGCATATATATATATATATATATATATATAATATCAACATTTTATTAATTTTTTTCTTCAAAACTAATTAAGGTATTGTAAAATCGATCCCTAAAGGTGTTTAAAACATCCTCAGAAATATTGCAAAAATTTCATGTCAAAAAATTAATTAACACAAAATGAGTAAAATTTTAAAAAATTCTAAACTTTTTAAAAAAATCAAATTTGTAAAATTGTGTGAATAATAGGTGAAAAATTTTATATCATATCATTTTCTTAAATAAGCATCATATGAAATGCTAAAAAACGTAATTTTTAAATACATAAATAAAAAAAATGCTTAAAGGGTGCCGAGTCCTTTTAATCACTACCAATTATCCTTTGTTATATATGTAAAGAGTGTTTTTTTTTTCAGGTATAGAAGTTTAAGTTGGCATTACTTTCCAAGATGGTGACCGATTTAACAGCTGTCAAGTGATTTATTCTCAGTTTGGTTTGGCAATTCATCAAAACGATCATCAAGCAAGGTGTAGATTCGTCGAATGGGCCCAAAACGAGATTGCCGTTGTTCCCGATTTTCATAAGCGAATTTTGTTTAGAGCGCACTTCTGGTTGAATGGCTACGTCAACAAACAAAACTGCCACATTTGGAGTGAAACTAATCCACAAGTGTATGTCGAAACACCGTTACATCCAGAAAAACTGACTGTTTGGTGCGCTTTACGGGCTGGTGCAATCATTGGTCCGTACTTCTTCAAAAACGACGATGGCCACAACGTTACAGTCAATGGTGATCGGTATAGAGCCATGATTACAAACTTTTTCATTTCTGAATTGAACAATCATGATGTCCAGGAGCTGTGGTTCCAACAAGACGGCGCAACATGTCATACAGCTCTTGCCACAATCGATTTATTGAAAGACACGTTTGGTGACCGCCTAATTTCACGTTTTGGACCTGTGAATTGGCCTCCAAGATCTTGTGATTTAACACCGCTAGACTATTTTCTGTGGGGCTATGTAAAGTCATTGGTCTATAAGGATAAGCCACAAACGCTTGATCATTTTGGAAGACAACATTCGCCGTGTTATTGCCGATATACGGCCACAAATGTTGGAAAAAGTCATCGAAAATTGGACGTCCAGATTGGACAGCCGTGGCAGTCCTATGCCAGAAATCATATTTAAAATGTAATGCCACAAGATTATCTTTCGAATAAAAAAAATTCATGTCAATCGAATAATACATCGTTGTTTTATTGCAATTTAAAGTTCTATACCTCTAAAAAAACACCCTTTACAATGTTATGTTTGATTGTATTAGTTTAATCTTTAAGAATTATTTAATAAATTTAATTTTTTTTAACTAGCCACGCTATTTCTTGTATATATTCTCCCACGTGTAAATTACTGCTTCTGTTAATATCCTTAGATCTTTGTTCGAAAACTAGTTCCACTTAGCAATCATTTCTTCTTGACCAAATTCAAACTTGACATAAATTAGTTAAGACCCTATTAACCTTATTTGTTAGTAAAAAACAGAAAATAATACCCAATTTATATTAATTACTATGATTTTAGATCGTTATGAAGACTTAAAAGCCATAAAATAATTTCCGTGCGCCAGATTGGGAAAACTGCCCACTGTGCGTCGTATAGCAGCACTTATTGCAGCGCCTACACCAAATACTGATTTCGAACACTTAATATTGTTTTTTTGCTTCAAAAATTTCGTCATTTATGTGTACTAATACAAGTCGTTTGTGCATTAAATTTCCTTTAATTCTAATGATTTCTTCATGGTGTTACATCTTTTACAAACAGCAGTTTATATAAACTATTTATAAAAATAAAGATTAGCCTTGAAATCAATCTTAACTAAGTAACTATGAGAACTCAAAACAAAAGCAAGCAGAAATTATTTTTGTAATGGAAATTAAAGTTAATAACCATTTTTCACACTAAAAGAGTCGATTGTGCTCAAAAATTTTAATTAATTCAACTTAAGAATGGAAAAATGCTGCAAAATGAAACTGAAACCCAAACCTAAGCCCAGAAAGCTTCGAATATCTTAAAAACACACTAATTGGTTAACAGATCTGAAACTAGGGGGTAATGCGTAACCTTAGGATAAAATTATTGCTTATAAAGTGGCCGCGGTAGTCGAGTGGTCATAATCTCGAACTCGTGGCCGGAGGTGTTGGTTCGAGTCCTGGTGTTTTTGAAGATCTGTTGTTTGGAGAGACTGATGAATGTTAAATATATCGAGGATTTTATTTCTCATCTAGGTGATGTGAAAGTTTGAAGAGTGGGGTCCTAACTCAAGTGTCGTCTTCGTCACTTGACCGAGGTTTGAAATTACGAGGGGGCGTTACCAACAGCTCTCATGCAGTGACAGAATGTATCATTAATAAATAAATCAAATTAAATTACTCTTTATAAAAGCATATAACTATTTATTGAAAACATTCCTTAATTCATATTCTACATAATTGCGTCCATAAAACTGGGAATGTAATTGGTATTGACTATATAATACGCAAATATTTTTAAAAAATTACAAAGTTTTTCAGAATTCCAGTAAAATAATGAGGGTATAATAATTCAATTTTAATACAAAAAGAATTGTTTAAAATAAATTATAATAGCAACGAGTATATAATTTAGACTCCTAAAATTATGAGCAATTTCAAAATATCTTGAAATATCTCAATACATTTTTCAAAACAAGAAAATTTAAAATTTACACATAGCTTATTTTAATTTCTTAAGTAAGGAATAAGTTTTATTCAACTAGCACAGTACTAGAGGGATAATATTATTTCTAAGGTATCATTGTGGTTTTGAGGCAGGGTCGAGCTCACAGGACAGATAAATTGATGCCTCTTACACCAAACGACACGTTATGATATGCATATAGGGACTTCCTAAGAGACAACTGAGCAAGGTCCTTGGCCACAATAGGAGCCTCGTCTCGTTCTCAACTCAGCCTTAATCACGAATTTGAACAATTAAAACGGTCAACTGCTATTTTCAGCTGAATACTTCGAAAAACTGGGAATTTTGGACGATATGTCAACTGGCTACATGTGTTGACCGTCGTCCATATATAGGACAAGGCCTATACACATACACCATCATTACTCATTCAGTCAAAAGGCATCGGTTGGTCCAGCAGGTTTGGGTGACTGTAAGTCAGGCCCATTCATTTGTTTCGAGTTATTGTTTATACGAGTTTTTGACAACGTATGTTACGTAATATCTACTTTTAAGGGTCATAGGTAGAGCCTACATTTATGTAGGGGCCCAGGACCTACTTTTGTGTAGAGGCCCAGGGCCTCAAGAAGTCTTAAGACGTCCCTGCATGCATAGACGTAAAAAAATACATTGGGATTTGAAAACTCCTCTGTGGAGCATGTGTAAGTTTAAAAAATCGATTGCTAAATCAAGTATGGATTGGATACCGAATAACGAAGTAAAAAAGCCGTTGAATCCACCCGCTTCACTTGTTAACGTTTCTGGTTGTCTATTTTTACAAAATAAAATGCATCTACTCACTCATTCTGATAATTAACTCAGATATCTGCTTCACATAAGTGTTATGCTTCTCAATTCTGTTTCACGATCAGGTAATAAAAAAGATTGATAGAGTTAAAGTTTCATTTTTTCATTATCATATCACGTTAGCATAAAGTTTTTAGCCAAATTATATTTAATGGGAATTAGTTCCCTTTATTATACTGTTCGCTGGCTTCCGATTAAATTTATAAGATCCGAACCACATGAATTCAGTTATTATTACATGCATTATAAAGGGTGCTTTTTTGAGAGGTATAGAACTTTAAATTGCAATAAAACAACGATGTATTATTCGATTGACATGAATTTTTTTTATTCGAAAGATAATCTTGTGGCATTACATTTTAAATATGATTTCTGGCATAGGACTGCCACGGCTGTCCAATCTGGACGGATGTAGTCCAATCTGGACGTCCAATTTTCGATGACTTTTTCCAACATTTGTGGCCGTATATCGGCAATAACACGGCGAATGTTGTCTTCCAAAATGATCAAGCGTTTGTGGCTTATCTGCATAGACCAATGACTTTACATAGCCCCACAGAAAATAGTCTAGCGGTGTTAAATCACAAGATTTTGGAGGCCAATTCACAGGTCCAAAACGGGAAATTAGGCGGTCACCAAACGTGTCTTTCAATAAATCGATTGTGGCAAGAGCTGTGTGACATGTTGCGCCGTCTTGTTGGAACCACAGCTCCTGGACATCATGATTGTTCAATTCAGGAATGAAAAAGTTTGTAATCATGGCTCTATACCGATCACCATTGACTGTAACGTTGTGGCCTTCATCGTTTTTGAAGAAGGATTTCACCAGCCCATAAAGCGCACCAAACAGTCAGTTTTTCTGGATGTAACGGTGTTTCGACATACACTTGTGGATTAGCTTCACTCCAAATGCGGCAGTTTTGTTTGTTGACGTAGCCATTCAACCAGAAGTGCGCTTCATCACTAAACAAAATTCGCTTATGAAAATCGACCATTATTTGCGAAATAAAATTGCACAATTTGAAAGCGTTGTTCAGGCGTGAGTCTATTCATGATGAATTGCCAAACCAAACTGAGAATAAATCACTTGACAGCTGTTAAATCGGTCGCCATCTTGGAAAGTAATGCCAACTTAAACTTCTATACCTGGAAAAAAACACTCTGTACATTGGGATATATATATATATATATATATATATATATATATATATATATATATATATATATATATATATATTTGGAAAAAAATATTCCCAAATGAAAACCGTAATATGTTCCGAAAATAAAAGTCACATTTATTTTACAACAGAAAAGAATTCTTAGCAGAAAGAAATAGGTAATCGAGTTTAAAAACAAATTTATTTGAGATATTATCGCAAAACTTCGGAAAAGCGTTCTCTTTTATGAATATTTGTTTTCGAATACATCAAATTCTACCGAAAACTCCTGTAAATAATTCAAAAATAGTTTAACATTAGAACCCAATGAAAAATTGAACCCTTAAAACAATTGAAAATTATGAAACAAATGGAAATGAGAAATTACTTAGAAAATTCACTATATTGTGAGAAAAAAATCTAATTAGAACATAAAAACCGAATAAAACAAACAATAATTTGTTCAACTGTTTAGACAGTGTAGATCACAGCACAAAATCCTTAAATGGTCAATTAATTGTCACTACTTTTAGGAGAAAAACATTTAGAAAAAGCATTTTCACAAGGGTAATTTTAATTATTTTTTTTTGAAGTCATACATAATTATTTTCAAGAGAGATATATATTGTTGAAATTTCAGTGACGAACAAGAATAAAAGATGGAGAAAATAAGTTTTATAGTTTGACTAAGTATTTTCATTTCAATTAAATTAAATGACCAAAACGTGTTAGTCGAAAAAAAATCAAACCCTTCTTTGCATTTATATTATTCTAGAGCAGGGGTACTCAACCTTTATTTTCTATCAGCCACATATATACGGCAGCTATTTCACACAGACCGCGACATTAGAATTTTTTTTTGGGGGGGGGAGAGAAGGAGGGGTGTTATAAGACAAAGGCTACATTGAACATTTAAAACGTGGAAAATTGATCAAAATGTAGAAAATCATTTTTCGTTTTTATTTTAATACTATATAAACTTTACCAAACACACACACAAAATTTCGGCTTTGCGAATTTCTTATTGAGCTATGAGGTAGTTTCAATCTTCTTTCATCCACGCTCCATAGCTTAAATCAGGGGTGGCCAACCCACGGCCCTCGAGATTCATTACAACTTTACAAAATACGATTATTTTGAGCAATATTTTTGTTTTTAGTGTAGTATTTTGCAACAAATAAATCCCATAACTGTTTTAACATATAACATTGAGATCGACTTGCAAAAACCAAGTGAAAGAGTTGAGAAACGAATATCTCGCTCATAAATAAGATACAATATTTGATCATTACATTATCATTATTAAAATAATAAGAAGAAATGAAAATATTATCTAAGTTTGAATACATGAAAAATGATGAAAATAGCAAAAATTCATTCTGTTTTAAATTTTCCCTCCAATAAATGTTTGTAATGGATTCAAATCTAATATAAAGATATATTTCTTTATTTGCGGCCCGCGGAAACTAATGTTTTTCGGAAGTGACCCTCAAGGTCATCTGGGTTGATCACCCCTGGCTTAAATTCTTCTCTCATACAAAGCTGCTATGTGTTTTAAATTTTTTTTTCTTTTGACAAAGCCTCACTTATTTTAATTTCAAATATTAATTTATCAAGTGCAAGATGACGGCAAAAAGTTTTAACTCTGTTACAGATTGAAATCAATATTATTTGTTTATGATTCATCCATTGTGTTGAAAATTCTAAAACCACTACTAAACATCACAATAGGAATTTTAATCCCTAAAAAAGGAGTTCGTTAACATTTTTTACTCAGAGAATTTGTTTAAACTTTTACAGCCTAAAGCTATTGCCATACTTACTGCTTAAAAGTATTGGGTTACGGAAGCAGAGGAATGTCATTCTTACTGAAAGCTTATCTTTCCTGAAGGGTCTCCGAAATTGAATACAATAGTTTTGAATACAAATTGTTCAATCAATTCTACTCCTTGGTGTCCCTGCACATAAAGAAATCGAGATTAACGAAGGAGGGGTTAAATTACACTCATCTCCATAATTTAAGGATAATTCAGAATCACACAGAAATTGAACTCTAAAATAAGAATTTCACCTGTAGAGTTATCACACACATCTTGAAGAAGAATATACAAATTACAGGAAACCACCAGATGGCGCGGAGAGTACGTCATAATGACGAGAATGTAAGAGAGGGGTATATAAGGAATGGTGGCAAAGAAGTAAAATTGTTCACAAGCGCTTTAAAAGCCTTTCAGTGCAATAACCGCATAGTTATGGCACAAAGGAAGCATTTGGATGATTTTTTACGTGGTAGAATTATTGGATGACTGGAATGTGGACGTACCCGGATGGAAGTATCCGAGGAACTTGGAATCACCGAGGAAATCGGAGTGTCATCTCTAGGCTTTGGCAATGATTCCAAGATGATGGTAATGTGAGTAGATGTTACAGCACAGGTCGCCCTAGAGTTACAACACCGAATGAGGACCGGTATATATATTTGGCAGTTACTGCCAAAAGAAACAGACGGAGCACAGCATCAGACCTGTCTCGTCAGCTCTCTTCAGCTACCGGTACGACAGGTTCAAGGCAGACCGTGTACAGACGCTTAGAGCACATTGGTCTATATGCTCGTAGGCCTGTCAGATGTGTTCCACTTACCGCTACTCACTGTCGCCTGCGATTAACCTGGAGTAGAGAGCATGCATTGTGGAAACCACAACAGTGGTCTTGTGTGATGTTTTCCAACGAGTCCAGGTTTAGTTTGCAGTCTGATTCTCGCCGGACTTAAATATGGAGAGCGCCAGGTATCCGTTACCAACAAGAGAACACCATTGAACGACACCGTTACGGTGGTGCAGGATGGCTCGTTTGGGGAGGAATTATTCTTGGTTCCAGAACTGACCTGCATGTTCAGAGTGTAACGATGACAGGCCACATCTATCGGGATGTCATTCTGGAACAACATGTACCTTTGTTTCGGGGCACCATGGGTGCTGAATTTCTGTTTATGGATGACAACGCCCGTCCTCACAGTGCAAACATTGTAGACGAATGCCTTCAATCGGAGGATATCACCCGTATGGATTGGCCAGCATACTCACCGGACTTGAATCCAGTAGAAAATGTATAGGATATGCTTGGCCGACGAATTGCAGCCCGTCAACCCCCTCCCACCTGTCTACCGGAACTTCGGAGGGCATTGCTTGATGAGTGGTGTAATATTCCCCAAGATCAGATTGATAACTTAATACTCAGCATGTCTAGGCGTTGTAAGGCCTATATTGCATCGTCCGGGAGACATACTTCGTATTAACCATCATACCAACCATGTTATACTGTTTTTTGTAAATAGGTTCTTTTTTTTTAAATTTGTTCAGGGAGTAAAAATCGCAATTTTTATTAACAAACATATAGCATCTTTTTGTCAAACATATAGCATCTTTTTTGCTCTTTAAATTTTGTTTAATAAATAGACTTTACAAATAAGTCAATTTTGTTTTGCTTCTGTCTCTTTCTTTGCCTGAACTTCATTATCCTTAATTTATGGACATGAGTGTATCTATCCTCCAGAGATCCTTGGGATAATATCCCTTGAATTTCTGAGGAAGATATTCATTCTTATATCAATAGACCAGGGGTGCCAACACGCGGCCCGCCAGTACGTAAGTTGCGGCCCACCGACTCTTTTTTAAAAGAATTTGAAACATCAGGTTTTTAAAGTATTTTCATTTTGAAATTTTTTTGAGGGAAAATTTGTATTTTTTATAAATCTACAATGTATTTGACTGTTACTTGTTCTTGTTTTAAAATAATTCCTTTTTGATAATAGAAAGATCCCTTAGATTAAAGTAGATTTATATATTATGAAACAGTTACATTACTATAATAAATTACTTTTTTAATAAATTCCGAATTGCGTTATGCATATCCTTTACTATAATGGTACATGGTGGTGTGTGCGACTTTCATTTCTCCTCCTCCTTTTCTGTTTGAAGAGCCCAAAGAGCAAGAGGCAGTGAGAGATGTTTTTAAAGTTTAAAAAAATATTCAGGATGGTTAATATAAAGGGCAACGTATACTTAATCGTTTGCGAATGACAGCACTATCAAATTTCAACAAGGAGTAACGAAAGATCAATTCAAAAGGAACACCGTAATTTTCAAGAAAATAGCAACGCACACTGTAATATTTTAAACATTGTTTAATCATTGCATTATTATATTATACAAACATTATTATATTATATATGTCTATATATATGAAAAATAATGAAAATAATAATAATAATTCAATCTGTTTTAAATTTTCACTCCAATAAATGTTTTTTTGTTTCCAAATCTAATATAAAGGTGCATATTTTTATATGGGGCTGGCGAGAATATAATGTTTTTCCGAAGTGGCCCGCAAAGTCATTTGGGTTGGCTACCCCTGCAATAGACCATATAAAAGTAAAAATGAAAAAGAATGGACAAAATGACTGAAAATACCAAAGCCTCAAATTTAATGGGTGTTTACTACCCTAAATGTTAAAAATCGACGTGTGTAAAGTATTTCTTTTTCTGGAAGAATCTCTATCTTCTTCATAATAGTAACTGTTATATTTCCTAAATCTTTAATTCCATGGTTCAGTTATAGGCAATCATATCCATTATATTTTTATATAATTCCATTGATTCAGTCCATCTTTTAGACATTTTGGTTTATTAGACGACACACACAGAAGACATGTTTGCAGCACAAAGAACATTACATCACTGATTCTGCAAGGTAAATAAAAAGTATGATTCTCAGATGAGACTTGCAGTAACAACAGCAACCTAAGTCTTGATTCTTTCTTGTGTTTCATTTTAATTGCTCGGATAATTCAGTTTCTTGCATTTCATATAATGTAAGATATAATTCGGATTCATCAGCCTCAAATACTCATTAAATTTAAAATTAATATAATAATGGAAAATGCAGCAAGACTTCGTTTAAATCAGGAATCATTGAGAACTGGGCTGAACTCAGTAGCGCAACATCCCATAAGGGCCAAGGCTTTCTGTGCTTATCTCAGTTTACGTGACCTTAGGCGCAGGGATGCATGGGCAGAACTTTCGGTCAAGTGGTCAGTCTGACGCGAAGCCCCCAGTGTTCAGTTCCCAAGCAAGCTTGATATTCCCTTATCGATCCACTGAAGGGAAGAAAGGCTGAGTCGGCCTTGCCCAGCCCGGGATTTGAACCCTGGACTTGTGGCATAGAAGAGCGATACATTACCACTCAGCCACTGGGCTTACATCATTGAGATAGGTTGGGCAAAATCTTCTACAGAAGAAGAGAAGACTAGCCCTTACTAATCATTGGGGTATGTTCTTAAAACTATTTACTTAGAAGTTAACATTATACGAAACAGTGACATACACAAGACATGTGTGGAAAGGGTTATATTTAAAAAAAGAACAACACTCAGAGACGAAAGCACCGATGCGCGATCTTTAAGGTAACAATTGATTTATTGACCTTTGGGAGGGGTTTTAACCCCCAAACTCCTCCCCTTAAATTAAATGATACAGAAATGATTAAATGATTAATGATACAGAAAGCAAAAACCTTTGGACTAATATTACGAACTTAAAAAAAAGACAATATCAGTAAAATACTAATTACAAATATATATTTTTCTTTTTTTAAAATGCACTTGATTTGTTAAAATAACACTAGGAGTACATGAGATATTTGGTACATTTTGTTTAAAAATAAATTATATAATTGGTTCTTCGAGAGAGATTCAACGATTATAATTAAAATAAGGCAGAGCTTTGCATCGCAAGTTAAACAGGATTTTTAAAATACTGAAATAGATTGTGTGATCATTTTTTTTCCGCATAAGTCATTGCAAATAAGAATGAAAATTTTAAATACTTTTATTTTGTTATGAATCATTACGAATGTATTATATTTCTCAAGCCATGCCTCCGATGGACAACAATAGCCCTACATAAACAATGCCTCAAGCGTCATTTTACGTGTGGGAGACTAATTGTTTGTCTATGAACAAAATAAACTTCTTGGTGTTGACAAAATAAAGGAACAGAAAATAATTTTAAAAAGGTATCCTAACATTCTCAAATTTTAAACAATGTTCAAATTTCTGGAAGTGCGGTCTAAAATTTTCTCACTTGCCATTGGTAGGCGAGCACTTTATTTGAGATATAACTGACGAATTCGAAATTAATCCCGAAATTTAGAATAGGGGAAGATTTATCTGAATATGAAATGGACGCACACCTGCTACCTCGACAATATTACACGTGCGGATTGTAGGGACCATACCTAATCTCAAAGGCGCCAACGTGATGGGGTAGAGGAGTAAAAACCAATTTTTTATTTTGATCTTAAAACAAGGTTTTTTAGGAGTAGGGAGGATGAGTAAATCGGATAGTTGAATGGGCGTTGTTCGATAGAAATACAGGGGAATAAAAAAGAGCAACCTTTTTCTCCTTTTTAATTCCAAGCCAAGTGTTGGAGGAAATAGAGCAAAAGATAATAAGACTTAATCTGCATGAGAGAGTTCTAACGTGATTACATTGACGCCAACTGGATTAAAGGGTGTTGGAAAGCTAAAATCTTATTTTTTTTGACAATTTCAGATTTTTACATTTTCAAATTTTATAGTTTTTAACCTTTCTAAAAATACTCTACTTTTACCTTTAGGGTAATTAGAAGACTTTAAAACCTATTTTTAAATAATCGTTGAAACTGGGACATGCCCATCTGAATGACGAAAAATGTAAACAAAATACTTCATTTTTGCTTAAAAGTTGAACGTCTGAAATAAACCGAAACATTTATCTTTTATTGTAAACTGAGCAGTTTATTTTTTTTTATTTACCAGCCGATTAGAAGTCTCACTGTATACATTAAAATCAATTTATCTCAAAATGTAAATTTTGATGTTCGATGTACCTTTTCTAAGAAACTACTGTTTACAGGTAAGTAAATTTTTTTTATGACATATTTATAATGATGACTAATATATACTTTAAAATAAGCTTTTTGTAAAAAAAACTCAAAAATTTATTTTTTACAAATTTTTTATGTGAAAAATGGGTCAAATTTTTTTATGTTTGATAAAATATTTTATAAATTATGAAAAGATTCAAAATTAGCTAAAAGCTCATTTCAGTATAATAAAGATGTACTTTAATAAATAGCCCTGGGTTGTCCTCAAAATCTCAGCTGCGAAACATGTCTGGTGGTTTCGTATCCTATAAAGAAAAACTTTTAAAGTTAATAATAATTCTTAAAAATAAGTTAAGCATATACAGTATTTAGATTTCGTAATCCATAATTTATTTTCTCGTTTTACATGAATTAGTTTCATTAAAGAAAGAACATTTAACCTCATATTTCTCAACAGAGTTACTAATTTTAAATCTTATCCTAAAAATATTTTCAAAACGGGATTCTGCTTAACAGTGCGACGTTAATAAACACTCCCTCCCACAAAACGGGGGAGGGGCTGTGGTATCCCTGTGATCAAGGGGTATCGGATCATGGCATGAGTTCGAGCCCAGCATCACTAAAGACCCGACGTGTACAGTAGCGATGCATGTTAAATCTGTCGAGAGCTGAAACGTCCTCCCGTTGGTGTGGTGTGGTAGTTAGGAGAGGAGGGTGCCATCCCCGTCACATGACCATGGTTCAAAATTACTTGGTCAGTCGCCAAAAGCCCTCGTGTAGCTGAACAGTGCGACGTTAATATTCACTCACTATTCCCACAAAACGTAGTCGATTGTTACAATTGATCCCATTATGACACGGGAATGTAGGGTGGCGCACTCACTTCCCAACAAATAATTAAACTGAAATCCGTACAAAGTACTTATTCGCTAAAATAACTAAAGTGTACCATACTTCTACTTCTGATGTTCTAAATATCTTAACAGGTATTCCTCCAACTCACTTAAGAATCAAGAACATTTATCTTCAATATAAGATTTGGAATCAACGTAATAACATTTTTAACACATCCAGTTAAACAATATTGACTATAATATATTTTGCTGTATAATATCAGTTGTATTCACACAAAAGCTCATTTCTTATTTTCTCTTCAGACTGTGGGTGTGATTCAACTTTCTGGGTTTCTTGGATACGCCTTGAAATAAAGTTGAACTAAAATTCATCGTTTGATCTGAATGCAAAATGGGAGAAATTTCGTATAGAGGTTGTAAGGATCTGCTGCCTGCACCTGGCAACAGGTCGAACGAGACACGAGATAGAGAGAAGGACCTGGCGAATGACAGAGGAGAGAAGGGTCGGAAGGAGGGAAAGGAAAGCGGTGGTGAAAAAAAACGTGGCGGGAGAAAGGAAAGACGATGGTTAGTAATCTTGGATCATCTGAATATATTCTTTTTCTTATGAAATGTCCCATGGAAGATGTGCAATAAAACAGAGGGACAAAATCCTGACTGCAATTATTTTCTTTTCACAATTCGAACACGATCCGAAAAGAACCCACAAGTTTACAGATATATCCAGTCTTTTATCAGAACGTCAGCAATTGTTGATACTTCTTGATTTGGCACTGATACTGCTTCTAGCCACTTCCTGGAAAAATTCAGAATAACGAGTACGTGACAATTTCCTCTTTCGGTGATAGGTAATAATCCTTTTAAAAAGTGCTCCTACATTATAATTTTCCATTGGTCTTCGTTCTAGATCTTTTTCGAACACCATATGCATGACGAACTCCATCAATTCCCTGCATCAGTAAGTACTTGATTCTGGTAGAATCTCTCCTGAACCTTATATAGCCACAGTTTTGTTGATACTGGAATATTCTACACTAGGGCTATCATGATTTTCTTTGAGGACGTCTAGAACTTTATTTACTAGGAGTATCAATTATATTTTCCGTAGTCGCTTTCTAATTTCCAGTACAGTACTTCAGCCCGAATAAGTAAAGAATCCTACAGTGTCGAACAGCGTTTTGTTTCCTAACTAAATGCAGATATTTCTTGCCATACTGGTGGAGAAAAGGAATTCAATTTTCGTTGCAAGAGGGATTAGATATCTTAATCTCTCATTTGAGACTTTGGGAGTTCACTTGAAGACCAACAATCTATGGACATTGTAGTAGATGTTCAAGATTTACTGTGAGCATCGCAATCTCTGCCAATTTTTTTCTTCTTTTCCAATGTAATATTTTCCTGTCTCATTGCAAGGTTTTCATTCCATGGGGGGTGTAATTTTATAGTTTTACACCTCTAAGTCAAATTCTTGAGGAAAAGGTTGGCTGTTTTTTAGAACTTACAATCACTTTGAAAGTGTCTCTTTCTACCACAGATCCACCACTTCGGCTTTGATCGACGACGAGACACACACACATACATATATATATACACTGCTGGCCACCGTAAATGCAACACCAAGAAAGACAAGAGATAGCACAACAAAATTTATTTTGTAGATAACATGTTGACCAAGTATCAAATGATTAAATTTATAGACCTCTGAAGTGTGGTTCCTGCCAGAATCAGTAGCCAGAGTAGCCACCATTGTTGGAGATCACCGCTGCCTAACGCCTCAGCATTGATTCAAAAAGACTTTAGAAGTGTTCTTGGGGTACAGCAGAGCAAGCAGCTTCCACGCGTTGCCAAAGTTGATCTGGTGTGGCAGCTGGGGGTGTAATCTGGGTCAATCGTTGAGAAAATATGGACCACATGTCTTCTATCGGTGAAAGATCCGGAGAGAGAGCCGGCCAGGGAAGCAATTCAATCTGGTGGTTGACAAAGAACCTTTGGACAATGCGTGACACGTGTGGTCACGCATTATCCTGTTGAAATATGGCTGTGGCCAAGCCCTGAAGGTAAGGAAGGACAACTGGCTCCAACACCTTGGAGTTGTAGTGCTGGCTGTTTAAAGTAACGGCAATGCGTACTAGAGGAGTGCGAGAGTGATATCCAATACCGCCCCATACCATAATACCCGGTCAGGATCAGTGTGGTGGTGCATAACGCAGCTGTTCAGCATCCTCTCTCCACAGTGTCTCCAGACTCGAATCCGACCATCGTGGTGTTGCAGACAGATGCGTGACTCGTCAGAAAATACTACTTCATTTCATTCTGCCACCCACATCCTTCTTTCATCACACTATTGGCGGCGGAGACGTCTGTGATTCTGCGTCAAGGGTAGACCAAGCAATGGACGTCTTGCGGATAGACCACTCTGCTGTATACGGCGTCGAATGGTACGCGCAGACACTGAATAATGCGTTACAGACTCAATGTGCTGTGCTACGGTTCGTGATGTGACTGAGCGATCCGTCACTGCCATGAGTACAATTTGCCTCTCCTCAGGTGAAGTGGTGCACTGAGGTGGATGCGATTGACCACGTCGGTCCGTCGTACCCTCCTGCATCCAACGGTCCCATATCCGCATTACAGTTGTTTCGTTTCGTCCAACACGACTACCGATTTCCCTGAAAGATAATCCACAATCTCGGTAGGCCACTATCCTTCCTCTGTCGAACTCGGATACTTGATCAAAAGCTGATCGCTGTTTTCTACGAGATATAACTGATAGTTTTTTGAAAAAACCACAAGAAAAACACAATTGCCGAACTTGAAATCGTCGAAATCTCCAAGCCTTAAATAGCGCTTTGAGGTGGCGCCACAGGCGCGCGTGATGTGTGTCTGTGCTGAAATTCTAATCATTTGTGTATATCTCACCTCTGCTAATGCATGTTGTAAATTTCATGTTATTTGCATGCTTCCTTCAGGGTGTTGCGTTTACGGTGGCCAGCAGTGTATATATATATATATATATATATATATATATATATATATATATATACTGTCCTCCAAAAGTTAAGGAACAACCGGTTTTTTGCGCCATATTTGCAAATGAATGCACGTAGAAGCACCAAATTTGGATGGCATGTGCACAAAACAGTTATGTATTGACTGCAAAATAGAAGTTTACAAGAAAAAAATTCAAAAATGATTTACAACAAAAAAAAAGGCAATCTCGCTAGAAAAGTCCATTCTTGGAAAAAATAAAAATCACAGTTTTATGTGGTAAAATGTTATAGAAACATACCAAAAATGGTTTTTAATAAGGAATATGCCCACCCCTAGCTTGAATGCATTGGTGGCATCGAATTTTCATGCTGTTAATTAAGCTGTGAATTACCGAAATGGGAAGTGAAGACCAGACGTGGAGCAAGCTTCGTTCTTGCTCTCCTAAAGATCTTGGAGAAGGACTTAAAGCAGCAACTGGTCTACCAAATAGTCCCAAAGATACTCTATCAGATTTAAGTCTGGAGATCGAGCTGGACATTCCATTCGCTCCAAAACAAGACCCTCAAGATATTCCTCAACAATTACTGCTCGGTGAGGTCGTGCATTATCATCCATCAGAATGAAGTCATTGCCAATTGAATCAACCAATATCTCACACCAGTCAGAGTTCCTCCTGGAAAACATACAGTTCAGTGTGACCACCGAGTGAGATCCCTGCCTAAACCATTATTCCACAACCTCGGTAGCTGTGTCTCTCAGCAGTTTTGTGTTGATGATATCTGGTGCTTCGGTCCTTATAGATGAGCAGACGTCCTGAACCATGTGTCCAGTGTGAATCTGGACTCGCCTGTAAAGAGTACAGAAGCCATCGCTGTCTGGCCCAGGAAACGTGTTCTCTTGCCCAAGAAAAGTGGACCCTTCTCTATCGTCTGTTGAGGTATACACGCACAACTGGTCGTCTTGAATAGAGACTTGAATTGTGAAGACGCCTTCGCACCGTACTAACGAATATTCTTCTCCCTGACGCTACAGAGTGGTCTGCAACAAGTTGCGGCACAGAAATCCTTCTTCTCCTTCGGGCCGAAAGAGCGATAAAACGGTCTCCTGCCGGTGTTGTAGCTCGTGGTTGACCTGAAACATGTCTTCTGGACACAGATGCTTTGGTTTGATATTGATTCCAGAGACGGTGGACCACAGTACGAGACACATTAAGACGTCTAGCAGCATCAGCCTGTGACATTCCATTTCCATCCATCCGACCACCCTCCACCTTAACGAATCGGGAAAACGGCTTCTCTCAGACATTGCGAGACCCTTCTGCCTATTGTCAACATATCTGCTAACAAAAGTTGTAAATCAACAAAAGTTACACTTGTAATTATGAAAGCCTGCGTGATATATGCATATTTTCCTCTCACTGATATATATCTGTTCCTTTCTATTAAAAAAAAAAGTAGTAGCTATTATTTTTGCAAAAATTCGTATAAAGTTCTTTTTTTTTTATCATTTATATAAACTATAAGTTTTATTGCTACTGTCATTTTTTTTACCGTGAGCTTCAAAAAACATGTTGTTCCTTAACTTTTGGAGGCCAGTGTGTATATATACATATGTATGTATAAAGCGTCTCGAACTTTTGAATATATGTAGGATATGTAGAAAAAAACCCTTTTCTTATTCTCTCTATTTCTGCGGTTAGTTCTTATAACTTTTCTCTGGGTTTTTTTGTCTTCTTGCCTTCAACTCGCCCCGTTGAAGTTCGCCAAATACCTTTTACTGAAATGGCATTCGAGAGCCTACTCGATGGAGACTAAATCGCTTATATATTTCTTACTAAAATAGCCTCTAGTACTTCAGCTGCTTAAGTAAAAAGAGCTGCTACAATCTGAGTTGCTTTTGTTTGATTATCCTATCCCGTAGGTCTTCAAACTTTATCGAATCCTGGAACCCTTAGACTTATTAAGTGCTTTAAGGGTACCCTATCCTACACTTAGAAGAATATATCTACAAAAATACTTAAAGTAGATTAGCATGTTATATGCATTTTATGTAAAGGCAGTAAAAGAAAATTACAGTATTTCTTACTAAAGAGATTTACCTTGACATGAATGTAATTTTCTCTGTAATAATATTATTTCGTATACTCCAGGAGTACCTTCCCTGCATATTTTCTGACATTTTTATGTATATACATAAATGCTCGCATTTTTTTCACAAAAAATGCTCTTTTGAAGTTGTCGCATTTCATATTCTGCATTTAATTTAATTCTATGTTTTGTATTTGTCGTCACACATGTTAAAAGACTTTTTTAAACATAATATTTGTTCCAAATGACATTTAAATGTGCCGGCTGGGTGACGTAGTTGATTAGGCGCTGTTCCTGTACACCCGTTTGTGGGTTTCTTCCCGGCCCAAGTTGGTGGATTTTCAATATGTAAAAAAATTGATACCGTCCACATCGTATGATTCTGCGGCCTATTATATATTCCTAGAATCCCTGCTTGGCTTGGGTGCTGTCAGCGAAGTTAAATTCCTAGTACAACTTCGCATCGTCAAAGCTCAAATACCTTTTTCCTCTGGGAAAAAAATTGGACGCCAAAATATGATTGCGGCAATTTGTATCCACCTATATGGCGTCACACTAAAAAGGATACCAGTTCTTGGGGTATTTATTAGGTCTCCAATGTGAATTATCAATCCGCAGCCCCATTTGAAAAGGAAAAAAACATCTAAATGTTATAACTGTGTGTAGAACCTTCTGATTCATTATAGTACTCCAGAGATTTTTTATTCATTAATGTTTAGTTTCCTCTCCTGGAAAATATTCTCTTATATTTTTCAGTTGAAAAATTGTGATTCATTATGTACTATATATATTAAAACTGTTCTTTAAATTCAATTCAATTTCATTTAAATTCATTCATTAGGAAATCGTTAATTTTTCAATTCATTCCATATCACTCTTATTGAGATACAAATTGCTCTGTTAATGTTTATGGTATCCGACTACTTGCGACAACTTTTTTTAAAAAAATGGAGTTATGGAGATTCTTTTGCGGTTTTTAGATTAATTTTTAGTACACCTTAAGAAAATAAGGCTAAAATTAAGAAGAAAAAAAATTATTACTACTAAAATGGGAAAAAATAGGTAAAAATTGGCAACAAATTACATAAACGGGGCCCGCTCTGTACAAATAGCAAATGAACAAATTCTCAATTTTTCAATTTTGATGTATTACTTTGTTATTCATTTTTGAAGTGACCTTCAGGATAAGAGATATTTTAATTTTTATAAAAACTAGAGCACTTTATCTTAGTTGTTATATGAAATTGCTTTAAAAACAGTGGTTATATTTACATAAAGAACTGTAAATTTTGTAATAAAACAGTGATTGATAAATCTGAAGGTTGAAACATTTCTACTGTTATACAGAACATACACAAAAATTTTCAGCAAATTATTTTAGAAACGTTTTGAGCAATCGCTGTCCCCATTTGAGTTTTTCGAAAAAAAAAACACATTTCGAGTAAAACACATTTTAAAGTTTGACATCTTATGTAAAGTTACGGCGTTTGCTTTTGCTAAAACACTTGTAGTTTTTGTTCTAGTGAATGGAAAATAAAAAACTTGGCATTTTTATAAAGCTAATAAAATTTCCTATAAAATAAAATCACAAAAGAAATTTGTCAATTTTTAAGAAAATTCATGATTTTAGGGTAGTAGGATACCTTAAAACCTAAATAAATTCATTTTTTTTCTTTAATTTTTAATAATATTAATATTCAGCATATTTCATTTAGAGCAGCAATTATGTCTGCTAAATAAGATAAACTTCGCTACCATATTTCATCACATAATGATAGCGCTTCGTTATGACTTGTGATTCATTTAAAACTAATCCAAACTCCGGATGTAAAATTAATGCTCTATATTTTCTGGATAATTCTGTTCATAATAAAACAAATCATCTGGAATTTAATTCTCTTGCTTTTATAAAATTTATCATTTGCACTGCATAATTTAAAACGTTTTTTCATGCATTCTTTTATTCATTTTACTACTGTAATACACTACTTCAAATAAAATATTATGATTAAGCTTTATTTTTTCTTCTTACTTTCTTTTGTATGCTTATTAGAATCAAAAACAAGAAATTGGCTTTCATGTACAAACACAACATATGATTATAATAAAACATTATCTGCTTTATCATTGACTTTGGGAAACTCAAGTTTTGGGACATTGGTACTGGACGCACACAAATTTACTTTTCACAGAATGGCCTATTAAACCTGCTGATCTGAGTACTTGTTCAGTAGTTTGGGGATAAATTAAGGAGGAAAACTATTGATTGAATTTTACAGAAATTTTCAGAGCTGAAATATTGATTCTTTTGGCATTTTTTTTTATCTATAAATTTTTCTTTTTTCGAATTATCTTTATCGGACGGACAATTTTACTCTTCTTATAAATTCCATTTAACTTTCTCAATAACACTTTATAATAAAAAGTAAGTAGTCCAGCAGTATAAAACTACTAATTTAGCTGGTGTTATCCCGCTTTTGTAATAAAAATAAAAAGTCGAGTTGCATTTGTTTCCTTACCTTTTTAAATAGAATATTCTTTTGTTACGTAAGCAAACAAAATTACCCCCAAAACGATACTTTAAGCGTCAACTGAAGTCAAAAATAAATAAAGTCGCTAAATATATTGATGTTTGATAAATTTATTTAAAAGTATGAAAATTAAAATTCAAAAATTCGGGTTTGATTGCCTTTTTGTGGAACTTTTTTTCTCGTTTTCTTATATATTTTTATTTTTAACGAGCGTTCGAAATGAAATTTAAAAAAATGCTTTATTGTTTAAACTTAAATGGGGTTTATTGGAGAAAAGTTGATTTTTTTTCTTTTAAGGTAAATATTGAAAATTCACCTACAGGGTTTTTCATGCAAATTTCTCTGAAGTTTTCAATCCATTTCAGGGGCTACCAGTACCTCATATGCCATATATGAAGTATATTGAAGTACTTTGTATCTAAGAATTTTTTTAACACGCTTTTATAAGTTTCACTTGTATATAATGGAATCTTTGAACTCGATTTTTACCCACTTTAAAATGTCAGATTAATTCGAAATTTTGCATACTTGTGGACCGGTGACAATACAATAATTTCATAATTTTGTTCCATTGTCCTGATCAGGATAATCAAAAATACAATTTCCAGATTTAGCGGCTAATTCATTATATTATTTCCAAATTTGGCGACTAATTCCAGAACCCATTGCCATATTTGGCGACTAATTCTACACACCATTTCCAGGTTTGGCGATTAATTCCAGATCCCATTTCCAGATGTGGTGACTAAAAGATTAAGAGTATCCCTAAAAGCGAAAACATTTTTTTTTGCGTCAGCAATTTCTTACCATAATATAAACAATTGTTCAGTTTTTCTGAAATGGAAATGAAAAAAAAGACTCAAGCATGTGAGAAAAAATAATTTGTTCTAATTCAGGGATGGGCAAACTTTTTTGGTCGCGAGTCAAAAATTTAAAAAAAAATTCTATCAATAAATGATAGTTTGAAAAACTAAAAATGCATGCTTTTATTGTAGATTGAACTAAAAAATGAAAAATTCATTATAATTTTAAAAATAAACAAAATTCACGCTTTTATGGTTTTAATCGAAAAAGTAAAAAAATAATCTTAATATAAGAATAAAATGATTTACTAGAAAATTGATCACGTTGTGGTAAAAGCGTGGGGGTGTGCTTTTGTACTAAATTTTTACACTAACTCAGCATTTCGGAATAGAACTAGTAAGAAATTATAACAATTGATATAGAGCATCCAACGCTTTTACCACAACGACATTAATTTTCTCGTAAATGATTTCATTCTTATATTAAGAATTTTTTTTTTTTTACTTTTTAGTTCAATTAACCATAACAGCGTGTTTTTCATCTTTTGTTGTTGTTGTTTTGTTTTTTAAAACTATAATTTATTCATTTTACCATGCAGTTTTTTAACTGACTTTTATTATCGATATTGATACGGAGTGTGGACAATCTTTGGTGTATAAAAATATCCAATATTAAATTTTCTTTATTGAAATTTCAAAAATTAGAGTACACCAGTTCAAAAATTGAACAATAAAGTTTTTCTATCAAATTATTTTAAAAAGTCAAAAAATGAAGACATTTTAACTAGGATTAAAAAAAAACGTCTGTTTTTTAAAAATATTTAAACTACTTTTAAAATTGAAGAAAAGAATATACTTTTAAAATTTTACTCCAGACATTTCTTGAAGATAATATTTTGGAGAAAAATATACTTATTATAAATGAGGCAACTAACATTTAATTATGAATAATTATTTAAAAGTATAATAAAGATGGAAATTATACAATTATTCTTTTTATCAAACGTGGTTACTTACACTTTATTTACAGAAAGATAATATAAACATATTTTTTTATTAATAAAATGAGTAATCAGTAATCATTCACGAACGATATCCGAAGACAAAATAAAGCGATGTCAATACTATAAAAACCTTAGTTTCTTCAGCGGAAACGGTGTCTGAAAGCAGGGTAATGCTATTTTTACACAATAAAAACATCAGTTTCCTAAATGAAGACGGTGTCTGTAGACAAGGTAAAGTTATTTTTCAGTATCCTAAACAAAGATGGGGTGTTTGTAAACTAGGTAAAACGGTGCATCGGTATCCTAAACAAGGACGATGTTTGTAGACAAGATAAAGCTGTGCGTCAGTATCCTAAACAAGGTCGGTATTTGTAGACAAGGTAATCCAAGCGTCAGCATCCTAAGAGAAGACGGTGTCCAAAGACAGGGTAAAGGTATACGGATAAAATATAAACGTGAGCTTCCCTAGTGAAGATGGTTTCCAAAGACAGAGCAAAACTTTAAAGGCATCCGATTCCACCGTTTTCCCACAGAAAGGTTTTAAAGATATAATCGGTACACAATCGTGCAGTATTAGTGAGATTGAACTTGTTTTTTTTTAGTTATTTTTAGACAATTTCAAATGAAAACTCAGTTTTTGATGCATCTTAGTAGAAGTTTATTTTATGATTTCATTAACATATTTGTAAGTAAAAGTGTTTGAGCTATTGAAGGCTGTATATATGTTGTTAACTGTCTTTACCTAATTACGTGTAAACGAAATATTAAAATCCGTACAATTAGATTTCATTTCAAATTTTCAAGCTTTTAAGGTATCCGACTACTTGCGACAAATTGTTTTTTTAAAAAATGAGGATATTGGGATTTTTTTGTGATTTTTAGATTTATTTAGTATAATTTAAGGAAAAAATTCTTAAATTGAAAACAGAAAAAAAATGTATAGCTATTAAAATGGGAAAAAACTGGTGAAAATGTACACAAAAATTATATAAACGGAGTCCACTCTATACAAAAATTTTCTGAACAAATTCTCAATTTTTCAATTTTGATGTATTCCTTTGTTATTCATGTTTGAAATGACCTTCAGGATAAGAGATATTTTAATTTTTACAAAAACCAGAGCACTTTAACTTAGTGCCTATATGAAATTGTTTGAAAAAACAGTGATTATATTCACATAAAGGATTGTAAATTTTGAAATAAAACAATGATTTGATAAATCTGAGGGTCAAAACACTTCTACTGTTATACAAAACATATACAAAAAAATTCAGCAAATTTGTTTCAAAACTTTTTGAGCAATCGCTTTCCCCGTTTGAGTTTTTCGGAAAAAAACACATTTCGGCATCTTGCGTAAAGTTATGGCATCTGCTTTTACTGAAAGACGTGTAGTTTTTGTTCTAGTAAGTAAGGGAAAAAACTTGGTATTTTTATTAAGCTAATAAGATGGCCTATAAAATAAAATCATAAAAAAAAATTGTCAATTTTGAAAAAGATCATGATTTTAGGGTAGTTGGATACATTAAGGGTTTCAGGGTATATTCGGAATAGTGAAATAATAAAAATTTAGACTCCATTTTTGTGATATATACACATTTAATATTTTTAATAGAGAGCTTAGAGATTTTGTATACCTAAAATGATGATAATTTAGTTATTCTCTAGAACTATAAAAACGACTTTTCAGCTCAAAATTGTGTTTTCGCTTTAGTTGAATATGAATATAGTACCTCGAAATACATAATTTATATATATATAGGTAACATTTTTTATAAAGCTTTACTTAAATGTATAAAATATTTTACACGCGCATACATAAAATGATGCAAAAGCATAGGTAATGAATTATTTGATGAAAATTACTGGATATAATTTCTCCTTGAAAAAAAAAATTATAAAATCTTTTGCTACTTTTAAAATTCTAAATTTTCTTCTTTTATCATATGTATAAAATTATTATTAAAATATCGGGTTCTATTTAGAAAAGAAAAAAACAACACAACATTTTTCTTCATTATATGCACAGGTAGTTCTTTTATAAAAATATAACACATTTAGAATCATATAGCGAAGTAGTTTTTATTTGTGCTTTTAAAGGTGTTAATTTAATATTCGTTACGTGCCAAATTGTTTCAAATTGTTGCCAAGTTGAGGGGATAACATTGCAATATGGTTATACTGATTTTTATCGTTTGGTAATATGATTTCTGTAGTGCATAAATTATGATTCTTTTTTAGGTATACTTTTATAAGGGAAACCTTATTATATTAATTTTAAGCGATTCAATTTTTAAAAAAGAGTTAGCCAGGTGATGAGAGGACGATGCCTTGATGGTACCCTCCTATCAAAACTTCCACAACACGTCAACGGGAAGACTTAGGGCATCAACGCGCTGAAGGCACCCCAACTTCTATACAGGGAGGGGGTTCAGAGCCATCAGAACGCATTTCAACAACGCCAGTCACGAGCTCTCTCTCTCATTATTAGAAACATCTGTACACCCGGGCTCTAAAGTGACTAGAAATGATCCCGAAAAATACAGCCTTATTCTTACTTCACAGAACTATTTAAAAAGAAGTCTTACTGGCAATAAAAACACTGAGAATTATGTGTATTAATTAGTAATAATTAAAAATATTACATTACTAGCTGGTATACCCGTTCTTCGCACGGGTGAACTGAAAAATTAAACAACACAGATTGAAGGATAAAGAAGTTTTTAATGAGTTAAGTTTACATGAATTGAAAATTGAACAAAAAAAGCCTTTTGCATATCTCAGCTAAACAAAAAAAAGAAAGAAAAACGCCTTTGTTAAATTTTAAGCATGTAAATCTAATAGCTGATAAAAAGGATTTTTTTGTTTTGTTTATAATTCCCCGTAACACTCTTGAGGGTCGATTTTTGAAAATACCTCCCTAAGCTGATCTCTGCTCAACAAAAGTAACACATTGTTAAGTGTTGCGTAATGAACGCTTAAAATAGTGTAAATAATTTATATCTGAAAGTGTAATACATTAATATTACTTTCTGTTGTATTTATTTTATGTTAAAATTATAATATTCGCAAGCAACGCTGTTTCTTAAATTATAATGGCTATAATGGAGATTCAATGAAAAACACAGCGAAATGATAACGATAGTCAAATTGGCAAATGTCTAGCTATTTTCATAGCTTGAGTTTTATTAGAGCTTTGTAAGACCCGCCGTGTAGGGAAGCGATGCATGTTAATGCTTTAACTACCGCATTATGATTTACTGCAGTTTTTTTTTCATGCAATGTTTCTTTTTGTATCACTACATTGAAAATTAAGGGATATACATAAACAAAATACTCCACTTTCGGAAATTTAATCCGTTACAGATAATAAATTAATTAAAGATATTCCACTGTAAAATTAATTATATACACCGTACACTTAAAATAAATAGTCAAATCGTTTTCTAAAGTCTTCATTAACATACAAAAACATAAGACACTTAAATTTTGACATAAACTGTTTTTTCGGGACAAAAATAATAATCTTTGCAATCCGCTGAAAAGGCATATCTGCTGCAAAACTGTTCGCCTTCCCCGCTAAAATACTCATCACAAGACCCGTGCTGCCATATATCTTGGAAGAGTGGATTTCAAAGAATATACCTTCTAAGTTGGCATGGTGTGGTAGTTAGGAGAAAGGGGTGCCAGCTCAGGTGTCATCCACGTCACTTGACCATGGTTCAAAATTACGTGATCCGTTGCCAAAAGCCCTCGTGTAGCTGAACAGTGCGACGTTAATATTCACTCACTCCAAAAAATACAGTACAGTAGTTATAATTATTTTTATACTTAAAAATGCAATATCCGCCTATTCAATTAAAATTATAGCGTTATAATTAACTACTAACCACAAACAAACTATTGAAATATGTCTAAATGATGTAGTGTGAAAGAAAAAGTTTATCTAATGTAAGTACCAGAAGCAATAAAGGTATTTATTTTGAAAAATCAATTTCTTACTACCAAATGTGCATAATAAAATCATTAAAAAAACATTCAAATAAAGAGAGATTTATATAACAACCTCTCCCTTCAAAACTTAGTTTTATTCTGAAATAGAAAAAATTAGGGATTATGCTATTTACAGGAATTAATTAGAAGCGAGCGCCTTGCGTAGCCAAAACAAAAAGAGTTCTTTCGCAAACAAAAGATAGATGTATGCTGACGTGGGCTTTTTTGCAGCGCAAGCCAGAATTGCTTGCAGATGGCAGAATTTTTTCCTACTTACTTGACAAATATCGTTATATTTTGGACACTTCCCACAATATCTTTATAAATTATAGCCTATGTGTTATTCTGATGTATAAGCTATATTACTGTAAAGTTTCATCAAAATCCATTCAGTTGTTTTTGCGCGAAAGACTCCCAAACTTTCTCATTTATAATATACACTGGTGTGCAAAAATTAAGGACGAGACGGTTTTTTCAATATAACTTTGTACAAAAGCTTTCCAAATCAACACATTTAATACCGTAAGATCCCCAATACGTAAGGACATGTGTAATATGTAAGCAACACTTACTAAAAGAGAAATCAGAGGGATAAAAAGAAGCTTGATTGAAAAAGTAGCATGGAGCGCAATGCGAGTGAAGGCCGAAACATCCCTGTGATGGGTGTCCAGCAAGAAACATCCGGTCTTTAGTAGGGGATATGATCTCCCCTGACTGCTAGGCAGGTTTCACAGCGTCTGCCCATGCTGAGAATGAGGGTGTCAATGAGTTGTTGAGGCATTGCTGCCCATTCGTCTTGCAGCGCCAATCGAAGCTCCCGAATCGTTACTGGTGGTAAGGTACGAGCTGCCAAGCGTCTGCCTAGAAAATCCCATACATGCTCGGTGGGATTGAGATCCGGAGATCGTGCCGGCCAATCCATACGTTCAATATCCTCACTCTCTAAGAGCTGTTCGGCAGCTACTGTGCGATGACATGGTGCATTGTCGTCCATGAAAAGAAACTGCAGACCCCTAGCGCCTCTAAAAAGACGCACATATGGAAGAAGAATCTCGTTACAATAACGGATCCCGTTGACTGAACCTGCGTCGAAGATGTGAAGGTCTGTACGACTACCAAGCATGATGCCTCCCCAAACGAGAACACCGCGACCTCCATACCTGTCCCTTTCAATGATGTTCGAGGGATGATTGCGGCTTCCCCGCTCTCTCCAGATGAGTATGCGATGAGAATCGCTACTCAAACTGAATCTGCTCTCATCTGTAAAGAGTACTCGTCCCCATTCATTGTCTCTCCAATTCCGGTGTTCCCGGCACCACAGAGAACGCCTTCTCCGATGGGCAGGCGTTAAAGGTACACACCGTACAGGGCGTCGTGCAAACAGACTACCACCGTGCAGTCTTCTGGCCACGGTAAAACATAATATCGGTCGTCCAGTCAACTGTATCGTGTGTCTAGTGATTTCTCCCGCTGTCTGCCGCCTGTTTCTTCTGGCCTGTAAGACAATGTACCGGTCATCTGCGGGTGTGGTTCCTCGTGGACGACCACTACTGAACCCCCGGATAGCTGTTCCTGTAGTTTGAAATTGTCTCCAAAGTCGTGAAACGATGCTGTGAGCAATTCCGAACTCTACAGCCACACTTGTCACACTGCGGCCTTCCTCTAACTTCCCAATGATTCGACCTCGGGTAAAAGCATCCAGATGTCGTCTAACAGATTGATTATTCGCCATTTCTCGCTGAGGCAGCAACTCGGTGTGATTTTAACTGTTATACGGCGTGCAATCTCTTTGCCAGAAATACTGATCTTACACCGACAACATGCTTTATACTACTCAGACTCCCCCATTACGTCTACCTGCATATCTGCGCATGTGCTACCGTACATCACCTTACTTAATCTCCTGATTGGTCTTTCTGTCCGCTCTGCCTCTTCGTTAGCTGATATGCTAATTTTTCGACTTCGTCCTTAATTTTTGCACACCAGTGTATATCTAGATATAAGTATTTAAACTTCTAGAATCATTTCCAAAAAACAAAGTTATTCGGAACCCTGTAGCATATAACATTATTGATGCTAATTGCTCGTACGATAAATCATTCATAAATAAGCCTACCTATTAACACATTTTCTTTGAAACTTCTTGAACATTTGAAGTAATACAAATTGAATATTTCACAATTGTAAATTTCTTCATTTATTACTAACCACAAAGCAAAATTATCACAATTTAAAATATTACAACCACATTTTGTTTCAATTTCAAACCCAGTTGTTTTTATTATAATTCTTTTACGTATAGTAAAGAATCATTGGATGTTCGTTAGAGTTCTTTAATATTCCTTATTTTAAATTGACTTCTATTGGTTATTATAAGCGACTGAGAAATTTTTTTCAATGAGGGGCAAATAAATTTTTTCATTGAATAACAAGGATAATCGAAAATGTTTGTGGAATATTATGGCGCATCCGAGCTAAGAAAACACACATTTAATCATTTTAATCAACATGCAAAAATACTCTAAGAAACTGGAGATAATGATGGATATTTATGCACATAATATTAAAAGTAAAATAATAATAATAATAAAAGTAAACGCAATAATTTATATTTTATCTTACACGTGCGCATGAATTCTTTAAGGGACAGCAAAATAATTTGAGACTGAAAATATCGTTAATTTTTGCTGTTTTAACATGAAATATAAAGGCTCTCCAATTTCCATCTTATATATATATAAATGCTGGAGCCAAATAAATAGTTCAGAAATCAAATAACCAAAAGTTCCTCACATTCTTTTAGAAGAAGAATCTCTTTCTCTGAATCATTCTACTCCAGTGGTTCTCAAACTTTCACAACTGGCGACCCAATTTTCAATCATAATTTTTATCGCGCCCCCTAAAAATAATAATGTATTGAATGCAATAATAATGCACTTTAGGGCTAAAGCTACAATACGATCATAATTATAAACCGTACAAATTAACAAGATAAGTATTAAATTTTGTATATGTTACTTTTAAGTAATTTATATTTTCATTTTTTTTTTAACTTTTTAGTTCGATTCACTATAAAAGCGCGTTTTTTGTTTGTTTTAAAACTATAATTTATTTTATAATTATTTTTACTATACACGATAAAAATCACAATTCCAGTGAATAATTTAATTAAGAGAAAATATACTTACCTACTTTCAAGAACTTTTCAATTTTTCTTTGAAAATTTGCGAAAAAATCCAATAAAACTGTTCCAAATGTGCGTGTCCTTAATAAAGGACGTAAATCACAGACACTTTTCTCTAACACAGGAACGTAATTTTCCACAGCAAAACTGTCATATTTTGTTCACTTTTTTGTAGTTTTCTGTAGTTTGATGATATCTACAAATAGCATTTTGAACTTTTTCTTCCTCGTGTCTTTTTGACAAGGCGAAGTGCTACATTATGGCTTCATAGTTTTCTTCATAGAGATCTTTAGGCAGCATTTGAAAATTTCAAATCAACTCAAACGTTTCATGTCTAACGCTTTTCTGATATTTAGTTTCGCTATCTTGATTAATATGCATTATTTCAGTAGACAATTCAATAGCTTGATCAATTTCAACTTCTTTCAATAGGAATCACAGATGCCCATTTTTTTTTAATATTCTGCTCATTTACGTTTATAAACTATAATAATTCACACAAAACTGCAATCAAAACCACAAAATTGTTCATGGGGAAAGTGTAGCATGTGTTTGTTCTAAGCAATAATTTTGTAAAACGTTTTTCATTATGCATTATATGTTTCAAATTACCCAAAAATAAATCTTTTCCAAATAATACTTCAAAGTGCTCAATATACTTATCCATATATAATAAAACTCTTTCACGTGGAAAAAGGCGAAACAGAAATATATTATTTACAACTTCCCTAAAAAAACGACGGAGATAACCATACCAGTAAGTTCGAAGGTCAGCTAAAGTAATATTTTAGGTTAAAAGAGACGTAATAAAAAAATCTCTCATCGTGGGATTACAGCAAAGCAAACAAAATATTTTTTTTAATTTGGTTATAGGATCAAATATGGCTAATGAGTGTTTGAAGTGGAATATTTTATTTTTGATGATCACCAGATGATAAAAATAAATTATATCAGTGTAAATGTGTATTTTTTATTATGTCAGAAAGCATTTTGTTTTACTTAATTCCAAAAAATTATTATTCAATCCTTTTATTTTCAATATGCTCACGCCCACTCGATTCCCTCTAAAAAAGGTCATAAAACGCAAATATCCTTTTTTATCTCTTTTGTTAAGGTTAATTTTTGCCATAGTGTATCTCTTGTAATGGCTCCCAAGACGGCACAAGCAAAGAATTAAAAAATTGCAACAAATTACGTAAAAAAGAGGCCATCCAGAACCGCATATGTTTTACACGTTTTCCCCGTGTAACGTGCGACCTGCTTTGGGAAGCAAAAATTTGGATATTTTGTGTTTGTATAAACTTAGTAGAAAACGTGAATTTGTTTAGCATGCGTACTTATAATTTTCTTTTCTATTTGTTAACTCGCGGAACCCCTACATTTCATTCGTGGAACCCTAGGGTTCCGTGGAACACAGTTTGAAGACCACTGCCCGAAACCAATAGCTTGGGAAAGGACATCTAATTACGTCTTGAATGCAGCTTCTACCCTTGAAGTTACATTACCTGAACGGGTTTCCAGAAATACTAGAAAAATCTTCTACTTTTCTATTTATTCTTCACAACTTATTTTATTTCTCCTAATATTTTCTTCGAACTTCTTTTATATATTTTCTCTACCTTCCCTCAATTTCTTCAACTTTTACTTGGATAATGTTCTCATTTCTTCCTATCCTGATGATACTTTGTTGCTTAACTCCTTTTTGTCCCTTTTTCATCTCTTCTTGTCCAAGGGAGTTTTATCTCAGAATTCGTTTATACTCTTCTGATTCTCGCCTGATTCTATTCTTCTATTTGATTCTTGACGTAAGTCCATTTTTCAACTTTTCATCTTGAACAGTTTTCATCTATTTCATAATGTTCATCAAAACTTTAAGTTGTTCCTTCAAGGCTTTTTTTTAATATGAGTTACTTTTATTTACTAAAAAACCCCACTTCTGACATCAAATGCCGTGTGCAGTTTTTTTCGCACTAAATCGTAATTTATTCTGGAGCTATCCAGTAATTATTGCAGCATTAATTAAAAATTATAGCAAAATCAATTAACACATGCAAAATCCACAATAAGAAACATAAAACACACAATAGCTTGAATTCAAAGTTAACACAGCGATGAAGATCCATACAGTCGCAAAATATCACACTAGATTTAATAAGTCACACAATTCGCTCTTAAGTTAAAACTGACTATTGTTGCTTCTCTGCGTCTTGTTTACATTGTCTGGTCAGGAAATCTAGAACTTTCTCGAAAAAGAGTCATCCCAGAGCTTTCTGGATATTTTTTTAAAAAAACTTTTCCGTCGAATTTGGCGAGCAAATTTATCACCAAGTCGGGTGTCAAAGTCACTCTTTTTCTCCTTTGGCCAACAAACGGTCTTTCTAGCCGCGATATCATTTCGGCGGAAAAGCAAACGGAGTCCAAAATTTCGGAAACAATATGTATATATACTTAAAGGTTGTGTAAAAGGCATCCGACTTTGTAGCCCCTGTAAACAGTAGTAATGCTGGATCGACGCCACTTCGCATTATGGACGGAAAGAGCTTAATGCACATGCTTGAATTTTTCCTCAGAGTTCATGTATACTAGTCGCTATTAATTGACCACCGAGTGACATGCTATTATAGGAATGCCACATATCCACAGAAGGCTTTTCAAGCACATGGAGCTTCTCTTATGGTAGAATTATGTGTAGTTAGCTCTATTAAAATGTAAAGATGACCCCAACATGTAACCACCTCGTATTAGCCTTATTTTGGATCATTTACACCAATCCCTACCTTGTGTATAGAGAATTTCACCAAAATGATGAGACACCACAATGTCGAAAGTTGCTACCAAATTATTTCAATACTCTTCTAACTTCAGAATTTTTTGCTCGCCATCTAAATTCCAAGGCATGCATATATGTAATTTACCCTTTTTGTGTCCATGGGCAAGATGAAATTTTTCTCACTCTTACCGCCCTCTTCACCGTAAACTGCACCACGCCGAAATTCACCAATCGCTCAATGCAGCATGCAATTGACAAAGCAACTCTTGACCTAGATGACACCAAATAAATACCCAGCTTATCCGTAATACCCTTTTCTATCAATTATTTTTAAGGAACATTTAAGTATTCCTATGAATCTTATGGTTTTTTCTATTTACTGCACTTATTTTAATGGGTTCTACACAAACCGATTTCGTTTACCGTCTTTTTCTAATTTCCTTCATTTCCTCTATTTTTTTTCGTGATAAGTTGATTTGAACATTTTCCTCTGAAAATTCAAAGGATCTAGCCGAGATGATACTGTAATTTAATAAATGTACATCAAATTCCACCATGAATAAAAATGTCACCTCTCAAGATTGACCTAACTGGGCACAAACCCATTTTATTATTGCCTAAATCCGTATACATGAGTAATGTGCTGTATGAAAGAAATTTCAATCATCTTTTACCCTTTTGAAACAGTGAACTACCTAAAGGAGTCATGTTGTGCATTGCCTCAAGATTCCTACACACAATAGAAAAGCCCATGCCACATCACATTGTGGCAGTTCTATGTGCTCGAAGGGGACTTACGCGACATTAGATGGGTGTTTCAGTTTTTCTGACTCTTAAGTACATAAGTATATAATCAAACATACCCTTAGATAATGGTGATTCCCGTGAAGAATTTAAAAGTGTCACTATATATGTTACTTTAGCTTTCTTGTGGATTAAAAGAAAGTATGTCATAAAAACGTCAATAATGAAACATCATTAAAAAGCTATTAAAATATAGACTAGAATTAGTGTACGAGATTTCAGTGAAAAGCTGGAATTCGGCAATACATGCACTGCTTATTTTGTTTTGAAAATGCATATAGAAATAATCTAATAGATTAGAGAAGTTGCTAACAGAATTATTATTTATTCATCATTTACACATGAATGCTTAAAGTAAGTCAATATTAACGTCTCTCTGTTCAGCTCCTCGGAGCTTTAAGAATGTTTAAAGGAAACTGACAAAAGAAAATAAAATCAAATCGTATAAATGGATTTTCCGTTAAGAAAACAAAACAAAAAAAAAAAAAATTAACTTCTACGTGAAATTGTGTGATAGTTATCAAAACATGAACAAACACACACAAAAAAAGACCATTCCTTTTGACCATATAATCTCAATGATGATGAAAAGTTGTTCCTAAATGATAACTCTTGAGATAAAAAGCAATGGTTTTAGTTTTAAAAAAATCATCGGCAAAGAACAAAATGAAATTTGTACATGAGGTCGCTCACACTTTATTGAAACGATTTTGGTTGCAGAGTTTTATAAATAAACTCCACATTTTTTGTGGAAATTTGCTTCTATCTCATAGTTATGTTTATTGACAATAGCTCTAGCTCGAATTTTTCATGAAAGTAAACTTTTTCTTACTGTCATGCAAATTTTACTCCATTCCTTTTGAACCGTTTTCCAAAGTCCGTTCAGTGTTCTTGGGTGCCGTTTTCTTGAGGCTTGTTTTAATAAACAGAAAGCACAAAAGTCCATTGCAGAATCGTAGAGTTATTTTACACGTATTTAATCAAATCGGTTACACTTTATTCCTGTTTCTGATTCTTTCTTTGCTCAGTAAACGGCAGTTGACTTAGACATGTGACTAGAGGCTTTGTATAGATGAAGCTCAACTTAATCAATGTCATTTCCATATAATGTTCGAATTTCTTCAAAAATTGGTTCTAAAACATTCTGCTGATAGTAGAGAATGAATTAATTTTGTTTTTACTCGAGACTTTTTTAATTTTTAATTTGCCGCTGTTAGAAAATCCTGCAACTATCATAAATCCCTTTAGGAACTTTACTGTACACTCTCGAAGCCATCTCGTACAGTCATTCCCGTCAGTGTTGAGCATTAGAAAATTTATCATCTTTTACTACAGTCGCTTAAATACACCCATACCTCATCGAGTGTTACCACAAATTTCCATTTTTCAGCAGCTAGCAGCTTTTCTACAATTTTTTTTCATCAATATGTTTTTAAAAAGGAGATGAACTTTAGGTTTAAAAGTTTGTTTTCATTTTAAATCCTCATGAATGATTTCAATTACAGTCCCGGAAGACATTCCTAGTTTCGATGCAATGAATCTTTTAGTCGTCGGAGGTTTTTTTAGGATCCGAGACGTCACTTTCTTGATAGTTGCCTGTGTTTGAACAATCCTAGGATGAAGTTTCCGTGGTCATGATTTCATTTTTACTTTCTTTTAGACGCATTTTTCCCTTCAAATTTCATACCTTCAATACTTTTAATTGAAATGCAATAATCGAGATTTTTACTCCTTTTTTTAATTTGCTGATACGAATATTTCTCCTTGGAAAGCATAATTACGTAACCTTCAAGCCATGAATCATTTTCAGGAGCCATTTTTAAAATAAATCTTTTATTTTGTATTCCAATCAAAAGAAAATCTTAGCAGATGATTATTCTGAAGTTGCCTAAGTGTTATCTCAAAATGAAAACGAGAAAATGAATTACAAAATCACTTTCACAAAGTGTGAATGACCTTCAATACAGAAGGAAAAATGTTTTCTTTGCATATGTTTAAATATCTGTAGTATCACGAAATTGGAATTTTTAAAACTGGAACAGAGCTATTTTATACTTAGATCTGTATTGCCTACAAGTAGACTGTTCGTATACATCCAACATAATATTTATCTATACATTATTATATTTTTACATACAGTGAATCCTAAAATTGAGTCCTACACCCTATATACTTTCTTTCTTAACCGGCTAAATTATTCATTAAGAAAATCGTGTTTTTTAACTATTTAAACTTGTTCTTGTCCTCTTCATGTATATGAAGTAAAAATTATGCAATATATATATATACGGCTTATTTTTATACAAATAAAAAATAATAACAATTGGAAGAAAAACACCACCACAAAATTGAGTATATAATTTTATTCATTTTGTTACAGGAAGTAAATTAAAATTTAGTTACAAAACCTTTTGCCTTGATCACAACTTGTAACCTTTTAGGCATGAATTCCACTAGTTTTTTGGTATTTTCCACTGTGATTTTGGTCCACTCTTCTTTTAAGACATTCTTTAAGTCCTCTTTACTCGCTATGGCGTGCTCATGGACGGATTTCTCCAACTGAGACCATAAATTTTAGATGACATTTAAGTCTGGAGATTGGGGTGGAGTATGTAGCTCTTTCTTGCAATGATACAATAAATACAACTTGACAATCTTCACCGTATGTTTCGGGTCCTTGTTCTGCTGAAAGATGAAATTTGATCCAAGTCCTACATTAACGGCCCCTTTTTTGCAAGTTATTCTTTAAAATTTCCAAATATACCATTTTATCCATAATGCCATCAATGAACACAAGTTCTCCGACTCCTCCTGCAGACATACACCCCCGAATGAGGACGGATCCACCTCCATACTTAAACGTCTTTATGGTGTTTTTAGGATCTAGTTCTTTCCCAACTTGTCTCCACACTTTATACTGTCCGTCGCTCCTGTAAAGATTAAATTTTCTTTCATCAGAGAAAATAACAGTGTTCCAAAATGATCCCGGCTTTGAAATGTGTTCCTTTGCAAAAGATAGTCTCTTTTTTTCTATTGACGCAATTAATAAGTGGCTTTCGTACTGGAGTACGATCATGAAATCCTGCATTATGAAGAACACGTCTGACAGTTTCTGCTGAACTTTTTTTCCCAATTTCTGATGATATCGATGATGCAAGTTTCGGGGCGCTCAGCAGTGGATTTTTCTTTACTGAGCGTATAATCTTCCCCTTTGCAGTAGCACTCAAAATTTCTTTGCGCCCTCTTCCTGGAATATTGGTCACACATCCAGTTTTACGATATTTTTGTAGTATTTTTTGGATACAACCATGGCTTTTCCCGATCAATGAAGCAATTTCTCGAAAAGATTTGCCGTCTTTCAACCACTTGATAACCAAAGCCCGTTCATTTTCAGACGTTTCTCGCCTAGAGTTCATCTCAAGGGTTTTTACATGTGAAAAAAAAATTAAATTAGCGAACGACTGTTATTACGTTTGTACTCTTTGAGTTCAACGTTAGAAATGGTTTGGAGAAAAATCTCAATAATAAAAGTGGTGTTTAACTTTTAAATTCTTTTGGTGTATACTCAATTTTGTGACTCCAAATTTCAGTTTTATTACGAAAAATATACATAATTAAAACATATTATATGGGTTTAGTATTTGTTTTCTCACCAATGCACTTCTTAATGTCTATTTTAATGTTCCTATAAGTATTAAGTTTAAATGGTAAGTTTGTATTTATTTTTACAGCTTTAAAAAATAAGTAAATGATGTATACTCAATGTTGGGACCCACTCTATATATAATCAGAAATGTTTTTGAAAGATGGGATAATGTTTTTGAAAATATGACACCGCGTTAATGATTATGTCATGAATTTACATTTATACACTCTATAACAAAAAAAAAATAGAAGCACCAAGAAAAGTTGCCCGATTATAATGAAATTTCGTATGCAGAGACATTTGGACCGAGCATGCAAATGATTAAAATGTGATGTCCAATTAATGAATAGCGGGATTTTGAATTTTAATTTTAATGGCACAAGGGCCAACTTCGGCCAAGCTGCGCCAAACATTTGTTAAAAAAAAAAGGGCTTATTTTTTTAAATACATAAAAGTATATGCACACATGCATATGTATACATGCATGCACACATACATACATATAACATATTAAAAATATAATTAAACACACAAATCAAATCAAATATAAAAATCCAATTTTTAAAAGAAAGGCAAATAGATTTTGGTGGGGAGATTCTCCCACCAAGTCAGATAAGGTTAAAACAGATGTATGAAAAAAGGTGATGCTATGATGGCTAAAAACTGAACAATCTATTAAAATGTGATAAACAGAATACGGGACTTTACATGAAGGACATTCTGGGGCATTCTCACACAATAAAAGATGCCTGTGCGTAAAACGAGTATGATTAATGCGAAGTCGAGTTAGCTTAACATCGGTTCTTCGCATTGGCATTATAGGCAAAGCTCCAATGACAGGCTTCACGCAATGCAGTTAGTTAGTAGTCAGCAAATTCCATGATTCCTGCCAGGCATTATGAATACGATGTTGGATGACGCGCTTCATGTCACAAAGGGGAACACAGCGGTTATTCTGTTGTTGCCGACCGAGCCGCCACAATGTCCGCTTGCTCGTTGCCTGTAATACCCACGTGACTTGGTATCCAGCAAAACTGTATATCACAACCCTTGCCATGCAGTCGACTCGTAATGTCTATTATATCCCCCACCACAGGAGGACACCGATCGTTTTAGTTTTCGTAGATCGTTGTAGAATGAATAGTGGGAGCTCCAGTGGATAAGAAACGGCACATTCAGCAAGTAACGACTCTCAATCTGATGGTCAAAATTTCTACCTTTCGACTGCGATATCTCACGTCAGCTGTAACTGTGGCTCGTCGAAGCAGGATTCTAGGGTGCTCAAAGCCTGACTGACGCCAAGCATGTATTTAACCAATTCATGAAATTTTAAAGGCAAAATCTGACTTTGTGGGGGGGGCTAATATTCTCTGTTACGCCTGTGTGAGACTTAATAAATACTTAATCACTATCTTTCCTAAAGAAATTTCAAAACACCTAGAATACAAATGATTCTGTGAAATTTCAATTTTTTACGGGGTAAAAAAAAAAAATAAAAACTTTTCACAAATTTCACTCACTGATAATGATGGCACTGCTTGAGCTAACCCGGATATGAAAAACCAAATGAAATTTAAAAAAAAACCCATAGAATAAAATTGAAGTGGGATACGGAATTAAACATAAAAAAGGGAAAAGGAAAAAATCTTCGGTGTGTAACTTTGCAGAAAGAACAGAAAATAAAATATCACTCTCCAAATGTAAAATGCCATCGAAAAAAGAGAAGGAAAGAAACCCTGTACATAAGTTTGGAGAAGTACTTTCAAGTGTGAATCTACCTGATGTTACATCTCAAGATTAAAAAATAAATATATAAAACAAAGAAAATGAGAAGCGTCCAAACGAAAGAGCACCGTTCAGCCCAAACGTGAAAAATTCAGGCAGAAGATAGTTGTGCAAGCGGTTATTTTGAGATTCCGAATTTATATTAGTCACATTTCAAGTAATTTGGGAAAAATCATTTATAAAAAATGAGTTCTGGAAATTTGATTTTTTGAAATTCTTGTTGAGCACATGGCAAAGCATGTACTTTCCTATGACTTTAATTCGATTGGTCGGTAGTGATACAGAGCTGTTCAAACATTCCGTCCGTGAAAAAACAACAAGATTGACTTATTTTTTTAAAGAATAGCAAATAAAAACTCGCTATTTTGTAATATTGTACCATGTCCTGACGAAATGAATGGTCCATTTTATTCTGGAACTATTTTTTGTCTGACTTACAGAATTTAGTACGGAGGAAAGGATGGCAGCTTTCATGGCAATATTATCCCTGGCGTCCTTCGGTGCTTCTGCATAAAGGGCACTACATGGAAAGGCCAATCATTTTCATTTTGTTGTTTTTAATAAATATATATTTTTTACAGATCTTAATTTCTGAATCTGAATGATTGAAATGAATCTTTGGATTACTTCTTACCATTAGGTTCTTTCAGCGTGTTTCTGCGTTCTTAGGTCCTTGAGAAGATATGTGACCATACATACATTTGTTTACTTTCGAAGAATTTCGATAGCGAATATAGAATTTTAAATAACGTTTTATGTTTAAAAGTAACTTTCCGATAGTAAAACTTTTTTAAATAACTATCCAAGATCATATTAAATTAATTACTTTGCAAAAAATGCTTACGAATTGGCCACTTTAATTATCACTAGTAATTATAAGATGTCGTGGTAGAGGAAAGTAGCTAAAAGTTTTGTCTTCATGCCATGGTTCAGAACCTAGAGATCTATCCCCAATATTATTGCTTCTATTTTGACTTGATTTTTTTATTAAGACTGCACTCTAAAGCAAAGCGAGGGCTATTGCTGACGGAACTCGTTTTTTGAACCCCAATCAAGTGGCGAGGACAACACCTGAGCAGGCATCTCACTTTCAAAACTTCCAAGCCAAGTCAATGTTAGGATATTGAGCCACAACAGATTTAACGTGCATCTGCCCCTCTATACGTTGGGTCTTCAGTAGCATCAGGACTCGAATTTGTAGCGCAGTCAAAAATAAACCAGTAATAACCAACACGCGATGACGATCACTCCTACAAATTCATGAGTTCCTGATCATGACTACTTGGCTACCGTGACCACCTTATTGCTTCAAGTGCGATGTGGATAATGAGTGAGTAATTTTAATGCAAATAATAATAGTAGTAGTACTTTTGTGTGAACAGAATGAGTATTGAGCTTCTATAAATAATTCTCATTAATTTAACGTAAGAATATTAATTACCTTTGATATTATTGACTTGATTCACTCAACAACGTTTTGAAATTTAATGCACAAACAATTGTTTCATTATTTAAAATTGGCATTTGCCATATTAAGTTCTTACGTTAAAAGAAATAATTCGAATACTCTGGAGCTTAGTTCGTTTGTTATTCTCTTGTTAGAGGAATTATTTTCCTGTTTTATTTTAAACTTTTTTTAAGCATCAAAATCAGCTAATTTATTCTTGTCTTTGTTAAAATTAGTTCATTTATTTATTTTCATTTCATAAAATTAGTTTGTTAGTTTCTCAAAAATTGCAAAAAGTTTGTTACAAATAGTTACAACAGAAATGATTGGTTTAAATACATGTCGCTTTAAAACAACAAAAGGCTATTGGTGGTAGAGCTTAATTAAATTGAAAACGTAATATTCATTTGATTTTATTGCATATGATAAATAAGCTTACTTTTGAAATGTTTCTTTTATTTGTTTAAATTAGCTCCAATAAAACAGAGGTTTCAAAAAATAATGTTTATTGATTTTTTTTTATCACATCTCTTTTTCCAAACAAACAAAAACAATGTTCAGTACACACCGTGACTTACATTAAAAAAATTTTTAAGCAAGCAAAATGGTGGCAATGAAAATTACTTATTCCATTTTATCACTATATTGGCATTATACGCCAGAAATTGTCGTTAGGAAAGAAAACATTAAAGCAAATAACGTAATAACACAAAAAATATTTGTAATTGAAGCAAATTTCATATACGTAAGATTATAAATTAATATTCGGCTCTTTATCAAATGCATTCTTAAATCTTGTGATTATTAACTGACGGTTTCTCTTTTTATAATTAACAGATTTATAATAACATTGGACCGCTATTTTATTAAGATATGAGGACGAGGGGTAATAGCCTTTGTTGCTTCATATCCCACAGAACCTGTAACCTGAGAACGAGTGAGTGAGTTTTAACGTCACACTGTTCAGCTACACGAGGGATTTTGGCGACGGACCCAGTAAATCTGAACCATGATCAAGTGACCAAGACGACACCCCCTCCTCTCCTAACTACCACACCCCACCAATGGGAGGACGTTTGAGCTCTCTACAGATTTAACGTGCATGGAGGGTCTTCAGTGGTACTGGGCTCGGACTCGTGACATGCCAGCCACGAGTTCGATAACTTGTCCACCGCGGCCATCCTATGAGGACGAACATGCAGGTCTCCCTTTGCGTAAACCTAGAATAAAGTATATTTGTTTCTATGTTTGAATTTCGTTTTGTAAATTTTATATGTACGAACTAGTTAGATGTTGTGAGGATAGCTTCATAAGCCAATTAACTCACGTTAAGAATGGCTCCATATTGTAGAATGAATGCAGATAATATATAGCAGTGCTTCTCAAATTTTCAATATTGGCGACCCAAATTTCAATCGTAGATTTCATCACACGTCCCTCCACCCCCCATAAAACGATAATGTATTGTTTGCAATAATAATGTACTCCAATACAACCTCATATAATTATAAACCACACAAATTATCAATATAAGTATTATATTCTGTGTATAATTTACTTTTAAGAAATAAATATTTTTTAAGTAATGGAATAAGTATTATGCTAATATTCCTAGCTCAGAATGCATTTTTTGTTTTTATAAATCAATTTTTTAAATAATCATTAATTTTCGACTTTTGCACCTCCCACGTAGGGTCCTCACGCCCCACAGTTTGAGAAACGCTGGTAAAGTTTTCATCGCATTATTTTATTAGAAAAACTTAAGCATTTTTAGTTGATATTTAATGATTCCTGCATGACATACGTCGAGCAACAGCCATTTAAATCAAGTTGCTCAAGAAACATTTCCATGTTTTACTAAAATTTCCAGCACTGATTGAAAGTTTATAAAGCAATCGAAACTTTTGATCCTTTTAGATGCTTAGAAATTATGTGTCTCAAATTATCTCTTTCTTGGAGTTTGTTATGTTCGGTAAGGACGGGTAGCTCACCCTTGGGATACTTTAGCGATGTTTTCCTGATTTCGAATTTTGGTACGACGTCTGTTTATAATCTTCCTTTGTTGTACTTACAGAAATTTCGAAATCATTAATACACGTTTTTTCTGCCACGTGGGGGTTGTTGTGTCCATCTCGAAGGGAAGGAATGAAAGTTGCCAGAGCCTGAGACAAGTTGGACTTATACACGATAGATGGCGACACCACCTCCACAATTTACCACGTGGCGGTGTATTTGATGATACAATATATTTCTTATTTAAAAATTTTGATGATCATTCATATTTTTAATAGCTAAATACTGGCAATGAATAACATAAAAACAAGCACCTTTATAGTGTATATACATTGTTGGATTTCATTAGATTTATTAATGTCAACACAAAGGTAACTGAAGGCGCGGATTACATTAATATTGAATCATGTTGAAGGGAGAATTGATTGATTGTTTATTAACGTCGCATCTCGAAGCAACACGAGAGCAATTGGCGATGAACCTTGGTCAGGTAAAGAGAAAGATACACGAGTTGGCTCTTGACTCTCCAAACATCCACATTATACCAACATGAGGACTTTGAGTCACTTTAATAGCCCTCGTGGGACGTTTATATAACTCTTACTTGAGTCATTCAACACGGTGGGTTATGAATGATACCAGGGTTCGACAGAAAACACCCCGGCCAGTTGTTCGAAACTACATAATTAAGTAAGGAAGATATATATATATATATATATATATATATATATATATACTTGATTTCCTCACTAATCTAATTTCACATTCTGAAGTCTAGTTTGAATCATAAAACTTTAATAGTATGTATATTTCTGGTCATTAAAATTGCAACACCTGGAAGGATGGCACAAAACAAAGCTTTACGTATTGGACGTACTAGATAGATGATAGGATGAAAACACGATTACATTTATATGCAATTGGGGGAGTATGCTTCTTTCCAAGAACTACAGCCGGTAACCAGCCAAGGCTGTCTCAGCCAACTTACACCATTTTGATCTATTCGATGCTAGTTTCTTCGGAGGGGGGTATACAGAGTCTGAAATTATAAGCCACCCCTGGTAGCTAAAACGATTTTAACTCGGTTAGACATCGAGTCGAACAGAGCTTGAATCATAGATACGGGCAAGTTATTCCGAGTTAATGTAAAAGTCGATGCCCTATTTCATCAATCGCAGGGAAACAGTCGAACTCCTCTGCGTCTATGTCTAGATAAGAAGGTCAATACACACAATCTTGATGAAAGATGTCTCTGAAGCCTCAAAGATAATGCACAGCCACAGGTCTTAAGATCTGAGAAATGTGTCTCTGAGTGTCCAGATTACCGACAATGCAAACAAGAGGTGTTCATGTCGTGTACCCAATGAGTGCTCATACCCTCACACCAAGTGTAGGGCCCGTATGACAGTATGGTATCCAAACATATCACGTGTGTTCTCCGCGGTGCCTCCACAGACACGGATATGTTTATTAAGATTCTGTTAAAAGAAAGATACTCGTCTGAAAAGACGACGTGGTGCCAACCCACTTTTATCGATGGGTGCACCACTCTCACTGCGCGTCCCTTTGCTGCTGTGTCAAGGGAAGCCACAGTAATGGTTGCCATGCTGCTCCAGACGTCATCGCCCTGTCCGTGTGGTAAACAAGTCTACTTCCTCACTCAAGATCCATGATGTAAGCCGATCAGTATTTCCGGCAGATTTGGTCAGCGAAGCTAAAAATAAAGTTTTGTACCAGAACCTTTGTGTCTATCAACCACAACTTTGCCACTAAAAACCCCATCGACCGATTTTATGGGAATAAACCAATTCAACACTGGAATAACTTAATTCGATATCAGAAATGCCTTATGATACTGTTTAAAAGCTTGCATTCATATGTTGTGTTGCTGTTCCTTTTCCCCCAATGTTTGCCTTCTTAAAACCGAGATATATAAATGTCTTATTTACACGAATAATTTCGTTTTTGTTTTTAATTTCAAAAGTTGGCTTTGAACAATGATTATGAAAAAAAATATTTAGGTATGACCACTCTTTTAATTTTCTTTAGACATTACATTTCTAATAAGTTCAATATTATTTATTTGTTTTAAAATTTTATTTTTGTTTTAGTTAATTTTTACATTTTGGTTTTTATATATTTCTCATTTCTACATACTTTAGCAGGTTGGCGTCCCAGTTATTTTATTTGTGGTAATTTTTTTTCTCATTTTGTCTTCGAATGATATATTTGTGGGTATTTTCATTCCAAAATTTGAACATGGTTTTCTTGGCTATATTTATGTTTTAAGGTATTTATTACAATTTTTCCTTAAATGTGATCCTGTTTCAATTTTGGTGCAATCTAGACACATCATATATTGCTATGCACAGATTTGGCATTTAAAAAAACTTCCTATATTTATTATGATTTCTTGTTTTAATGGCTTTGGTATGTAAATAATGTTTACAAGTTTCGGAAACTATTTTTACTATTGAAAGTAATTTAGTATTATGTTTATAATCTTACACTAGAGAAACTTATTACGCTATTTTCTCTCCTTTTCAGCCTGGTTGTATAAAAGAAGGATGTCTAGTCCTTAAAATTATTTCTTTAATCCTACAATCTTAGCTCCTAAGACTAAGAATTTGCTAATATACTATTGTATTCATCTTATCTGACCTATACACTGCCTTGTTACATTTCTGTTTATATTTTAGCTTTCAATTACATTTATAGCAATTTAGTATCTGATTATACATACATGTGTATAGACATGAGATGTTAAAATAAGTTATATATATGCTAAGCATCGCAAAAGAAAAACTATTTTTGTGTAAGAATAAAGTGTCATTTGCTTGCATTTTTTACTTCTACTTTGATAATGAATATCTCTACACAAAGCAAAAAATTATAACAATTTGTTGTATATCATAATCCTAAATAAATAAAACTGCTTTGTGCACTATTTAATAAGACACTGAACACTGGTTGAGAACTCCTGACATGTAGCTGGTCCTATGACAGTACTGATATATTGAATTGTACTACTGTGTGCATATATATATAAGCATATCTTTATTATTTGTATATATAAAAATATCAGTAAAGTATTATGACCTTCAAAATACAGAAATTTAAAATCTGTTATAAAAAATTTTAATATTTCATATAAAATCAATACATCAATGAATCTTCTACTTTATTGCAGGGATTTGAAGGGCATTTTTCACAATAAAAATTACTTGGATGAAATGTACTTTTTAATTATACATTTTATTGTATATTAGCTAAGAAATTTTCAAGTTAAAAAAGAAAAAAAAAATTAGTACAGTAATATTCCAAACATATGGAATAGATAGGACTGAGTCATAACCGCATAAGTTGGGATATAATTTTGTATTTAAATGTTTGTAAATTATTTTTAGTTGGAAAAAATGAAGATACAATTTTTCACACTTACTTGATTATCACACCATAATTTTAACACAGTTTCCATTTCAGCGATAATACTGGAATGTTTATGAACGATAGTTGAATTTAAAGACCGAGCATTTTTTACAACGTTGAGAATTTTTTCTTTATTTTTTTTTTACTGTTCTGACCATCAATTCCATTAAATTAAACTTTTTTGCAAATTCACAAATTTTTATTTTTGTATCAAAGTCTTTAAAAATGTTAAATTTATATTCCGAAGATAAAGTTTTTCTTTTGTTTGCTGCAGAAGAATCAGTTCTACTCCATATGGATGACATAGCTGACCATATGGAAGACATAGCTCAAATCTGAGTAGATATAATACATGTAGCAAACACAATATAACAATTATAACATGTAATAATAAACACACACTAAGTAGATAAGAAATAAATAACATAAAATAAATTATGATTAAACATCAATACATCCAATCATGTACATTGGTTAACAGGAAGAGGGAAGTGAATAATCTAACTGTGTAGTTCTCAAACAAAAAATGCGTCAATGATATTAGAAAATAACTTAATTCTGGGTTCGTGTAAGTTGAGGTAGCATAAATCCAGGTATTACTGTACTTTTTTTTTGAAAAAAGTATTGCTTAGAATATTCAGACTAGATATAAAAATTTAATTAATTAAACAATGCCTGACCATATCATTCCCTAAGCAGTCAAAAAAAAAAAAAAAATGGAACCCCTTTGTGTAGCTATACTTTTTTGAGTTTGCTTTTTAAAAAAATACCTGATAAATTATATTTTTGACCATTTTTTTAAAGTTAAATTTCGATTAAATATTTAGTTGCACACACATAAGACATTGTTTTCATTAAATCACACACATATATATTGCTAATTTTTTTTTTCTGGGAAAAAAATCTTAAAAAGACAAAATTTAACTTCCATATTATTCATTCATAATTTTATTTATTTACTTTCCATCATTTGTACATTAGATTTATGCCAAAGTAAGAAATAAGCATAATTTACGAATTTAGAGAAATGGCAAATGACTTTTTAAATTTTTTTTTTCTTTACTATAAAACTTTCACCTATTAAAAAAATTTATAAATTCTCGAAAAAATATTTCCTTAGGCAAATAATTTATTATACAATTTAACATAATTAAAAAAATTAGTATTGCATCTGTATGAAAAACAGCAGCTTATAAAAAGAAGTGAAATAATCGCATTGTTATCAGTAAAGAAGATTTGGTGTGCATCCTTCAGCAATAATTATTTTACAAAGAAAACTTTTTATGAATGAAAAGATAAATTACAAAGCAGAACTGTATATTTTTCTACAAATAAGATAAAACCAATTCAAATGAAACAGTGAAAAAGTATATTTAAAATGAAAGCACTGCAATGATTCCAAGATCTTTCTCTTCCAAACCCATTTTACATATTTCTTATCTTGATCTGAAAAAGAGGTTTAATTTGTAAAATATAAAATGCATTTGTCAAGTTAATTAATCTACAAATTTTAAGAAATGGAAGTTAAATATCAATAAACTTAATGTTACTTATCTAGTTATAAAATTTGCATTATAAAAACTTCAAAATTTTTCTAAATTTATACACAATATTTTATAAATATATTTTGAATGAAAAATAATTCTATACTTCCATACGTGGAAACTTTTAGTAAATTGGTAATGAAAAAAAATAAATAAAAAGCTTAAGATTGTTGAATGCAAACAAATCTATTTCAAAAATGTATTTTGAAAATGAGAAAATTGAAGATATATATATAATTAACCTTATTGATATTAAAAATATCTTTCAACAAATCTTTGAATATAATTGTTAAGTATTAATTATCCATAAAGGAATTCTAAAATTCATTGTAACAATTATAAGTAATACAATATATATAAATCAGTCAATAATAATAATAATAAACTGGGCAAATAAATAACTTATTGTGTCATATCTAAAATGATTCTTAAAATTTTTTTTCTTACTTGAACTATAACAATTTAAATTTGAAACTATTTCAGAGTTATAAATCAAAATAATTTAGCTTAATACAAAGCTATGCATCTAGATATCAAAACTACATATAATAATTAAATATTCTAATCTTAATTAAAGCACAGTTAAAAAAAATTAATGAACATAGTATAGAAACTTTAATTCTATTGAAATTAATATAATCATACATAGTGAAAAATATTACTCAGGTTAATTCCCAGATAAGAAAATAAAAGATTAATAAAAAAAAGCATTAACAATAAAAAAAATATATTCTTACATAATAATATTACAATTTATACAATGTGGTGTAATGTACATAATATGAATTCATCTAAAACTAATCACAATGTATTTAACAGTTAATGTAGCCAGTAATACAACAAGATCATAAAAAATATACTTCCAAAGATATGTGCTTTAACTTATATTAGATAAAAGTCAATTTATAATTACTTAAATATCCTGAAATAATATTTTGTTAATTTTAAGCAAAATGATTTCTTTAGAAAGAATAATAAAGAACTTTTTATTTTTATTTTATAACAACTATTCATTAAAAATTTTACCACATGCAGACTTGCGTGCAGAAGCAACTAGATAATATATGATTGCTTCCTCTTGCTTTATGTTTGTTCACATCTATGCACGGCCTTGGATCTTTAAAAAAACCTTTTTGTCTCCTAAGAAAAGTGAAATAAGAAAAATAACTATGTAGAAAAAATAATTCTAAAATAAATACACTGATTTAAAACAGAACAATACAAGCAAGCATTAATAGAAAACAAAAGTTTTACAGACCATACAGTAAAATCCTTTAGAAAATTATGGAAAAAAATGACAAATTTAAAAAACTATCTGTTCATGTTTGTCGCAAAAACCGTGCGCCAGACGGCGCTGTCTGTGTATCTCTAGTTACTATGTGTTTAGGTGAATAAAAATAGAGAGTGTTTTACAGTCCATGTGTGAGGTGTGTGTTATTGAGCTATCCCGGGTGTAGTGATCAAACATTTTGGTCCGACTTTCCCGGAGTTCAACAAGCAACTATGGTTTTGTGCTTTATTAGTTGAGTATTTGGTGGTGAAATTTTTGAATAGGTAAGTGTTTCTATTCTTAATGATGGTTTTAGGAGTTATTTGGTTGTGTTCGCTAAAGTTGGTGTTAATAGTTGAATAGTTTTAACGGATATCATGGTTGAAATTAGTGTTTGTAGATTTGTGTTGATTGTGATATTCTTGTTGTGTGTTTTTGTATACTTTCCTATTCTCCATAGTGTAATTTAGGTGCTTACAAATGCTTTTTGGTTGAAAATAGTGTATATTGTGTAGATGTTGTGACAAAATAAGTTTAAAAATGGCGTTGAAATTAAATCTAAAGAAAGACGAGCTTATCTGGGTTGCTGTGGAAATGGGTTTGGAGATTACTAGCAAAGCTAAAATAATAGATTTAAAAAAGTTAATTGAATCAAGTGCCGTTTATAAAAATGATATTGAATTTGTGCGTAGTCTTGTTGAAAATGCTTTACAGAAAAGTAAACAAGAGGCTGAGAAAATGAGCGAGGCTGAAATTCAATTAGAAAAAATTAAATTATCTCAGATTGAAAAACAATTAGAATTGGCGAAGGTTAGGAAGGAATCCGAAAAAAAATTCTCAATCTCTTGAAAGCGGAGAACCAAGCTCCATAACTGATAAATTGGAGAGTTTGGTAAAGAGCATTAAAACTTTGACAATTCAAGTACCGGTTAGGTCAGAGTCCTTTAATTTATTTTTTCATTCTTTAGAAAAGGCATTTCAAATCAAATCCATGCCTGATGAGCTAAAAGCCGAAATTCTATTAAATATTTTAGGAGAAAGAGTCAATAATTTGCTAACATATGTGAGTCAAGAGGATTTAAGTAATTATGTTAAAATTAAAGAATTAATATTAAGAGAGTTTGAACCGACGCCTCAAGAATGCCTGAATAACTTTAAAAAGGCTCGTAAACTACCATCCGAAAACTATGTTCAGTTTGCTTCCCGCTTAAGTGCAACTTTCGATTATTATTGTGTGTGTGTGTGTGTGTGTCAGTTGCGTAAAGTTAATGAATTCCACTCTTTGTGTGATCTAATAATTTCAGATAAAATATTTGAAACGCTAGATAGAGATACGATGAATCATATTGCAACGAAACAGGGAGAAACATATTTCAAGCCTCAACAGCTTGGGAGGGAATGTGATGTCTATTTATCCGCGAGAGGAAAGGTTTCGAATGATTTAATGAGCAGAAATCCAGGGAGTGGAGTCAAAACAGATGGGCGAAATAGACTGCAGATGGTTGGCACTTTGCGGCGAGAGAGAAACTCGTCGAATGTTTTCGTGGCCGAAACCAAACCAAATTGTGTTCTATGTAAGGGTAATAATTTCCATCCCCTTTCTAAGTGTTATCAGTTTAAGAAACTGTCAGTTGAGGATAGAGTAGAGGTAGTTAAATGGAATAATCTTTGTTTTCGTTGTTTTTTACCTCACAGATTGAAGGAATGCAGTTCAGAGAAAAATTGTTTTTGCCTTAGACCTCATAATAGCTTGATTCATTTTTCACGTGACAAAACGAGGAATCCCACTCCCACTAGTAATTTAAATTTGGATGCTCCTACTTTTGTTCCAGGGCAGATTGAAGGATCAGTTGAAGCAAATTCACAATCACAGTTTGTGGCGACAGGGTTTGAGAAAGGCAGACTAAAGAATGTGTTTTTGAGTACTGTATGCGCGCTTGTTAAAAATAAATACTCTCAATGGGTGGAGGTCAGATGCTTGTTAGATGTAGGATCGCAGTCTTGTTTATGTACGAGGGCATGTGCTGAGAAGTTGCAGCTGAAAATGGAGAAAATAAATACAGTGGTTTTGTGCAAATAAAGCCAAAACTTTTGAGAGTGAGTTAATGTTGTTAGTAGTTAATAAGATTACAGATCTCATTCCAAACAAGGTGATTGATGTAGATGTTAATGTTTCAGAGTTTGTGCCCTTAGCGGATGATAAATTTAATATACCAGATAGAATTGATATGTTACTTGGTGCTGAAATCTTTTACGAATAGTTAAAGCCTGGAAAATTTTATTGTGATAATTCGCATTTAGTGTTACAAAATACGGTGTTTGGTTATGTTGTAAGTGGAAGTGTAGATCAAGTTACAGAGAATCACGTTCATTGCGGATTAATTGTTGATGACGATTTAAACAAAACACTGAAAAAATTCTGGGAAATTGAGGGTGTTCACATAGAGCCTAAGGTTGATACAGAGGTGTCCTTGTGTGAGGATCATTTTGTGCGCACTTATAGGAGGAATTGTGAGGGTAGGTATGTAGTATCGATGGCATTAAATAAAGATCCGTCTTGTTTAGGAAACTCCAAAGATATTGCTATTAGGCGACTTAATTCATCGTGGAAACGGTTGTCTAGGGATTCTAGTTATTTATCGTTGTATGCGGAATTTTTGAAGGAGTATGAGGAGTTAGGTCATTTGGAAAGGGTAGTTGAGTCAAGTGAACCACCCACACATTACTACATACCCCACCATGGTGTATTACGCCCTGAAAAACTGACTACTAAACTAAGAATCGTCTTTAACGGTTCATCCCCCACCACAACAGGCATAAGCCTTAATGACATTTTATTGAAAGGTGAAGTGAAGGAAGATGTGTTTGAGACAATATCTCGTTTTAGAAGACACAAATTTGCTTTTATGACCGACATCCAAAAGATGTACAGGCAAATATTAATAAATCCTGATCAGCAGGATTTGCAACACATTATATGGAAACATGGACTAGATGCAGAAATTTTAACGTACCGACTAAAGACTGTCACTTATGGGCTGTCCAACGCACCCTTCCTTGCCATAAGAACCCTGCAGCAGTTGGTGAAGGATGAAAAATCGAGATTTCCTTTAGCTTCTGAAACCCTGTTATATGATACCTACATGGATGATATTGTGAGCGGAGCGCCAGATTTGGAGACTGCTCAACAATTGCAATCGCAACTGAAAGATGCCCTGCAATCTTGTGGAATGAACCTTCATAAGTGGTCATCTAATTCTCCTGAGTTATTAAATAGTTCGTTGTCATCAGACGTCGAGCATTCATTTTCTACTGACATTGACTTATCTGTGATGACATTGGGAATTAGTTGGAAGCCATTTGAAGATTTTTTCGCATTTAAGGTATCTGTTTCAGCTAAACATATATATACAAAAACGTGAAGTTTTAAGTGTAATTGCTAAGCTATACGACCCTTTGGGTTTCTTAGGCCCAGTGATTGCGAAAGCAAAGGTGTTTCTGCAGCAATTATGGCAATGTAAACTGGATTGGGATGATGTGTTACCTAATTCAATTGCCAACGAGTGGAGAGAATTTGTGACAACATTAAAATGTATTGAGGAAGTGAAAATTAATAGATTTATTATGGCTGACAATAATGTTAGAATCGTTCTCCAAGGATTTGAGGATGCATCTGAAGCGGCCTACGGAGTGGTCGTTTACCTACAGTGTTTTCTTCACAACAGTGCTGCCAAAGTGAGCATTCTTGCCAGCAAATCTCGTGTTGCACCAATTCGAGTTATTTCCATACCTCGACTCGAGCTTTGTGCCTGTGTTTTATTAGCTCAACTCGTCAAGAAAATACACTTCACCTTGAGGTTAAACATAAGTGATATTGTGCTACATACGGATTCAACTATTGCATTGGCATGGTTAAATACACCTGCCAATCGTTTAAAAACCTTCGTGGCCAATCGTGTCGCCAAGGTGCAAGAATTGACTGAAGGATTCCAGTGGAACCATGTGCCATCTGTTCTCAACCCAGCAGATCTTGTGTCTCGGGGATTGCGCCCTTGTGACCTTCCAAATTTAAGGTTATGGTGGCATGGTCCACAATTCCTTGAAAAAGGTAAGTTGTCAAGTGAAGAAACAAGTTTGTCACCAGTTAAGGAATGCGAGTATTCTAAGGAACTGAAAACTGGTTCGAGTTCTGATATAATTACATCTAGTGTTTGTGTTTCAACTAATTGTGTATCTTCTATTTTATCTACTTTGTTACGTAAAAGTAATAACTATATGAAAATTGTTCGTATATTTAGTTATGTGATAAGATTTAGTAATAATGTAAACAAACGTAAACTAACATTGAGTGGTCCCCTTTCTGCTACAGATATAGACCAAACAGAAACTAAACTGATCAGAATGGTCCAAGAGCAGGTTTTTTTGGCTGAAATTAAGAGCTTACAAAGTAAAGGAGTTGTCTCACCTAATAGTAAACTTAGAAATTTAAACCCCTTTATAGACAGTGATGGATTATTGAGAGTTGGAGGCCGGCTCAGTAATTCAGATTTACCTTATGTTAATAAACATCCTGCAATTTTACCAGGAAATCATAATTTAACTGTTCAAATAATTGTCCATTTCCATAAAAAGAATCTGCATACTGGTGCTTCTTCTCTTTTACACTATGTAAGGGAAAAGTTCTGGTCATTAAATGGTCGTTCATTATGCAGAAAAGTAGTGCATGAGTGCCTTGTCTGTTTTAAAAGCCGACCCCTTGTTACCTCTCAGCTAATGGGTAATCTACCCCGTGATAGAGTAGTCCCAGATTACTCGTTCAACTGTTCTGGTGTGGATTTTTGTGGCCCATTCATGATCAGGTACAAAAATCAAAGAAAAGGAATTTTGCATAAAATTTATATTTGTGTATTTGTATGTTTTGTGTCTAAAGCGATTCACATAGAAATTGTGTCAGATCTTACATGTGATGCTTTTATTGCTACATTAAAAAGATTTTTTAGTCGCAGAGGTAAATGTGCTAAATTGTATTCCGATAATGGGAAAACATTTGTAGGTGCCAATAAAGAGCTCAAGAGATTTCTAAAACTTATTGAGGATTCAGATGATAATTTAGCAGGTTTCTTATCTGCTGAGGGTATAGAATGGAAGTTTATACCACCTAGAGCGCCATCCTTTGGTGGTCTTTGGGAAGCTTCGGTTAAGTCAATAAAGTACCATCTTAGAAGAGTTGTCAGTGGCTCAAATTTAACCTATGAGGAATTTTTAACTGTTTGTATCCAAATAGAGGGAATTTTAAATTCCAGGCCACTGTGCCCTTTATCGAGCAATTCGGATGACTTGAACGCTTTAACTCCAGCCCACTTTTTGATAGGGAGGTCTATGACTTCAGTAGTCGAGCCCAATTTAATTGAATTAAAAGAGAATGCCTTTAAAAAATGGCAACGGATAACCAGACTAGTACAACTAATTTGGAATAAGTGGCACAGATGTTATCTTAGTGAATTACAACAACGCAATAAATGGCAATTTAAAAACAAAATGTTAACGTGGGTGATTTGGTAGTTCTCATTGAAGACAATATGCCAACCTTTAAATGGCCTTTAGGGAGAATCACTGAGAATTATAGTGGCAGTGATGCACTAATAAGGGTTGTAAAAGTAAAAACACAATTTGGAGAATATAAAAGAGCCATTTCAAGAGTTTGTCTTTTACCTATGCCAGTTTGAATTTTGTCTCTGAATATTGTGTATTAGAATTTTTATATGTACCTTAATTTGTTTTACGTAATCCTACAGTATTTTATCGTTTAATGTTTTATTGTAATTTGTGTTATTGTTGAATGTATTACATGTCAACGCGGGGGAGAATGTTCATGCTTGTCGCAAAAACCGTGCGCCAGACGGCGCTGTCTGTGTATCTCTAGTTACTATGTGTTTAGGTGAATAAAAATAGAGAGTGTTTTACAGTCCATGTGTGAGGTGTGTTTTATTGAGCTATCCCGGGTGTAGTGATCAAACACTATCTATTACGATTCATTAAGTATTGGAAACTTTAAAGCAACACATGTACAATTTGTTTACAAACTACATAAATATATCCAAGATAATTAAAAAAACTTTAAGAAAAAATTAAAGGCATTTTATTTCTGGTCGATAATGGACAAAATTTTTTTAAATTTATAAAACTTTACATTCCAGTTATGATGATAGCTCAAATTGAAAAGGAATGTTTATTTATAAGGTTGAATTTATTCAGTTCTAAGCTGCCATCAATTCTAAACCACAACTCAAATTTTCAACACATTTTTGTAAAAAAAAGTTGTACTCGCTTATAAATATTTTCACTAAAAGGTTCTCTATTTTGTGACAAAACTTCAGGGTAACATTTCAGGCATTGATTTCTATCATTTGATACAGCAACAATTTAACTTTGTATGATAATCAGTTATAAACAAGTCTTGGCAACTGCATGTGGCATCTAAATTGGAAATGAGCACAGAGATTCCTTTTTTTATGAGCTAAAAAGTTTAACTGCACTGACATTGGAAGTTACATGAAGTGTATGATGAAAATGCAATGCCATGTCAAGCTATCATGGTGCAAATTGTTTGAGTACAGAAATATAAATATTGATGACTCTGAGTGCAAGGGAAGACCATCAGCTGCAGAAAATTCTGCAATTGTTGCTGGTATGAATGAATGCATTCTTACAAACAAACACATAACAAGAGAAAATCTCAAACAAAAATGATATTTCCCCTGGAAGTGTGCATAAAATTATTGCCAGACAACTTAAATTTCATAAAGCTTGTGCCAGATAGGTGCATCATCTATTGGTGAAGGAACATAAAGTGTAGAATTTTAAAAGTGAATTTGCTTTTCTGTAACATTATCAAAAAGTAGATCAGTTTTGGGACAAAACTGTAATCATATATGAAACTTGAATTCATCATTTCTCACATGAAATGAAACACAGTTCTCTCAAGTGGAAACATTCCTCTTTTCCAATTAGAATAAAGTGTTGAAATGCTCCATCTGTGATAAAGGTGATGCCATTCTCTGCACAAAAGTTCTGGTGCATAGAGAGTTCAAGACAATGATTGCCAAATGGTAACTGCATCTTCTTATGAAACATTAAAACAATCATGTATATCACTTGAAAATCAACAGACTGGAAAAGTGCCAAAAGGCATTGTCCTGCCTGACAATACGAGACCACATAGAGCATAAAGATGAACAAACTACTAAAGAAGTTTAGGTGGGAAAGTTAGTCCCCCTCCTCCTTATAGTCTAGACCTGTAATCATGTAATTTCCATTTTTCTGGTCCCATGAAATAATTTTCAAAGAAACAATACTACTTGAATGATGAAGTGAAAGCTGCAACTCAAGAATTATCGAACACTGGGCGAGATTCCTTTCCAAAAGGCATATAAAATTTTATGCCATGCCTCGAAAAATGTTTAAACAACATAGGCAATTATATCAAAAAGTATATTTAGCATGAGATTTTAGGAATACAAATAAAAGTTTTGAAAAATTTTGATCTTGTCATGCTTTCTTAAGTAGTGCAAATAACTTTTTGATGGACCCATTTATTTATACATAATCATAATAACTTAAACATTTATTCATTTTCCACATACACTCTAAATTCTCCAATGATCTTTAAATAATAAAAAAAAATATTAATAAACATTAAACTGCATAATTTAAAAGTTAATGAACTAAAACTGAAAAAAAGTTGAGAAAATATGTAAAACATACTAACAATATTTAAACAGATGGATTTTAATGGGTTTGGGAATGTAAAGAGACAAAAAGCTTATGATTCAGTGGCATACAAATATGCACAGTGTTTATTTCAAATAAAACAAAAGTAACATTTAATACATAAAATTTTACAAAAGAAAAATTATTGAAATTTGCAATTTGATTATTCTTTCCATTTGTATATAGTCTTTTAATTTACTAACTTTATTATTATTTTTTGAAATTTATTTTTTAAAATGTATTTCAAGAGATAGACATTCTACAGCTGAAAATTTTTAAAGTATATAATTTAAAAAAAAAAGCCTAAAAATATGAAATACTGAATTTGAATACTTTTCATATGGATAAAAAGGAAATTTTAAGCATAAAATACAAATATTAAAAAGTCATCGAAGAAACAATTTTATACCGAATAGCTGATTGTAGTACTTGTATCCAACTCTGAACATCACACGGAACTTTAGACATGAGTAGATAAGAAACATTCCAACATTTCACCTACAAAAAAATTAATACAAAATTTTATTTAAAACTTACAGAGGGAAATTATTTTATTCAAAACAATGAGTAATACTCATAGGATTATTGAATGAATACTTTAGAAATCCATAAAAAATGATGCAAGAATTATTATTCAAAAGTTATTTCACTCAAATTTGAGCTAAAGTACTTTGAAATGTCTGACACAGATTGCATTTTCATAAATTCAGATAAAAAATAATAATCGTAATGTGTTTTATATTCTTTGTTACAAATATTTCTTTAGCCAGTGTTTAGTACCTATTAAATCAAGTGAAAATATTTTAAGGTATGTGCACTTTAATTTAAAATATTATAATTACCCTAAAATCTGGCATATAGTGCACACTTTTAACACAAAAAATAAGATCAAAATTTATGGGTGTGCATTATACGCCAGGTATACAAATGAGAGCTTTAAAAATAAAAAAAAAGATGAGCATAGAAAAAAATCAGACTTCTACATAGATTGAAATACCGTTTATTTAAAAGAAATGACATTCGCTAAGAACTTAAAGGGTTGTACTTCTAGAGGTATGCAATTTTTTTCTAAAGATTGAAATAATATCAAATAAATTACTTCAAAACATAAGACTATTCCTCATGTACATTTGAGGTTCCTACCTAAAATGGGAGTGTGCATTATACAGCAAATATAACTAGAAATTAAAAATTGCAGCTTGAAAGTAAAGGTGTGCATTATACGCCGGATTTTTTGGTTTCTTCTTCACAATATTTTGAAAAATATAAATAAGCATTTTAAGAAGTAAAATTCAAATATCTTGAAACAGTAAAATATACATACCTTGAATAAGCTCCCTTTAACTGAAGAACAACGAGAGGCAAAATTTACAGAACATGATTGCAAAGGTAATACTGCATAGCATTTTAAAGAATCTGTAACACACCACTCAAAAGGTTTTTTCTGTATTTTACAAATTAATAAAAAATCATCAAATAACATTAGAGCCATTTCCTTCATCTTTTTGGTTCTATAATTAACCTGGAATTTAAAGATCAAAATTCTGTTAAAAATATTCCAAAAAAGCATTACAATTTTTTAAATCAGGGAAATTTTTTAAGTTAAGATTTTATAAATGTCAAAAAAATTTTAAATTATGTTAAATGTTATATATATATATATATATATAACAAAGCATTTAATTCCCAAATTAAGAACTGGATAAATTTCCTCAACTTTTATACAGGAGATGAGTTGGTTAGTTTAAATTTTCCTGAATTTAAGTCAAACATAGTAAATAAATTTAAAAATTATCAAATTTAACATAATAATAAAAATGTATAGAAGCTATTTTAGACAAAATTAGATGTGTATTTAAAAATCAATGTCATGCAAGAAATGAAAAAATTATGCTTAGGAATTTTCCCCAACCAAATCAATCAATATTAGAAGTGTGAACCAAGTTAAAAGTGGAAAATTCAGCCATTCTTACAGTAAGTGGACAAATAGTGATTAAAAATTAAAGAAAAGGGCAATTGAATAAATCTTGTATGGCCAATTCACAACAGTTTTAAAATAAAATATTGTCTTTGAGATAAAAATAAAGGGAGGATAGATGCTAAAAATGCTCCTGAACAAAGTAATGCAGTATGGTGTAAGATAGCCAAGCTTTGCAAAGCAGATCTTCTGGTTCACACTCCTACAATCTGCATTTAATTGGATGAGTGCATCATATAAATACAAAAAGAAATGTAATCTAAGCCCCAAGATGTATGTGATAAAACTTTTAAAATGTCCAGAGACTTTTCACAGCATTTGCTAAGCTGTAAAATACGAGATCCTTATGACAATTTTTTGACAAAGATCAAATCTAAAAATTTGGTTTTGTCCCCTAATTGAAATATTGCAATAAATTTCAGAATCAGGACAAGTCTCATCTGCCTACAGAAATGTACAAATGTTCCAATCAAAGAAAAGACAAAGTCTTTTTCATTAGTGTAATTTGCAATTTTATTTATTTTTGGTAAAAGTTGTCTTTCTCTCTAAAACATTAATTTTTTTCTAATGCATAAAATTTGTAAGGTGATGTATACGAGGGTTGGGGCAAAAGTCATGGCAACTATTTTTTTTCTTAAAAATACCAGTCCGGTTGGAAAATATGACATATACAGACAGAAGGACAAGGTGTTAACTACATGTGTGGACAATGAATAGCACTGAAATATTGTAAAACACTAATTTATTACGGTAGTATACAGAGTAATATGGCCTTCATGATGCAAAAGAATGACAACACAGTACACATAAAGTTGACATGACAAACTTGGGCCTAAAGACCATCAATGTAGTCCCCTGCTACTATAGCCACACGCTGCCAATGATGTGGAAGCTGCTGAATACCACCAGCCTCAATATTTGCCACACTATGTGTGAATGGGGTCATCTGTTGGCGCACAGCATTAGCAATGTCCTCTCATATTGCAAACCACGTATTGGTTCCTTAATCTTGGGAATGAGATCAAAAAGTCACAGGATCAGATCAAATTCACTGTGACATTCCATCACATTTCTCCCTCGGAAAACGGCTATTTTGATGTAAGCAGGCTGCTAAAAATGGGTTATTTCCATCTCACACGACACTCACCAACTGACTCATTTCACAGCCCTTGCTGCGCTACTACCAGCTATCACAGAACCATCTGTTGTTCTGCATACACACTATGGCTGCAGAACTTCCACACGACACATATACGTTTGTGATCCGTTTACCTATCTACAGGAAAAAAAATAGTTGCCATGATTTATGCCCCAACCCTCGTATATAAGACCTTTTACAGATGGTAGGAGGTGTAAAATAATATTAATTTTAAGTGAAACATTCAGATCCCCTCTTCTTGGATAAAAACATCATACAAGCAGAGCCAATTTTCACTCTGCAGCATTCATGCTCTAAAATTTTTAGCCATAATGAGCTAAAGATGCTTTAAAACAAATTCCAAAGAGACAAAATTAAAATGATTTATTCAAACTTGAAAAAGGAATTATTTACAATATTTAACAAGAAAAAAAAATCTTCCCATTTAGAAAAAAAAATTTATTGATCATTAAAATTTTATTGATAAAAAAAATTCTTTTTTCTCTACACTACTTTTGAAAATTCTGTGAACAGTGTTCCACTCACTTAATATAATATAAACCCCACAAGATACTGAAAACATTCAAAAGATTTGAAAATTAAAAAAGAAAATAATTGCAAATATGTGTGTGAATGAAATGCTTAAGTTTTTAATCACATAACATGGTAAAAATATTTACACAAAATGAGTCCCAAATTAATCATTTATCAGATCTGAAGGTTGAGAAGTGTGCAAAATATGTTACACATTACACTCTCCTTTCTTCGTTTTATAAAAAATAATAATTGAGTTTCCTCCATAAAAGATACTGATAATAAAATGCTAAAAATTCTGATGGGACATAAAAAAGATGACACATCATGCATCAAAATCAAATATTAAGCAAGTTTAAAACATAACATATTATAATAACGACAGGATTAAGATATGCATATTTATAATGTACAAAATAGGATACATTGACATTATAAAGTAAACCCTTACATTTAATATCAATTTCTTTTCTTCCTTTTCTTGAAAATCATAGGTAACAAAATATACATACTTTATATAAGCATCCTTCTTTTAATAATATTCTAGAAGCACTCAGTATTTTTGGTTGGCGATCAATTAAAAGTCTCTGTAGTTGAAGAATCCTCATAGCATTTTTTGGAAAAGATGATTTGTACACTATATCATCAAATGTGCTTTGAATTGATTCTAAAATATCTGGAAGGAAACATTTTACTTAATATAAAATATAGAAATACTGCTTACAATTAACTTAATTTTTAACTTCTGTTTGATATTTAAACAATATAAATATAACTTGGAATTGTGTATGTGTGTGAGAGAGAGAGATTATTATTTACTTAACATTAAACAAATGGCATTAACTTGAAGCACTAAAAATTGCTTAACATAAGAAAAGTCAGTAATTTCAATATAAATACACATACAACTAGAGGACCCGACAGACGTTGTCCTGTATACACATCTTAAATTCAAAATAAAAGGGTTTTGAATATTCGATACTGCGATCGTAGCGCAGTCTGCCGAATCTAATGTATTCCAAGATCAACAATTTATAAATAAAAAAATAATTAAATAAACATTTCTAAACCGAATTATAAATCTAAACCATTCTCAAGTCCACTGGAACAGACAAAAACTTACGTCAAAATCGGTCCCGCCGTTTAGGAGGAGTTCAGTTACATACACATGCACAGAAGAATTACATATATAAAGATTGTTTGAAAAGATATTAATTAAAAACGCTAAAAAGCGTGAATCGTATCTGCATTTTCATAACAACAAAGACCGGGTTTGGCTGAAAATCAATTTTCGACGCCAACTTACGTCTTTTTCAATTTCTATTATTAGATCACGATCTCTATACATATTTTATTTGCTTGTTTATTTATTTATCTTGGTGGAATTTTCAATCGTTAATAAAATACATTTTAAAGCGCTAAGTAGCCAATCAGAAAGGTGTCCTGCAGTGGCGTAACGAAGAACTTTTGGGCACCCCTGCAAAGTCAGGTTTGGGGCCCCCCTGTTGAATTTTACAAAGGGTAGACACTTGCGTCAGTCAGCTTTGGGCCCCTTTAGAACCCTGCCCCCCGCATCGCGGGGGTGCACATTACACCACTGGTGTCCTGTTTCATCAGACTCTCATGTGTTCTTGATAACTCAGTAAAATTTATTGAAGCTCACTTTTGGGATGTTCTATCACAGGGGTCAGCAAACTTCTGTGATAAAAGAGCCAAGTTGTTAGGCAAACAAGATAGTTAAGGTGTAAAAGAATCATTTATGTGCAGATGCATGATAAAGAGAGGACCCATCTATTAGCGATCTTAACCAAAATTAAAGTGCTCCAGTTAATATTTTTTATAATATCTAAAATAAAGTAATTTTCCAATCCTTCAAAAACTGAGAAATATCAAAGATATTTTTATTTCAGTGGCTTAGTGTAAGGGCAATTATTGTAAAAATATAATGTTGGAAATTAAACTTGCAAATTTCATGAAAAAAAAAATATATTTTTGCACCAATAACACTGTAAACATTTTGAATTTTCTTCATGTTTACACAAATAATTAAAACACACACTAATTTCAACACTCTTTATATTAATCAATAAGTATATCATGAAATATGGAATGCTTTGTGTATCTTTCAGTGAAGACAGGTATATCTCTTGTATCTCCAAACTTATATATGCTAATAAGTAATTGTTGCTGAAAATCATTTTGAGGAGAGTCTTTCCGTGGTGGCAGTTTTATCAATCAACTGGACTTTTACAGAATTAGAACTAATTTTAATACCCTTTCATTGTTTCTCAATATACTTTTTTGATGGAAAAAATTTAGCACAGAAGTCTCTAACTAGTCAAATACTTAAATGCATACGTAAATACAGGTGAATTGTTTCAATAAAAAAAAGTAAAAAGAAAAAAAAAGAGAAAGGGAAAAAAATTTTAGCGGGCATAATTATGTTTTTAATAAACCATAGGAAGAGAAGTCTAAAGAGCCAAAACTATCAGTGCCTAAAGTCACATGCAGTTCACAAGCTGTGGTTTGCCAACCTCTGTTCTACTTCATCCACCATATTCACCAGACCTCGTTACTTCTGAACTCTACCTATTTTGATCAATACAAAATTCCCTTAATGGAAAAAATATCAACTCAAAGGTCATGATAATATGCAGGATAAATTGCGCAGAAAAGTTTTCTGCTGAAAATCCTGAGATTCTGAATGAAATTTTTGAGTCACCTGAAAGATGTGAAGAAAGGTTGTAGAATAAAATAGTACTTATATAATTTAATGAATATACACTAAAATTTAAATTACATACATTGCAATTTTCCTTCAGAATTGACTAGAACTTTCCAGACAACCCAATACTTACAATAAAATTTGATATATTTTTATAATGTTATTTTTCAATAATAAAAAGACAAAAATAGATCAGCTTAATACAAATCAAATTGTATTAAATGAAATTTACACAAATATTATGAACATATATTTTCTAACATGGCTATGAGTAAGATAATATAAACAATTCTTTATAAATTATCTCTCCATCATAAATAAGAATTATTTTATCTGTTAGATAACAAAAAACTAAGGTAATAACTAGTCAACACTTTTTCCAGACTTAGGATTTTAATAAAATATTAAAAATTGAAACAGTAGATTTGATCTCAAATTAACAGATATAGATTCTTATCGAAAGTCTAATATTTTATAATTATTCATAAATTACTACTTAAATCAATAATAGTTTCTAAAATCTGAAAATTGCAAGTGTAAGAAAAACAATTCTAAAAGAGAATCTAACAACAAAAATTATTAACTCTGTTCTTTAACACATTTGACTGTCACACATATGTGCTAACAGGAATTCTACTTGTTTATTGGCCAAAAAAATTGGTGCATCCGAGTTTTTTCTTGTTCACCCCCAGCCGCCACACATTCATACAAGTATCTTGGAATGTTTAAAATTCTACAACTTTTCGCATAAGATGGCATTGTTTGTCCATAGCTTATGACTTTCTTACTCAAAATGAGACTCAAATCAACAGGGATTTCAATTATCTAAACATAAGGAGAAAGGAATGCTTCCAAATGGCATGCTTTATGATAGCTTTTTAAAGGAGTAAGTGGTATTTGGGTTTGCAGTGCAGTTTTTAACGGGCAATTAAACCTCTCTCTTGTAGATAAAATTTACCATTATAATGTCAACATATTAAAAATGTTTAACTGAACTTGAAATAGCAGAAATGATGCAAAACATTTCAGATATTGCGTCTGAAACAAATTTTAAAAGTATTGATAGTGACACTATGATATATTCTAGTTGTTCAGTTTTTGAAGAATCTAATTATGTTGAGGACTTTTCGAACATCTGTATGCTGACACAGAAAGCAAATACTTCTTGCTGGTCATCCACAACAGAAAATTTAGTTTTTGTTAATTCCTATTCCAACAAAAATCCTCAAAATGAGCTATTAAGAGTCCAAAGATTGTAATATAAGACTGTGTGTAGATTTCCATTTTCAAATTCTTTATTCTAAAAAGAATTTTTTTAGTTACATACTTAATTTTCAAATATATAAAACTGACAAAAAAATGTATAAGAAAATGTATTCAAACAAGAAATAACAACTAAATAAAGTATGCAAACACAATATATATAAAGTATATGCTGTTGAATGTTTATATACTCCCCAAGAACATTATTAAATAATAGGTTCATACCTCAGTATTTTCATAGATTTAATGCTTAATAACAAACTCTTCAGCCTTGGAGAGACACTCATGAAAGAGATTGCCATCCCCAGCAATAAGCGCAAATTTTCGTATTTTGTCCCAAAAGAGTTACAGAAAAGGAATGAAGATCAGTTTTTTGACAAGATAATTTATCTAAAGATGTTTGTGTTATAAACTACAAGCAAACACCCATTCTTTGCTTGGGTTGAATTCTTCAAAACAAAATTTAGCTGGCACGCATAACATTTTTTTTAAAAATGAAGGTGAAGCCCAATGCAAGATAATGTATCCCAAAACATAAAATATTTTTTTAAATAAATTCACACATTTTAAATAATTTTCAACAAGCTACAATTTGGTCTCACATAAAAGAATTATTTAACAGAACCATATATTAGAATCTAAAAGAGAAAAATAATAACAGCAGAAGTTTCAGAACTGCTGTCTGAGATAAATATTCAACAGTAGATAAAAAAACCTCAAAGATCATGAAGCATTTTATACAATGATGCCACAAATTATATATCAGGTGGCTTGCTTTCATCTAGAAAATTGGCATTTACTAAAATCAAAGAAATATTTGAAAAACAGGGCTGGGTTAAATTAAACTATCGACAACAGCACTGAGGCGAAAAACACAATTTGTGTTGCTGAAACTAAAAATTAATTTTTGAAAGTACATTTTTAACAATATCTTATAAAACAAAATTGTGTGTGTGTGAATCTGTTACAAATACAAATATATAAATATAATGTAAATAACTATAGTGATAATTATATATACATCATATGGATAGTATGATTCATACAAAAAAATGTGTACAATCTCCAAAAAAAATACTTAAAGAACAGATTTTTCCAGAAGCAAGGTTAAGCCCTGATGCCATTCTTGCATTAACTTTGAATTTTAAAGGTCCAAAAGAATGTATGAATAAATCACTTTGATGTGCATCCAATCATCCATAGTCTAAATGAAGATCCTCTTGATAAACAATTTTTATTGTCTTTCCATTTGAAAAAAAGATGAGTACTTATCAATTATAAAGACAATGCAGCCAAATATGGTAACACATAGAAAACAAACCGAAATCTGTTTAATACCAGTTGCTGATATAAATAGAAATTGATATTTTCAAATATTGTCAATCTGTTGATAGCAATTAGTTTGAATTTAATGCTATTTTCTTTGTTATACTGTTAGCTAGATTTTTCAATTATTTTGCTACAAAAAGGAAGATTTTGAATTTGCTGATGAATAAAGAAAAGCAATAAACTTTTTTTTCTTACAAAATTTTTTTTATAACAGTTTTATTTACCGAACAGTCATGAGATGTGGATGAAAGTAGGCAAGAAGTGAAGATGTGACATTGTCGACTGTCAATTACCATTGATATTTGTGTGATAAATAAGTTATTGAGATTTAGGATTCTGTTCACAAAAACCTGACAATTTACTATTGGGCTGAAAAACTTACTTTTGTGCCATAATATCAACATCAAATGGATTTTAGCCCAGAAATAGCTATGGACTGATAATATTACTAATGTTCATGTTGGCGACAACTCAGAATAGTAGATAAACCTTATAACCGATAAGTACCCAAAGATGAGCACATTTTCTGGGATGCTAATTCTCAAACAGTAAACATAAAGTTATCCACAAGGGAAATAAAAACCTCACAGATACAATGCAATGGCTTGAAGAGAGTGTACTTGGGCTTTGTTGATGCTCATAGCAAGCAGAGATAAATCTCAAAATGAAATTTATTAAACTGGGATACAACATTTGTAAGCATAATAAAAATTTTCATGATGAAGATATCTTCACAATTGGCATATCTAGAAAGAGTAGTAGCTCCAATAACATTGGGTATAGTTTTTTTTAAACAGATACTCTGGATCCATTACAGAGAAAAATTCGATTTGAGAATTCCAAAACTGGTGAAGAAACGCCAGGCAATTCCAAAAAAATGTTAAAACTCAGTCTCATATATCATTGTCTAATTTGGGTTGCAAACAGAGGGTCTCAAAATACAGTAGTTATTTTGTTAAAAAATAATAAAAATGTACAAGATAATTAATTTAAAAAATGCAAAAATACACAAATAAGTTTATGTTGCTCATAAAAGAATCACAAACATAAAAATATAATGCATCCTTCAGTTGAAAAAGAAATTATAACATCAACATAAATTAAAAACTATTTAAAATAGATAAAATATGCCCAGATTTGATAAAATCTTTAGCCATAAATAGTTCTAAACACATTATATATGTATATATTTAAAAAGTCTTATTTAACTTTCAATAAATAACATCAGAACATAACTGAGAAGAACTGTAAACACAAATGTATAGCCAAACCTGTAATCAATATTTGAAAGAATGCTTTTTTTCAATTATTTATTTTGAGAAAAACAGCTTTAACTCTGCCATAAACAATACATAAATGAATGATAAATAAATATTATGATGACCGAAACATTAACAATCCTTAAAAAGCTGCATTAAGAATAAATTTTTGCATTCAGGGATAAGACATGAGGTCATAACATCACCCCGAATGAGCTGTGGAAAATCCCTAAAAAAACTCAATGTTTCATTTTGCCAAATTTCACATGTCTCAGTCATTCTATTACCATGCTACATAGAAGACCCTTACATACACGCAAACACTTTATTAGTATAGATCAGGGGTCAGCAACCTTTTACCTGTGGCGTGCCAAACCAATCTACTAATATGATTCAGCATGCTACACAGTTAGACATTTTTGAAACAATTTGATTTCGTCAATGATGCATACAGAGTTAGAGAACAGAGTTTAATAACATAGATTTATAGTTTTATTATATATAAACTTTACACTATTTAAAAATATTTCCTAAATTTAAAATAAACAGCATAAAATAAAACTATTCTTTCAATAAAAAATTTTAAAAAATTAAATAGTACATATATTATGTATTTTTAAACATTTATTAAAATAAGAAAAATGCAACATAAATATAAGTATTTCGCTTCATTATAGCTAAATAAAAAGATAAATAAAAATTTTAATATGAACCTAGTGTTTGCACCATTTTGCTTTCATATCACAAATCAGAAGTGTAGTTTGTGATTTTCAATTTGACACGAATCTGAGTATTCAGTTCTGAAACAATTTTTTTGTGGACACAAAATATTTTTCATATGAGGAAAGAACTTTTACTTAGATGTGTAGAACCAAAAGTGGAAAGCAGAGTACATGTAATTTTCTCTCTTCAAACAATTAAATCTCTCCAGTAATGGTATTCAATAACTTAGAAAATATTTATAATTATAACTTTAGAGTTCTCTTTCAGATTTTTTCGTAAGTCTGTAATTGGCCATAATTCTGAAGATGTTTATCAAATAAGTTCTATTACAAATTTATCACAACTTCCATCCACCCAAAAATTGACAAAATTTTTTTTAGTAGTACAGAGTGCCACTGAGAACTGTACTGCATGCCACAGGTGGCATGCGTGTCATAGGTTGCCAACTCCTGGTATAAATAATAATGCCAAACTCACATTGTTAGAGTTCTTAGTATTTTATAAAAAAGGATTTATTAGTGATTGTTAAATTCATGTCCTCTGTCTACAATTTGAACTTAATGCTGGATTAATCAAACAGGATATGAATATTGAAAAATAAAAAGTCTTGAGATTTAAGGAAAAAATTAATAAACTGGACATTTTTTAAATTTTTATGGCACAATATTGTTTGAGTATTATTATTGATACTTAATATAAAAACTCATAAAATGTGAAAATTGTAAACATTAATTTAAAAACCATTGAATTATTTTAAAAGAATTAGTAAAAAACAATATTTAATTCTATAAAAGTTAGTAAATACCTCTGTATTCTGTGTTCCCAGGTACAGTATCACATAAATTCAAAAAATTGTCTTCAAATCTTAAAAATACAAAAGAAAAAGATCTTCATATGACTATTAAAAATTATAATTCAAGCACAAAAATATTAATGCAAAGTTCAATGCCATCAAAATTTGAATTAAATGATAGAGAGAAAGAAAAAGAACATCTGAAAATAATAAAAAGATGCAAAAAGTAATATTTAAACTGGCATTTTTATACAATCAATTTCTAGAAAATCACAAAATTCTTGATTGTAAAAGTTTTAAACATTTTGTTTGCATCACACATCATTTTGGTACTTTACAACTAAACAAAGGCATAGTAACATAAAAATATACTTTTGCATTGTTAATATATATAAATTCTATAAATTTAGGTAAGTACAACTGAATTTTCTTACATAATCAAAGATGCATTTCATTAAAAAATCACTGAAAATAAACCCCACATGTTTTGCCACTAGAATAATAATATACAAAATTCTTGAAATAACCTTAAAAATTATATTTAAAATAAAACATAATAAAAAGTATTAAAACAAGTCTTTTTACTTAATTATCATTTTTTATTCAAGTAATAACTTTTTACAAAAATAAAAAAATTTAATATAAATTTTTTAAAATGTCAAGACTTTGCAAATTATCTAAAAGAAAGTTTCAGTAAATTTTTAACTATATATATATATATTTCTGAATGTGTAAAAAAATAAATAAAAGTTTTTTCAGAATAATAAAATTAAGAATTAAACTCACAAAATCCTTCAATGTGCAGTCTAGGCATGTTTTATGGAGTGATCTAAATTGGGATCTCCCCTTTGGATACATAATAACTATGTTTTGAAAGCCTTTCTGAAAATGTAGAAGCTAATTATTTACAGAAATATTGAGATGAGTTTTTTTTTCACAGAACAGCACTTATTTTTTATTGTTTGTATATTTTCTTATAAGATCTAAAATGAATTCAAATTTCATTGTTCCAGTATATAAGATTTTTAAAACATATCCTAAAACTTAGAAAATGTGAAAATTTTCACAATTTCTTTTTCAAATTTAAACTTACTTAGAAAACAGAGAAGCTGGCTCATATAAGTAGCTGAAAATACATTCACTTTCCTCATGCATTTCACCATTTTTCTAGCAGAAATTTAAAAAATTAATGTATTAAAATTTGTCAACTTGACAGCATATGTATCCTTTAAAAAATCACCTAATTAGAAGTAGAGTAATAAACAAAATTCTAATATTTTAAAAAGAAATGTGAAAAGAAGAATATTAAATATTTGATTTTTTTTCATTACAACTAAAGGAAACAGGAAAGAAAGATTGACTTATCAAAACTACATCATTAAACATAAAAATTTTTTACATCTTTTACGATTATATTATAATATTTATTCACTCATTATATAGAATTGCTGGGAAAAAAATATTGGTATTAAAAATTAATATTTAATTTCCTTGCCTTTCTACTAATATTTAATATAAATCCCTTTTAAAAAACTACTGACAAATCAAAGGTTTATATAAATAATTATAAAAAATTTTAAAATGATAAACCTATTAGATAGCTAATTACTATATCTTATATCCTACTCATTAAATTTTAAGATCAAGGGTGTCAGCAGAATCAGAATATGTAAATGAAAAATTCCTTTCTTGAAATGGAGATGCATTTCCTTTCATCTTTGTGTGAATAAACTTACCATAATTAAAAGAGTGGGGGGATACTCTAATACAATCTGTATTTCCAAAAAAAAGTAAGTAAATCACAATTATTCTTGGAATATTTTAGACCTATTTTATTTTGAAAATAAATGAAGGTAGTATTTAATATAATTTCAAAAAGCTAACACTGTCTCACTTAACATACATTCAGTTTTTTTTCATGAATATTATTAGTAGTATAATAAATTTATTTGCAAAATATTAGCAAAAGCAATTATTGATAAGGTGACCAACCATCCTCCTTTAGGGAGGACAATTTTCCTTTTATAGGTTTTGTCCTTCCTCGAAAAGTGTCCTCCTTTTCAATATTTTAAAACTAATCTGTTAATCTCTATTCAGAGATGAATCAAACATGTTTCCAATATATGGAAGAATGGTCTGAAACAAATATCACAGGAAATAATAGTTTTGACATCATTGCAAGTAAATTGGGCAGATATAGAAAATTGTGTTGAGTTCTTATCGAAAGAAATGTCTGAGATAAAAATGGATGACAATTGTCTGTTTGAATAAATTAGAAGGCTGAATGTATATTTAAATTTTAATAAATTGGAATAATTGGCAAATCAGCATGCTGAAATTGATAAAAGATGGGTGGAAATATTTAACCATTTCAAAAAGGAACATATTCCATGCGATAATTGAGTTATTCTTGTTGAATTTAAGTTCTACTGACCTGGAATTAATGCAGAAATTTAAAGAGTTTTTTCAGTTGGAAATGATTTTTGGACAAGTGAAAAATCAAGATTGAATGTTGATACATTAGCTGTAGCACTTACTGTAAAACTCAATATAAAGGATATTTTTTGCTCCGAAATTTCTGATGTATTAGAAAATGATATATTGACAAAAAAAAATATTCATAGGAAAATACATGTTTAAGTAAATTATTAAAAGGAATGCAAGCATAATTAGTGTATTTTTATTTGAATTAATAAAATGTTTTATATATTTAAGTTGTAACTTTTTCTTAAATTTTTCTCCTGCATCCTCCTTTTCATTGCAAAAAAATTGGTCATCTTATTATTAGCAAAATATTTAAAGCATGAACAGAAAAACAATCAGAAAATATTCTTGATAAACGAGATATTTAATAAGTTATAGAACAAATATTTTAATTAATACACAATATATAGAGAATATATATTTACTTTTAGAGTATACTTTCATTTACTTATGCTTATAAGATTTCATTAAGACCTACAGAGATCTAAACTATAATGTGCAAATCATGTAAGTAGAAAATTTATTGTTCTAGAAGTGCTTCATTATTATTATGTATATTTAGCAATTCTGAATAATTTCAATAAAGCAGATAAATATTATTTGAATAGTTCTTTGCTAATAACAATATTTAAATCTGGACACAAAAACACGCTTATGAAAACCATGCTTATTATTCTCTATTTTTGCTTCAATTTATTATTTACAGCATTATAGCAAGTGATCAACAATGAATTCATGATTTGAATCACTCACTTTCTAAAACTGACGATACAATTTATTAGATCAATGTGCGGAATTACAGAAATACGATAGTGTTACAGAAATTCAAGTATTTCACCTGAAGCTCATTTAATGCAACTTGAATCACTGAGTAATATGAAGCCCATTTCTGCATGCAGGATGGCAAGTCTTTTCCTACAGAAATCACATTGCGTTTTCCAGAAATGAGACCCTCGTATATATTTTGGTGATACGAAATTGTCTCATTTAGATCTTGAATAACAGCTTCAGATTTTGATACTTTCCTTTTCATGATAGGAAGTGAAAATAACTGAAATTATAAAAAAAGTTATAATAATTAAGTTTAACCAATTAAGCAAAATATTTGGTTTTAACAATAAAAAAAATAATTTGAAAGATTTTTTTTAAAGTATCAAATTTTTCAAGTTACAAACATAATAGAAATTATGAGAGGTAAGTGAAAAAAAAACAAATGCAAAGCATGCTTCTTTTGATTAACTGGCTAATTGAAAAATGTCAATTTTAAGAAGACAAAAAAAATAATACATTTTATTTGCCAAACAATTGCACTTTTTTCCCTGCTATGCTTAGAAATATTGTTATAATTCACAAATCCAAAAAAAGGAAAAGAAAAAAGGAAGAAAGTATGATCACTAAATTACACAGGATTCCTTCCATTAAAGAAATATACTTTTTCAATATTAATTTTAAGGAAGAAAAATATTTCTTTAAAAAATGGTACTTTCCTTAAATTGAATATCAGAATATTTAACACTCTAGTGGACTGTGTGTTATTATTTTTTTACAATAAACTATTTTATTTATTATTAATAAATTTAATTGCTTTACTAATTATTAATAAAATATTAAAATAAAATAATTTAATACATTTTAACAAGCCTTTAAGCATGGAATTTTTCTCTGGCACCTAGCTAAAAGCAAGTTACCCAAAAAGTTTATTTTTTGCTTTTAAAAAAGTTACTTTAAATTGAGTAACAGCTTTAAAAGATGTAACCTAAAACAGTAGCAATGTATTTATTTTTTATCTGTTTAATTAGTACCAAAATGAGTAATTTTACAACCACATTATCTTTTACATTAAAAATAATTTTCCCTAATAAAATAATCTTACTTTCTGCATTTCAATTAACTGTGCCACAAAAATCTGTTCATTTTGCAAGAAAGAGATACTTTCCATTCCTCTAACTGCTGCACAACTTTTATCATCTTTATCAGGCCCACAGGCATCAACAGAAAAAAACGTCATTTTTCATAGAATTCTAGAAAATTTTAAAAAGGCAATTTATTTACACACAATGTAAATATTAAAATAATTTTTTATTAAAAAAAACTAAAATACAATTCTAGAATACAAAAATATGGGATCAATACAAAACCTTAAAATTTTCTTTCAACAAATTTGTCAAAAATTTAAAATAGTGAAAGACAATAATAAGCATTAAAAAGTTAAGATGAGAAAAAAAATATTGATTAAAAATATGGTGCTTGCATATTAGTGTCACCACAGCAAAATTGGTACCATGATATCAAAACAAAAACTCTAATGCGTTTTATATGGGGAAAAAAAAAAAAAAAAACAGTCACAGATTTTGGTATAAAATTGCATGATTTGCCTAGCACCAATTTGGTGGCAGTGAAACTAATCTCTAAGTACCGTCAATACAAATGTAACGTGCATGCGAAATTTTGTAATTTTTACTTTGAGAACAATTTTATTCTGAAACTTTTTTTTTGTTAACCCTTAAAATATATTAAGGTTTTTTAATACCCAGCATAGTTTGGTTATAAATTTTAAAATTAGACAAGATCACTAACCCATACTCATTTTAACCACAGAAACTTTTAGGGCAAAGATGGAAAAAATTAGTTTTATAAATTAGAAATTGTTTTAATTACTTAGCTGTTTAATAATTAAAATAAAAAAGATATTGAAATCAATATACATTACATAAAATCCAGCATATAAAGTGCACTTTTAACACAAGAAGTAAGATCAAAGTGTATGGGTGTGCATTATACACCAGGTATAAAATGGGAGCCTTAAAAATAAAAACAATTAAAAAAAAAGAACAAAAAAAAATTAGACTCCTGCATATATCGAAATACTATTTATTAAAAAGAAATAACATTCCTCATGAACTTAAAGGATTGTAGTTCTAGAAGTATTCTATTTTTTTTGTGGAAGCTTGGAATAATGTTTTGAATAAATGACTTCAAAACATAAGAGCATGGTGCATAAACATGTCAGGTTTCTTCATAAGAAAAAGGGGTGCGCATTATATGCCGGATTTCACAGTATGTCATTTTGGATATCTATCATATAGTACTTAGAAGCTGTTTCTGGACAATGACATGGAATTTTATTTATAAAAGAAAAAAGGAAAGATAATACAACATCAGAATAACTATATGAGAAAAATCCACAAGCTCACAACCACCAGAATACTGGTAAATTAAAAATTTTCACTAGAATATGATGTAGGTCCATTTATCACTTTTTTGTCCCCAAAGTATAGACTAAAATAATGGTGGGCAATTTCTTTGGCTCAAGGGCCAAATTGTAGAAACAGAAGATTCCAAAGTGCCCTACCTTTTCAAAATGATTGAATTCCTTAGTTTACATCTCAGAAAAGGTATAAACTGCACCATAAAAATCAGTTAATATAAGATAAATAAAAAAAAATAGTGATAATTCTATTCAATTTATTTCATGTGTCAATTTTATATCATCTACAGTTGCAAGTACATTTAATTTTAAAATCAGTTTAATGAGACAAATGTACTCTATAAAACTTTTCTATAATTTTTTTGAAATCAGGAATGAGATAAATTGTTGAAATACTCATCACAGCCAGTAAGTTAATGTCAACTATTTGGATTTGCATTTACGATTATGAATCTCCATGCAAGGAAAACTTCTCACAAATATATGTTGACACATAAATAGAGAATACTTTCTCGAAATTTGGTTTTCTAACTGTCTTGGCCAGCCATTATTTCTTCACCCCTGAGGTAAAACAGAATCCAAACAAAAAATTATCCGTTTAACAGTAAGAATAAGAAATAATTTCCATTTGGCAAATAAAATTAATGTTGAAAACAAAATAACTAGTTAATCCCGAACTGAAAAATTTTCAAATATTTTTTCTTTCGTAATTAAGATAAGGGCACGGAGAGAACAGTTGTATATAATCAACAAGTAGCTAAATTTTTACTTCATACTGAATACAAGTGAGGGGTCTTTGTTGCTACATATCCAATAAAATTTTCTAAATTAAAGACACATTGAAAATTTTAGATTTTTGAAACATAATACCAAACAACCATGTGAGAACAATTCCGTTCATAAGTGTTATTCAACCTTGAAAAATAAAAGCAAAACACAAGCCAATTTAAAATTCCCCACCTTTCAAACATAACAGTTACAGACAGGTTACGCTCTTTCAACGCATGCGCAATAGAATGTTTTTTTTTTCCTTCAGACTAAAATTAAGATTTTTCTGATTGATTGATTGTTATTTTACGTCACAGTTTGAAGATACGCAAGGGCCTTAAGGCTTGAACAATTATTAAAGTACTTTTTAATACATAAAACACTCAGGTTAATCTTGTTTTGTATCGAAGAAAAAGGTTTCAACAAATAGCACTTTTCATTGCAGTTGGAGAAAATCGATACTAAGTACAGTGGTGTACACAGACTTCTTTTATGGAGAGGAAGAGATATGTTTAAAAAAAATCCGTAAGCGAAAACGCTATGAAATAATCTTTATGCTAAAAATTAAAAATCTGTTGGTTTATGAGAGGTTGAACACTCAATTCCTCTTATGTACGCCACTGATTAAGTAATAGCCTCACAAAGAGAACAAAATTTTACAATAACTGATTAATTTCAGAACTGTTAATTAACATCACATTCAGAAACAATGTGAGGGCTATTGGCAGGGGCGTAACTACCACCGTATCAATGATACAGGGCCCCAACTGTGTAATTACAGTCCCACTAAAAGGGGTCTCATATCTAAAAAAGGGCATCGAAAGAATTTTTATATAGGGCCCTACACCAGTGGCTGTTGGTAATATACATGAGTTTTGAGACTATCAAATGACAAGGACTCTTTAATTGGCACTCTACTCTCTGAATTTCCACATCATGCCAAGGTGAGAACTTTGATGCCACGGTATAGGTATAGGTATCAGATCATGGCTGCCTTTGTCACGAGTTCGAGCCCAGTACAACTAAAGACCCACCGTGTAGGGCAGCGATGCACATTAAATCTGTCGAGAGCTGAAGCGTCCTCCCGTTGGTGTGGTGTGGTAGTTAGGAGAGGGAGTTGCCAGCTCTGGTGTCGTCCACGTCACTTGACCATGGTTCAAAATTATGTGGTCCGTCGCCAAAAGCCCTCATGTTGCTGAACAGAGCGACGTTAATATTCTCACTCACTGTGAGAACTTGGAACTTCGACAGATTTAACATGAGGAAGACTTCACTAAGAAAGGCTGAAGATTTTCCACCACCAAATCAACTTTTCCAACTTAAATAGAACACAATCGTGAATATGGAAAATAGATCCTACCCCCCCCGAAGAACTCAAGATCAATAATCATCTAAAAGATTTTCTATATCTTAATATAATTATTGTCTTAGTAATGAAATTTATCGTTTTTTTTACCTTGACTGTTATTTAATTACACTGTTGTATCATCGCATAAGCAACTGAGGCAAATGTGTAGATTTGGGTTTTTGAAAGGACTAGTCAAAGAGCTATTTTGAAAAGATACGTAAATAAGATTGTTTACTTTTATATTATTTACTAAAAAAATGCATTGCATTTTTATTATTGTTGTTTATTAAATATTTTCATTTTAGTTTTTTACAATGTTTAGTCTGCGGTGCCGTAGGGCTTGGGTTCAAATCCCGGAGAAGACATGGATGTTTATAAATGCATAGTTCCTTTGTGGCATGGGGTACTCTAAATAGCCGTCGAACCGCAAGTCCTCTCGTGAGGTTGGTGGAAGGGAAAGAGAGGGGGCTGACCACCCCCAGGGTGTACTCCCTCAAAATTGGGGTGGAACCGAGCCAAATCTCGTACTGTCACCTCCATTGTGTTCAAAGCTAAGGTTAACGACAAGCGTAAAAATCTAGCCCTTCACTGCGATGAGTTTCGTGGACTTTGATCTGATGTTACTGTCGATCAGGTGGCATAAGTAACGACAACACAATATTTAGTCCGTAATTTTAATATCCTTTCTTTCTTGAGGGATAGGAAAAGGGACGATAAAAAAAAGTCTCTAGAGCCCCCTAATGGGTTAATCCGAGACTCTGTTTAATTACTATACTATTATTCTCTTCTAAATATTATAACTTAATATTTTGCTCAAAATTATTTGTTTAGAACCGATTTACTGTATAGCATCGATCTCCTTTCATACCACGTTTTTTAAAATTAGAATTATTAAAGATGTAGTTTTTAAGTAAATATAACTACAGTGCAGCACTTTTCAAATGTGATTATATAATATATATTCCACTTTTCATTACTTTACTCTTTTTAATAATCAAGCTCATAATTTCCTGCGTGTGTCAGTGAAGCACTGGGAAATTTATTTCCTTCTCTGGATAATGCAGATACCATCGACCTTTTTTTTTATAGGAGAGAAAGAGTATATTCTAAAAAAATTAATTAATAAACGAAAGCTCCGAGGCGTCTCTAACAATTAAAAATCTACTGATATGTATGGCAGAGGACGAGAACTCCAAACCCCACTTTCATTTATGCTGAGATAATAAAATCCCTCAAGCAAAAAGCTGAAAATAACTGTGGAGTTCATAATAAATCCAGAATTTTTAAGGTTGACTTCGCCAAATGTAGTAGTAGAAACGAAACGCAAAGCATATTTTCAGACAAAAAAAAAAAAAAAAAAAAAAAAGAAAGAAAAAATGTCTCAATATCGTACAATTCATACACCTCTGTTCATTGTATATAGAGTTTTTAAAATTTCATAATTATTTTTTCATTGTCTTACGTAAAGGGTCCATCCACCCTTACGGCATAGGAAAGAAAATGCGAAATACATTTTGTACCAGAAAAAATGGATTAACCAAGACAAAAATGAGAAAATATGCTGCTCTCTACAGAATAGCAAAACCAAAAAATCATAGTACCGTTTCAATTGATTATACACTCTGTCGCAAAAAAATATATGCACCCAGAAGAAATCAAGCTACAATCACGAAACTCGGCAAGAATGTAGTCTGGTAAGAGATATGCAAATGATTAAAATTTCGAAGCCAATGAGACAAGGCTAAGTGTGCTGTGCGCATATTAGTTGCGCAACTGGGAGAGTTTAAAAGCATGAGTACGAGCGCCGTACGGCTATCCAAACGAATCTGATGACTTTGATAGACGATATTGAGACTTTAGGATGCCTCTAAGACGTAACCGGCGGCAGTACGAGCAGCTGACGGACTTTGATAGGGGCCGTATAATAGGCCTCAGAGAAGCAGGTTGGTCGAATAGACGTATCGGCCGCCCCCTCGGTCGGAGCGATATGGTAGTTGCTCGGTGTTGGCAACAGTGGATCACAGAAGGTAGAGTGTACCGTCGCGGAGGGTCAGGACGTCCCAGGAACACAAATGATCGCGAGGATCGTGCAATCAGAAGAGTGGCCACTTCGGCACCAACAACGTCGCTAGCATCGATTCAACGCCACTTACCTCCTTCCAGACATCCAGTGCCATCAAGAGAAACCATAAGGAGACGACTGACCGAAGTTGGCTTGAGGAGCCGACGTCCGCTAAGACGCTTACCACTGACCCCACATCATAGGCAGTGTCGACTGGATTTTTGCCGACCTCGGGCAACTTGGAGTGTGACAGACTGGAGACGTGTCATCTTCAGTGATGAATCCCGATTCAGTCTCAGTGCTGATGACCACCGCACACGTGTCTGGAGGCGCACCGGCCAGCGGTCCGATCCGGCATTTATTGTCGAGCGGCATACAGCAATTTCACAAGGTGTGACAGTGTGGGGAGCAATTTCTTGGGACACACGATCATCTTTAGTGGTCCTTCAAGGCACTTTGACAGCTCGCAGATACGTGGACGATATTTTAACGCCGATTGTGCTACCCATGCTATCAAGTCGCCCAGGTGCCATTTATCAACAGGATAATGCTCGTCCACATACTGCGCGACTCTCCCAACAATGTCTTCAAGGATATGACGTCCTACCATGGCCTGCCAGGTCACCAGATCTTTCGCCAATAGAGCATGTCTGGACGCGCTGGGAAGGCAACTGCAGCCGTCCCGAGATACAGGAGAATTAACTGCGCAGATGCAAAGACTATGGCAGGATCTTCCACAGGGGGTCATAAGTGATCTAATTGAATCGATGCCACGCCGAATTTCGGCTTGTATAGCTGCCAGAGGTGGCTTTACTACTTACTGATTTTTAACCTTTTGCAAGCTGTAACCGCTTAATAAAATATTTTGTTCTGAATTTTTAATCATTTGTTTATTTTCATATACACTACATGCATACCAAATTTCGTGAATGTAGCTCAATTTCTTCTGGGTGCATATATTTTTTTTGCGACAGAGTGTATATGAAAAAATATTCATATTCAAGCCCTATTCTTTAACATTCAGTGCATGAAGACTGTCACAACAGAAATAGAAAACATTCACCACTGTCTGAAAGAGGGTCGACTGTAATTAGAAATATTACCTAAATCACTTAAACTAGATAAAGGAAAATTGATCAATCAAGAGCGTATTGAGGAAAAACGATGTTAAACATTTGGTTGAAAAAAATTTTACTGGTCTCTAAATTTATCTCAAGTTAAGGGGTTATACGTAGTTGCGAGGCTAAAAAAAGGCTTCTTTTTATGAATTTTTTTATAGACTGTTTTTATTTATCAATTACAAAGTGATGGTAATTCAAATAGAGCCTACTTTTAAAAATACAATAACGCGTTGATCTTTTAAAAATATTGATGTGCACCGCTCCCGTAGATTATGTCCCGAACGACCTCCAAAAAAAAAAAAAAAAAGGCGCTTGGTGGGGATCTCCATTTCGGCGGTTTGGATTATCTGAAATCAAAAAATATGGTGGATTTTTTTAAAGAATAGATTAATGCAGGTATTGAACGAAGGAATGATGAAAATTTTGATTTTTGACAAATAGTTTTTGTTCTTGACTGAAATTTTCGCTTCAAATTGTTAAAAAAAAAAAAAAAAAAAAGTAATCTTTTTAAATCTTATTTCTTCGTTTAATACCCGAGGAATAAATCTAAGATAGTGTATAAATTTGAGACTGATCGCACGGTTGAGCCATTTCTGAGAAATCGAGATCACCGACTTTGAAAATACCGTTTTGAGAAAAACGCGTTTAAAGTTTCAGAAGTAGTTAGAAATTTTTTTCTTCAACTTCCATGGTATCATCTATTCCAGGCCCATAAGAGGGACCTTCTGCAGTATCGGTAGCTTCAGCTGGTGTTGTCGTCGAGCCATTCTTCCTTCTCGCGTTGGAGATCATCACACGCTCTGCATCGACATAAGCACAAGCTACGGTGCCTAATGCACTCCAAGTACAATAACGATTTTGTGCCTTCATTAAACATTCCAACAGCAATGTAAGCCGCTATTTCAACAACTTCAGAGCCACATGGAACAATTTTTGTGGAGTTATTTTCCATATTAACTGATTATAACTCTCGTTATTGTTTTGTGTAAATCCACCAACACACCTTTCCAATAATTTTACGTTGCTAAGGTCTTCATAAATTGGATATATAGCTTCAGCTTGTAAAGTTGGATAATCACGGGTGTAAGAAGATAATGTGTCTGATGCTAAAGCTTGCAGTGTGTGTGTCACTGAACATTTTTACAACTTTTAAATAAAATGTACTCCAATATAAAACCAAAAATCACGAAAAACAAGTTTGAACTGAACGCACGACTTTACAACGTGGAAAAACTCTTTAGACTGACGAAATACTGTTATTTAATAAATGGTGACCTTGAAGTACCTATTATACTCGCCTTCTACGAGAAAACACAACTGAAAAAGGAACCTCAGGTAGCGTGTACAGCTGCTACTCCACCTTTTTAACACTCTGACGTGGCCTTACAAATTCAGGTATATCTCCGAAAATATTTATCGGATTGGCTTCAAATTTTCAGAGAATAATATACTTAAACATATGTACATTCCGAAAATGCAAAAACCATCGATTTTTTGAAAATTCTAACTGCATAGAACCCCTTAAATGACAAAAGTTTAGCACATTCAAAACTTATCAAATTAATATCACTTTTAAGAAAAGTCTTACAGCTTAAGATTTATTTTTATATATTTTCAATCTAATATTGTTTTTTAAACATTTATTTTAGTCACAACTTAAAAAAAGAAAGAAAAAACCTGTTTCTTTCAGAAAAGCACTTTTACATGTCTCTGTAAAATAAGTTGCAATTTCTTTTCCGAATAGGTTATATGCTGGAAAGCTGTAAAATAGAGGCTATCTATACATTTTGAATATTGATAAAAAAATTTGAATAGTATTTGCAATGAACAGATATTTAAATTCATGTTCCTTAGCTACAATCTTTTTTAAAAAAATTCAATAAGATTAAAAAAATATACAAACTTTAAAAAAATTCTCAATATGATTTTAAAAATATTTATTAAGTCAGTATATATTATATAAACAAAAAGAAAAATTTCAAAATTGAAATATTTTTTTTTCTTTGCAAAAATAAATAGTTTAGTTAATGCAAGACTTAAATTTGTTCATAGATCGACAAAAAAAAAAAAAAAAAAAAAAAAATTACAGCACTAGATTGATTTTATTCTTACTGCGGATTCACAGCAAAAATTCCAACAGGGATAAATATTCTGCTTTTTGAGTTTTAATGAAATATTTTTCTTGCTTAATATTGGCACAAAATTACATATTTTTAATGGAACATAATTTAACGACATGTTCTTTTCGTTAGTACTTCTGCATTATAACATTTTTAAACTTTAATTGGTAAAAAATTCAAAGTAATTAAGTTTGTAACAAGCTTTCTCACTTTCCCCTTCATATACTTTCAATCATTTTTGTAACTTCGAAATATTTCAAATTCTTTTTAATAGTAAAATAATTTAATTTAAATTAATGCTATATTATTCTTTGTTCATTACAATCCTGCATAAACGAAATTCATTATGTATTTGTAATGGATTTTAAGGGAAGGAATATATATAAACTATTATGTTTTAATGTTCTGAAATTTATTACTTAATCCAATTTTTATATTTTAATAATTGTGACTCGAGTTAAGAATCAAGTGCCTTTCATAATTAGTAGTAATCTTCGGATTTCATGATGTGTTAACAATTTTACTCTGGCAAACTGTTTATTTTGTTAATTGACTTTGAGAAGTGGAATTATTTTAAAATTATGTGTTATGTATTTGCAATTTATCATTAAAAAAAAATCTTTACATTGAAAAATTTGACTTCTAATCAATTATTTGTGCTATTTAGGAAACACAAGTTCTTGTTTTTAAATTTTGTAGGAGTGTTTCTTGAATAAAATATTCTGAAAAATATAGTTCTAAAATATGATTTATGTTGTCCCCCACTATCGATTTAGACTGAACAGGAAAAATACCCATGAACACTAACAGTTTTTAAATTCTAATACTATTGAATGTTCTGTTCACAAAAATGACACATGCTTGACAAAATTTCACTTATGAAATTATTTGAGAACACTATAAAGGTGCATTTAAATTGGAAGATTTACAAGAAAGAATAAGCATTTTAAAGAGTGCAAATTATGATCCATATATGTAAAAAAAAAAAATTCTTGTATTGAGGAAGTATTTTTTTTTAATAGGAAAAAGAACCTTCCTAAATTGGTGGATCAAATTTTTTTGGTACTTTTCCCATCTTTATAGTCATTGGTAGAAAGAAAAACATTTTATTTGTAGAACATTTGTAATATTTTTTGTTATATAACATGATTAATAATGTATTTTCTCTACTCCACATATACATTTGTAGTTCATAAAGTTAAAAAAGTTATTTAATTTATAACAGTATTTTTTTCATCTTGATTTTTCCTACTTCAGATATATTCTTTTTAAAAAACAAATGCAATATAGTAAACTTAGAAAGCATTGAAACTAACTAATTTAATAATTTTCATTTTATTCATCGATCATCCAGTTACAGATATACAGTCATAAGAATATTCAAATGAATAAGATGGAAATTTGAAATGCAAACAATGTATTTTTTATAGTTGTATACAATATATGTAAACAGATACTTTATGTACTAAATTTTTGTATGAAACTGATACTGTAAAAATAAAACAGAGAAACACTAAGAAAACAGAAAATGCGCATCTCAGATATTTAAATATTCGTAATTGCTGTAAAAAAATTGATGGATGTCAAGTCAATTACAAAATTACTTCAATGCATTAAAATAATAGTTTAAAGTACAACAAGAAATCTGAAATCTCCATCGTGGCAGCAAAAATGATAATTACATCCAAATGTTCTTATACATTAAAATTATGCATGCTCTACACGAATTAAATGACAATATGAAATAAATTTCATTATGAAAGTGTTTCACTGCAATTATTTTACAGTTATTGACTTAAAATCGACGCATCATATTTGTGTTGAAACGATCAACAGGAAAATGACCAGCAATAGGATTTATCATTTCATTTGCAGGGGCACCTCCAAACATTTCAATCTGATTTGGGGGATGCCCCATATTAGGAGGATGACCAATGTTCATATTAGGTTGACTACGAGAGTGATCCATTGTAGCCCACCTTTCCTGTGGTGGTTGATCAATTCGTCCCCAGTTTTCTGGTGTTTTATTTACAGGTGTCCACTGTGAATTGGTCAACTCTGCACCATTTCCAAATTTATTTTGTTCACGATCAGGAGCTCCCCCTTCCCATGGATGAGGTCTTTCGAAATTTCGACCTCTTTCACTGTAAGAGTTTCGGGCAGAACGTTCAAAACTGCGATCCCGGTTGGGCCTTCCTTTCCATTCTTCCCGACCTCGATCAGACATTTCACGTGCACCTCGACTGGCACGATGAAATGGAGGTCGCTCATCTGGTTCATGCCTAACCTCTCTTCGAGCAGAAGCATTGAAAGTGGGAGAAATATCGCCACTTTTGCCTCGTTCAAATCTATCAGAACGTCGATCAGGAAAGCCAGGCCTCTCTCTTCCAAATTCAACAAAACTAAAAAGAAAAAATGCATTGAAAACTTTAAAAACAAAATTCAAATACATATTGTTTCAACTGATTTAAATAATAAAGAAAAGATCACAAAGTTGCTTAAATTATAATAAACAAAGCCTTCCCTTCACTTAGTGATAATACTCAAAAATTAAAAGCATGTAACAAACATTTAACCCATATTCCTATATACCTACATAGAAATAGGAATAGATTATATTAGTATCTATTATTCTTGAACTCTAGGAATGGTTAAATTATGGTTCTTAAAAATCTGATATGAGATTAGTACAAAACTCAAAATAATCTAAACACAAATGAAACAAATCTTAGAGATAAAATTTAAATTTCAGAACAGCAAGGAGTTACAAATCACTGTATCCTACATCCATATCCATCCTGCTGCCACTTGAAAACACATAATTCAGTAAAAATCAATATAAGAATTTTCTTAAAATCCCAGTGCCTACCCAGGATGTGGTTCTAAAGATGATTCTCTTCGAGGTCCTGCATGTCGTTTTCTATCCTCCCAAAATGGATCTTCTTTACGAGGACTGTCAAAACCTCTCTTAATGCCCCTTCTTTCTTCTAACCTGTTGAAAGAAATTTTTCATTAAAAAATAATCTTAAGAGTACTTAAGAGTTAGTTGCACATGTGGTTTAACTTATGACCAACTTAATTTTATTTATGTACATGTATGAGTATTTTAACTTACAACCTTGGCATACAGATATATCAACAAATAGGTTATTGCTAATATATCTTTTCTGAAAAAACTCATATTTTCATTTTACTAAATTTACTTAATTCTACATACAAGAATTGACAAATAAAAAAGTCACATATACAGCTACCAGTATTTACTTTTCTTCAGGGAAAATTGGAACAGATCTTACCGGAACACAAGTCTAACGTATGGTTTGGTATATTTTGGGAACAAGTACATCTTCTTTAGAAGCAAAGATTATTAAATGTGTAATTATAAAAGTCTCAACTTGTCAACTAAATCTAATCTGTTAATTTTTCTTCACTGATAATTAAAGACCAGGTTAATAGTATTGATAAAAAAAAAAAAAAGTACAAAAAGAGGAAGCATGTAATTAATTCCTTGATTTAAGAATTTAGCAAATGGCTACATTGGCAGAATCCAAAAGTTCTTGGAATTAATGCAGTATGAATGATTTGTGATCCATTTGATTAAAAATAGCATAGAAAAACAAATCTGATATACAACCTGTAAGTAGGAAATGAACCTGGTTGCAAATCAAGGAAACCTAATGTAAAGAAAAGAATACAGAAACTTACGTCATTTGAGTTCTTTTTCTGAGCTCTGCCTTTTCCCTTTCCAATCTTTCCCTCTCAAAACGTTGCTTTTCTCTTTCAAGTCTCAATACTTCTGCTCTTTCTCTTTCAAGCTTCTCTCTCTCAATCCTACAATAAAAAAAATAAATAAAGTAATTTAAATTTGAAACCCGAGAATGATACACCGCAAGCTTTAAGTTGGATTTTTATGTTACCTGAGTCTTTCCCTTTCTCTTTCTAAGCGAATTGATTCTTCCCTGTTCTTCCTTTCAATTTCTCGTTGCCATCCAAATTCTGGAACTCGCCGCCGGTCTAAATCACGATCTCTATGCCTTTCAAACCTATCGATCTAAACAAAAAGATCAAGGAAAATGCAATAGTTAGAACTGCCCATTTTTAATAGTTACACCATAACTTGTTACAAGATATAACACTATTTTAAGACTCAAACCAAAACAACATGTAATAAAAGTTTATATATATATATATATATAAACACTTTACAAATATTTATAAAACAACTTTACAGTAAAGGAAATAAAATTGTCATTAATACCATTCCCTCATATGTAACATCTTTACCTTCCACATTTACTTTACGTAGGTCTGATGATTTTGTCATTATGCGAAAGGCCTGTTAATTTATGGAAGTGAAAAAATGTATCTTTGACTCAAACAAAACTTTGGATGTGCAAGAGAGGTGATGAAATTACAAGACAAAGGTCAAAAATTGAGAAATTACTGAGGGTTTTCAAAGACATGTCACTACAAGATGGTCAACATTCCATGGGGAGAAAGAAAAAAAAAAGGAAAAATCTAGGCACCTTGAGATTTCCATTTTATACCTACCTATAGAAGGTATGTTCTTGAGGGATGACTATGACCCTTCAATTCCATGTTATTTTATTAAATAATTGAAGCTAGGAGTAAATACTACTTTTAAAAATTAAAACAGCTTGATATAATTAATAGATTTCATAAGTTAATCATATCAATTATACATCAGTCTTTTTCATTCTTAAAAACTTTATTACTAGAATGATCGTAATGTACTAGTGTACTTAAATACAAAATTATTCTAACAGCATAATATTACAGCAAAGAAAACCATTCATTAATTTACTGAAAAAAATTACATACATGATCATCAATAGACATTGAAAAATATCTTGATTGCATTTAATACGAGCACAAAATGCATTATACAAAATTATCAAATATATATACATAAACATTCTTATTTAAAATATAAAATACAGTTGATCCATTTCAATAAAGACTGATAATAAGTTCTGAAAATACTAATTAATATTGATTTTAGTTAACTTCTAAACATATTTAAACAGCAAGTGTATAAATGGTGGAAAAGCATTCCTCCATCTATTTTTTTAAATGCACTGGTTTCCCAAAAATTAATTTTTACACAAATTAATGGAACTACTGTAATTTTGCATTGGACAAATAGACAAAGACATGCAACAGCAATTTCAGCAAGAAGAAACTGAGATAAAATATTGAGACACTCACTTTTAAAATATTACCTGATACATTACTGAATTATAAAAATGGGATAGAGATAAACCCATGTAGCAAGATGGTTGGATGTAAGCCCTTATGCAATTCATAAACTGTGGAATGCATTTCTAAGAAAAGAATGGGCTTTTAAAATGTACAACAAAGATAGACCTGGAGCTACAAGTATTGTATATTAAAACTAAGGGATGTAATTTTTTTCCATTCTTACATATTTAGATAGACCAGATTTGGGGGATGAATCTAAGCTTGCTGGAAGTAGAACTGACAGAACAAAGAATAAAATAAAGTTACATTTAACACAGCAATATATAAATAAAAGCAAATTTGACAGCTGTAATTCATGTTTCTCTTATTTTGTATAAGCACAAGTCCCCCCCCAGAAAATTAAATTTGACAGTTTATATTAAAGTAAGAAACAGAAAGAAAAATATAAATATTTAAAATTTAACTCACAGAAGATCTCCTTGGTCCAAATGGTCTCCCTCCACCTACATATTTTCCATACCCCCCTCTGAAGAATCTTCTGACACGGAAACCAATTCTATCCCTTCCACGACTCCTGCTTCGAGTTCTAGATCTTCTTTCTCTTGAACGTTTTCCATCTCTAGATTTATCCCGGCTTCGTCTATCACCATCTCTTCGCTTTTTACCATCTTTTTTTCCTTCGCTCCCTTATGGAAGTAAAAAAGAATATTTCAAAATATAAAACAAAGTTTATATGACATCTTTTTAAAAATTCAACATAATTATACTAAATCACTGAATATTGCAAGTTTTAATTTTTGAGTAATTTAGAGGAATTATACTGCACACAACAGACAAAACTTTTCTTAAAAAAATTAATTTGCCTTAATTCTAGAATCTTATTACTATAGAAAGTTTAAAGATGCAGAATTTCAGTAGAACAAACGAAATTAACATAGTTATTAGTAACACTACAAGTATAAAGAAATATCGATATTATTCTTATAATTGAATTCACAAAAATTGAGTGTAAACATACCATCACCATCTTTGGATTTTTCATCATCACCTTTTTTGGATGATCTCGACTTATCACTTGATTTTGCTTTATCTGAAGATTTTGCTTTATCTTCTTTTGACTTGTCACTAGATTTGGATTCCTGCTTTTCATTGTTAACATTTTCTTCAATTATTCCTGTACAATTACAAAAGCAGTAATTAAAATTAAATAAAACTTAAAATAATTTATTATAATAAACAATATAATTTTATTAGTAACAATATTCTTCCAATGAAATCAGGTTAAATGTTTAATTGACTTTACCAAAAAAAGAATACATCTGAAATTCACACTGGACATACCTCACTGCATGTGGGTCATAAATTTTACTCACATGACAGGAGGTCTCTATCAATAACTAGTTCTTTTACTTCAATAAAACTTTTATTTATAGGATACAGCACAAATCTACTAAATGCCTTCTTTTATAAGATTTGCACTTTAGTGACAGACTGTAAATAATAAAAGGTACATTAAAACATTACAAGTGGAGAACAAATTATTTATTCTGTCCATTCTTATAAACCTTTCAGTAATTTAATAATAAAAAAGGCCAGACAATTATTATTTTTAATCAATTCTGCATAGTAGACAAGTAAAAGATTGAGTGCTTATTTGTTTAAATGATACAAAATCCTGTGTTCCTAATTTGATGATATTAAAATTATTTATGGATAATATGCATGATAAATGCAAATATTAGTTTAAAGTAACACTTTAATTTAGAGAGAGTATCAGAATTATCTCCAGCTAAACCTTTCAGCAACAGGTTCTTAAACATTCCTTTTCCTTATAATCCACGAGTTTCTTTCCATTGACTGATTTAAGAAACACAGAAGGAACCATGAAATACATAAATGAATATCGCTATTTAGAGATCTGAGGAAAGAAAGGAGGAGAGTTTGTGATTGAATAGTGATAATGAATTAAGTATAATACAATGTGCTAAGTAGTTGTAAGTTAGGCAGTAGCTCATGAATTTAAACAAAAAGTAGTATTAGAAAAGCAAATGAATGGATTCCTCTAGAAGTTTGCTAGAACCTGAATGGCTGTACTTTAAAGCTGTAAGTAAAAGTCAGAGATTACTTATAGCATTTGAACAGGGTTCCTGTTGCATATTTATTATTGAGATTCCCTGTAAGTAATTTCCATATTTACAAAGACAGTTGATCATTCACTTACAACACTACTACAAAGTTCTCAGTTAATTTCAAATAAACCAATATCAAAACATTTTTTAAAGTTTGAAAAATTATGTATCGCACTTTTTATTTGTTTGTTTTAAAACAAATTTTACATTTGATACATGAAACTTAAATTTTAAAATAGCAATTTCTCTAGATTCAAACATTGTTAAAACATAAAATAAATTGATTTATTCAAAGGTAAAAGATCAGATCACTTTTCATTATTTGACATTTAAATGATATATTTCAACTACTTATCTAAAACTAGTTCAAATTTCCTAACCTTACTATTTATATATAAATCCTTTGATCAAATTTCCTTCATATTGTTCAACAGATCAAAATATTATATTGAGATAAAATTTTAAAAATAGGGAGGGGTTTTAAAAAAAAAATCCAGGTAAATATATCAAGTATAATGATTTACCTTCCGCATTCTCTTGACTTTCATCATCATTGCCTTTTTTCTGAGAAGATTTATTCTTAATGGCTTTGAAATCAGCTCTCTTTATTGATCCAGATGGCTCTCTGGTAGTCTAAAAAAAAAAATTTTTTTTTAAATTCCTTAATTTTCAAAATTTTTAACATTTTTCAATTACAATTAAAATCTCTCAGCAACTATTAAAATCTATATAAAACCATTTTAAATAATCCTTCTCATGTGATATTATGAACCAACTGACATCCAAACACATTTTTATCACTGTAACTGATTTTTATCTTTCAGTAATATTTCCTAAATTGCAGATAGAATCAAAATTTTGTAGGCGTGTTTACTTCAGCGAGTAGAGATCAGGTAAGAATAGATTTGAGAAAATCTACTATCAAGGAGGACTCCAGAGATGTTATAGGAGAATGCCTGTTTTTGAATCTATTACACCTACAGATTTTAAATTTGATAGGCATGTATATTTTGTTGAGTAGAGATCCACTAAGCGCAGGTATACCTGATAGTACATATAACTTGTTAGGCCTGAACAACAAAGCAGACTTATAAAATCAGGTAAAAATAGGAATAAAGTAGAAATATAAAAAAAAAAAATCTTCCACACAATTTTAATAATTTATCAATGAAAAAAATTAAAAACTATTCCGGGTACATTTTAGAAACACATTAAAATAATATTTGTATGCATCTTCCAAAAGTATCAAACAAATTATTTCAGAATTAGTGGAAATTCTAGCAAATAAATTGTTTGTGCGAGCCCATAGTAGCTTAAGATGTTCCGAAACTTGTTTTAAAATTAATTACAGAAAAAAAAAAATAACTTAATTTTTTTTTTTTTACAAAAAAAAGAAATCTAAAATATTTCAAGTTATCAACAACAATTTAACTCATGATTTGTAAAACACTGTCAACAGTGGAACACTAATAATTGGGAAAACTGTTGGAAATGAATTTTAATGAATTCGATATCCACCAGGAAAAATCAGTATCAGAAACTATAGGGTGTTTTTTTTAGAGGTATAGAACTTTAAATTGCAATAAAACAACGATGTATTATTCGATTGTCATGAATTTTTTTTATTCGAAAGATAATCTTGTGGCATTACATTTTAAATATGATTTCTGGCATATGACTGCCACGGCTGGCTCGTATGTAGTCCAATCTGGACGTCCAATTTTCGATGACTTTTTCCAACATTAGTGGCCGTATATCGGCAATAACACGGCAAATGTTGTCTTCCAAATGGTCAAGCGTTTGTGGCTTATCCGCATAGACCAATGACTTTACATAGCCCCACAGAAAATAGTCTAGCGGTGTTAAATCACAAGACCTTGGAGGCCAATTCACAGGTCCAAAACGTGAAATTAGGCGGTCACCAAACGTGTCTTTCAATAAATCGATTGTGGCACGAGCTGTGTGACATGTTGCGCCGTCTTGTTGGAACCACAGCTCCTGGACATCATGATTGTTCAATTCAGGAATGAAAAAGTTAGTAATCATGGCTCTATACCGATTGCCATTGACTGTAACGTTGTGGCCTTCATCGTTTTTGAAGAAGGATTCCACCAGCCCATAAAGCACACCAAACAGTCAGTTTTTCTGGATGTAACTGTGTTTCGACATACACTTGTGGATTAGCTTCACTCCAAATGCGGCAGTTTTGTTTGTTGACGTAGCCATTCAACCAGAAGTGTGCTTCATCGCTAAACAAAATTCGCTTATGAAAATCGGGAACAACGGCAATCTTGTTTTGGGCCCATTCGACGAATCTACCCCTTGCTTGATCATATTTAGAATGTAATATGCCAGAAGATTATCTTTCGAATAAAAAAAATTCATGTCAATCGAATAGTACATCATTGTTTTATTGCAATTTAAAGTTCTATACCTCTAAAAAAACACCCTATATAAGTAAATAAATAGTTGAAAAATCATTGAATAAAACACACTCCCTTACGAAGTATCAGTCGAATTTTAATGAATTCGATATCCACCAGGAAAAATCAGTATCAGAAACTACAAGTAAATAAAGAGTTGAAAAATCATTGAACAAAACACACTCCTTTACGAAGTATCAATCTTGACATCAACCAACAAGCGTACTTTAGAACATACAACTTATTCTAAATATTATATTAGCAGAAAATAGTTTTCCTGAAATTAGGATGTTTTTCTTTAAAAAAAGACTTTTAAAAAAATTTCTTATTTATAATCCATAAAACCATCACAGTTTATTTAAACTTTAACACTTTCAACATACAAACTTTCTCATTAAAGTCAATAGATTACCAACATCTCTATATATGATGACTATCTCTGCAAATCATATGTTGATCATTTGACTGTAACACTAATTATAAATTTTTTTACATTCTCTAGGCAATTTATAGCAACATTACCGGTTTACATTAAGAAAAGAAAAAAAAGGGCCATTTTGACAGCAAAAATTTATTCAAATTAAATGTGTTTTCCAAATACTGAGTACATATACATTAAAAAAAAATTAACCAGCAATAGTTTTAAATTATTCAAATCCATATGAAATTCTCACATCAAGAAATTTATTCAAAAGTTTTGTAGCAAGAAAAGTTCTATAGATAAACAATAAGTTAAAAAAAGAATCCCCTTTTATTTCTGTTGCAATGAAACCTACTCACTTTTCCAAAGAGGAAAAAATGATTAAATCTAAATGTTGTCATAATATCTTGTATGATATTGTCAGACTTCAATGCAATGGTTTTTTGTACACTGTCATTCTGTAAAAATTAAGTAAAAGTGAATTATGAATTGATATGGTTTGGTATTATATTCTGTTGATATAAGTTTGGCACTTTACATGAACAAATTACAAATTCTGAATTTTATTTAAAAATATTTTTGCTTTCCAGAAACTAACCTTTTCAACTGTAATGATTCGTCCATGTAATTCTGTATGATTTAACTTTTCAATACAAACTAATGCCTCTTCACTACTGGCCATTGTAATGAATCCATAACAACGTGAACCAGGAGTTCTTGCATTTGTCACAATTTTAGACCCTGAAACCTATAATAAAATTAGAATACATTAAAAGACATCAATAATAAATTTATGTTAAGTAGTCCATTATAACTTAATATTGTTAAAGCTCATTTTGTAACAATGAGTTAATAAAGATATTTAAAATAAAAATTCAAACATACCTTTCCAAATTTACTGAACAAGGCTTTTAGATCTTTGGCCCTAGTTTTTTCTGCAAGTCCACTCACCCACAGGTTTTTACTACTAGAAGCTACTCTTTTAACATTTTCATCTATAAGATATTTAAAAGAAATAAATTAAAATAATACTGAAGGGAAGAAACTGAACTGTATATAAATGTAGTTCATTCTTACAAATTGGAAATTCCATTTAAGACATTTCATAAAATTTTCAATTTCAATGAAATATAAATACTAAAAAATAACTTTATACTACACTGAGATGCAGTTCATTTATAAAAACGTGAATTTTTTTTATAATAAAGTTAAATTAAAAGTAATTTTAAAGTATAATCAAGATCAGGAAATTCTATCTGTGGATAATCATCTCTTCTTTAATTCAAAATATAAATTACAGGAATGTGCTATGCTGTATGCCAGGAATATATCAATTTTTCTTTTTTGATTAAAGACTAATTAGACAGTTCAATGTAATAGAATTTAAATTAAATGGTCTAAACCAGCGGTACTCAACCTGCAGCTCAGGGGCGCGTATGGCCTATCGGACCTTTCTGAGTGGCATGGTCTTGGTCCACAGCACTAACAAATTCAATTATATCAATTTTACTATCAATGTCGTGTTGGTACGAATTGCGAAATAATTAATCGTTTTATAATTGTAATGGTTAATGATAACAAATAACAATAGAGTAGCAAACATTTTATAGGTGACACTTATTTTTAATTAGCTCTAATGTCTTCCAAGGAAAAAATATCTTAAGAATATGTTGTTTTAAGATTGGGATCTTGACTATTTCGTAGAGAAAAACATAAAACAACTTGTTTGACTTGTCATGAAAATGTTATATTTAAATATAATTTTACTTGCCACTACACCACTAACCAAAAATCTTTCAATGTTTCTATTTCTTGAGGACCTTTTTTAAGACTAGGTAGATTGGATTTCATAAAAAATTCCTTGCAACAGCAACAAAATATTTCATCAGTGGCAATGTCACAAAATGCAAAAGTTATAAAAACATGATAACATTTTATTCATGAAAAATATTGATAAATATATAAAATTGTTAAGGAAAGACATGAACTGATAAAGAAATTATTAGAGTGCATCTTAAATGCTTCCAATGTACTCTTTGATAGTTATTTGTTCAGATTTCTTTAAAAATAAAATCAAAAAGTATTTGAATAAATTTTAAAAATTTACAAGTATGAACTAATTTTACACAAATAATACTGATTTCAGTCTGGATTTCAGTAAAAACTCTTGTCTACTATCCCGCACTAGATAAATTTTAATATCCGAAATAAAAATAAGTGAGGCTTTGTCAAAAGAAAAAATTAAATGATCAAAGAACATGGCAGATTTGTTTTTATGACGGATGCAAACAAGGGGCTTAGGATCATTGATGAAAGGAAATAGAAATTATCCCATAACTGGGTAAAAAATGCGTAAAACCTATTATTTGTGAGTTGAATTTGATAGATGATATAGTTTTAAAATTAAATCCAAATTTATGAGTTTTAATATTTTAATCAATTTTTTGCATTTGACATGTTCTTGATCTGATAGCATCCCCTCCATTAATTTTCATGTTGCAGCCTGCTTGAAATAGTCCTATGTATGTGACCCAGTGAATAAAAAAGATTGAGTAAGTACCCCTGGTCTAAACTGTTTTTTAAGGTGTGTGTGTGTTTTTTTAAAGTATCTCATTTAAATAAACTTAGTTAAAAAATCAAACAAACCTTTTTCAGTAGCTGTTTCAGTTTCTTTTTCAGGACTATAGAGAAAAGAAAAATAATAAAGAACAGAAATTAGTAACAGTATAAGTAGTATTTTCAACATGCATTAATTCAAAATAAAACTTTTCACAAGATTGGACTCTAACACAATCAGCATCAAATCTGATTTATAAGTTTCAATAAAAATTATAACTGCACATACTAGAGTTTAGCTATTGGTAATATATGAGTAGCCAAATACAAATTTATAAGGAATTATGACTTCCTTAATTTTAATTTAAAATCACTCAATGTATTTTGATGGCCCTAAACAACTATGTAAAAGAAAGATACTTTGATATTCAAAACATAATTTTTGGTAATTGTATTGTTTTATTTTTAGTTTCAAAAGAAAATTTTACATTAACAGTCCTAGTACATATTAGCTTTATCAATGTATTTTTCTATAAAATGACATTTATTATTCCTTCTGGTACAACAAAAGCATATCAATACTTAAAATGTATTACACATCATTAACACAATTAAACTAAATAAAATCCCATTCTACATTATAAGATAAGAATAATTAAACCTTTCACCAATTTCTATTTCAAAACAATTTTAAAACCTGGAAACAAACAGCAACTACACAAAGCGGGCAAATTTATTTTAAACAACCCTTTAATTGACACCATAAAAAGTTAGCAAAATACAAAGTTAATTTGCATGCGTAATCCATTTCAACACAAACTGTAACCACTTCCAACATGAATGAAACTCAAAATGAAGAAAATAAAAATCAACTAATTAATTTGCAAACTGCCTAGTTAACCACAAACCCATTTTTTAAAAAAAATCCAGCTCTAAACTAAAGATGCCTAAAATATCAACAATCAACAAGGTTAACTAATAATTTAAATCTAAAACAGAGAATACCTTTATCCAGCAAACGCAGATATTGGAAAACAATGGAATTTAAATAAGTTATCTACTTTGAAGAATATGCATGAAATTATTTGAAATTTAAAAGTCTCTTAATTTCAAATTTACCAAATTGAAACATATTCAAAACAACAAAAGAAACCCAATGCACAGATTAATTTTTCTTTCAAAAACCGGAAGCTTATCCAGGAGTTTAGTTGCAAGAAATAATTACAACAAAATGGAAAAAGAATTTATGAAAATTTTTAAGCCTCTTCGATAACATGTTTAATTACACTATGTAGATTGTCAAATTTATCTACTCAAAGTAATAAACTATATACTTCGGAATAAAAAAGAAAACCTAAGTTGTATCCACAGAAAAAGCAACTGATAACAGACCAATTCCACCACAGGATTTCCAATATATAAAAAACAGATTTCAGAATATCAATTGATCTTTTTAACTTTCTGTTTTCTGTACTACAAAACTTCAGAACCATTAATAATTTTTAAACAATTAATTATTACATTTTAAACTCTTGAACACTGGAAGCTACAGAATAATAAATTATAATATATGCGAAGCTTGAAACTTAAAAATATTCTGAATTTAAAAAACGAACCTCTTTGGCCTGATGGTAGGAGACGTGTCAGCAGTTTGTTCTACACTTGAGTTAACATTCTCAGAAGATATATTATTTTCTTTTGGAGCATCCTCCAATGGATTTGTGTCCTTATCAGATGAATCCATGACTTCAGTGTCTTGTTGCGACACTTCATTCCCTTTAGAAGATTCAGGTTCTGCATTCTCTGATGAATTTTCAGCTCCTTCATCTGCTATGGGGTCATCATTAACAGACTCTCGTTCATTCACAGAGGAGTCCATGTCACTCTGAGTGTCATCCGGATTAACAATTAAAGAGTCATTATCACTTGCTTTGATTTTCACAGAAGTATCGAGTTTAATAACATCCTCTACAGTAAGAGGAGCTACAACAGGTGCAGTTTCTGGCTTTGGAGGTGAAAGACGTGAGTTAATGGATGATCCTTTTACATTCCCATCCTCTGTATCGCTTCCATTGAGCTGAGCATTTTTCTGTACTTCTGTATCGCTTGCATTTTTCTTTTCCCCGTGTTCAACATCTGTGGTGTCTTCCTTGTTTATTTCTAGTGTTAAAATTCAATGGTAGGGTTATTAAATAGAGAGGCATTAATTACCGACAACAACATCCCATGGAAAAACATATCGAAATTGAAAGGACAAACCACATCACATAGCTAAGAAATGTTAGGTAAAATAATAAAAAATAGAATGTCTTTTTTATATTTAAAAACTTAAGTAGGGTTTAAAAGCGCATTTATATAAGTTAAGAATTACTTCTTTTGAATATGTACTTAATGTAAAATATATATATATATACAAAGGTAAAAACCTTACCCTTTTTCTCATCTTCTTCTTCCTAAAACAAAAGAATAGAACATTAAAAACAGTCAAATTATAAAATTTAATTAAAAATTAGAAAATATTTGTCAAAAAAGATCAAAATATGCTGACACAAGAGTGTAAGATCTACCTCTTAAATTACAGCACTATCAAATAGACGTAACTTTAAAAACTATGAAACCTTTCTTTTTCTATTTAAAAATATTCAAAATAAAGAAAAATACAGAGAATAATACATATATATACATATACATATATATATAATAGAAAACATTTGATTCAAAAATCAATCACTAACTGCAATGCATGCATAAAAGAAATTGTAAGACTTTAGTTATAAATGTACAAGAAAGCTTGTCACTTTTCAGAAAAACAAAATCACTTAAAATAAAATTGCTTGGATAAAACAAAATTGATCTGGTAAATTTTAAAATAGTTCATACATACTCCAAGGGGAGAATATATACCTTGAAGAAATTGTCAAATTATAAATACAAATGGAAGAGATAAATATGCATAGTTCAAAAGAATAACAAAATTAAAATTTCCCATTTTAGATTATCCGTTCCAGAGTTCAATCTTTACCAGGCAAATAAAGCATTAAATCACTTCTACTGTGAATGCATGCCACCATAAAATTTGAAAGATTTACAGATTCAATCAAAATAATTTTGAATTCAAAATTTTGCTGCAGTTGGCTATTTTTTCAATTCTTGCCATTACACCAGATGTCCAGCTGTTACAAGTTGTCTTCTTTTGTATATATAGAAACATACTGTGTGATAAGCATCAATAAGGAAAAATTGATATAGATCATAATATATTCAGCAAAATAAAATTACATAATACATAAACTGCAATATTACACCATAAGATATCTTTATGCTGCTAAATTAAGTACTTTTTCATGTCTAATTTCTGATTCATTTTGATTTTTAAAAAATCTACTACACTGAAATACTACATATAACTAAACCTTCAACAAATTTGAAAACTTTTCCTATAAGCTATCACAAGTGCATCTATGTAGTTAACATTCCACACTAAATAAAAAAGGCCTTTTTGGAAATATTTTTAGATCAGACTATTAGGTTTGGGAAAAAGAAATCCATTTTTGCATGAAATTCAAAACTTTATTTAACATGTTTCGAATTGTCCGATTTGGGTCAAATATGTACCGTTTTGTTGTATAATTTGTTGCCATTTTAAAGGAAGCTTCATATTGCCTCTCATAGAAGTCTTGGCCTTTATTGGCGAAAAACTCTAATAATCAATTTTTACAATCTTTTCTTGATCCCAATTTCTTATCACTTTGGAAGTTTTGCAATGCGAGAAAAAGGTGGTAACCATTTGGTGCCAGGTCCGGACTCTATGGTGTATGCATTAAAACTTCCAAACCAAGCTAACAGAGTTTCTGGCGAGTCACTACAAATGTGTTTGGCGTGGCGTTGTCCTGATGGAACACAACACCTCTTCTGTTGGCCAATTCTGGCCGTTTTTGGTCAGTCACTAGCTTCAAACTGTCCAGTTGTTGTCAGTAGATACTGAATTTAGTGTTCGGCCCTACGGAAATAGATCGAAATAAATTATTCCTTTCCAGTCCCACCAAATACACAGTAGAGCCTTCCTGGGTGTTAGTCCTGGTTTGGCTACCATTTGAACTGCTTCACCGCTCTTTGACCACAATCGGTTTCACACAATATTGTCGTATGTGACCCATTTCTCATCCCCAGTCACCATCCGTTTAAGAAATGGGTCGATTTCATTCCATTCGGCCAGGGCTTCACAGATGGAAATTCGATCCATCATGTTTTTTTGGTGTTAATTGGTGTAGCACCCAAACATTGAGCTTCTTTTTGAATCCAACTTAGCTTAAATGGCTTAAAACTGTTTTATGGTCCATCCTTAGCTTCTGGGCAATGCTATAACTACTAACATACAGGTCAACTTCGATTATTTCAATGATTTTATCGACATTTTCGATGGCAGGTGTGGGGCAAATTTAACATAAAAAAATGCCTGAACGAAATCGAAGAAACCAAAATTGTACGAATTAGCTGTTACAGTATCAGCAACATAAACACCATTCACAATTTCAGTCACCTGGCTTGCATTTTCACCTGTATCAAAGAAAAACTGAAAAATGTACCAAATTTTCTCTTTGTTGACTTCCACTTTTAACACCCAGTAACTCACAACTGAATAGACCAAACAAAAATCAGCGAAATATTTTTTTAGTGTGAAATGTCACCTTGAAAACGAGCATAAATTTGAAATTGATCGATATTTCACAAGATATTGACACTACAGTCATCTACCGAAAAAATAATGGATTTTCCCCCCTAACCTAATATTCCCTAATGAAGTATACATATTTGCCAATTTAGACAACAGACTTTTTCAGTAGTAATTGATCGTGCCTTAAAAATAACACACTAACTTCAATATACATATCCATTATGATATGCTGTTAAAATTTTTATAATTTTTGCAGCTACATTAATTGCAAAATAAATAAATAAATAAATCATTTACATGCAATTTGTTTGGCTCTTTTATTATTGATGATATTTTCAAGAAATTAACTATGTAACACAGCATCTCTGCAAACAAGAATTAGCAATAATTCAAAGTTAATTAGCATTCTTAGAATCGGTCAAATTTCATGGCTAAAGAAAAGTGTAAAACTTTGAATACTAATTTTTTTAAAAAAACGTTATTTTCTTCTATTGTCATGAGAAAAAAAGTTAATTCTTTAAAGTTCTCCAAAAGCATATTTTGCTTTTGTAGGTAAAGAATTTTTTACTGTAACAAAATCAATATTTTACTTTCTTTATTAAGTCTCTTTATTTGCTTTTTTTTCGAAAAAGAAAATATGAATGAACGAACTTCCCAAATCAAATAGCAATATTTAAATGCTTTCAGAAAGTAAGGTATTAAATACAGAAGATGTTTAAAGTAAATATATACTCAATAAATATCTGATTACTTTAATAAAAAAGCACTGATATTACGTTTCTTTTCTGATTGTCACTGAAACATACATAAAGGATAGAGTTGTTTAAATACAATGTGTTAATAACAGCTGTTAAAAAAAAGTACAGGTTTTAATTACTTCAAGCAACCTTTTCTGTATTTATAATTGCAGCCATTTTTGTATAACCGCAATTTCCTTTTATTTGAATAAAGGAGCCTATTTTGAAGAGTGAATCAGCATAATCCAGTATGGAGAAAAGCATGTTGTACTTTTACTTTTAAAACCTTTTCTTGAATATTTTTAAATGGTCGTTTCTTTTTGTCAACCAACAGGTTTTTTCCTATTTCTCATTGTTTTGTACAAGCAATATATTGGTGAAAGTATCCTCTATCCCCATTAACAAAATTTCCCACTTGCATGCACTGTAAAAGACATTGAACTTTACCAGACAGAACACATTTTCTTTTGTTAATCTGCCTTAACCTTTTGTTCCCTCCCTTTTCAACAGAAATACTACTGAATATTCCCTTTATTAAAATTTTTTATTCATATATATATATATATAGCACAAAAATATTAAATAAATGATCTCCAAATGATAATAAGAGCATCACATAGTTCTGCAGCAGGAATGAAAACATGCAAATCAGCACACTTGCCGATACGATTAAGCGAAGCTCTCAACATGGAATTGTAAGATGAATTGGTGATCATCCCTGGTGTGGTTTTGAGGTATGGGGTGGATTCAATTATCACAAAAATATTCATTTCTATTATCCATTTTGCCTGTAATAATATAAATGCCATATCTTCAATCTGGTTCTTAGGAGCATATGTTCATAAAAATGCAGAATAATTCAAGAAGTCATTTAAAATAATTATTCAGAACTAGCGGTCCCGACAGACATTGTCCTGTACATACGTCTTAAATCCGAAAATTACAAACTTTTTTGAATAAGTTGTAACAATCTAGACCGTTTTGATAATTTTTTTATAAAGGAAGTTATTACAATACCTGACATCATCACAATTCAACCAATCAATTGCGTGTGAGTATGTATTTACTATGAACTATGTTGAATATAGAAGCTATTCTGAATAGAAACTTTAATTTGTTTTCATTAAAGGGTAAAAAAGATAAAACTCGAGCAGTTTATATAACGTATTTTTTTTAATGCACAAAAAATACATTTATCATAATGTCATTGAATGCACAATGTTTTTGGTTAATCCTTGAGGGGTATAAACAAACAAATGCGATGGTTTGCCAAACCTTGGACATGTAACATATAATTGGCCGAGCGAAAAGCAAGGGTTTTCCAAATCTAAATCACAAATTGTCATTGTTTCACCTTGTGACTTATTAATGGTAATAGCTAATGCCAAGCGAATAGGAAATTGCAAACATTTGAATGGGTAGGCGAATCTGAAAGAATCATTGGGATCTGTGGTAGAAGTACAACTTTACCTTGAAGTTTGCCACTCAAAATAGTGGCCTCAAGAATATTGCCCATGACTTTTTTTATGAACTAACACGCACCCTTACATAATTTTGGCACATTTTTACCTAATTACGATATCGGACAGAATTGTGAATCTAAATCATTCTCAAATCTACCAGAACCCACACAAAAAATATCATCCAAATCGGACAAGCCGTTTAGGAGTTTAGCCACATACACCAAAGAATTATATATGTAAAGATTATTTGAAAAGATATTAATTAAAAATGCTAAAAAACACGATTCATCTACATTTTTGAAACAATGAAGACCGGTTTGGCCAGATTGGCTGAAAATCGATTTTCGACTCCAACTAAAGTAATTTTTTATAACAATAACACTGTTACAACAATGCAGGTTAATATTGAGTTAAATGTTTTTAATTAATATCTTTTTAACTAATTGCGATATTGGATCGAATTGTGAATCTAAATCATTCTCGAATCCACTGGAACAGACACAAAAAATTTCATCAAAATCGGTCCAGCCGTTTAGGAGGAGTTTAGTCACATACACACGCACAGAAGATTTTTATATATAAAGATGTAGTCAGGTTAGAAAGGGAGAACAGAAAAAAACAAAATTCATAGCCTTCAAGCCTTTTCTGCACTTTCTATTGCTTTATATTAGAAATTATGGAAACTCCGCAATTGTGGTAGCCACAAGTATATTGTCAAAGTAATTCTTTTAAACTAGATTAGCATTTCACAAGCCAAACAATGACATTTATTCCAATATTCTAGTACCAAATTTTTGATGATGTAGACACATATGCTGAATTAACATATATTTTTATAAAACTGTATCATGGAATTTTTAATTTATATATGGTCACTTATAAATAAAATTCATTATGTAAACCTATGCCTATAGACAAAATAAAACATTTCACTTGAGCACAGATTTTAACCATACACATTGATATGAATTTTCTGTGCAATTTCAGTTAGTTACAAAAGAAAAGTAAAATACAATTTCTACTTGGGACATTTAAAATATCTAAAGATATTAGCTTATTTTATCAATCCATTCTTCATGGACGAGTTTTCTGAAATACCATGACATCTCCTTTAATGATAATTTTGCATTGCCTTAATTCAAGATTTTTATAGCTCAAAATAATTTAACAGTGGCTTTGTTGTTTCAAAAGACTAAGAATGTGTGATTGGAGTCTGTTTTAGGACCTCTTCCGCTCACTCATTACACAATATGTTTTTTTATCTAGAACATGGGTGGCTTGCAAGATTCAATACAACTATACAAAATGTGAATATTTAGTGCAATATTTCTGTTTTTAGTAGTGTTTGTAACAAATAAACCCATAACTACTATTTTATCACATAGTCTCAGTTTTAATGCAATAAATGTTTGTAATGGGTTCATATCCGATATTAAGATATATATTTTATATGCGGCATGCAGGATTATTAAATTTTTCTGGGTAAAATCCTAGTCTGGCACACTGCTGTTTTTGGCGCCATTTTTTTCGCCAAATGGCGCCAAAAAGCCATGTTTCAAAAAATGACGCCATGGACGAAAACGAAGAAAAATCGGTCTTAGCTGGTGATCAAAAACCTAAGCTCTTTAAAAATCCTAAAGAACAGGGTTTCCGTAATGGCGTCAGGGACGCTGAAAACATTTGTATTCACACAAAAGCATAAAATAAAACGGGGTTTCCCTAATGGCGTCAGGGACGCTGAAAACGCTTGTATTCACACAAAAGCATAAAATAAAGAAAAGGGCAAAAAAAGCATTTTTACGAGATAAAAGCAGTAAAATAAAGGAAAACAAGCATTTTAAAAATTGTAAAAATCACTTACGTCACTTTTTTTTGGTCATCCGATTCATGTGGAGGATACACACGTGCAATTGCTTTCAAGTAATCCTTGAAGTTTGCGTCGATCATTTTGTGTTCGTTTGATCGACGCCACATATACTCAGCAAGATATGAGTCAAATTGACCCTCCACATGGGCCGTGTGGCCTTTCAAATTTCTTTTGATGGCCGACCACGTTCCTTCAATTGCATTGGTGTGTGCACCGGTCTCGGGATCCTTAAAAGTCAGACTGTGGTTGACTGTGAGATGTCTGTATCCCTCATCCGACAGACATTAAGTAAGCCCTCCAACAGTCCGAAATTATCGTGGTTCCCGGCAAAATCCATTCACGAATTACTGAAAGTAATTCCACTTTTGTTCTATTTGGCACCACACGGAAGAAACATTTTTTCGAATCTCTTTGCACGCTACCAAATACCCAGTTACCTTTCACTCTTTTTCCTTTGCCATATTTCATTTTTCGAACAAACTTTCATCAATTTCCACAATTTTTCCTTCTCCAAGTTTTGCGCTCTCATTTACACATGCAACCACACAAACCTCACGGCAAAACATATACCAATCCACCACTGTGTTTTTGTTAATTTTTAAATCATTCACTACAAACTCATTCATACTCTTGCCAAACCAATACCTGGTTAATCGCAAGATCACACAAATACTCAATCTACTGTCACTAAACCACGTACCTTTTCTTACACTCCGGCAAACAAAGCGGGGATTCTCTTTCGACTGTACTCGACAACGCCATTCAAATCCATCAATCGTACCCTTTCGTTCAACCAAACGCATATCCTACTTACACTTCGGACACTCATATCTGGAGGGAATTAATCCTTCTTTCATTACCCAATCTAGAACAGCCTTATTTCCTTGTTGTCCAAGCAAAAGAAAAAATCCTGTGGTTGCCTCGCTTTCATTGAATTTTCTTTCACACGCCATTCTAACAACCGGTGCAAAATCAATCAAGCCTAAAATTGGAACACGTGGGGTAGAAAGTATGAGCAGGGCCGAACTCGACTTGTCGCAGCAGGGTCAAGGGCGAAAATGAACGATGTCCACTTTTCACCCGATTTTTTTGGTTGACCGGTTTTAAGGTTACCATATTTTAGCCACCGGACAGGACAATCTGGCAGGGTTGCCATATTGTAAACTTTATCGCCAAAAATTTGGCACCAAAATTTTTGTCGCCAAGCAGTGTGCTTGTCTAGGATCCACCCTTTTTCTGAATTGGCCCGCAAGGTTATTTGGATTAAACCTTTTAATTCTTCTTTCAATGCAAGAAGTTGTGCATTTCCATAAATACAATTTTGTATTTTCAACATTTTTCAAATGCATGTGATCAATACATTAAAAAATTTATTAGATTTGGAAAAATAATAAAACTTTCTCACTTGTTTATCCTCCTCCTCCTCTTCTTCTTCATTAACAATTTCAGAATCACTTTCCTTCGCCTTTCCTATAAAAAAAAAAAAAATCATCGAATTAATTAAAACTCTAAACAAATTAAATTTAGATTTACCATTTGAATACAATATAAATTACTAAAACACTAATTTTCAGCAATATAAAGGGATAAGTAGTTACACCTGTAGTTTAATCCCTGAATTTTGACCAACAACCAAAAATCTTATCAAATGGAAATTTGTCCCGAAGTTTTGGAAATATGTAAAAATGATTGTCAATTTTTCTTAGATAATTTTATCTCGGTTGATGAAATGCAGATTTGATGTTACTGTGAATCAAACAGAAAGTGTTGTGAGAAGCACATTGTCATCATTTGAATAAGGCAAATCAAAACAAAGCTATGCTCATTGTGTTTTTGACATCACAGGGACCACCCACCCTAAATTTACACTTCCTGGGTCAACAACCATTAACTACAAGGAAATGCTAAAAAAAACCATGTATAATGATTTAGCATGTATGGCCAAACATCAATAGAGATTTGAAATCCATCACAATATGCCAACCCACATCACTTTCTTCGTCATCAACTACCAGGCAGCAGCAAATAGTGAAAAACCATTTCCATACAAACAATCACAATGACAGTACTTGGCAACTTTTTTGAATAAACAATGTCTTTTAATTTCATGAAATTAGTCAACCATATAATATGAAAGTAGCAAAAAAATGTGTAGAAAGAGATTGCAAAGCAAACAAAATGAATAAATGAGTTGAAAGCAAAACCACTGTATCTACTACCCACTTTAAAGAGATGAAACAGTAATAAGATTACCATGGGGACTTTTTATCCCCCCATATCCAATTTGTACACTTAAGGGAAAAGGAGTGGCAAAAAAAAAAAAAAAAACACAACGCACATTTTTATCAACAAAATTACTTCATTCAATTAATACAAACAAATTGTAATAACATAAGGAGATAATAATCAAATACATACTTACAAATAGACTTTAATTAAAACTCCCAAATTTCAACTTGTATAAAATACTGAACTATATTTAATATTTCATATTATTGCTTACAATCCATTTATCAAGGAAGTTCAATCAGACAAAAGTGTACAAATGCTTAACATATAGTACAATTTAAAAAGCTAGTATTTAAGCATTTCTATTTCATGATTGCAATGGATTTGCTTAAAAAGTCACAACCCATAATTTAAGAAACAATTAGATACATCTCTTAAATTTAATTACACATAAGTTATACATAAGTAGATTATTAACAATTTCTACTTACGGCTGGATCGTTTTACAGGCTTTGTTTGAGTCTTTTCAGCAGTAACATCAAATAGATATTCTTCAGGATCTTCACCTTCATCCTGTATAGCCTGATAATAGTATGTAGAGAAAAATAAGAATGTAGATTCATATAAAATTATACATAAAGACACAGAAATATACTTTATCAACATAAAAGCTGAAATTTTTTCACTAACATTTTTTAAAAATCAAAGCGAGGAACACACCTCACCAACCAGTGGCTGATACTACAATCCAACCATATACAGTACACTACACAAAGTGAATCACATTAACAGGAATAAAATTAAACATGGCATTAAACACTACAGAGAATGTATAGTTTTTATTATTAAAATGCATTCTATTTATTACAGTTTCAAATAAATAATCAATAAGTTGGCTAGTGCATTCTAAACTTAAGTCGTTCAGCATATCATTTTGAAACAATGAGCTCATGCTTAACAGATTGATGATATTCTGTGACTGGATCAGTGAAACAATCAATGGAAGTAACCATTGTGATAATTTTGTCTTAAATTGAACAAATTTTTCTTTTGCACAGTCAATTTTTTTCCTAATAATTTTAAGAATATAACAGTGATAAGTTTTTTAACAACACAACTAAAGAGTATGAGTCAAGAGGATAACTAAAATAAAATTATTTATCTCTAAAGCATTGAGGAAGAAATTAACACACTTCAAGTTGTTAAAATATCTTTTACCCATAAGAACAGGTACTTTGGGGGTTAAAGTGACCATATTTTTCCGCATTACAGAGATTTTCATAATTTTTATAAATGTTTAATTTCTAAGATAACAAGATTCCATCGATATATGAATTACAAATCCAATGCTATGAGGACAAATTAAATGTTCATTTGATATTGCATAATTATCCACAGAATACTTTATAAAAAAACTCTTTATCTTTTAACTGTACAAGAAAGTAAAATATTTTAAAAAACGTAGTACATAACAGGAACAGAGGATAAAATAAACAAGCGAAAGAAAATAAGCATTTTTGTGTGTGTGTGTTCCAAAAATGGAAAAGGACTCAAATTTAAATAAAATATTATTTTTCGGGGAATGTAATACAATTAATGTGAAAAATGGGATTTCAAAATACTTTCTACCACAAATAAAAAAAGCTTTGATTTTTAAAACAATAAAATGGTACAATCTTTCCAAGTACACTATACTTACTTTAGATAACCTTTCAACTAAAGCTGTCTTCACTCCATTTTTATCTAAACCTCTTTTTTCGAGTTCAGATCTTAAATCAATAACACGTAAATCTGTGATTTTTTTCTTCGAACTATTTGAGTCGATTTCAGACATATTTAACCATTTACAAAAATTGCAGCACAATAAGTCAAGATGGCGTACAGCGGTACAATACTACCTATACTATATACTACGTCGTTAAAGAGAGCTCGAATGCTCTTACGGAGAAAAAGAGAAAGTCGATGAGAAATGAAATTCAGAAGGGTTACAGTGCCAAGACATTAACGTTTTTTTCTTCGAATACGATCCTAAAAATGAGACAATTTTGGAAAATGAAGTTTAGCAAATAATAAAACGATTTGTAAAAAATTCAATAATTATTACAAATTTTTAATATGGATAAATTTTCAACGTATACTTTTCATAAAGATTCAACCTGATGTAAATATAATTTTTTTCATTTTTAAAGAAGCCAAAAATATTTTCAAAAACTTCTTGTAAAAAAATGCAAATAAGTTTAAAAATTCCAAATCTATAAAATTATATAAAAAATAAAATTTGTATTATTATTCCCTTAAAAGTTACTTCCTGCGTTTAGAAAGCACTGTAAAGAAATTTTCTTCCTAGAAACTGAATTCATGGTAGAAATTTAAATGTTGAGGAAACAAACAGAAGGTAAAATTTTCTTTTTGAACAGTTTTGTAATGAATAGAAAGGCGCTAAAGCACAAAATCTAACAGCCCTTAATATTAGCCTTATGCACCAATGAGAAACAAGCTCTTTTCCTTTAGGTGAGCAAATGAGAATGCTTGTGACAGCGAGCAACAACAAGTCTGCTCGATTTATATGACGTCACAGTCGAATGACGATAAAGTAAATTCTCACGTGCTATATTTGTGTTGTTTCACTGTGTATTAGAGCGACCTTTTTAAAAATTTTTTTATCTGTAATTGTAAGGCAATGCAATACTACCATCCATACTAAATTCACAATGCGAGAGAAAAACCGAACTGTATGACGAAAGCGTTTTCATTGCATCCAAGTCTACAGTCGGTCGAAAAAATAGTTTAGCACCGTGACCCTTTCAAAAAATGATTGGAAATGAAAAACGACCTTTTTGAAATGAAAATGACCATTGTTGAAACCCTCTCACTTGAAATGTATGATGAAAACCATCTCATTTGAAATTAATCGTGCAAACCATTTCACTTGAAATTAATCATGAAAACTGTCTCATTTGAAACGAAAACCATCTTTGAATCGAAAACCATCTCATTTGAATCGAAAACCATCTCATTTAAAACCATCTCTATGTGAATCGAAAACCATCTCATTTAAAATCATCTCAGATGAATCGAAAACCATCTCATGTGAATTGAAAACCCTCTCAGATGAATCGATCTCCACACCGTATTTTGGTTCCCCCCTTTTCGTTTCAAATGACTCTTTTTACATGACTCTTGATCCTTTTCCCCCTACTTTTTATCCAAACCTTACCTTTCAGATTTCCATCCAAAAGGAACGTTCAAAGGGCTCTTTTGTATGACTATTGTCTACTTTTTCATCAAAACGTTGTGTTTATGTCTCGATTCATGTTTGAAGCAAAGTTCTACTGAGAACGTTCCAATGGCTCTTTTTGTCTGAATCGTGACCATTTTTCACCCGTTTTTATACCCCAACGTTGTGTTTAGGGTCTCGATCAAAGTATGACACAAAGTATGCCACAGAGCAATCATGTATGCACAGTATAAAATTTTTCAGATTTCTCCCAAAAAATATTTTAGCACGGGGCGAGAGAAAATGTTTCATTCCATCCCAGAGAGACAATTGAGACAGGGGTCATCCACAAAGGAAATTTAAACAGGGGTCAAATGAAATTTAATCATGTCAAATGAAATGTATGCATCGTGAAGGGGTCCAATGAAATGGATGCATCTTGGTGAGAAAACATGCCAATTCAACGAGACAAGCCCTCCAATTTCGGTGAGAAAACAGAGGATATGCCCACTCAATGAGACAAGCCATCCAATCTGGGTGATAAGAAGACGACAATAGGTAAGTGTAATCTATATTATTCCAATCTTGGTGTATTTAATACTCTAATGATGTCATGTGAAACGATTCCTATTGACTGGTGCATGTCGTAATAAAGTTTTAAAAAGATGCCATCCAATGTTGGCATATTGTGAGTCTTGAAAAAGGGGGACCGAGTCGACTCTTGTGTCGACTCGATCCCCCTTTTTTCGGTAAAATTTTTTCTTGACTCACTCTATTAGATGAGCCGTCTGTTTTTTGCTTTCAGCCTGCAGCTTGTTAAAATACTGCAGGTATCGTGCAAATCGATACGATTTCACCATGGTGCACTCGGAAATGTTAAAGTCCTCGTGCACCTCATCGTGCAGGTGGTCAGGCAGGCTGTGGTCATTCAAATCCCGGAAATGGGGCAATATTTCCAGGTTGATTGTAAAAAGTCCCAACTTTTCAAAAATTTTCCGCTGATCCGAGCCCTTGACGACAATCAGGCCTCTGTTTCCTTGGGCCAGTTGAAAAACTTGCCCCGGACGCAGAAATCCAGGTATTCCAGAGGCACGGATCCGGGCAGGTGGCTTTTCAGGCTGATCAGTTCGTTAATGTAGCGATTGGCTCGTCTGTCTTTGTCTGTCGTGAGGAGATTGGAGTGATCCACCGTGATACAAATCACTTTGGGCTCTGTGCCATCCTCCGGTATGCTGGCAATGGACAGTTCGATCGGCACAGGCTGACCACCATGGTGAAATACGTTGGCATGGGCAAAAAACGCTAGAGAAGACATGTTGCTGAGTGAGAATGTCTCTGGTGGCTGAGCGCTCGCCTTTTATACTCTGTTGGGGTCACGTGAATCGATTCCTATTGGCTGATGCTTTTCCAATCTTGAATCACCAGACATTTATTGCATACAACAGCACGATTCAGCGCCAAGGTTCCACAATACGGATAAATTTAATCTTGGTGCAGCACACGTTTTTAAAATACGAATAAATTTAATCTTGGTGCATCCAACAGCACGATTCAATGCCAAGTTTTTAAAATACGGATAAATTTATCCAACAGCACACGTTTTTAAAATGTGCATTTCAATCTTGGTGCATCCAACAGCAAAAGGTTTTAAAATACGGATAAATTTATCCAACAGCACACGTTTTTAAAATGTACCTGTAAAGGACAGTTTTTGTAGAATTTTCTCTCGCCAGATGGCTGCACCTGTCAACTGTTTTTCGAATTCCAAACGGATATTGGCAAGATAGAAATTAATTCTATTCAAATAAATGTTAAACTTAAATAATAATTGTTAAGCATTTTATATAAATGCATTTAAAGTAATTGCTGAACATTTTAGTTGTATTTTTCCATGTATTTTTTAAGAAACAGGAAGGTAGCTGTGTTTAAATATTTTAAACTTGTAGTATATTTTGCGCATTAAGACTTCTGTAGCAATCCTGTAGTAGTAATTTTGTGTTGTGTAATGCAATGATTAGTAATAATTGTGTTAAAAGCGGTTTGTATAAGTTTAATTTGTAAAAAAAAAAAATGAAATTATAATCTGTTCAATAAGTCTGAAACTGTCCCTGCCATATATATTTTTTTCTTGTATCGTAACTTTGTTACTGGCAAGGGAGTAATGTAAAGGACAGTTTTTGTAGAGATTTTCTCTCGCTAGATGGCTGCACCTGTCAACTGTTTTTCGAATTCTCTAAACGGATATTGGCAAGATAGAAATTAATTCTATTCAAATAAATGTTAAACTTAAATAATAATTGTTAAGCTTATTTTATATAAATGCATTTAAATTCTGTTAATTTTTAAGATGGTTTTCATAATTTATATTTCTGTTTTTATATTTTTCTTTACTCATGTAGTCGTATCGATTGCATTATGCTTAACTGCAGCATAACTGTGTAAAATACTAAAAACGTGGCATTTTCTGTACAACGTGTAGATCTATGTTTGCCGCCGTGGAATGAACACGCAGAATAAAAATTCCAGTAGATTTTGATAAAGTGCATGTTTGAATTAAATGAAAACTCAACACACTTGAGTATTATTTAGAGTGCTATGAAGCAAGCACCTAATATACCTTTCAATCTTGGTACATTATGTGACCCGAAAAGGGGGGGACCGAATCGACTGTTGTGTCGATTCGATCCCCTTTTTCCGGGCCAATATCCATTTACTGTGTCAATACCGACACTTTGTAGCTCCATTCAGCATGCACCTGATTAAACTGCTGCAGGTATTTGGCAAATTGGTACGATTTTACCATGGTGCAGTATGAAATGTCCTCTTCCTCGTGCACACCCTCATGCACGGGGTCGGGAAAGGTTCCATCGCAAATGTCTTTAAAGTTTGGCAGGTTCTCCAGGGCCATGGCATACAGTCCGAGCTCTTGAAACATTTTTTGTTGTTTTAATCCTTTGACCACCATCAGGCCCCTGTTGCCTCGGGCCAGCTGACTAAACTTGCCCCTCACGCAAAAGGGCAGGTATTCCACGGGTACACTCTTGGGTAACGGGTGGTGTACCAGACGAAGACGGGCATTCTCTTGGCAATTGAATCGAACATCTTTGGGATTGGAGGGTTGCCCGGCATGATTCACGGTGATGCACATCACCTCGGGATCGCTGCCATCCCTGGGAATCGTGGCAATGGACAATTCGATGGGCACTGGCTTGCCCTCGTGATGAAACACGTTGGCATGCGCAAAATAGGCGGGTTGACTCAACACAGACATGTTGCTTCAATTAGCAGAATGATTCGAGCGGCGGGTGACTCGCTTTATATATGGTCGAGGAGCGTGACGTCAGAGGGCATTCCATGAGCCAAAGCCTTTTCATGCGAGCGCTGCACGTGTTGTTCCAAAGCCCGCTTCCAAGGTTGGAGACCAACCATGCGCCAAGGCACAGGATCGTCTCGATGCATTTCCCAATCATCCAACCATGTCAACCTTTTCACGTACACGTCTGCGACTCGAGGGCAGTCTGTCAAATCCAAACTATACGCATCCGTAGTTTGAGGTTGATACGCCTCCCAAACTCGGTGAGAATGAGGACGACCCACTTGAAAGAATTTCAACTCGACCCCTTTATCCCAGGTCAGATCCAAATGACTCGTAAACACAATGACCGTTTTTCCAAACGACCGAGGAATGTGCACCTCAAAATTGGGTTCAAACAGGATGGTATAAGGATAGTCTGGCTCGTAATACGTGACTCGATCCGGCCACCGACCCAGATTTCCAAACACGATAGTGGTGCGCTGTCGACACTGGTCCAACAAGTGTTGTACCGAAACCATTTTTTTACATGCTCTTGTCTCCAAGCTTGGTATTTTTTGGACAAAAAAAAAAAAAAAAAAAAGGAGACGGGTTTCAGACAAAAATGAAATTTATTTACAAAATAATATTTACAATATTTACAAGATAATATTTACACTATTTACATCAAAATAATATTTACATTATTTACATCAAAATAATATTTACATGCAAGGTAAACCATTACGTAGAGACAGATCCAATGGTTTAATCACTTTAAATCCAGTACTGTTTATCACCTTTTTTTTTCATTCGGGGCATGGTCAAATCCATGGGGGTTTCTTGTTGCTCTATGGCCAACCCTGCTTCAAAATGATCCAAAACGAGATGAGATCATTACTCTCGTCAAACAGGGAAGGCACCGTGTCCAGAACCTGAGGTTCTTGAGTATGCGCCAAGGGAATCCCTTGTTGCAAATAGTCTCCAAATACAGACGACAGGATTTGATCCACGGAAGAGTCATCCGTAAAGGTCGGCTCCAAAGTCTTGACCACAGGTGGATCTGGTAAAAGAATCTGAGGGGTCGTCGGCACAGGTGGTGGATCTGGAAGAAGGATCTGAGGGGTTGTTGGCACAGGTGTATCTGATACAAGGATTTGAGGTGTCGTCAGCAAAGGTGGATCTGGTAAAAGAATCTGAGGGGTTGTTGGCACAGGTGGATCTGGAAGAAGAATCTGAGGTGTCGTCCGCTCAGGTGGTGGATCTGGAAGAAGGATCTGAGGTGTCGTCCGCTCAGGTGGCTCCGGAATACTCACAGGTTGAGGGGTGGCCAAGGCAGTGGAAGGTTTGATAATCCTCACAGAAGCCAGAGACGGTCTGATGATGGGTGCGATAACCACTCTTTTCTTTTTGGAAAAAGGCTTGGGCTGTTGTTCCAAAGGTCGTTTGTTTGTCTCAAAAGGTGCATGAGCCGGGGTCGGAGGAGGTAGCTTGTAAGCCTTTTGATCAAAGCGTTTCCTTTGTCTAAAATCCCCCAGGTTAAATCCATTCTCCATGAGCTGGGGGAGCATCATTTCAAGGATAATGTCTAAACCAAACACCGTCTTTTGCAGCGTCAACACAGTGTAGTGTGTTCCAGCCGGGATTGGATACGCCGTGTGGGGCTCCAAGATGGTTCGATGGTAGAGCATTTGGTCATGGGGCTCAAAACTTCTCCGAATCACATTGGGTTGGGTTCGGCACTTGAGACTGGAGGCTGGCAATTCATAGATCAACATGGGTACATGCGTGGTTTGAATCAAGTGAATCTCGCCCGACTTTACCGTTCGAAAGCCAAACGTAAAGTCTTTTTTCACAAAAAACATGTTGTTGTAAATGTAGACCATCCTCTTGTCGGTATTTTTCAGGAATCGATCGGGATTTCTCAACAGTCCTTTGGAGATTTTCTCCCACAAGACATCGTCGGGCCTGAATTCGTTCACGTGCTTGGCCTCCAAGATGGCACGCTTGAAATTATCCAACAATGTCTTTTTTTGGTACCAATGGTCTTTGCAAAATAAGACAAACACTCGTTTCGCGTTGGGTTCCTGATAAATGATGCAAGCACGGACGTGTCCCTGCTGAGCGGCATATACCAAGGCGTCGGGCTTCTCGGGCAGCGTCACGGGTATTACGGTCGTGGAAATGTGCTCAGGAAAGGCATCAACTTGATCCATTGTGCTCTAAAGGGAAGCGTCGACTGATGGGAAGCGTCGAGACGAGTCTTCTTTTATACGTTCAAACAGGATGTGGGCGGAGTCATCAGGAGCCAAGCACGAGTGAAAATTGGGTCGATGTGTGTTTGTACCCATCACGAATGAAAAATGAGGTTAATGGGTTGATGAAGAATGGCACACATACCTTGCACGGCAATCCAACGATGACAGGTGGTTTGATTGCAAAACGGACATTGTCCCAGTTCACGTCCATTGGAATTTAGCAACATCACAGATGAAATGAATAAAATAAATTTTAACAATGTTTGTAAAACTAGTTTTCAAAAGGATTCTTTTTACGAGTTTCCAAAAGGATGCTTCTGGGCCAACGTTGGTGGGAGGAGGGACCCAAAAAAATGGGAGAACGATTACTGGTCCCGAGCTATGCTCCTTTCCAGTAATCATTCTCCCATTTTTCTGGGGCTCAATACAGTGTCTAAGAGGGCAGCAGGGGGTTGGGTGTTCTGCAGAGGGGGCACGTGTGACCAATCATATCCAGGTGTCGCAGGAGGCAACGCAAGTGAAATGAATGGCCGCATTGCGTCTTTTTTCCGGCCAGTGCATCGGGCTGAGGCAAATAGAACACGTGTCTGGCACTTGGAAGACACAATCGGACCATTTATGCCCAAAACATCCGTCCAACACTAATTGAGCCAAACGAGTCCAAGGGGTCAAGTTTTGCGCACCATAGCGTCTCCAAGCCTTGTACACCAAAAAATACAGTTTGGGGATGGCATACTGAGTCCATAGGGCTTGGACAAAGGCGCCTTTCCCTTTGGCAGCCTCTTGCTCCATGAATTCACTGTCCAAGTCGGCAGGTTCAAACAAGGAAAAATTTTCAAACCAAGGCACTTCATGGGGATCGTGGCAGGGTAGGAGTTCCATCATCAAATCTATAATGTTTGTGCAACAGATGGTTTCCAGTTCAATTACCTCGGAAGGTTTCAAATGAATTAAAACGTTCCGAAAGTTCATCATGAAAGTGATGTAATCCCCAAGATCTGCCTCTTGGTACACGGCAAGATTCAGTGTGAAAGCTAACTCGTTTTCCATGTCTCTGAGTAAAATGAGTCGACTGGCTTCTGAGCCCTGCTTTTATAGTGGACAGAAGGAGGAAGTCTACTGATAAGAGAGAAGGAAATGGGTGATAAGGGCTTTCGAGTCAAAAATAAAAAGAGACAGGGTTGAATCATCCATCATTTATTGATACCATTTACATTGGTGGGTTGAATAATGAATCCATTGTTGCCCAAGGCCATGAGAGGATGATGTCTAGGCACCCACAAAATAATGTTGTTTGAACCCTCGGAGGGTTCTGTTTGAGTCTTTTAGGGGCCAAGGGTGGTTCCAAGCGTCTCTTTCCAAGATCGAGGCGTTGGACGTGGAGGTAGGGAGAAAGGGTCTGGGTACCCTTGTCACAACGAGTGATGAGAGGTGTAATCACCTCATCCATGGGTGGTTTTTCAGGTTCGGCAGGTATTTCAAGTTCAACAGGTGAAATAGGTATTCTTTCAGGTTCAACAGGTGGAGTAGGTATTCTTTCAAGTCTTTGAGCAGGTTCGGCAGGTATTTCAGGTTCAACAGGTGGATTAGGCATTCTTTCAGGTTCAACAGGTGGAGTAGGTATTCTTTCAGGTTCAACAGGTGGAGCAGGCATTCTTTCAGGTCTCTCTCAGGTCTCTGAGCAAGTCCCTTCATGCAGGCCTCATACACCATCTGTATGGAGGGTTTGGATCCATTTTGCATCCGACGCATGTCTTGCACCTTTTGGATAAAGGTTTGGATCCACAGTCTCACCAAGATGGCATTGGGGACGGGAGAGTCTTGGACATGCAAGACGGGAGAGGTTTTGTAACTCTCCACATACAGGTTGCTAGGGTTCTCCACCAGAGCCGAACCCGCATTGAGACTGAGGGCAAAACTCGTGGCCAACGACGACAGTTCGGCATTCAAAATGTTAAAGACGACAGCGGGAGTCACCAATTTTGACTTTTGCGTCATGATGGGATACTGTTTGTGGGCCGGCAACACATCTTTGCCTTGAATGATGAGGCTGTCGAATTGTTTGGTAAATTCGTATACTTTGGAACGACCAAGTAGGGCTCCAACATCCACCAGTCGAAAGTAGAGCTTGCCATCCTTTCCAATCATAGCAGCTAATGGATAGTGTTGGTGAGGCAGGAGAATTTTGAACCACATGATGACTCTCTTGAAGAAACACTGAGAGTGAATGAATGGCAAAGGAAGGCTGTCAACCTTTTAAACCCAACTATCAAAAAATATTTGAATACAAAAAAAAAAAAAAAAAATTTTTTTTTTTATAACAATATTTTTTGACAGTGGGGTTTAAAAGATCTTGCTCATCTCATGGTACTCACATTCCTGCAAAATGAATTCACCAGACTATAATGATTATATTGACATGTTCAATGTGCCAACACCAATGGCTTCTCCATCCTATGAAGTGATGTATGATTCGTTACCCCCCATGGAGCAATCTACCGTTTCCGATTCGTCTTTGGAAGATCCCATGGAACAATCTAGGGTTCTCGAGTCACCTTTGAAAGAACCCGTGGATTCTAAGCCACCAGTTGTTTCGAAATCACCTGATCCACCTGTCAAAAAGGTTAATTCAGTCATTCATCGTTCTCCGCGATCCAAGGAACAAAGGAAAGAGAAACGAAGGAATTTGGAACGAAGGAATGAGAAACGAAGGAATGAGAAACGAAGGAATAATGAGGAAACACAGAATGAAGAACAATTGAAAGAGGAAGGACAGAATGAAGAACCATGAGAAACGAAGAAATGATGAACATGGAATAATGAGGAAACACAGAAGGAAGAACAATTGAAACAGGAAGGACAGAATGAAGAACTACAGAATGAAGAACGATGGAATGTTAAAAGATGGAATTATGAACAAAGGCCACGATATCCCAGGTTCTATAGGAGACCCAATTTCAGGCCCCCGTATCAAAGGCATCATTTCAAACCCAGAGTGTATCAAAGACCCCCTTATGCACAGCAATTGATGCCCACTTCCCAGGAAAATGCCCAAGTCTTTTTCCACAGCCAAGGTTTGGCCGTGTTGTGTATTAGAAACAGTGGTTTCACGCTGACCAACGGAGTCGTCTCGTATGCCATGGATCGGGAATGTCCCCACGAACTGTTTAAATTTTTACACCATCTGAATGTTGGTACCATTTGCGTCACCGACCAACATTCTAAACAAACCTTTAAGGACATCCAAGCCAGTTGGATCTCTTCGAGCCCATTCAAGCGAACCCCTGTGATGTTGTTAAATTCCAATGGACGTGAACTGGGACAATGTCCGTTTTGCAATCAAACCACATGTCATCGTTGGATTGCCGTGCAAGGCATGTGTGCCATTCTCCATCAACCCATTAACCCCATTTTTCATTCGTGATGGGTACAAACACACATCAACCCGTTAACCCCATTTTTCATTCGTGATGGGTACAAACACGCATCAACCCATTAACCCCATTTTTGATTCGTGATGGGTACAAACACGCATCAACCTATTAACCCATTAATACAAAAAATTACATTAATATTTTTTGATAGTTGGGTTTAAAAGGTTGACAGCCTTCCTTTGCCATTCATTCACTCTCAGTGTTTCTTCAAGAGAGTCATCATGTGGTTCAAAATTCTCCTGCCTCACCAACACTATCCATTAGCTGCTATGATTGGAAAGGATGGCAAGCTCTACTTTCGACTGGTGGATGTTGGAGCCCTACTTGGTCGTTCCAAAGTATACGAATTTACCAAACAATTCGACAGCCTCATCATTCAAGGCAAAGATGTGTTGCCGGCCCACAAACAGTATCCCATCATGACGCAAAAGTCAAAATTGGTGACTCCCGCTGTCGTCTTTAACATTTTGAATGCCGAACTGTCGTCGTTGGCCACGAGTTTTGCCCTCAGTCTCAATGCGGGTTCGGCTCTGGTGGAGAACCCTAGCAACATGTATGTGGAGAGTTACAAAACCTCTCCCGTCTTGCATGTCCAAGACTCTCCCGTCCCCAATGCCATCTTGGTGAGACTGTGGATCCAAACCTTTATCCAAAAGGTGCAAGACATGCGTCGGATGCAAAATGGATCCAAACCCTCCATACAGATGGTGTATGAGGCCTGCATGAGGGGACTTGCTCAGAGACCTGAAAGAATGCCTGCTCCACCTGTTGAACCTGAAAGAATACCTACTCCACCTGTTGAACCTGAAAGAATGCCTAATCCACCTGTTGAACCTGAAATACCTGCCGAACCTGCTCAAAGACTTGAAAGAATACCTACTCCACCTGTTGAACCTGAAAGAATACCTATTTCACCTGTTGAACTTGAAATACCTGCCGAACCTGAAAAACCACCCATGGATGAGGTGATTACACCTCTCATCACTCGTTGTGACAAGGGTACCCAGACCCTTTCTCCCTACCTCCACGTCCAACGCCTCGATCTTGGAAAGAGACGCTTGGAACCACCCTTGGCCCCTAAAAGACTCAAACAGAACCCCTCGGAGGGTTCAAACAACATTATTTTGTGGGTGCCTAGACATCATCCTCTCATGGCCTTGGGCAACAATGGATTCATTATTCAACCCACCAATGTAAATGGTATCAATAAATGATGGATGATTCAACCCTGTCTCTTTTTATTTTTGACTCGAAAGCCCTTATCACCCATTTCCTTCTCTCTTATCAGTAGACTTCCTCCTTCTGTCCACTATAAAAGCAGGGCTCAGAAGCCAGTCGACTCATTTTACTCAGAGACATGGAAAACGAGTTAGCTTTCACACTGAATCTTGCCGTGTACCAAGAGGCAGATCTTGGGGATTACATCACTTTCATGATGAACTTTCGGAACGTTTTAATTCATTTGAAACCTTCCGAGGTAATTGAACTGGAAACCATCTGTTGCACAAACATTATAGATTTGATGATGGAACTCCTACCCTGCCACGATCCCCATGAAGTGCCTTGGTTTGAAAATTTTTCCTTGTTTGAACCTGCCGACTTGGACAGTGAATTCATGGAGCAAGAGGCTGCCAAAGGGAAAGGCGCCTTTGTCCAAGCCCTATGGACTCAGTATGCCATCCCCAAACTGTATTTTTTGGTGTACAAGGCTTGGAGACGCTATGGTGCGCAAAACTTGACCCCTTGGACTCGTTTGGCTCAATTAGTGTTGGACGGATGTTTTGGGCATAAATGGTCCGATTGTGTCTTCCAAGTGCCAGACACGTGTTCTATTTGCCTCAGCCCGATGCACTGGCCGGAAAAGACGCAATGCGGCCATTCATTTCACTTGCGTTGCCTCCTGCGACACCTGGATATGATTGGTCACACGTGCCCCCTCTGCAGAACACCCCCCCCCCTGCTGCCCTCTTAGACACTGTATTGAGCCCCAGAAAAATGGGAGAATGATTACTGGAAAGGAGCATAGCTCGGGACCAGTAATCGTTCTCCCATTTTTTTGGGTCCCTCCTCCCACCAACGTTGGCCCAGAAGCATCCTTTTGGAAACTCGTAAAAAGAATCCTTTTGAAAACTAGTTTTACAAACATTGTTAAAATTTATTTTATTCATTTCATCTGTGATGTTGCTAAATTCCAATGGACGTGAACTGGGACAATGTCCGTTTTGCAATCAAACCACCTGTCATCGTTGGATTGCCGTGCAAGGTATGTGTGCCATTCTTCATCAACCCATTAACCTCATTTTTCATTCGTGATGGGTACAAACACACATCGACCCAATTTTCACTCGTGCTTGGCTCCTGATGACTCCGCCCACATCCTGTTTGAACGTATAAAAGAAGACTCGTCTCGACGCTTCCCATCAGTCGACGCTTCCCTTTAGAGCACAATGGATCAAGTTGATGCCTTTCCTGAGCACATTTCCACGACCGTAATACCCGTGACGCTGCCCGAGAAGCCCGACGCCTTGGTATATGCCGCTCAGCAGGGACACGTCCGTGCTTGCATCATTTATCAGGAACCCAACGCGAAACGAGTGTTTGTCTTGTTTTGCAAAGACCATTGGTACCAAAAAAAGACATTGTTGGATAATTTCAAGCGTGCCATCTTGGAGGCCAAGCACGTGAACGAATTCAGGCCCGACGATGTCTTGTGGGAGAAAATCTCCAAAGGACTGTTGAGAAATCCCGATCGATTCCTGAAAAATACCGACAAGAGGATGGTCTACATTTACAACAACATGTTTTTTGTGAAAAAAGACTTTACGTTTGGCTTTCGAACGGTAAAGTCGGGCGAGATTCACTTGATTCAAACCACTCATGTACCCATGTTGATCTATGAATTGCCAGCCTCCAGTCTCAAGTGCCGAGCCCAACCCAATGTGATTCGGAGAAGTTTTGAGCCCCATGACCAAATGCTCTACCATCGAACCATCTTGGAGCCCCACACGGCGTATCCAATCCCGGCTGGAACACACTACACTGTGTTGACGCTGCAAAAGACGGTGTTTGGTTTAGACATTATCCCCGAAATGATGCTCCCCAGCTCATGGAGAATGGATTTAACCTGGGGGATTTTAGACAAAGGAAACGCTTTGATCAAAAGGCTTACAAGCTACCTCCTCCGACCCCGGCTCATGCACCTTTTGAGACAAACAAACGACCTTTGGAACAACAGCCCAAGCCTTTTTCCAAAAAGAAAAGAGTGGTTATCGCACCCATCATCAGACCGTCTCTGGCTTCTGTGAGGATTATCAAACCTTCCACTGCCTTGGCCACCCCTCAACCTGTGAGTATTCCGGAGCCACCTGAGCGGACGACACCTCAGATCCTTCTTCCAGATCCACCACCTGAGCGGACGACACCTCAGATTCTTCTTCCAGATCCACCTGTGCCAACAACCCCTCAGATTCTTTTACCAGATCCACCTTTGCTGACGACACCTCAAATCCTTCTATCAGATCCACCACCTGAGCGGACGACCCCTCAGATTCCCCACCTGTGCCACAACCCCTCAAATCCTTCTTCCAGATCCACCTGTGCCGACGACACCTCAAATCCTTCTTCCAGATCCACCTTTGCCAACAACCCCTCAGATTCTTTTACCAGATCCACCTGTGGTCAAGACTTTGGAGCCGACCTTTACGGATGACTCTTCCGTGGATCAAATAATGTCGTCTGTATTTGGAGACTATTTGCAACAAGGGATTCCCTTGGCGCATACTCAAGAACCTCAGGTGCTGGACACGGTGCCTTCCCTGTTTGACGAGAGTAATGATCTCATCTCGTTTTTGGATCATTTTGAAGCAGGGTTGGCCATAGAGCAACAAGAAACCCCCATGGATTTGACCATGCCCCGAATGAAAAAAAAAGTGATAAACACTACTGGATTTAAAGTGATTAAACCATTGGATCTGTCTATACGCAATTGTTTGCCTTGCATGTAAATATTATTTTGATGTAAATAATGTAAATATTATTTTGATGTAAATAGTGTAAATATTATCTTGTAAATATTGTAAATATTATTTTGTAAATATTATTTTGTAAATAAATTTCATTTTTGTCTGAAACCCGTCTCCTTTTTTTGTCCAAAAAATACCAAGCTTGGAGACAAGAGCATGTAAAAAATGGTTTCGGTACAACACTTGTTGGACCAGTGTCGACAGCGCACCACTATCGTGTTTGGAAATCTGGGTCGGTGGCCGGATCGAGTCACGTATTACGAGCCAGACTATCCTTACATCATCCTTTTGAACCCAATTTTGGGGTGCACATTCCTCGGTCGTTTGGAAAAACGGTCATTGTGTTTACGAGTCATTTGGATCTGACCTGGGATAAAGGGGTCGAGTTGAAATTCTTTCAAGTGGGTCGTCCTCATTCTCACCGAGTTTGGGAGGCGTATCAACCTCAAACTACGGATGCGTATAGTTTGGATTTGACAGACTGCCCTCGAGTCGCAGATGTGTACGTGAAATGGTTGACATGGTTGGATGATTGGGAAATGCATCGAGACGATCCTGTGCCTTGGCGCATGGTGGGTCTCCAACCTTGGAAGCGGGCTTTGGAACAACACGTGCAGCGCTCGCATGAAAAGGCTTTGGCCCATGGAATGCCCTCTGACGTCACGCTCCTCGACCATATATAAAGCGAGCCACCCGCCGCTCGAAATCATTCTGCTGTTTGAAGCAACATGTCTGTGTTGAGTCAACCCGCCTATTTTGCGCATGCCAACGTGTTTCATCACGAGGGCAAGCCAGTGCCCATCGAATTGTCCATTGCCACGATTCCCAGGGATGGCAGCGATCCCGAAATCATGTGCATCACCGTGAATCATGCCGGGCAACCCTCCAATCCCAAAGATGTTCGATTCAATTGCCAAGAGAATGCCCGTCTTCGTCTGGTACACCACCCGTTACCCAAGAGTGTGCCCGTGGAATACCTGCCCTTTTGCGTGAGGGGCAAGTTTAGTCAGCTGGCCCGAGGCAACAGGGGCCTGATGGTGGTCAAAGGATTAAAACAACAAAAAATGTTTCAAGAGCTCGGACTGTATGCCATGGCCCTGGAGAACCTGCCAAACTTTAAAGACATTTGCGATGGAACCTTTCCCGACCCCGTGCATGAGGGTGTGCACGAGGAAGAGGACATTTCATACTGCACCATGGTAAAATCGTACCAATTTGCCAAATACCTGCAGCAGTTTAATAAGCTGCATGCTGAATGGAGCTACAAAGTGTCGGTATTGACACAGTAAAGGGACATTGGCCCGGAAAAAGGGGGATCGAATCGACACAACAGTCGATTCGGTCCCCCTTTTTTCGGGTCACATAATGTACCAAGATTGAAAGGTACATTTTAAAAACGTGTGCTGTTGGATAAATTTATCCGTATTTTAAAACCTTTTGCTGTTGGATGCACCAAGATTGAAATGCACATTTTAAAAACGTGTGCTGTTGGATAAATTTATCCGTATTTTAAAAACTTGGCATTGAATCGTGCTGTTGGATGCACCAAGATTAAATTTATTCGTATTTTAAAAACGTGTGCTGCACCAAGATTAAATTTATCCGTATTGTGGAACCTTGGCGCTGAATCGTGCTGTTGTATGCAATAAATGTCTGGTGATTCAAGATTGGAAAAGCATCAGCCAATAGGAATCGATTCACGTGACCCCAGCAGAGTATAAAAGGCGAGCGCTCAGCCACCAGAGACATTCTCACTCAGCAACATGTCTTCTCTAGCGTTTTTTGCCCATGCCAACGTATTTCACCATGGTGGTCAACCTGTTCCGATCGAACTGTCCATTGCCAGCATACCGGAGGATGGCACAGAGCCCAAAGTGATTTGTATCACGGTGGATCACTCCAATCTCCTCACGACAGACAAAGACAGACGAGCCAACCGCTACATTAACGAACTGCTCAGCCTGAAAAGCCACCTGCCCGGATCCGTGCCTCTGGAATACCTGGATTTCTGCGTCCGGGGCAAGTTTTGTCAACTGGCCCAAGGAAACAGAGGCCTGATTGTCGTCAAGGGCTCGGATCAGCGGAAAATTTTTGAAAAGTTGGGACTTTTTACAATCAACCTGGAAATATTGCCCCATTTCCGGGATTTGAATGACCACAGCCTGCCTGACCACCTGCACGATGAGGTGCACGAGGACTTTAACATTTCCGAGTGCACCATGGTGAAATCGTATCGATTTGCACGATACCTGCAGTATTTTAACAAGCTGCAGGCTGAATGCAAAAACAGACGGCTCATCTAATAGTAGTGAGTCAAAAAAAAAAATTTTACCGAAAAAAAACGGGATCGAGTCGACACAAGAGTCGACTCGGTCCCCCCTTTTTTCAAGACACACAATATGCCAACATTGGATGGCATCTTTTTTAAAACTTTATTACGACATGCACCAGTCAATAGGAATCGTTTCACATGACATCATTAGAGTATTAAATACACCAAGATTGGAATAATATAGATTACACTTACCTATTGTCGTCTTCTTATCACCCAGATTGGATGGCTTGTCTCATTGAGTGGGCATATCCTCTGTTTTCTCACCGAAATTGGAGGGCTTGTCTCGTTGAATTGGCATGTTTTCTCACCAAGATGCATCCATTTCATTGGACCCCTTCACGATGCATACATTTCATTTGACATGATTAAATTTCATTTGACCCCTGTTTAAATTTCCTTTGTGGATGACCCCTGTCTCAATTGTCTCTCTGGGATGGAATGAAACATTTTCTCTCGCCCCGTGCTAAAATATTTTTTGGGAGAAATCTGAAAAATTTTATACTGTGCATACATGATTGCTCTGTGGCATACTTTGTGTCATACTTTGATCGAGACCCTAAACACAACGTTGGGGTATAAAAACGGGTGAAAAAATGGACACGATTCAGACAAAAAGAGCCATTGGAACGTTCTCAGTAGAACTTTGCTTCAAACATGAATCGAGACATAAACACAACGTTTTGATGAAAAAGTAGACAATAGTCATACAAAAGAGCCCTTTGAACGTTCCTTTTGGATGGAAATCTGAAAGGTAAGGTTTGGATAAAAAGTAGGGGGAAAAGGATCAAGAGTCATGTAAAAAGAGTCATTTGAAACGAAAAGGGGGGAACCAAAATACGGTGTGGAGATCGATTCATCTGAGAGGGTTTTCAATTCACATGAGATGGTTTTCGATTCATCTGAGATGATTTTAAATGAGATGGTTTTCGATTCAAATGAGATGGTTTTAAATGAGATGGTTTTCGATTCAAAGATGGTTTTCGTTTCAAATGAGACAGTTTTCATGATTAAGGGAACCAGGACATGCTCGAAAGAGTAAAATACCAAAATTAAGACCCTTTGTTTATGAGACATATATCATTTAAAATTTCCAATAGAGCTTAGATTTTTTTATGTGTATAATAAAGATAATTTAGTTATTCTGTAGAACTACAAAAATAACTTTTTACTCCAAAAGTTTTTTTACTACTTAATTTAAGTAATACATAATTTTTGAGAACTCGTAATATATACTTATGTTTAGGTACCATTTTTTAAAAAAGTATCCTTTTTTTATGCAAAATATTTTTTACACATATATAAAACAATACATAAAATACAGTGAAACCCTTTTTTTTAGTAAAATTTTAGTATAGTTTCTTTAAAAAAATTATGAAACTTTGAAATTTGAAATTTTTTTATTTTTCTGCTTTTTTTATGCATAAAACAATTTTTAAAAAATTAGGCACTATTTTAATAGAAAAAAAATTAGGTTCACTATATGCATAGGCACCTTGTATAGAAGTATAAAAAATCAGGAATCATACAGTGCAATAGTTTTTTTTAAAAATGTACCTAAATGCAAAAAAATATGCTTTTGAGAAAAAAAAAAGTGAAAAAACTAAAAAAATAATAATAACAATATTTTCACATATTATACACTTAATTAGTATTTCCTTGCCTATTTTTTTATATGACTAATAATAATCCTTAACCATTTTCTAGAGTTACAAAAGTAATTTTAAATTCATATGTTTTTCTTCCCTTTGTTTTAGTTAACATGAACATAATTTTCGAGATCTTGTAATACATTTTTCATGTATAGGTACCATTTCTTACAAAAATATTCTTTGTATATACAAAAAAATTTACAAATATATATAAAAGTAACATATTAAACATAATGAATCTGTTTTTTAACTAATTATATTTATATAATTGCATAATTTCTTAAAAATAATCATAAAACCTTAAAATTATGAAAATCTTAATTTTCTTTTTTACATATAAAATCAATTTTCAAAAAATTAGACACATACTAAAAGATATTTTGTTCACTGTATGCACATGTATCCTGTTTAGATATATAAAAGGTTTCAAACAATATGCTACAATAGTTTTTTTAAAGTGTACCTAAATTTAAAAATATTAAACATTCGAGAAAAAATATAATAAAACTTAACAAAAAAATTTCTCCTTACATTATAGATTTGATTAATATTTCCCTGCTTGGTATTCATTTTCTTCATCTAAATTCTGTTTATCCATTTTCCTTTTAAAGACCTTCTTTTATTTCTGGCTTCCAATGACACTTTATTTACTATACGTTCAGACTCAAAAATTCGTTTGTTATCAATTATAAGTAAGGCACGTTCCGTGTTGTATCCTGGTTTAATGCCCAGAGCTTCAAAGACTTTTATCCTACTTACATATCCATCGTTAAAACAAATTACAGCATCCATAACTCCAAATTTCAAAGTTTCAATGCCAACAAAAACTGTTTTAGTCACTTTCGCTCCCAAATACATTTGTTAAAACTTTCATTGGGATTTTGTGTTCTTCCATGAAGGCACTTTTTCAATAAGTCCTTCTGTGAGATCCCACAAACACTTTTTTTTTCACTTTCAATAAAATTGACTCAGGTAAAGAATGCTTGTGAATATAAAATTCCACCCAATGTTTTAAGTTATAACCGCACCAGCTATCCTCACCAAGAGGACACAAAGCGTGTTGAGGATTATCCTCAGTACTTAGTTTATGAAAATAAATAGCCCATATGGCTCTTTTCATGTCCTCCACAGATGACAAATTTTTACGGATTGCTAGCCCATAATAATGTTGGATTGAGTCCACTTCTTTAAGCGTTAGCCGTCCACGTCCCGAAATATTTTTCCCATCTGATAGCTTAATGCCTTTGCTCATTTTTAGAATGTTTCTCAGCCTTGTGCCCATACGCTTTTGCACATGGCCAACACATTCTAATTTTTCAACTTCTGTGTCGCCATATACTTTTGCTTCTTTTATAGTAAGAAATCCTTTTGAGTCCCCATCACCAAGATACTGCGTATAACATGCTTTTCGTGATGTTTCAGATCGCTGAAATATACTTAATACCCCCGACATTCCATTCCCCCACTGAATCCTTCGTAATTTTTAGCACAATTTTCACATGGTTTTTTTTACCCTTACATGAAGAACAATATTTTGTGAGAGCTTCAAAGTCGATAACCTTTCCGTTCTCAACAGACGTAGCACATACAACTCCGTTCAATGAAGAATAGCCTCTTTTATGCCATGTGCCATCCACAGCCACAGCTATATTTGAATTATTATCATTCGCTATGACTGCTTCGTGAACAGCTGCATTCATCGAGTCTTCACTAATTGTTTTTAAAACATTTAAAAACAAAGAATTATGGCGTTCAAACTTTGCAGGTGGTGGAGGCAAATTCATAAGCCCACAGAATATTCGAGCAGCAGCTCCACCTTTTTAAATAGCTCTCATTCCATATGTCAATCTTAGGTTAACATCATAACATTTATTTGATATTTTTGATGACATTGTACTCGACGATTTCCACAGTTGTGACAAATTATTTCAAACTCACAGCTAAACCTTACGACTTTTTAAATCTTCTCTCAGCTCAATTTTCTCTGAAGAACAGCAATATTTACAACATAAGAGATTTTTCATAAGGGAAGATAATAAATCCAGTTCAACGATTATGTTTACATTTTGAGAATCTTGTTCTTTTAGTAAATCCGGTATTTTAATTTTTCTCCTAGAAGCACTTTCCACGGAATTCAAAAGCAATTTTTCAGTCGATTTAGACTTTTATGTTGATTGCTACTATACTTCCTTCTGCCAAATTTTTTATTCTTGGCATAAACATTACTCGTTTAAAAAAATTTAAGATACTTTTAAAATCTTATGAATATTAAAATTATAAGTAAAAATAAATATTTCTTACGAATATTAATGTAAAATTAAGTAGTTGTATGCCACAAGAAACTTCGTTAAACGAACTCGGTTCAAAACATTGCCATAAACCGAAATTTAAAGTAAGAAATTTTGTCACACAGCTTGGAACAATAGCTCACGCAAAAGCGTGGCTAAAAAGTAGCGGGGTTAACATTCAAACGAAAAAAACAATCAAAAGTTAATATAGATAAAACACAGGGGAAACTACATATTTAAAGTTCAAAGGGGCGTGTCAAAAGGGGCGTGGTCATTTATTTACATTATTCATTTATTTACATTTTCATATTTTAAATGGCTATTTTATCAGCAAACATATAATGTATTATACATTTTTAGATTCAGAAAAATAAGCACTATTTTTTAGAACTAAAATTGAAAAATCGATTATTTGAAAGTATATGATGTCCCTGTTCCCTTAATTTCAAGTGAAATGGTTTGCACGATTAATTTCAAATGAGATGGTTTTCATCATACATTTCAAGTGAGAGGGTTTCAACAATGGTCATTTTCATTTCAAAAAAGGTCGTTTTTCATTTCCAATCATTTTTTGAAAGGGTCACGGTGCTCAACTATTTTTTCGACCGACTGTAGTCCCCATCTTTATCGCCAGCTTACCGCATTATTATTCCTCAAAGTGAATATGAGTTGGTGGCGTAATTAATCAAAATTCATTTTCTTCATTGAAAAAGTTGTAGGCTAAGAGGGATTGTACCAACGTTTTTTCTATTTTCATTGAAAAATTATTTGTTGATAATACGAAGTAGGATTCAAAAGTTCCCAGATTGAGCCTATAACGTGAAAAATTTTTGTAGTAGAGTGATTACGATAACCTTTCTGTGTTACTGCATTCTCTCCCTTTCCTAAAAGAGGTTTGTCCCAAATAATGCGGTTGGTGGCTCACCAAGGCGTCGTATTTTGTAGGTGAATGGATTTAGTAACTAGCATCGACGTTTCAGAGAAGACAGGGAAAATATCAAAGATGACGAAGGTTCTGGACGTCCACAGATTTCCTGCACCATGGAAATCTTCGACACGGCTTCTGCGGCGATACCTAAAAATAGACTTCAAACAATGACACAAGTAGAAGAATGGGTCAGGATATCCGAGACCATATGTTAACGAATTCTGACAAAAATCTTATATGCATAGGGAGTGTCAACACATCGTTCTCCGCATATTAAACGAAGATCAAAAGGAAATTCATATGGAGAAATGGTGAAAGACTTAATCTCGGCTGTTGACAAATACCTTTCCCTTTTGGGCAGAATTGTTAATGGGACGAGAAATGGAAGTTTTTATACAAGTTGCAATCCAAAAGAGCACTAGTAAAGCGGAAATCACCACAATCTCCTAGCACAGCGTTTCTCAAACTGTGGGGCGCGCCTCCCTTGGGGGGTGCGATAACTCTACAAGGGGGGCGCGAGCATATTGAAGTCGAAAACAAAAGGTTATTTAAAAAATTATTAATTTAATGAAAGTAAACAAACAAAATACTTTCTGATATAACAAAATATATAATACACTTATAAATGTATCAGCACTGTACAATGTATATTTTAGTATTAATTTAACAATACTAAGCTAAGAACAAGTTTGATAACTATCAGTCACTCCAGGGGCTTGAATTAACACTTATCTTGATAATGTGTACGGTTTATAAATAATTCCTTAACTGCCGATTAAAAGTTACGCGACTCGCTCCCCACCGTTTATAACGTAAGCGAGCGTGTTTTGATGTTTTTTTGAAGGGGAAAAAAGAAATAAAAAAGCAAATCCTCTGAAATAAATAAATTCTTCGCAAGCATTATGAAGGTTCTTTTATAGCATTCCAAAGCCGTCGGAATAATTTTATGGAAAGCACTGCATAGAAGAGATAGTACTTCGGAAAGACGTATATATACGTTCAGAAATTTATTGATTTGGCTGAGTGAGACGTTTTATACGTCGGTGTCACATAAGAAGTTAAAGTCGAATTGTAGCTTTCGTGTCTAAGTATAGTATTATTATTGAATTCAATACATTGTTATTGTATGGAGGGGGGCGGGAGCAAAAAGAGGATTGAATAGTGGGTCGCGTATATTGAAAGTTTGAGAAGCACTGTCCTAGCAAGTAGAAATTTCACCAAGATCACTCTAAAAAGAAAGTCATATTAAAAGTGTTCTTCGATATCCAGGGCACTGTACACTTGGAATTTATCCCTGAAGGACACACAGTGAAAAAAGAATTATATAGATATAATCTGCATTGCTTGCGTTAGTCTATCCGAAAAAAGAGAAAAAAATGTAGGCTGAGCAATTATAGATGCTTTTTCATGACAAGGCTCTTTCACATCTATTTCTCGTCGTCACTGACTTTCTTGTGAAAACGAAAACAACTGCTTTGCCACATCCTCCTTACTCTCTTGATTTTACCCCTATGACTTCAGCCAATTTCCTGATCTGGCATGTTATTTGCAAGGTTATTGATTTCAATCTGGAGATGAAGTTAAAAGTACATCGCAGGTTGAACGAAAGAACATGAATAAAATGGATCACAGAAATGTTTCTATGAACTTAACAAGCAAGGGCCGGAGTAAGTTGTTGCCTAAGTGTCTTACTTCGGAGGAGAATGTGTTTCAGCAATTTAGTTGGTAATATTTTTTAAGTTATAAACTTAGTCAGGTTACTTTTGAATCCTACCCCGTATGGGGGTAATTCTGAAATTTTTGAGATACGCGCAGACGAGAAATTACAAAAAAATATTAACGGTTTAATTTGGAAATACAAAGTATTTTAAAACAATAGACTATTTTTTACTGACTTATTTCAAGTTTGTAGCGTTGAATAAATTTAAGACAGAAGAGAAAATTGAGTTGACGAGAGAACATTATCACGATATGATTTCCTATGATTTTAAAGCGGGATTAAATCAAGACGAATGCATTCAACGGCTACAATTAGCATTTGGTGATGAATATCCATATCGGGCTATTGAATTCATATAGTTTACACAATTTTGCCGCGATCGATATTCCCTTCAGGGTGAAAAACACGCAGTAAGGCCGCGGTCGGCATTAATCCCAGATAATGTTTCGGCCATACGAAAAATGTTAATGGATATTAATCGCTGTATCCAGTGTCGATTTAAGCTCATTTCGGACCCTGGGTATAGAAGATCTATAGGCCCCCTAGGCAAGGGAGGATTGAAGTTTATAACCAGATAATCTGGTTAATTCCAGCTTACCGGACCACGAGCCCCTGGGCACCCACCCTAAGCTCCCAGCCGGCACTGGCTGTAGCTACCAAATGATACAAAAGGAACTTAACAGTGTATCCGCAACCATACACGAAATTATTCATGCAGAATTACATATGAAAAAAGTAGTTTGCCATTGGGTTCTCCATGATCTAACTGAGCACCAAAAAGAGGAGGGTGTCAGAATCAGTAAAGAAACTCATAAATTACTAAATGATGGTGGCTACCCCATCATTTCTAAAATTGTAACGGGCGATGAAACGTACATACCGTTTTTTAACGTACCAACATGTCAAGAAAGCAAAGTATGGGTTTTTGAAGATGATCCCACGCTGAGACAATGGTGAAAAGACAAAGAGCAATGAAAAAAGTAATGTATGCCGTTTTCTTCAGAAGTACGGGATTGGTCAAAGACATCAAGTTGGAAGGACAGAAGATAGTAACAACAAACTGGTATACCACTAAGTGTCTTCCTGAAATTCCCCAAGAAGTAAATGTCAGGGGACTAATGATTCACCATGATAATGCATCTTCCCATACACCCTGATTAACAGTTGAGTTTCTTAAACAAAAACAATTTAACCACTTAACAGTTTCTTTATTCTGTCCTATTACTTCAAGAAATAAGCGTATGTTTTGTAAACATTTCTAAGATGAAATCAATTGTACACTGCTGTTTGTAAAAAATGCAACACCATGAAGGAATCGTCAGAATTAAATGAACTTTGCAGCAAATATCAATTATAGGATCTTAAGTGAAATAGCAAGGTTTCAGAGACAACATGCATGCGTGGCGAGCGCAGCGCCCTCTGAACTGTTGCTGAAAGCGTATAAATAGAGGGCTGTAATGGGACATTGAAAATAGTTGTTGATTATTTGTTAGTGGCGAAAGTTTAGTAAGACCTAGGTATGCTTCCACGACGAAATAAGGAGAAATTCCAGCAACTTACGAACAGGGGAGGATTATCAGCCTTCGAAAAGAAGTATTTTCAAAATCACGTAATAAGAGCTCGTGTGCAGCGGAACAGTTCCCCCCAGTGATGCGAGTTTGGAAGTAGTGGATCGACGAGCACCGAAAAACTGGCAGTGGACGACAGGGTGCAACGATCAACACCTGCTCCGAATAGCGGTGAATGACGGTACAGCTTTCTCCAAGCAGTTGGCGGCACGTTGGTCTACTGCTATAGGTGTCTAATCACCTATAGCAATATATTCGTCAATTGGTCGACGTCTGCTGCACCGTGGAGTGCATGCAAGGGTGCCTTTATAGAGGATCCCTCTCACGGCAAACAATTGACAGCTGCGTCTGCAATGGGCGCGCATGAGCACAGAGCCTAGCACGCTGATTGGTACCAAGTTGTCTTTTCAGATGAATTACGCTTCAAATTTTGGGACTATAATGGCCGCATTCGTGTTAGACGCTATGCCGATGAACCCTGCCTTCCAGAGTGCGATATCGAACGATATAGTGGCCTAACACCCGGAGTTATGGTTTGTGGTGAGATTTCGTATCATGGATAATCTAATTTGCTACGAATCGAGGGTAATCTCAATAGCAACAAGCACGTCCGTGAAGTGCTACAGTACGAAGTCGTTCCCATCCTTTAAGGCATCCCTGGGGCTATCCTTCAGCAGGATAATGCACGCCCACATGTTGCAAAGAATATTCGAGACTTCTGTACAACCCAGCACATGCAACTTCTTCCTTGGCCTGCTTATCCACCGCATATGTCGCCTATTGAGCACGTGTGAGATTTGGTTGGTCGGCGCCTCGCTCGTGGTCCGCGTACTGCAGCTTCAAAAGACAAACTTTTGCTATGCATACAAGCAATTTGCAGTAAATCATAATGCGGTAGATAAAGGGTTAAAACAACAATCCTACTATTCACTATGCCATCCTCAACGTTAATGTTAGTCTTAATTATGTAAGGATAACCCACTGCAAGCGGGATCTTATAAGGCAGTCCATACAATTCGACGACACTCATTTTGTGAATCTTTTGCTGGGCTGTAGCAGCTTCCGTATGATTCTTGTAGCCTACCAAAGTGTCATAGGTGACATTGTATGTCTCTTTCAAGATAGCATAGCTGTTGTATGAGTCCACACTGGGATTTTGTTGATACAAACGCATAACGCTGAACAAGTTCGCATCGCACCACTGTTAGGTTCTGAATAGCGATTCAATTAGCTGAACTTCATCAACGCCGAGTATCTCCGTTGCCGACTTTAGTAAGTATGGCAGAGAATATTTGGCGTATTACTTGCTGTAGTGTATAGATGTTTAATGGTTGCCAGAGCACGGAACCACCTATCATGCTTGTGTCCTCATCCACGGGTACATTAATGACTTGTCTGATGATACAATAGCTGACGTCGTAACGCAACTGACGTATCTGCATGACTGGCAGGCGCGGTGATACTAGACGTTACCTAATCGGATCTATTGCGGGAAACCGTGTTGTGCTTAGGTGGATACACAAATCCATTTGAACTTGATAATGTGGGCACTTTGTCCGATTCCAGTGAGTTTTTACACGTAGCGCACAGTTTAAAGTCAGCCACTAGCTATTCAGGAAGAGTATTATTAAGCAGTGATAAATGTTTTTCTTTTGTAGGTTTCTGTGAGCGCAGAAACCATAGACAATCACATACATCGCACTTATGTCCAAATGGATTGTTGACAAACGTCGTAATGAAACGTGCACTAGCTGCTGCACAATGTGTCTTCATAAACGACGATCGTAAACAATTGATGGCTACACAGTCCAGTGCTTGACTCGTTCATATGGTGTTTAATTGATACCATTAGACCGCTCTTGAGAAGCCCTTTCCAACCGTATACGATCTTTGTATTTAGATTTAGCTGGTTGACACGAATAGGCCGACATCATATATTTTTGACAATACTTTTTTCTATTTTAACACCGCATTATATATTCACTGTCACTATTTTATACACTAATAATTTATATGCAATCGATAGATTTTGATGAAAGCTGACGATTGAAATTAAAACGAACGTCGTGGCTTCTCCGAGTCAAAAGTTATACTAAATGAAAATCTCGCCTCTCATACTTTCTTTTAACTTATTTCTAAGTTGAGCCCTCAGTCGTCGCTCTAACTCCAATTCTCTCATTTGCCTACATTCTTCAAATCCCATATTTTCAAGTTAACATTCTCTACGTTCACATCCTCTACGTTCACGTTCTCTATTTTCACGTTTTCCTTCCAAAATACCCTCCAACAAACATTTAACTGATTCTTCATTATAGTAGTCAATTTGACAAATTCTGTTCTTAAATTTTATCTTGGGTAAAGTATTATCGACTTCGACCCCTAATTCCTTCGCAACTTCTATAAATACCTCTTTTGCTTGCCTTAATAGATACGCCGTGATGCACTAATGAACACAAAACCAAATCTAAGCTTAATCGTCACAAAAATTATACAAATACTCAACGTAAACTAAAAATATACTAGACCTAGACTTAACTACGAGGCGCATCCAGAAAGTAAGTTTCCCGATGTTTTCCCTTCAAATTAAACGTAATTAGATGTGTCATTTGCGCATGCGTAGCAGATCTATGAAATATGAATCATGTGCCAGCTGGACAGGTCCCGCCTCGTGCCAGTAGTGTGGTAGCAGTGTCCGAAATGGAAGCTCTTATTCTTTCTCCCGCTACCTGTGCGGTTCGGTCGGTGATAAAGTTCTTGAATACACAAAGAATAGCGCCAATTGAAATTCATCGCCAGCTCTGTCAGGTCTAGGGGCCGATCATCATGAGGTAAGTAGAGGGCGCGTCGCTGGTGTTTAGGCAGTTTTCCGAATGTCGTCAAAGTGTCCATGTTAAAGAGCTCAGTGGGTGATTGTCCCTCATCAATGATGATCTAATTCAGCTTGTGTGGCCGCACGTGATGGACAAAAATCGCTTCACGATTACGGAGCTGAGCAGCCATTTTTCCGCAGATATCGTGATCCTTGTTGCTTGAGATTGTTACTAAGCACCTGCTGTTCAAAAAATTGTGCCAGGCGAGTGCCGAAAAACCTGACAATCGATCCCAAAATCCAGCGCTTAGGAGCAGCAGTGGCGTAACGTGCACCCCCGCAACCCCCGCATCGCGGGGAGGGGGGGCAGGGTTCCAAAGGGGCCCAAAACCTGACTGACGCAAGTGCCTACCCTTTGTAAAATTCAACGTGGGGGCTCAAAACCTGGCTTTGCAGGGGGCCCTAATGTTCTCCGTTACGCCACTGAGGAGCAGCACTGACATTTCTATAACGGTATCCCGATGACGACGATTTCCTCGACAGGATCGTCATGGGCAATTAAACTTGGATTTCAGAAAGACTGCTCCTTGGAAACCAAGGAGCAGTCAATGCATTGGCTGCATAGTGGGTCTCCTGTCAGGACGAAATTCAAACAGATTCTGTCGGTACGGTAAGTGATGTGCACGGATTTCTGGGACAAGAAGGGTATTCTGCTCATTGACTTCCTTCCACGTGGTGAAACAGTAAGCGCTGACCGTTACTGTGAAACACTGCGGAAATTGTGACGTGTCATTCAAAACAAGAGGCGTGGAATGTTTACTGTAATGCTTCTCCATGACAAAATGCTCGTCCACATACTGCTCGACGCACAGCAGCTGTTTTGACGAAATTTGGCTGGGAGTTGTTTGATCATCCACCCTTCAGCCCTGATCTTGCTTTCAGCGATTTTCACGTTTTCTTGCACCTGAAGCAAGTTCTGCCCTCCGGTTGAGCGTTTTGGCAACGACGAAGAGCTGAAGACGTTTGTCACACGCTGGTTTCATTCACAGGCGGCAGAGTTCTACGACAGAGGAATACAAAAGTTGATCCCACGATGCGACAAGTGCCTCAATTCTGGTGGTAGAAATTTTGAAAAATAGCCGAAACATTGCTATACTTGTTGCCAATAAATATGTTCCTGAAAGTGTGAGCTCTTTTTTTTAAATCAGAAAACTTACTTTTTGGATGCACCTCGTATATTTCACAAATATGCGCAAATCTAAAACCAATACAATACTCTACACAAAACTGTGCCAACGCAACAAGTACAACTAACGTATACGAAGACCTAACTCAATAAACAAACAAAAATACTAATATCGCACATTTATACACTTCATACAAAACTTAAAAATCTTTCGTCTCTCCGTCTAGTTCTTACTAACTTTACCTAGCATGTATATCCATTACTACAAAATTTTACATACAATTACACTAATCAATTGCTACCCTAAGAATAATCCCAAAGAAAAGACTCACCTTAAAATTTGTAGACGAAAACATTGGAGCACTCGAGACCTCTTGGAACATCATGAAAAACGGCAATCAGGACAAACAGGCGAACAGGTCCTCACTCTTGAATACTCGTTGATTCAAAACTTCATCGGCAGGGATGGAAGGCAGGCACTCCGGGCAACTTATTGTCGCAGTTAAGCCCAGAATCAGGCGGGCACACTTCATCACCGGCGGGGACAGAAGACACTAATTCTGGACAACTTCTTGTAGCAGTCACTCTTCACAGCTAGGAACTCCTGGAATCAGGCGGCCTTAAGGTTCGCTTATAGCATTCGCACATACGGCTGGTATATTATCTCTTCTTTTCAAATAATAATAAAAGATTCGAGTAATAATAAAGGATTACTCAAATGCCAATCCCACTAAGCTGCCACCATTTCTAATATATTAATTATCACTGCTGTGACGCCGTGGAGACATCGTGACAGGGTAGCGTTTTTTAATCACACAGCAATTCATTAAAAAATTATTTTATTTATATTCTAAATGAATATTATCTAAATCCAAGCAGTATAATTAAAATCGTAGTCTATGTCTATGGTTTGCTGGTAAGAATAACAAACTAAAGTCCCGTGTTGGATTAGCTTCACGGTTACTTAGCTGTGGTGCAGCCGTCGGTCGTATTTCTCCGACAACTCTCGCTATTCTCCGGAGGGCGCTCGCCCTTTAAAATTCATCAGCATCACAAGATTCCATGGAAAATAACCGCGTTCGTCTCTCTCATTATCGTGACGTGACCAACACGTGAAGCCAACGCGTGATTCTTCCGATCAGTGGCACACACAAGGAGGGGGGTCCGGACCCCCCCAAAGCCCTTGATTTTTTTCCGATTGATTATAATTCTAAGTATATGATACGTAAAATTTAATTAATTATTTCTTATCAATAATTTATTAATTAATGCTAATTATTTATTCAAAAATTAGTTTTTTACTGTGTTTTGCTCCCGAAAATCGACAAAATCAAAAGGAGCATGATGCAAGAATGGTGAAATTTCGACCCCGGACCCCCTCCCCCCTGAAGAATTCCTGTGTGCGCTACTGCTTCCGTTTCTTTCTCTTTCAAAAACAATCAGCTCTCGTCTCGATTCCACTCTCCTTTTTCCGAAATGATCCATTTAAACTCCAGGGGCGGGTCCACTACTCACCCCACTGTAACGTCACGTTTCGAAAACAACAACAACATCTGGTGTCGGTTTCTTTGTAGATTCGACGCCCACACGTGCAATTTCCGATCCAGCGCAACCCCTGTTTGACCCCCCCCGAGGAATCTAGCGACCCGACCGGAAGATGAGAGGAGAGATGCTTTGAACTTGCACGGGAGCGGTAACCAACGAAACCTCCTCTCACAAAATAGTGGACTCTAACAATCTAATTAATTTTAATAACTTTAATGTATCATTTTGTAAATAATTTTCAATAGTTGTGACGTAATAAATTCCATATTTTAATTCACCAAGAATACGCTACCGTTATTCTTTCAAACGTTACAGCTTAGAGATTTGGTGGCAGCGCTTTGGGATAAAAAGTTAGCATTCAGGACCCGTGAGAGGAGGAAAATTTTGATTTTTACGGACGGACCGCAACGCAGGGAGAAAAGAGATCTTCGGAAGCCGTGCTGCAAGTAAATTCAGCTTCGGAGAAAGAGAGCGTCCTGCTCATAGAAGATCAAACTGATCTATAGTGTTAACGGCTAGTGTCCGAAGGAAAGCGATTTTCGGAAGCCGTGCTGCAAGTAAATTCAGCTTCGAGAAAGAGAGCGTCCTGCTCATAAAGATCAAACTGATCTATAGTGTTAACGGCTAGTGTCCGAAGGAAAAAGCGATTTTCGGAAGCCGTGCTGCAAGTAAATTCAGCTTCGAGAAAAAGAGCGTCCTGCTCAAAGATCAAACTGATCTATAGTGTTAACGGCGAGAGTGTCCGAAGGAAAGCGATTTTCGGAAGCCGTGCTGCAAGTAAATTCAGCTTCGGAGAAAGGGAGCGTCCTGCTCATAGAAGATCAAACTGATCTACATCTACAGTGTTAACGGCGAGAGTGTCCGAAGGAAAAGCGATTTTCGGAAGCCGTACCACTAGTGCACATAATTTGCTTCTGACAGCAAGCTGAGTACTTCAAATGGGTGAGTACTGTTATATTTTTGAGTTGCAAACTGCATATTGTATTAGGAATTTTGGTTAAAGTGTTCTTTAGAAATTTTGAAATACTTAGTGTTTTTCTTGCATGGGAACAGTGTTATTTTGTTTCTAGAGAATTGTAATTGTATTTCAAGCATTGTGTGCAATTTTAGCTTAAGATTTATTGTGTTTTAAGTCTCTTGAATGATTTTGATTATTTTTAGTGTTAAGTTTTTCTTTGTGTATTTCTGTGTATGCATGGGACCAGTGTTATTGTATTAATAGAGAATAGTAACAATAGTGCAAAATTTAGCGTGACATTTATTTGATATTGTTTAAAAAATGGCTTTCCTTGGTAAAGGGAAAAAGCAAGACATGTTGCAACTTGCTGAGGAATTAGGAATAAATGCCACTTTAAATATGACTGTCCCTAGCATAAAAATTGCAATCACTAACAGTGAAGGTTATGAAGAGGAATTTGTTAAAAATCTGTATGAGACTATCATTGCAAACGGAAAAAAGATTGGAAGAGTTAGAAAGGGCTGAAAAAATGAGATTGGAGGAGTTAGTAAAGGAGCAGGCATTAAAAGAGAAAGAATTACAGCTGAAATTTGATTTAGAAAGGTTTAAAAATAGAATCCGGATTTAGGGTAAACGATGAATCAAACGATTCTACAAATGCATGTTCTGTAACCTCTAAATTAAACTTAAAAAATTGATCCCAGATTTCGATCCTAAGCAGTCAGATATTAGTTTATATCTAGTGATCTTTGAACGCCAGGCTAAAAGGGCGTCAATAGAAAAGAAAGAGTGGGTGGGGCAATTATTGGGTTTGTTACCCCTAGAGATCGTGCAATTTATTGCTCGCGAACCGGAGGAACAAGCCGAAAATTACGATTATGTAAAGAAATTATTACTTAAAAGATTCAAGTTAAGTCCGGAGGTCTTTCGGCAAAAAATTTGTCCAACACCAGAAAAAAATCCGATAGCACCTGGAAGGATTTCACTTTTGAAATTACGAATTATCTAGATGAGTGGCTGATTGGCTTAGAAGTAAATACCTTTCAAGATCTTAAAGATCTAATGGTGGTAGATCAATTAAAAAAACGCGCCAATGCTAGTATGAAAGATCATTTTTTAGATAATTGGGCAAACCTTAAATCAGCTACTCAAATAGCAGAACTCTTTGATAATTATGAGGACGTCCGAAAGGTAAATTCGAAACCCATGGATAGGTGGGGCAGAAATGATAAAATTTTGACATACTCAGGGATCAAGGAAAAAGAAAATAGATTTGGGAAAACTTCCCCCAGATTAGAGCTTCTGTTCCGGAGAGTACTAGAGAGAGAACTTTTGAAAAACGCGTGATACAAAGATGTTATCATTGCAATATGCCTGACATATAAAAGCCGGTTGCCCTAAATTAATAAAAAAAAAAACAAAACGACGGAAACTCTCAATAATATTGAAGGAAATGAAAACCCGGATTTTCTTAATTCATATACAACAAAGGGCTCTGTGAATGGTCACGAGATAGACATTCTTAGAGATACGGGAGCGACAATAGATTTAGTATGTGCAAAATACATAAATCCTTCTTCTTTCTCTGGTGAAAATGTTTGGGTAAAACAACCGTTAAGCCCAGAATTAGTTTGTTTACCTTTGGCGGTCGTGGAAATTTCCGGAAACTTTGGAACGGTGCAGACTAAGGCAGCGGTTTGTGGAAATCACTTAAATCAACACGGTCGATATTTGCTTGGAAATAAAACGGCCGAGCTAATAAAAGGAAATTTAGGCTATAATTTCCTGCCAGTCGAAATATTGAATGCTGTCCAAACAAGGTCTCAAGTCAAAGCGGCTAGAGAAGAAAGGGGAATAGATAGTGGTGATGCTAAAAAAGGGGAAGATGAGGTTATAATTGTTTCTTCGGATGCAGAGGACGAAATTTTAATACCTGCACTCCAGGAATATGTTCCGGAATTAGCGCTGCTAAGGGTTACGCGAGAAAATTTAATCAATGCTCAAAAAATAGCGAGGAGATTAAACCCTTATACGAACAGGCAGCCAGTCAAGTGCAGGTTACCAATCAGGTTTATTCGCTAGAGAAGGAATTATTGGTCAAAAATCGTGAAGATAAGTTAGGTAACGTGGTGAAGTTAATAGTAGTGCCGGAAGGGTTGCGCGACCCTATTAAATCATTGTGTCATGAGGGAACATCTGCACACCTGGGAATTACGAAATCCAAAGACAAATTAAACCGATATTTTTACTGGCCGAATTGCTATAGAGATATGGAACAGTTTGTAAAAACTTGCGATCAGTGTCAGAGGGCTGGGAAGCCCAATGATAAAAAAGAAAGCTCCACTAAAATTGGTCCCTGTTATTCAGGAGGTTTTTACTAAGCTAAATATTGATGCATGTGGGCCTCTCCCGATCACATCTAAAGGGAATCGATATCTTATCACGGCCATTTGCATGTCTTCAAAATTCCCTGAAGCTATTCCGGTGTCTGATATTAGTTCCGTTAGTGTCACAGATGCGCTGTTAAACATCTTTAGTCGGATGGGGTTTCCCCGTGAAATACAATGTGACCAGGGTACTTCTTTACTAGTGCTCTGACTACCGAGTTTTTTGAAAGGTTCGGAATACTTGTCAGGCATAGTTCTGTGTATCATCCACAGAGTAACCCTGTTGAGCGATTTCATCGAACGTTGAAACGACTCTTACGAGTCTTATGTTTAGATGCAGGCTCCGAATGGGACAAACATCTTCCGTCAATTCTTTTTAGCGTTACGAACTGTATCTCACGAAAGTACAGGGTATACACCGTCAGAGTTGGTGTATGGGAAAAATTTGCGAACCCCAGAGACGTTAGTAATGGAACATTGGATGGAACCGGAAGAAGAGGGTGATCTCGTCACTGAATATATGTTTAAGTTAATAAATAGATTAAAAAGATGTCAAGAAGTAGCTATAAATAAAATGGAGGAAATGCAAGTTAAGCGGAAAACTTGGTATGACAAAAACGCAGTAAAACGTGAATTTAAGGATGGAGATTTAGTCCTAGTGTTAGCTACATCCAGAGCAAATAAATTAGCAGTGCAGTGGATAGGTCCTGGGACAATTTTAAATAAAATTTCGGAAACGAACTATTTAGTCGAAATCCCCGGCAGACGCGAAACATCTCAAATCTATCATATAAATATGCTAAAACCATATTACAAAAGGCCAGAACACGTTAACGTAATTATTAATGATGAAACAAAAAAACTCTCTCGCAGACCAGGAGTTAGAAATCCCATACTTAGAAAACAATTCTCTCATTTATGATTTCGAGGACGTAATCCAGGCTAGCGAGTTGAACAAACACCTTCACGACAAACAAATGGATCGACTGCGCGAATTATTAAATAAATACTCTAAATGTTTTTCAAACAATCCCGGTTTAACTAATCTGGTTGAACACGAAATCCAGTTAGTTAGCGATCAACCAGTTAGGACGAAGCCCTATCGAATGTCGCACCGACAAAATGAAATCTTAAAAAACGAAATTAACCGAATGTTAAAATTAGGAATCATTGAGGTAGGAGAATCGGATTACATGTCTCCTATGATTTTAGTTGAGATAGCTGGGAAAGAACCTCGTCCATGTATAGATTACAGGAAATTAAACGGGATCATTAGAACGGAATATTTTCCTCTTCCGAATATCGAAGAACGCGTAGAAAAAGTATCGGCGGCTAAATTTATTACCGTCTTTGACTTATCTAAAGGATATTGGCAAATACCTTTGAGTAAAACAGCACAGCGATACGCAGCCTTCTGTACTAGCTTTGGTACATACCGACCCCTAAGGATGAGTTTCGGATTAAAGAATGCTCCATATTTCTTTAGTAAACTCATGGCTGAATTACTTAACGGACTAGAGGATTTCGTTGTCCCGTATCTAGACGATATCGCAATTTTCTCAGATACTTGGGAGTCGCATATTAAACATATGGAAACGGTTCTGCAGAGAATAAAGAGAGCTAAGTTAACGATAAAACCTTCAAAGTGTAAGTTTGCGCAACAAAATGTCAAATTTTTGGGTCACATTGTGGGTCAGGGTTTTCGCACTCCTTCCGAGATCAAAGTTCAGGCTGTTCTAGAGTTCCCTACCCCTCGCACGAAAACCCAAATACGTGCTTTCTTAGGTATAGCGGGTTATTACCAAAAATATATAAATCTGTTCTCGGTAATTGCTGCTCCGTTGACGGATGCGTTGAAGGGAAGAGCAAAGAAGGGAGAAATTAAGTGGACGACCGAGTGTGAAAACGCATTTCGAGAACTAAAAGGGAAACTAATTGATAAGCCCGTCTTGTACGCGCCAAATTTTGAACGAGAATTCATTGTTCAAACGGACGCTTCGAACGCAGGTATGGGAGCAGTTTTAACCCAATTAACTGAACAAGGTGAGGAGCATCCAATCCTTTACCTGAGTAAGAAATTTTCAGAGGTAGAGAAGCGTTATTGTACGACGGAGAAGGAATGTGCTAGTATTGTTTTTCGCAATTAAAAGGTTACATTATTACTTAGATGGAAATTCATTTTTAGTTATGACCGATCACAACCCGTTGGTGTGGTTGAATAGAAATGTTAGTTCTAACCCTAGATTGATGCGATGGGCTTTGGCTTTGCAACCATATAATTTTAGAATTGTACATCGGTCGGGTAAAAGTCACAAAAATGCAGATAGTCTCAGCAGATCGGTGATAGATAATTAGGGTTTGTTAACAATGTTCTCTTGCTCATGAATAATAATTGTTGCTTATGTTTTTTTTAGTTAAAGGTTAATAATTGTATTAAATTTTATTTATTTACTAGTACTGTATATCATATCGAATGGCGATGCGTGTCAAAAGATAAAGCCATGAAAAGCAAATGTATTAATATGCTTAATTTTGTGTACAGGGTTTTAAAATATACATGAGTATTTAGGTTACGCAAGAGACATATTGTGAAAAATATTTTGTGTGTAAGGTTGTACACTTCGCATATCATATCAACATGTCGTTAGTATAATTTTATTTAAGTATTGTGGCGAAGAATATTTTATGTGCAAGGTCTTACACTTGCATTTGATATAACATGTTAGTATAATTGATACTAGGCATTGTGATAGGAGTGTTTGTATTTTTATTTAATGTATTGTATGTTTTCTTACATTGATTACATTGCTATTTCGTGATATAGATTTGTGTAAGTTCCCTAGCAAGAACACTCACTCACTAGAAATAAGTAATTCCAAATTTAGTTCAGCGTTTTCTTTAGTAATTAAAATTGCAGCTCAGAAATATAGTGGTGCTTGATGAAGGGATGTGTCGGTAATCTGTCAGTTGTCTCATCGTCATCCCATTAAACTTTTCTCAACGGAAAAGTTCCATAAGAGAGGGCGAGAGCTGTAACGTCACGTTTCGAAAACAACAACAACATCTGGTGTCGGTTTCTTTGTAGATTCGACGCCCACACGTGCAATTTCCGATCCAGCGCAACCCCTGTTTGACCCCCCCGAGGAATCTAGCGACCCGACCGGAAGATGAGAGGAGAGATGCTTTGAACTTGCACGGGAGCGGTAACCAACGAAACCTCCTCTCACAAAATAGTGGACTCTAACAATCTAATTAATTTTAATAACTTTAATGTATCATTTTGTAAATAATTTTCAATAGTTGTGACGTAATAAATTCCATATTTTAATTCACCAAGAATACGCTACCGTTATTCTTTCAAACGTTACACCACCCCATGTCATCTCTCATTGGCAGCCCCCAAAAGTTTGCACATGGCCCTCAGTCTCATTAACACTCACTGGCACTGTCCTAAGAAAGGCTCTTTTTGTCCTTCTCGACCGCACCGGCATCAAAAGGCTCGTCTGAACATCCGGTCTTTTTTCACCTCGTCATCATTCCCTCTTTAAATCAATATGCCACCGTCCTCCGAAGCGTTAGTCTCCTAAGTCAGACAGGCTCCATCAATGGTTATACAATGGGACTCTATCTTGTTCATTATTCCTACAGTCATCCTGGTGCCGAGGACCAGAAGCCAGACAAAGGACAATGACCACAAAGCCACGTGCCCAGTCTTCAACCCACAAGCGAGCCACCTGCTTTCTTTATGTCAAACTAGACATTTATAGAGGGGTGTGGGCCGTCTCAATGTACCGTCGTTACAGCTTTCATATCTAAAATAGGGCCCCCGAAGGAATTTTTATACTGGGCCCATTCAGAACTAGCTGCGCCAGTGGTTTTAAGACAATTTGAGGACTTGGGCCCCTTTGCAAAAGTAGGCCTTACCTGAGATCTTTAAAGTAGTATGCATTGTCAAATACTCGTTCAAACGGTAATTTGAAACAAATAAATGCTCATGACTCGCTCACGGCCTAGGCAAAAACCGGATCGACCGATGGCCCGTTTCTACTAAATGAGTTGAAGTATTGTTTATGATATAAGGCCTAGGCCCTAGTATGGACAATGGTCATCACATAATAATACAGTCTTACCACTTTTGCCAATTGATATGCATTTTGAAATTCCATTTTTCAGGGAATATGTACAGGAATAATATTTGACCGTAAAATAATCAGGATCACATGCTCTTATTAAGACAGAATCGGAACGAAACGAGGCTCCCACCAAGGCTTAGACCCAGTTGGTTCATTGCTTAAGACGCCCCTGTACGTTATGCTACTGGCGATAATAATATAAAAAAGCATATTATATAAATAATGCAAGATTGAAAACGATATTTATTTATATTTACCATCACATTTTTGTCTTAAGATTTACAACTTTGTGTCTTAAAAGTTTGTTGAGAGAAAAGGGAATAGAAGTTTCAGAATAAAACAGAATGGAATACAAATACTAAGCGTTATAAAAAGCAAATAAAATAACTAACGAAGAAGTGTGATTGTTATTTTTCATTTAATATTATGTTATTCATTTATTTTCCGTCCTTTTTGCATGGATTGCATTAACAATACATTATTTAAACTTGGAAGAGTACTTTTCTTAAAACTATTTTTTTAGCAAGCAAACATTTCAAAGAAAAGTATTTGAGGCTGTTCTTATCCAACAAATTCAAGACAATTCTTATTTATTTTCTGAGGTTAAAATCGAACGAAAGATAATGAATAAATTACTGAGAAACATGTCCCATCAAATATAGAAGTAGCTCAATTTAAAACATAGTTTAAGGAAAAAAAATTTCGTAACAGGAAAATATTTCCACGTGACTATACTTCAAGCTGATAAAAACGAGTATTCCCTAATCATTGCCTCACAGAAGGCGTCTCGCTTTTGAACTGAGTTGACTTCAATTATATCTAGGATGGGTAAGTTCAATCGTAATTCTTGCTTTTCTTACGTTGCTGTAACCTTGGTTTCGATTTACATGAAAATGTGTGATTGCCTATTTAATCAGTGAGAAAGTTCCGTAACTGGTTTATAGGTCAAATTCTTCCGGTCCCAAGCTTGGTTGATATGTTTGTTCTAGATAAGAAATGGCTAAAGGAAGGTACGGCTAAATCAGATAGGCAAAGATAAGTTAACAGCAAAATTATTTTTTGCTTTGCATCATTTTCGCGGCAGTCATGTTTAAGAATGAAAATGGAAAGTTGTTAATGTTTATTGTACAATTTTCACTCTCACAATAGATTAATTTAAATGCTTTATTTGGAAGTTTTTTAATTTTATTTTTATTGTTTGTTGTGTGTGTGTGAAAAAAAAAGGTTGATGCTTGGGTGATTTTTTTAGAATTTGTTCTTATTAAAAAAATGTATGTTCAAAGCTGGAAGATTTGGTTTAATCTGACTAAAAATTTTCAAAAAAGGCTTGTTTTCTTTAATAAAAGTACACTTTATAAAGTTTTAAAAGGATACACTTTATTCTATATTCGGGAATATTAAGTAATAGGGAGATGGGGGGGGACACATAAAATATTAGAATAATGTTGAATTCAAATAAGATATTGAAGGATATATATATATATATATATATATATATATTTCATTTAAGATAATTCTTGATACTTTATTATTATTTGACCACGGCAGCCCGACGTTGCCTCAAGGGTTTGAGTCTTGGTGTCATTGAACACCCACTGTGTGTTTGCAAACTAAATACGTTGAGTTTCAAAGTCCTCACGTTGGCGTGGAGTGGGAGTTCGGAGAGGAGAATATCAGTTTAGAGGTCATCCTCGTCACTTGACCGAGGTTCAGAATTACTTGACCCATTGTCAATAACTCTCTTCAAAAATGCGATGTTAATAAACAATCAATTAATATATAATTACTCTTTGAAGATATTTAACTCGAGTATGTTGAAGTAAGAATTATTACAATTGATTTCTCAGAACTAAAACTTTGTATGCACTAGTTTATAGCATCAAATTTTTAAAATTTTATTTACTTACATTAAAAAAAAAATCAAAAGTTTAATATTTTTTTACCTGATAACTATGCCATTGAAAAACATCCGTTTTACTTTCCTAAATTAATAGCAAAAAAAAAAAAGTTGTCATCATTTTTATTGAATGTGGTTAGTGTCTATAAATCCCCATATGTATTTTTTGAGTAAAATGTTTGTGCACTATTCTTTTAAATACTGCTTATGACGACATGAAAATAATCAAAAATGATATTGAAATTCCGAAGATTTTAATTTGGATATTTTTGTATATGTATATTATATATAACAGCTTTTTTCGAAGAAGCGTTTACTTTATTGATTTATAATAAATAATTAAATTTGTCTATACAGTGGGTGAGTATTAACATCGCACTATTAGCTACACGAGGGCTTTTGGTGATGGACCTCGTCATTTTGAACCATTATCAAGTGACGAGGACGACACCCGAGCTGGTACCCGCTCTCCTAACTACCACACCAACGAGAGAGAACGTTTAAACTCTCGACATATTAAACGTGAATCGCCTTCTACAAGGCGGGTCTTTAGTGGTACTGGGCTCGAACTCGTGGCATGTCTACCATCAGTGGCGGCGTTAGGCGTCGGCGATCGCCGACGGCCACGCGCTTAAAGGGGGCCTCGCAAAGTTTTGAATTATTTAAAATTTAGTTATTCATTTTTATTTATTTTCATACAGTTATGCGAGTAAAAAGAGTGATTAGTACTTTACGGGCATTATCCAGAATCTTCTGGCAACATTATGGAAATTAAACAACTTAGCGTGCGAGACGGGGAATCCCCGTGTCGTTTGCATTAATGTTAAATCAGTTATTGAAGAAATTATACACAGAGTTAAACAAGCAAAATACTACGCCTTCTTGCTCGATTGTACCAGGAATGTCAGCCGTATTGAACAAATGTCAATAATATTAAGATTTTGCAATTCCTCAACTGGAGCAATAGAGGAACATTTTATTGGGTTTATTGCCTTCGCAGAAACAACGGGAGAATATATAACAAATTCAATATTACAAGAACTGGAAAGAAATGGTCTAGATATCGAAAACTGCCGAGGACAGGGATATGATAATGACGCCAATAGGGTCGGTATTAATAAAGGTGTCAGAACAAGAATACTCATTATAAACCCAAGAGCATTCTTTACGCCGTGCGGATGCCACAATTGGAATTTGCTTTTGATTGATGCAGCTAACTCTTCTGCAACAGCCAAAACGTATTTTGGCTTCATCAAAAAAATCTATGTTCTGTTTTCAAAGTCAAGTAAGCGTTGGGATATTGTAAAATCTAAATTAAAATTGTCATTAAAACCTCTGTCTGAAACACGGTGGGAAAGTAGAATCGGAGCAGTAAAAGCAATATTTTTGCAATTTGATGATGTTATCGAATGCGTGAATGAGCTGAAAAATAAAAGTGATGATTCTGAAATTCTAAGCAACTGTGATGCTGTCTTGAATGAAATGTTCAGTTTTGAGTTTATTGTTGCGATACACGTATGGTACGAGGTTTTACTTCGTGTGAACAACATAAGCAAACTATGGCAATCGGTTCAAGTCGACTTGAAAGTCACTATTGATACTTTACTGTCATTTTGCAGCTGGATTCAAGAATTCCGTAATACAGGACTTGACAATAGTGTTGCACAAGCTCGATTATTTGTAGAGAAAAGTACTTTCGAAATTGAGTCTCAATTTAAAGAAAAAAGAACAACCAGGAAAAAACGAATGTTCGGTTATGAACATATTGATGAACCTATTCAATCTTTTGAAATGCAGTACAGAGTTAACTTTTTTAACACAATGATTGATGCTATTATAGTCGACACCGAATGTCGATTTAAAGCGCTCAATGAACAATTTGATTTTATTTGTGATATCAGTTATTTAAATTCTATATCAAAAGAAGACCTTCTCAAGTATTGTAATGATTTGTTTACAATGCTTCGGGAAGGCGAAAACAGCGACATACAGCCTTTCGAACTATATGAAGAACTCCAACTTTTAAAAACGAATTCAGTAAACTATCAACGACGCGAAACAACTCATTCAGTACATCTTAGAAAATAATTTGGAAGAAATATATGCAACTGTTTATATAACAATTAGAATCATTCTCACAGTTCCCGTCAGTACAGCTTCCGCTGAGAGAAGCTTCTCAAAGTTAAAATTGATTAAGACCTACTTGAGAAGCACGATGAGTCAAGAGAGACTATCTGCGTTATCAGTTCTATCAATTGAAGCTGAAATAGTGGCTAGTGTTAGCTATGACATAATGCTGAAAAAGTTCAGTGAGGCCAAAAGCCGAAAAGTTCGTCTATTTTAATTTCTATTTGTGTAATTTTTGTCATCATTTGATTAGCAATAAATCTCGTTTACTCATACATTAGTTTTAACTATAATTCGGCTTATGTAATTTAACGTTTTTTTGACTGGGAAACAAGGAGGCCTCATGAACCCTAATTTCGCCGACGTCCACGCGTGGTCTAGCGCCGCCACTGCCTACCATGATCCGATACCTTGACCACTGGGTTATCGCAGCCCCGCCGTATAACGTACACTTTTAACCCGAAAAATGAAATCGAAATTTACGGATATGCATTATACACCGGATATAAAAATAACGGCTTTAACAATTGAAAAAAAAGATTAACACAAAAAAATTAGGCTTCTACTTATATCGAAATACTGTTTATTTAAAAGAAACGACATTCTTTATAAACTTAAAAGGTTTTTAGTTCTAGAAGTATACTATTTCTTTTTTCAAAATCTTGGGATAATACCTCGAACAAATTACTTCAAAACAGTAAGGCTGTCTTCGGTATAAGTACGAGAGTTTCAACTAAACGCGAAGCACATTTTCTGACAGAAATAATGCCTCAATTTCTATAGAAATTTGCAATATTATAACTCATACCTCTGTTAACAACATAGTGTTTTTAAAAATGCCAAAATATTCCATGAATACTTTCTTTTTTATTATAATACGTGAAGACAACCCATTTAACATTACGGTATAGGAGAAAAAACGCGAAACACGTTTTATACCAGAAAAAATGAATTAACTCGGTTAAAAATGGGAAGTATGATAAAAAAAACATTCTGCTCTCTAGAGGATAGGGAAGCTAGAATATCATAATTATGTTTCATTTATTTTATATCTGAAAAAATGTTCCAAATTCTGGTCCTATTCTTTAACATTAACCGAAGACAGCCTTAAAGCCTTTTACACGTACATTTCAGGATTCTTTGTAAGAAGGAGGTGCGCGTTATACGGCTAATATACCTTAATATTAAAAAATGCAGCTTGAAAGTATAGGTACACACAGTAGCACACACAAAGGGAGGGGGAGTTTATGCGTCCGGACTGCCCCCTATAATCCTTGATTTTTTTTTTATTATTGATGGTATTTTTAGGTATATAGGACGACAAATGTATTAAAGGATTTGTTATTAACAATTTACATTATTGATTAATGCTAATTATTAATTCAATAATTGATTGTGTAATGGTCACCCCGCGACGTCCATTGGTGGGGGAGAGTCGGGAGGAAGATTAGCCACACTCAAAAAAATTCTATTTATTATCAAATTCACAGCAACGACACAAATTCAACTACCCAAGTTAAGAAATGTACCAATTACTAAATATGGAAAGCAATCGCGAGAGAGACGAGATATGAGAAGTCTTGATAAATCGGATCACTTTCGTCCAGGCAATACACCTTCTAATTCCAAGCGATGTCCAATTAAATCTTTAATTGACTAAATCGTCAACTTTAATATTACTAAGGTGACCAACCGTCCTCCTTCAGGGAGGGCAGTCCTCCTGTTATAGGTTCTGTCCTTCCTCGAAATGTGTCCTACTTTTTGTTCCCCTTTTTAATATTTGAAAACATCTGTTAATCTCTGTATTCAGAGATGAATCAAACATGTTTCCAAAATGTCGAATGGTCTGAAACAAATATCACAAGAAATAACAGTTTTCAATGGTATTTGTTTACTTTGTCGCAAATAAATTGGGCAGATATAGAAAATTGCATTGAGTTTTTATCGAAAGAAATGCCTGATATTAAAATCGATGACAATTGTCGGTTTGAAGAAGAAAGACGGACGAATGCATATTTAAATTTTAATAAATTAGAGCAATTGGAATATCAACATGATAAAAGATGGTGAAAGTAATTAAACCTTTTAAAAATGAACACATTCCATATGAAAATTTAGTTATTCTTGTTAAATTTACGTTGTGCTGCCCTGGAGTTGTTGAGAGAGTTTTTTTCAGTTGGTAAAATGATTTTTGTGAAGTGACTAGTAAGAAATCAAAATTGAATGTTAATATTTTAGCTACAAAGCTTACCTTAAAATTCAGTATGAAGGATATTTTTGTCCAAACTTTCCGATATATTAGAAGATGATATGTTGACAAAAGAAAATTCATTCAATGGAAAAATACTCGTTTAAGATAATAATTAAAAAAAATGTAAGCGTGTAATTAGCGTTTTTTGTTTTAATTAATAAAACGTTTCATATACTTAAGTTGTCATTTTTTTTTCTTAAATTTTTCGTCCTTCTTTTAATGGTAAAAAAAATGGTCACCTTAATGCAGTGCTTCTCAAACTTTCAATACTGGCGCCCCCCTTTTCAATCACAATTTTTATCGCGCCCCCCCTTATACATAATAATTTACTGAATGCAATAATAATGCACTTTTACGATAAAGCAACAATATTTATTATAAACCGTACAAATTCATGACATAAGTATTAAATTTTGTATATGTTACTTTTAAGCAAAAAAAAGTTAAGTAATAGTATAATTACTAAGTTATTTTTCCTTTCTCTGATTTTTAAATTGGAACATATTACAAAATGCGGTGGTTGCTTAGAAGACAAAATATAGATATCAGCTAAATATAGAAAATGAACTCAGAGGCTCAATTTCTTATCTTAAAACTCCTTTCAAAAACTTTGCTCTGTAAGACAAGCCCATGGAAGTAGCTAATAATTATTAAACTTCTTCTTAATTTAGTATTAATTAATTAGTCCTAAAATACTCTGTGTGCCACTCATACATTAAAAGCAGTGTTTCTCAAACTTTCAATACTGGCGACCCAATTTTCAATCATAATTTTTGTCTCGCCCCCTGTACAACAATAATGTATTTACTGCAATAAAAATGCACTTTGAGAGAGAGACGCTAAAGTGTTACAATACGATCTTAATTATAAACCGTACAAATTAATACGATAAGTATATTAAATTTTGTGTATATTTTAAGTAATATATATATATATATATATATTTTAAGAAAATTACTTAAAATATATATATTACTTAGAGAATTATGTTATTTTTCTTTCTCTAATTTTTAAATTGGAACAGATCGCAAAATGATGTATTTAATTAAGGATTTATTTCCTTCAGCATTCATTTCTCAAAGCACAAATGTCATTAGAAAAATAGTCTAGTCAATGTCGCTCTCTATCATATCCATCACATCTGGCATTATAGGGTACGTTTGCGTGAGTCTGGGCAACCTATCGGACGTCTGCGCAAAACATATAAAAATGCTTTTCCTCGTACAATTCCAGTCAGTTTTGGTCGACTCGATACTCCTATAGCTACCGAATCTAGCTTGAATGTACATTTTTTTAAATTTCCACGTTAATTGTAATTCACGGTAATTAAGTATTTACGGCAGTAAATTAAAACAATATCATACATACATTTTTAAGTCGTAAGCAAACATTCGACCATAATAAAGAATCAACAAGTACACAGACGAACGAGCATGGTTCCGAAAATTAAATCAAGGCGATCTTCTCAAAAATACTTAAATTTTGGATTTACCACTACTGAAGTAAATGATGGAAAAAAGCCCCAGCTCGATATGTGTTAAAACTTACAAATCTGTAGAACAACATGTGAAAGTTGTTTTTAAAACATGTAAAATCATTTAGCTATGTTGGCAAAGAATTTTAAAAAGTATTTTCTGGATGAGGACAGCTTGGTAGCAAGTTACGAGTGGATTAGGGATCTATTTCAAGATACTCCAGAAGGGCTCTCAACTTCCGAAGAAGAAATCTTCATAGATTTCACATGCAGTGAAAAATTAAAAGGCAATTTTGTAATAAATCGCTCTTTGAATTTGGGGTAGAGGTGGATGAGGAATTATCTGTACTGAAAACAAAAGCACTTTGTATACTATTACCATTTTCAACATCCTACCTTTTGCAAACCGGATTTTCTGCAGTGGATGCCTTGAAGACAAAATATAGATCTCAGCTAAATATAGAAAAATAACTCTTTAAGTGTCAATTTCTGATATTAAAACCTTCCTTTGAAAAACTTTCCTCTACAAGAAAAGCCCGTGAAAGTCCCTAATAATTATTAAACTTGTTCTTAATTTAGTAATAAGATTGATTGATTGAATATTAACGTCGCACTGTTCAGCTGCACGAGGGCTTTTGACGACGGACCACGTAATTTTGAACCATGGTCAAGTGACGTGGATGACACCTGAGCTGGCACCCCCTCTCCTAACTACCATACACCAACGGGAGGACGTTTCAGCTCTCGACAGATTTAACGTGCAACGCTGTCCTACACGGCGGGTCTTTAGTGGTACTGGGCTCGAACTCGTGACAAGGCAAGCCACGATCCGATACCTATACCACTCGGCTACCGCGGCCAAATTCAGTAGTAAGAAATTATTTATAAAATACCTTCTTCATTACTGATACATCAAACGTATACTGGCTGAAACACCGACTCTTCGCACGAGTTCATTTTTTAAAAAAATAAAACATTATTCTTGATATAATAGCTGAACTGTAAGGAGAGTAAAACTGTGTGCACGACATTGTATACAAAAATGTAAAATGATTTTTTTTTTAGATAAATGCTATAATTGTAAATAACTGTTTAAAAGAACTGTAATTTTAAACCTCACACAATTAGCATTTAGAATTAATGTTAAATTATGAAAAAGAATATAAAATTCCGATGAAGAATAATTGTGTTACTTTTTAACATTTAAAGCGAGAAGACTTCAAAAAGTTTAACCCGGGAGCAGGCGCGTACTCGATACTAACATTAATGGTAGTGCGGGGGGACTCAGTCACCCCAATCATTTGTTTAGAATTATTTTTACTGTACACGATACAAATCGGAATTCTAGTGAATATTTTAATTTATAGAAAGTATACTTACCTTCTTTCAAGGACTATTCAATTCTTTGATGATTTGAGAAAAAATCCAATAAAACTGAACTAAAATGATTCAAAAGTACAAGACCCAAATATCGCACAACTCAATTATTTACAATTTCCTTAAGCGAAAAGCAAACACATGAAAGATGGGAGGGAACTAATATTGATAATAACCATACCATAAGATTGAAGGTCAAATTAACATTCAGATTTTTTATCCAGAAACTGAAATATTTTGACATCTACTAATTTTTAAGAAACATCTGTCTTTTAGGGGATCATAGCCTTTGTTGCTCCATATCCCACAAAACCTGAACTGAACTGAACGTACTATGCAGCCTGGCTGAAAAGTGTGAATCATGACTTCCTTTTCTTTTTCTACAACTAATGTACAGTATTTCAATAATAATTGCAGCGGTGAATTGTTTATCTTCTTAGAATTTTTCTCAGGGTCTGGGTTTCGTTTTTTTTTAACGAGTAATATTTTATGTTAAAACGTAATAAAAAAATCTCTCATTGAGGAAAAACAGCAAATAAAACAAAATGTTTTTTTTTCTTTAATTTGGTTTTGGGATCAAAGATAGCTATTTGATGACGGAAAAAAGCTAGATAATAAATATAAATTATGCCAGTGTGTTGTGTGTATTTTTTTTTATTATGGAAGAAAGCATTTTGTTTTACTTCTCTTTCCGGTTATTTTTTTTTAAAAAAAATCTTTAAATTTTCGATACGCTCGCGCCCCCCTTGTAGGGTCATCGCGCCCCCCCAGGGGGGCGCGCCCCACACTTTGAGAAACACTGCCTTAATGTTACACAAATAAGATATGAAGTACTCACGCCTCCCTTCACGTTTAATCAATTACTGCTATCCGTTAGTATAACAACTTTTTCTTTCTATCTTGAAAGTTTAATCTTTATATACAAGTCTTAATTTACTTATTTACATCTTCTTCTTCGGGGTAAGGTTTATAATTGAATAATTTTTAAAGACCCAATATTCCCCAAGAGGATTATTAATGGAAAGAACGCGGATTGACCCGTCACAACTGTTTACTGTTTTTTGTTGCCAAAAATCGATAAAAGCAAAATAATATGTTTGACGGTGTATTGAGGTATGATGCGATATTGGTGGACTTTCGACTCTGCTCCTCCCCTTGACAAATTTTTGTGTGCTTCACTGGGTGTGCGCTATACGCCTGATTTTACGGTAGCTGTAAAACAAAAACAAAGACTAGGGTTTTTGGACCAACTCATCAAAATTATACACTCCTACCTAAACTCCCGTGAATTTAGGGTAAGAGTTGAAAACAGTCTCTCCACCCCGCGTCCAATTCTCAGTGGGGTACCACAAGGATCTTTATTAGGACCCAAGCTCTTTAATCTATACATCAACGACATTCCCAAGACTGCCGAAGTCCACTTCGCAATGTACGCGGACAATACTGCCATTTTTACCCAAAACATTTATAACTGCAATATCATTGAGCGGCTACAAAATTATGTCATTCGACTCGAAACCTGGCTTAACGACTGGAAAATAAAGGTTAATGCATCTAAAAGCGCATGCCTCCTCTTTACGAGACAGCGGTGCATCGGAAACCTCCCGCATGTCAACATTTTTAATCAGCCTGTCCCCTGGGTTACTGAATATAAGTACCTAGGGTTAATACTTGACACTAAATTAAACTTTACTAAACACATCTGTTCCACCCACCAAAAGGCGGCAGGAATGAGATGCACTCTAAATCGCTTGATTTCTCCCAAGAGCAAGCTCGCATTAAGGCACAAGGTTCTATTATGCAAAGCCATTCTTCGCCCCATCATGCTGTATGCTTCTCCCATCTGGGCAGGGGCGGCAGTTACTCACCTGAATAGATTGCACACTTTTCAAAACATTCAACTGCGTAGAGCAGAAAACGCACCTTGGTTTATCCGGAACGAAGTCTTGCATAAAGATCTTAATGTTCCGCCGCTTCTTGATTTCATCAAAGAACAATCAGAAAATTTCTTCAACCGGTTACCACAGATTTCAAATGAATCTATCCAGGAAATCCTGGCTTACGACAATTCTATTCCTAGCTCTTCTAAGAGACCTAGAACAGTTCTTAATCAATTGTATCAACACTTCCCAGCCCTGAAAAGGATGAGAATGTCTTGATACGAATTAAAAAATGATGAGCTTTATTGTTACACTAGTTGTTTTCTTTTGCAAGACTTCACTCACTCTAATTATCCCCCCCGCGCCATGTAAGTTTTTGATCGCCTTTAGTATGGCAACTCAGTGGCGTAACGTACACCCCCGCATAATGGGGGCAGGGTTCTAAAGGGGCCCAAAGCCTGACTGACACAAGTGCCTACCCTTTGTAAAATTCAACGCGGGGGCCCAAATGTTCTCCGTTACGCCACTGTGGCAACTTCACCCCTCATGATCTTATTTTAAACTCCTCTACCTGTTCTTACTTTCTTCCAAGAGGTTATTTAAAACTTCCTTTCAATAACCGCACGCAGTTATCTTAGAGGTAACGTATAACGGACTTAAAAATATTATTCTCTGAATCCTTGTTATTAAAGAAACCCTTTTGTCTCCTCGTTCCGTCGAGATGCGGCAGACGGTTGAAACACAGGCTTTGCTGTCATGGAGATGTGACGTCATTTTCTCTTCGTTTTCCTATAAAGGCGAAACAGAAACTAAATCAACTGGGAGAGTGGTTTCCCACCCACCCCTCCACCAGCGTTGTTGCGCTGCATTTAATGTGGACTGCTTTCTAATTTTTTATGTAACTTCAACAAATTTTGTTTTCTGTTCAATTTATTCTGATGAGTGGATAATAGAGTTTTCTTTAAGGTTCCACGTAAATGTATAACCGTTACCTTACCAAAAACAAATAAGTGGGGTAATAAGCACTTTAGGGTTTAGTTTATAACATTTTTGTATTTACATTTTTCATATTTTTAGGTATGACTTCAGCATTGCCTTTTTGCATTTTATATATCTTAATTATTCTTTTTATGCCTATTTTTAAAATACTTCTTCTAACTTTTTTTTTCTTTTATTCCTTATTTTCGTTTTTTACTTGGATCTTTATATATAAGGAATACAAAAATTTGATAATCTTAAATTTCCACATTTTGATTTAATTCTGCGTGATTCAGCTATCGTATATCTAATTGGAAAAAAAAATCTCGTACCTTTTATCACTCTAATATGCTTTTATTTAATTTAAAAACCTTGTTTAATGCATTCCGTTTATGTTGTAAAAACATATGAAACTGCACAACATATATAAGAATTGAAACTACCTGTACAGTGAGTGAGTATTAACATCGCATTATTAGTTACACGAGGGCTTTTAGCGATGGACCTCGTAATTTTGAACCACGGTCAAGTGACGAGGACGACATCTGAGCTGGTACCCTCCCTTCTCCTAACTACCACATCCACCAACGGGAGGACATTTAAACTCTCGACTGATTTAACGTGCATCCCTCCCCTGCACGGCTGCTCTTTAGTGGTACTGGATTCGAACTCATGACATGCCAGCCACGATCCAATACTTCGACCACTCGGCTACCGCGGCCACACAACCTATAAAGCATTCTAAATCAGCGCGGTGAGAAAAATTTCTAATTTGTATTTTTGAGCCGCTAGAACGTGATGAAGTAGTTACAATTTGGCGCATAAAATATAAATAAATAAAAAAAAAATTAAAATCAATTAACTTTTGATTGTTCTATATCAATTTTCTGGGGAGAGGAGGCCAGAGAACTTAATAGTTTAAATGTGATTTTTTGATTCCCCCCCTCTCCTGTGCTGTTTTAATGCTGTAGTACAAAAAAAGTTCTAACGCGTTCGAAAAAAATTGTGTTTTTCTATTTAGAAAATATCTTCCGATCTTACAAATGCCTTAATATTTACGAAAAGTTCATACATTTACGTATGTATGTTTTTTAAATATTCTCAAAGACCTGAGTATAATACACTGGTGGACAATTGCTAAGGACGGATCACAAATTGCTATGTAGCATAATATTAAGCGAGACATGAGGCCTAGTAGGATAAAATATAGTTGCCACACTGTTCAGACATTAGAATAAAGAATATTTATTGTTCTGGAAAGTACACAAGCTGTGAAACATCTGAAAGAAAAAAAAATGTTCATTTGATCTGCGTGCGGAGAAATGGAACAATGCATCTAAAAGTCAGCAGGCACCTTAAAGAAAGGTATCAGTACGGGATATGTCCACCGTGGAGTGTGATGCAACATTCCACACGTCGTACCATACTTTGCACAACATTATCCAGCAGCTGTTGAGGCAATTTATCCCATTCCTCTGTGAGTGCACGGATGAGGGTGTTCTTGTTTGTCGGAGGATAGTTTCGACCAGCAACTTGCCTCCCAAAGCATCCCACACATTTTCAATGGGGTTTATATCTGGAGAACGCGCTGGCCATACGAGACGTTGAATACCCTCGCTGTCTAGACAATCCTGAACAGCGAGTGTTCGATGACATGTTGCGTTGTCGTCCATAAAAACAAATTTATCACCGACAGCACCACGGAAAAGACGAACATGAGGAAGTAGAACTTCATCAATGTATCGTTGGCCCGTTATAGTCCCATTCGCAACCACATGTAGGCGCGTGCGGCCATTGATCATGATGCCGGCCCACACCATGATACTGCATGTCGGATATCGGTCCTTTTCCTGGATATTTTCTGGACGATAAGCAGTACCACTCTCGCGCCAGATCAGTTGGCGTCTGCAATCCGATGACAAACTGAACCTACTCTCATCTGAGAATAGTACGCATGCCCAGTCCTGTTCAGTCCAATTGTGATGCTCACGACACCATTGCAAACGGGCAGTGCGGTGCTGTCTGGTCAATGGGACACACACAACAGGTCTGCGTGTGTATAGTCCTCCTCCCCTCAAACGTCTGGCAACAGTTTTTTGGGAGATCTGCTTTCCTGAGGCAGCAAGAAACTGATTTTCCACCTGCTGAGCTGTGGTGCGCCTGTTCCTTTTTGCTGATAGGACGATATATCTGTCTTCTGCAGGCGTCGTACTTCCAACACGACCTCCCCCGTGCCGTCTACTACACATTCCAGTAGTTTTAAGTGACTTCAATAGCCGTGAATTAACGCTGTGAGCGATGTCGAACTCCCTGGCAACATCTTTTATTTTTCGCCCTTCTTCGATCTTTCCAATAATTCGGCCACGCGTAAAATCATCTATGTGATGTCGGGAAGACATGCCAAAAATTTTAAGTTCGTCTATTAAATCTTTCCTGTAAAACTTTGACTTGAAACAACAACTGTCCACACGCGTCAAAACCTTTAAAG